>OZ024807.1:28606163-29868663 GCA_964017045.1 Omphiscola glabra | reverse complement strand
ATGCCACCAGTCTCTTCACGTACGCCAATAGTCTCTTCACTTATACCACTATTATCTTCAAGTATTCCAACACTCTCTTCACATATACCACCAGTCTCTTCAATTATGCCACCAGACTTTTCACTTTTGCAACCAGTCTCTTCACGTATGGCACAAGTTTCTTTACTTATGCTACAAGTTTCTTCACTTATGCCACAAGTTTCTTCACTTATGCCACAAGTTTCTTTACTTATGCCACAAGTTTCTTTACTTATGCCACAAGTTTCTTTACTTATGCCACAAGTTTCTTTACTTATGCTACAAGTTTCTTCACTTATGCCACAAGTTTCTTCACTTATGCCACAAGTTTCTTCACTTATGCCACCAGTTTCTTCACTTATGACACCAGTCTCTTCACTTTAGTCACTTGTTTCATTACTTATGCCACCAATATCTTCACTTGTGCCACCATATTCTCGACCTGGGCCACAGTTCACTTTTCCCCGGCCGCAAAAAGTTTTCGCGGAGCCTACTTTCTCTTAACTTGCGCAAACACTATTCCAATAGGCCACCAGACTTTCAAGCTGTATCACCAAACATTTTAGATATGCCACCTACTCTTCACCTTGACCACACGATTGTATATAGAGGCTACCGTACTCTTTACGTTGACCAAGTGGACTTTTTCCTTGGTCAACACACCCTGCATTTCTCCACCTGAGAAACCGAACTATCCACCTGAGTAACCGAAATCTCCACTTGAGTAATTGAACTATCCACCTGATTAACCGAACTCTCCACAAGAGAAACTGAACTCTCCACCTGATTAACTGAACTATCCACCTGAGTAACCGAACTCTCCACCTGAGTAAACAACATTCCACATGAGTCTTAAGACTGTTCACCTTGAATAATTGCATGATATTTTAAGACCCATAATAATTGAACAATTGAATGATAAGTTACTGTCCCATAACAAGTAAAACATTCAATGATATATTTCGGTCCCATAAGAGGCGAAACAAATGCATATGTGATTATCTCGTAATAAGTAAAAAATTGCAATATATTTTATGCCCTGACATGGTCTCTTGCACAAATTACAACGTTTACCATTGTTGTCTCTTTATCGATGTAAAATTGTAAATTTATCGTTAACATTTTAATACATAAATTAGAAATGATATTTATTAACCTGATAAATTAGTGATTGATAAGGGACTGCAATCTAGTCACTGAAATAAATACTAGAATAAGAAAACGTTTTAAAAGTTATGTCACTGTCTTATATAGCTACGACACCAATTTGACCCTTTTGTATAAGGCTAGAACAACACTATAGCACTACTATAATGAGGTCCGGGCCCTACTATGTCACTTTCCAATAAAGCAGGATGCCAATATGTCACATCCCTATGAGCCGAGATACCAAAATGTCACTTTCCTTTGAGGTGGGATGATAATATGTCACTTTCCTATGCGGCGGGATGCAATTGTGTCACTTTCTTGAACAGATGGGGCTTACTTTGAGGCTGGGGAATCACTATTTCCCTTTTTTATGTGTGTGGGGCAGAACTAAGTCATTTTTTATGAAGCTGCGTCAGGAATATATCAATTTCTTATATTACTGGGGAAATATTTGTCACTTTCTCTTTTAGGCTTAGAGACCAATTTGTCACTTTCTTTTAGGGCTTGGGAAAAAAAATACGTCACCTTGTGTGACGCTGTGACAGCAATATGTAACATTCTTAAGAAGCTAAGGCAACAATATGTTAATTTCTTATTAGAGTGGGCAACCAGTATGATAATAAAATAATGCTTAATTACCGAATTTGTGAACGATTTAACTGATACAATTTTTAAGTGCCATCTTAAGTGATAATAGCCACACTTTATGGATCAGTATCCTAACTGCCAACTATTGTGATAATAACCACACGTTATGGATCAGTATCCTAACTGCCAACTATTGTGATAATAGCCACACTTATGGATCAGTGTCCTAACTGCCAACTATTGTGATAATAGCCACACTTTATGGATCAGTGTCCTAACTGCCAACTATTTTGATAATAGCCACACTTTATGGATAAGTGTCTTAACTGCCAACTATTGTGATAATAGCCACACTTTATGGATCAGTGTCCTAACTGCCAACTATTGTGATAATAGCCACACTTTATGGATCAGTATCCTAACTGCCAACTTAAGTGATAACATTCACGCTTAATGAGACAATATCCTAACTGTCCCCTAAAGTGATAAGTGTCGCTCTTTATTGACAAGCATCATCAACAGATAGGGAATCCACATGGGTAGCGTTCAGACATTTGGAGGATATTGATTTTGAAAAAATTACATTGCACCTTTATCACATAGTCATACAAAAATGCAGTACTAAATTTTGGCTCTGTATCTCAGCAAGTTTGAGTTAGCATATATTATGAAGTACATTTAGGAGCAGGCATTTTTGGTATGAAACGTTGTTGATGGATAAAATGTTTTGTGAGTTGTAGATCTTTGGGTCAGATGGTGGGGTAAGATCGTTTGGTGAGATCGTGGGGTCAGATCATGGGGTCATATCGTGCGGTCAGATCGTGTGGTCAAATCGTTTGGTGGGATCGTGTGTTCAGATGGTTGGGTTAAATCGTTGGGTCAGATCGTGGGGTCAGATCATGGGGACAGATCACGTGTCCAGATCATGGGTCAGAAGTTGGGGTCAGATCATGGGGTTATATCGTGCTGGTTAGATCATGTTGTCAGATCGTGATGTTGAGTTTGATGTGATGTTTCTTCGTTGCGGAAGGATTTAGAAAGTAGCTGAACAGAGAGATTGATAAATGATTTTGGGGGAATGACTCTTTGTACTATGATCACCATATTGTGTACGTTGATTCAATTTTGTGTACAATAATACCACTTTGTATTTTATGATACCATTTTGTGTGCTATGATAGCATTAGGCAATTTGTGAATAAAGAAGAATGAAATGTGGCAATGAGTCATTTCTTTCTATTAATTAAGATACCATTTGTGGCTTAAAACGCCTTAGAGAAATTGAGCCGACGAAGTGCCTTTCAGAATATAGGTGGAGTTCATGACAGCTAAGTGCCTGTAAGAATTGGGGCGCAGGTCATCGCAACGAATTATGTGTCAGAATACAAAGGGAGTTAATAACAACGAAGTGCCTGTAAGAATTGGGGCGCAGGTTATCGCAACGAATTTTGTGTCAGAATACAAATGAGTTCATGACAACAAAGTGCCTGTCTGAATACAAGGGCAGTTCGTAACAACGAAGTAACTGTCAAAAATGAAAGCGGGTGGGGGTATGGATTCGTAACATTTGGATATCTTAACGTATGGATATCTTAACGTATGGATATCTTAACGTATGAATATCTTAACGTATGGATATCTTAACGTATGGATATCTTAACTTATGGATATCTTAACGTATGGATATCTTAACGTATAGATATCTTAACGTATGGATATCTTAACCTATGTATATCTTAACGTATGAATATCTTAACGTATGGATATCTTAACGTATGGATATCTTAACGTATGGATATATTAACGTATGGATATCTTAACGTATGGATATCTTAACGTATGTATATCTAAACGTATGGATATCTTAACGTATGGATATCTTAATGTATGGATATCTTAACGTATGGATATCTTAACGTATGGATATCTTAACGTATGGATATCTTAACGTATGGATAAAGTAATAGCATCAATAAAAGGAAAACCAAGACCTTAAAAATAAGTCAGCGTATGATGGGGTCATTGGGCTTAACTTATTTGAGAGTGTCTTGAAGTTAAACCATTTAGATATCTGGGATGAATCATTAAACATTAGGGGGGGGGGGAGGAAATGAGGACATAAAGCCTAGGTTCTAAAATGACAAAGGGGTATTCAGTACACTTCAAAACATCTGTGACTCAAATGACATACTGACAATAACCAGATTAAACCAATTCAACTCAAATGTCAATGTTATTCTTCTGTATGACTTTAAACTTTGGAAAACAACAAACATTAAAAACTAGAAACGTGCAGATGTATATCAACATTTTCTTTCAAAGGATCCTCAGAATAAGATGGTTTGACAAATTGTATAACACTGTCCTATGGGATAGAGCATCAAGAGAAAAAAATAGATGAATCAGGCACATATTAATGATACCAAACAATATCATGACAAGACAAGCCCTTATTGGAAATCCTCCAGGTACCAGTTGAAGAGAATTAAGTAGAGTTAGGCTGACCTTACAAGGATTGTGCAGGACAGGGACAGATGGAGAAGTATTGTTTATGGTCTATGCTCTTTTTGGGAGTGAGAAAGGCTACGAAGAAAAAGAATCCTTGATAGATTTACAGTTGTTCAGGATTGCTATAGCCATCCCTTGCAGTAATACATTACATGACTCCTTATCGATCGAGCTGCTATGTTGATCACGTGTCATTGTAACTCCGAGCAAAGCCGGGGATATCAGCTAGTACTATTATTAAGAGGCGTTACCTTATTACTATAAATCTACTTCCTATAATTCTACTTGTCATGCTTTATCCATACAAGTTGTACCATTCTGCACAATACACACGTTGTAATAATCAATCCAGTGGCTCAATCCCATGCACTATTCGGATCTATAGTATGATTGTTTTTTCATCTTGATGTTTGAGATTTTTTGTATAAGCTGAATACATTGTCGACACGTTAAGAGTCTGTTCAGTTTGACGTTGGGGTAACTTGAGTGTTAAGATGTCTCACCTGAAGGTACTCTTCATTGTCGCCACTCTGCTACTCGTCACCTCAGCACAAAAAGGTTTGATAATTGTGTAACTAATTTACAGATGCTTCAATATAATTTGTTAAACAAAGTTTTGAAAATGAATTCAATAATTTGCTGCTATGATATTCGAATTTATTCATGTGCAAAAGTCATATTGTATCACGTGATTCAATAACTCAAGAACAGGTTAACAGAATCCAATTGGTTTTATTTACATTGCCCCTTGTTCTATAACAATATACACATTCTAATCTAGGCCCTTCTGTACACTCTACTCGTGTCTAGTCTATATAGAAAACAATGTACACTCTACTCGTGTCTAGTCTATATAGAAAACACTGTACACTCTATTCGTGTCTCGTCTATATAGAAAACAATGTACACTCTACTCGTGTCTAGTCTATATAGAAAACAATGTACACTCTACTCGTGTCTCGTCTATATAGAAAACAATATACACTCTACTCGTGTCTAGTGTATATAGATAACAATGTACATTCTACTCGAGTCTCGTCTTGTCGTGACTGTGTTTTTTAACTAGCTTTACAAACAATGTTTTTCCCCGAGTCATTTTCTTTTGTTCAAACATGAGCTCATCTTTCTAATCAGCTCAGTCATTCCCAATAACACTATGTATATACATATTAGTTTAATTACAACATTATATATATATATATATATATATATATATATATATATATATATATATATATATTCATTTAATGACAGGAGTACATATACACATCACTTTAAATACACCAATGTATATACATGTACGTTTAATGACTCTCAAGCAATTTTCAATCAACTATCGTTAACCTTTGTTTAAGTCAAATTATTGGACTTGGCATCACTTACTTGTTGAAATGTATAATTAGTTCAAGGACTAATCAATAAAGATTTGAAGCTTTATATCTCAAAATTATAATGACTTTGCAGAGCTTTATAAAGTTCAACAAGGGATCATGATTAAAATTGTATTTGAATCATTGCTATTTTTAAATCTGTATTTGACTTATTACAAAGTCTAAAATTGTATTTGACACATTTTAATGTCTACAACTATTGCTCACTCATTTAAAAGTATACAAAAAAAATATATAGGCAATTGGAAAACCTTATTTGCAAAGCTTCCAACAAAATCAGAAGCCTTCCAATTATAAACAAGCATTGGTAATACATCATTTTATCCATGCGCTAAAACGTGTTAGAGATAATAGATACAGAGAGCCAAATATGTCAACTGACTAATTCTCTGCAGGCCGAATGACAAAGGGTGTAGCTAAATAATTCCAATTCTGTCCACCGGCTAATTCTGTGCTGACCGTATTTCAAATTTGTGTCCATATATTTATAGGTGTTACTTCAGGGTCTTAACACTAAATTACTAACCGCTAAAAATTTGTTGGGAAAAAAGTCTTCACACTATTCATTTTGATGAGACAATTGGCATAGTCTTAAACAATATTCCCTTTAATGAGACCATTGCACTATTGACATACACTAAAGTAATTATTTTACAGCAAGAATGTTACTTTCAAATCCATTGTTAAATGTAAAATTTATTTCATGGCCACCAGCCTGTCGCAGATACATTTGTTCATTTACGACAGAATTTGACAAGACGAAGCCGTACGTTTTTGCTGTCCATCATATTGACCCCACTCTCTGTACACATGTACTTTTGCAAAGGGCGCCAATTGAAGGAAACGAACTCAAGATACAATACTGGCACGACGACTTGGGACCAGGTGGAATGTAAGATAATACTAATGTCTAAATGTTCTTATTGTTTTTTTAAAAGATATCTGTTCAAATTGGTAGGGTGTTACTGATATGGCTAACGCTATGTCTCAGTGTAACAAATAATTAGTGTATGCCCTAGTTTCACATAAGCAGCACGACAAAACCCTATGTTATAATGTAACGCTCAGGTGTATGGCCTCTTGTCATTACAACAACTCGAGCTACCTTGAGCTATAATGTAGCAGGCTGTTACATGCACACTTTTCTTTGTAACATCTCGAGTACACCACCAGGTTATAACCGTAAACACCCGTGAAACTATAGACTTATGGAAGCACAGTAATTGACCATCACATCACCGCCAGCTTTCTTGTTGGAAGACATAGCTCTTCCGACAGGTCGTATCCCGCTTACTGTATATTTGCTCAGTAGTGGAAGCCCCGTCGCTATGGCCATTTTGTAACGAGAAATAGAGAGCTTAAACTTGTGCTTAGGGATATCCCCTGCCTCATCTGGTCATTTGATAAGAGGCAATTTCATGTACATACCCTTGTGTTTTATGTTGTTACTGAAACGGGTTATTCCTTATCATTGTTGATCATTTTAAGTTGTTGTTTTAATTAAATAGATTTGGAGCTTATTTCAATGTGACCAAGATTAATGCCATTGTAATAGTTAAACAAACTGACACAAGTCATAGTTAAACAAACTGACACAATTCATTGTTAAACAGACTGCATATAGTCATATTTAAACAAACTGCCAATATTCATAATTACACAAACTGCCAAAATTCATAATTACACAAAATGCCAAAAGTCATAATTACACAAAATGCCAAAAGTCATAATTACACAAAATGCCAAAAGTCATAATTACACAAAATGCCAAAAGTCATAATTACACAAAATGCCAAAAGTCATAATTACACAAAATGCCAAAAGTCATAATTACACAAAATGCCAAAAGTCATAATTACACAAAATGCCAAAAGTCATAATTACACAAACTACCAAAAGTCATAGTTCACAAAATGCCAAAAGTCATAATTACACAAAATGCCAAAAGTCATAGTTCACAAAATGCCAAAAGTCATAGTTCACAAACTGCCAAAAGTCATAGTTCACAAACTGCCAAAAGTCATAGTTCACAAACTGCCAAAAGTCATAGTTCACAAACTGCCAAAAGTCATAGTTCACAAACTGCCAAAAGTCATAGTTCACAAACTGCCAAAAGTCATAGTTCACAAAATGCCAATAGTCATAGTTCACAAAATGCCAAAAGTCATAGTTCACAAAATGCCAAAAGTCATAGTTCACAAAATGCCAAAAGTCATAGTTCACAAAATGCCAAAAGTCATAGTTCACAAAATGCCAAAAGTCATAGTTCACAAAATGCTAAAAGTCATAGTTCACAAACTGCCAAAAGTCATAGTTCACAAAATGCCAAAAGTCATAGTTCACAAAATGCCAAAAGTCATAGTTCACAAACTGCCAAAAGTCATAATTACACAAAATGTCAAAATTCATAATTACACAAACTGCCAAAAGTCATAGTTCACAAACTGCCAAAAGTCATAGTTCGCAAACTGCCAAAAGTCATAGTTCACAAACTGCCAAAAGTCATAGTTCACAAACTGCCAAAAGTAATAGTTCACAAACTGCCAAAAGTCATAGTTCACAAACTGCCAAAAGTCATATTTCACAAACTGCCAGCCTATGTCTTATATCAGCTCAAGCAAAAGTATCAATTCAAAAGTAATTTTTTTTTGATGTATTAAAATGTATAGTATTACGTTATATAGCACTTAGCATTAGTTACACTTCTGCAATTCGTTTAAATGTTACAAAGACACGGTGTGCGCGAGTGGTATATTAGTAGTTATATCATGAGTGGTATATCAATAGTTATATCATGAGTGGTTTATCAATAGTTATATCATGAGTGGTTTATCAATAGTTATATCATGAGTGGAATATCAATAGTTATATCATGAGTGGTTTATCAAATGTTATATCATGAGTGGAATATCAATAGTTATATCATGAGTGGAATATCAATAATTATATCATGAGTGGAATACCAATAGTTATATCATGAGTGGAATATCAATAGTTATATCATGAGTGGAATATCAATAGTTATATCATGAGTGGAATATCAATAGTTATATCATGAGTGGAATATCAATAGTTATATCATGAGTGGAATATCAATAATTATATCAAGAGTGGAATACCAATAGTTATATCATGAGTGGAATATCAATAGTTATATCACAATTTGCTATTCGTCCTTCAAGATCAGTGATTCACAAAGTGGTCTATATTGACCCCTTTGGGGTCGACGACAACTTGCAAGGGTTCATGTCAGTGGGAAAAAAAAAATGTGGGGTGCATGAAACGAAAATGGGGGTCAACGATAGTGGATCTCATCTAAGCAGCTCCTGACTTCTATTTTGTCATTCCATGAATGGAATAATCCACATACACATATAGTACCTATTAATAATAAAGACATATTTATCTCTACATAAATTATAAAAGTACCTATGAAGTAACAATTTTAAAAACATAAATGTTCATGAAACATGATGAAGAATCATATTAAAATTTAAGTTATTAGGTATATTTTCTGATATATGAACATAAATTTAAATCTTTTAAAGTGAGTAGCACTATACCGGCTGTCTAAAATACATTTGAAGTTAATAAATCTGCAAAAAATATATATTACGTAAGCAGGGGGGTCTACTCAAAACCGAAAAACATGGCAAGTTGACTATGAGACAAAAAGTTTGGGACCTCTGGTCAAGATAAAAAATGAGTATCTATGTATCCGGTTGGGGGGGGGGTCGTCACAATGAGTGCGTAGGTGGCTTGCTAGTCCGATCCGTCCTCGGAATACCGGTAGTCTCTTGCACAGCGGGTAAGGGATAGTTGCTGTAGTCGATGGTCTAAGATCACTTTGTCGGGCTATCATGATAGTACATTAACTAGTAAATATACTGCCATGTACATTTGCCTAACATAGACCCCAGCTTGTGTGACACTATACTTGTGACAGACAATAATCTAGAATGGTAAGTTTGCTAACGCCTTAGAAACACCAGCTTATCTGTTACACGACAACCGGAAAAAGATGCTAATATAAATATATCGTAAGTGTTGTTGACGTCATCACGTCTCACATAGATTCCTAGAATAAAACTGCATTACTGACAACAAGATAAATTAAACAAGATCGTTCCTTTGATATACAAACATTGTTAAAGAATATGTTTATTTCCCCTTGGGATAACAATACTTGTTTCATTATTTAAATTAAGTATTGTTGCTTTCCATTTTTATTATCAAACTGATGCTTACGTTATTGTTCTAAAGATGTTATCTGTTTTAAGAATTGGCTCGTATAAATATACAAGACGGAACTAAGGAATTAGAAAAACTTAATGCAGAAAAAACGACAGTAAAGCTAATGATATTAAGAGTGGTTAGACTCTATTTGAATAGGGCAAATACATTTCTATAAAGTTTAAAAAAAAAAAAAAATCAATATGAACTTACAGAGAGTTAAAAAGTTCCATTCCTCAAAAAAATAAAAAATATTAATTTACAGACTAATTATCTCTCCGTCGTTCTTTCTATCGGTCTTGCTTTGCCTAATAGTTAAAGAAAGCAAGATGGCTCTCTCTTTGAATTATATCCGAATTGCCTAGTAAAGCAATTTGAGAAATAGTGTCCCCAAATTGTACGCTTCAGAACCAATGCCACGCATTCAAAAATAAGAACAAGCTAAGCAAAACTTGAATTTAAAGGCAAGACACACAAGTTTGACGTTTCGGTGTAGAGACTTCATCAGAAAGCAAGACAAAAAAGAAGTATAACAAGTATCAGGTGACAGTAAAAAAACTTGGGAGATTTCCTTTTGTTGGCCGGAAGTAGGATTACAGGAAGTGAAAGAATATAAATACTAGTAATGCGAAAAAAGTGTAGATAATCTTAGCGGACCAAAATATTAAGGGATAAAGAAAATCTAAGCAATACGAAAAAAATGGAAATACAGGTACATTGAGAAACATCAATAAGAGAGTATTTGATTCATACCATGTGGAGATAGGGTACCGAAAAGCCGAATATATTTGTTTTCCATTTTAACTCTCTGTTGCCCTCCGTTGAGTGTGAAGAGACTTAGGGAAAGTTTACCTTGTTCAATATCCCAAATATGTTCTGTGAACCTATCTGCAAATCTTCTCCATGTTTTGCTTATATAATTAGAATGATATATACGGCTCATAATCACACATATCAAATTCTGGCTAACGCATGTGAAACCCTCTTAGATTTTTTTTTTATTTTTACTTTGATCTGATACTTGTTATACATCTTTGTGTCTTGTTTTCTGAAGAAAACTCCAAGCCAAAACGTCAAAATCGTTTGTTCTGTCTTAGAAATCAAATTTAGCCTACTTTGTTCTTATATTTGATTTACACAACTTGATTGCAGACCACCAATTAGTATCTTTCAAAAGTTAAAAAGCTTTTCAGGACCAAAGGAGGATTAGTAAGGAATGACAAAGCACACTTACACGGTAACATCAATATCAAGGTCTTAAGATTTAGACAAGTGGTGCTGGATAAAGTATCTTTATTCTGAAGTGAAAAAAAAGTCAGGGTACTATATACTAAGGAAAGATAATAATGTATAGCTAAAAATAGCTCTACCTTCAAGTGAAAAATTCGACAAAGCATATTTGGCAAACACCAGATCCACGGGCCTCCTGCGGCTCGTCAGTGTTCTTCTCCAGCCGTGAAGCGAAGTGAAATAAACATCATTGTTTACTATTTTACACATTACCTAAAGAACATTACATCATGAGTCATTCATAGGATACATATTTAAATTATATCGAAGACAGTGTTAAAATATGTCGCTTTTTTGGAGACATTCATTGGTTTGGAGTTAGTTTAAATATCCCGCATTTTCGGGAGAATTCATACATTTTAGCTATTCAAATATCCCGCCATTTAACACTCAAGGCTACTTAGTTTTGTTCGATGCCAGGTGTTGAGAAAATTTGACATGATACCCCAACTTCTGATATATATATGACCCATGGTCTTTAGCGTCCATGGAAAGCTCGCAACGCTATCAGGCTCAAACTCGTACTCTGCCATGGCGTCAACTAGTAAAGACGTTTCGCCAAAGAAAAGAAGAATCAAAGTAGTATTAAGAAGTTTTCAAGACTGGTGAACTTTAAACTATTTTTCTTGAAAATTAAAACAAAAGCTAATTTTCCCGGTATGCAACGAATATGTTTCTGTTTCGAAAGAGTATAACATCAATGGGCCCTCAGAGACTAAACATGAAGATACATTTGATATGTACAAAGGATTATTTTGACACGACCAAGTAAATGAATACAAAAACAACTGCACAGCAAAAGATAATTACTAGGGTTCAGAGTCAGCTAGATATGTAAAAGCTAGTTAAGCAGTATTCATGATACTAGCAAAAAATCAAATATGTTAGATGGTCAAGGAATTTTCGGAAGGCGTCGTTCAAATTGTGTGTCCATCAAAGAAGAAGAGTTTCTCTAAAATAATTATGTTTTGTCGGACTATTACTAGGCGCGTTGACGGCATTGGAAAACATATGGACGATTATTTGGAAAGTCGAGCACTGTGGACACTACTAAGTCACGAGAATTGTTAGAGGCAGTTACATCGACCTTGAAACACTTTTCGTTACAACGTAACTACTTATCGGGCTTAACATCGGAGGATGCGCCAGCAATGTTTGGAAACACAAGGGTTTAGTACAATTTATTAAAAATGAGGACTCCAAAGTCGGTAATACTTTAATGTTATATTTTCATTGAATTGTTTCATCCGAAAAATTTATGTTGGAAGTCCCTCAAAATAAGCGATGTCATGACAGTGGTCGTCGAAATAGTCGTCTTCATTAAGTGGTACGGGTTGAATCACCGTCAGTTGCTAGCATTTCTCAGGTCTTTTGACTCAATCTATAATGACGTTACGCTTTATGCATATGTTAGATGGCTGATCAGTGCCAACATGTTGAAAAGTGTGTTTCATGTGCAGCAAGAAATGCAGCGATGCTTAAACAGCAAGTCAGTAAACATCCCAGAGTTTGAAGTCAAAGATTTACTTTGCGACTTTACATTTCTAGTTAATATAGCTAGCTGCATAAATGACGTCAATACTCGACTACAATTGAAAGATCAATTAATTAATAAGATATATTATCACATTTCTGCATTTAAAATGAAACGTGGTCATTGAGACATTGGTTAAGGACAATAAAACTTAACTCAGTTTCCTACATTGTCATTGCAACCAGATATCATACTGGAGGTTGAGTCTAATTACACCTTTTTGATATCTGACTTAAACATCGAATTGGAAAACTGATTTCAGGATTAAAAAAAACAAAAACATCGTGGGCTTTTTTTGTGTGCATTTGCAGCACCCTTTAGTGGTAGACGTGCATTTATTACTAGGAAGATTGCATATGGAACATTGTGAAGTGTGTTGTGACACACAGTTATAGGAGACATTCCATGACGTTTGTTTTGAAGGGCTCTTAAAAACGTATTTGGAAAATTTTAAATATCCTGCATAATGCAAATATGCTCTGTTGATGTTTTTGCTATTTGGGAACATTACGCGTGTGAACAGCTTTTTAGTCGAATGAAGCACATCAAATCACAAGTGAGAAAAGCTTTTTAGTTGTATGAAGCACATCAAATCACAAGTGAGAACACGAATTACTAATTTACTAGTTTATTTGGAAAACTGTTTGAGAGTAAGCAATGACATCCGTCGAGATCAATTTTGATGCACTTAGTTCTGCAAAACAAAGTGATATTTCCAGCTTTGAAATATGTTTAATATTGTCTAATAAACATGTTTGATTCTCAGTTATGTTTCATTTTCTTTAAAGAATAGTATAGCTGTGTCTTCTTTTCTTTTTTTTTTTTTTTTTTTTTAACATTAAATCTGGAAACCGTTTGAACCAGTATTCGCCTACTAGGAAACGACGATGTAGGACGTTGGTTTTTTAGTGTTATTAACAAACAAAGTTAGCTGTGTGGACCGGCAGGAAGTATTACTTCTGAAATGTGGCAGTCCTGATGAAAGGTGCGGCCACCACTGCTATACAAGATGAAGCGAAAGAAGAGATCATTTGTAATAGTTTTGTTTTAGTAACATGAAGAATTAAGTTTACAAACGTATAGTACATTCAATTATCTTTCATTTGATACCTCATTTGGTCCTACAAACCTTACAATAATATGTTAACTAGTTTTTTAATCCCAACCTCTCAATTCTGGTACCCGCGTACCGATAGCCACTTCGTAATTAAAAGCATAGTCATTTAAAACACATTAGACACATTAAAAAAAAAAATATATATAAAAAATGTGTATATTAATTATGTTTTTTTTCCTAAAAATACATCGTTATCGAAAGAGGGGGTAGTAGGGTGTGGACTTGGTTCCTGTGACAGGCCCCACGCTTCTAAAAGGTGCCTAAAAGAAGCCGCGATCATTATGTATAGCTAAAACGTAATTATTTTAAAAGGAAAAAATGGTCTTGTTATCTGAAAGTTAAATATTTTTGAGGACATTCAAACGATGTCTCAAATTCTTTGTGTTATGGGGATCGAGTGTTGGTATGTTGTGCTGGTGGGTGAGACATTTTATAGCAGTGCCTAGATTTAAAACAAAGTAATTAGTCGACGTAAGAGGAAACAGAAATAACAAGTTTTTATACTTCTATATAAAGACGATCATATTCCTAATGTATTCTATATAACAATGAGTACACTCGTTATGTGTTCTATGTTACAATGAGAATTTTAGATGTGTGTTCTTTGTAACACCGATTCTACAGTGGGTTTCCACCTCGCAACTAGTTTGTGAAGTAGCTGGGACAAAACGTTTATCAAGGAGCAGCTTTCTTAGGGCTGCATATCTAGAATCATCGGCCAAAGACTTCCACTTCAGCATCTCGCCTCATATCCACCTCAGCCTCTAGCCTCATATCCACCTCAGCAACTCGCCTCATATCTACTCAGCCTCTCGCATCATATCCATCCTCAGCCTCTCGCCTCATATCAATCCTCAGCCTCTCGCCTCATATCCATCATCAGCCTCTCGCCTCATATCGACCTCAGCCAATCGCCTCATATCCACCTCAGCATCTCGCCTCATATCCACATCACCATGTCACATCATATCCACCTCAGCATCTCACATCATATCTACCTCATCATCTCGCCTCATATCCACATCAGCCTTTCGCCTCATATCCACCTCAGCCTCTCACCTGATATCCACATCAGCATCTCGCCTCATATCCACCTCAGCATGTCGTCTCATATCCACTTTAGCATCTCACCTCATATCCACCCCAGCATCTCTCCTCATATCCACCTCAGCCTCTCGCCTCATATCCACCTCAGCATCTCGCCTCATATCCACATCAGCGTCTCGCCTCATATCCACCTCAGCCTCTCGCCTCATATCCACATCAGCCTCTCGCTCATATACATCCTCCGCATCTCGCCTCATATCCACCTCAGCCTCTCGCCTCATATCCACCTCAGCAACTCGGCTTATATTCACATCAGACTCTCGCCTCATATCCATCTCAGCCTCTCGTCTCATTTCCACTTCAGCAACTCGCCTCATATCCACATCGGACTCTCGCCTCATATCCATCCTCAGCATCTCGCCTCATATCCACCTCAGCCTCTCGCCTTATATCGACCTCAGCAACTAGCCTCATATCCACGTCAGAATCTGCCTCATATCAACCTCAGCCTCTCGCCTCATATCCACATCAGCATGTCGCATCATATCCACATCAGCCTTTCACCTCATATCCACCTCAGCCTTTCACCTAATATTCACCTCAGCCTTTCACCTCATATCCACCTCAGCCTCTCGCCTCATATCCACATCAGCATGTCGCCTCATATCCACTTCAGCCTTTCACCTCATATCCACATCAGCCTCTCGCCTCATATCCACCTCAGCCTTTCACCACATATCCACCTCAGCAACTCGCTTCATATCCACATCAGCATGTCGCCTCATATCCACCTCAACAACTCGCCTCATATCCAACTCAGCATGTCGCATCATATCCACCTCCGACTCTCGCCTCATATCCACCTCAGCCTCTCGCCTCATATCCACCTCAGCCTCTCGCCTCATATCCATCCTCAGCCTCTCGCCTCATATCGACATCAGCCTCTGGCCTCATATCGACCTCAGCCTCTCGCCTTATATCCTTTAACGGCAAGAAAAAGACAATCGTTATGTATTATAAAGTAATTTTTGAAACATTTTATTTTAATGAGTTTTTGAATTGAATTTTCAGATGTTAAAAGTAGGAATTTACAGAAACATCGGACAATACAGAAACTGAGGACAATGCAGAACATAGGACAATACAGAAACATAGACCAATTAGAAACACAGGACAATGCAGAAACTGAGGACAATGCAGAACATAGGACAATGCAGAAACATTGGACAATTTAGAAACACAAGATGATACAAAAACATTGATCAATAGAGAAACACGGGACAATAAAGAAGCATAGAATAATAAGAAACACAGGACAATACAGAAACTGAGGACAATGCAGAACACAGGACAGTACAGAAACATTGGACAATAAGAAACAAAAGACGATACAGAAACACAGGACAATACAGAAACACTGGACAATTCAGTAACTTAGGACAATACAGACACATAGGACAAACAGAAACACATGACGCTACAGAAACATTGGATGATACTGAACCATAGGACAATACAGAACAATAGGACAATACAGAACCATAGGACTTTACTGAACTAATTGAAACGTCATTTGATTCATGTAATAATCTTGATTATTCTTTCAGCTATGATGAACTGAACAAATTAAAAAAGAAGAATGTAAGACTTAAAATTATGCTGACGGTTGGAGATTCCATGAATGACAATAGCCAATTATCCAAGATGGCAGCCACAGAGGCAGGACGCAAATATTTCATAAATTTCCTGATCCCATTTTTACGAGATCGAGGATTTGATGGAGTTGATTTAGACTTGACTTTTCCGTTAAGCTCTATAGCGGAGAAGTCTTATAAAGAAGGGAATGCCGACTTGATCAAGGTGAATCTAAAACTGTATGCTCACTTTTAGCTTAGTTTAAGCATAATATTTCTAATGATATAGATATATGTAGTGTAAATAAGAGCCCATAATCAAATATGAGCCTTATATAGTAGGAGCATGTTTAATGCACAAGTCACATCCAAAAGATAATAGAAGAGACTTAAGCTATGCACCAATCACAAACTCCTTTCGACAGAGGACCCATATATATTTTTTTTAATTTTTTTTTTTTTCACTTTTAACCGTTAGTAATATTTTAAAGATAACCTTCGCCTTAATGTTTATGTCACAAATATGTCAAGAAAAATAAGTTACAATTATAAGTTGGAAGTTTATTTTATTTTATTTTTATTTTTGTTTTTCAGCTGAGCGACATTAGTACAGTTCGCCTGCCCTTACTCTCTTATACTATTATGACGTTAACGTTTTTTAAGTTGTCGCACAATCTCTAGTGTCTATCGCATTTCCTTCACAATATTCCTTTAATTTACACGCTGTTTTTGCCCTGTTCATTCTCTAGGAGTTGTCCAATTAATTATCAAACTTCACATGCCCTGTTCATTCTCAAAGACAGTGGCTCTCAACATTTGTATGGCCGCGACACTTTAATACAGTTCCTCGTGTTTTGGAGACCATTAGCCATAATAAATTGTGTGTTGCTACTTCATAAATATGCGACTCCTATCTAAGTGTCGTTCGACTTAAACGTTCAGAAGCGCTGCGTTTTACAGATGTTCACGTAGTTAATAATCTTCCCCTTTTCTATTCATTCTCTAAGATTTGTACACATAAATAACACGATTTTACTTGGCCTATTCATTCTCTGAGAGACATACCCATAATTATCAAGATTTAACTTTGCCTATTCATTCTCTAAGAGATGCATACATAGTAAATACTCTATATTTGCTCTATTTGTATCTAGGAGATGGCCGAAGCATTTGGCAGGGAAGATCTAAGCGGAGATCGCAACAAATTACTACTGTCAGCTTCGGTTGCTACGATGTCATATCGTTTGATCGATGCTGGGTACGCGATCCCGGTATTTGTGAGGTACTCAATTATTATATTACCCAAAGAAACGCATTAACATATTGCTTTATTTGATCACTTGTTCTATAAATAAACGTTTGAAACTATATAAAGATGTCAAGGGTATTTTAAATCAAAGTTTTACTGCAGTCATTTAATAATATTAAATATTGTTGTAGTCAATAAATGCACGTCTCCAAAGTGTCTTTTCTAAACGAAAATAACTAATAAGGTATATGTTGACAGGTAGAATTACTTAAAGAATGTTTCACGTATAGAAAGAATTAAGTGAAGGTTGACACATAAAATTACTTGAAAAATGTTTCACACAAAGAAAGAGTAACGTGGTGGTTGAAACAAAGAATTACTTGCAAAAACGTCTTAACAGCAGAGGTGATCCTGGGCACAGTAATGCACTGTGGCTTCTGTCCATCGTTATACTCAGTGCCATGCGAAGGAAGGGGAGAGAGGGCCAATGACCCCGGCCGCCAAAATCAGGGGATAGAAAAATCGTCACAAGTAGGCCCTTAATCGTGAATGAAACAATACATTTATTAAAAAGAATTATACTAATTTGTAGCTGATGGGTGTCACGTTCAGATAGTGTGAGTGTTTTTTGGGTATGTTTTGATAAAATTAAGGGAGCGCACGTGGGTCTTCCTGTATACCCCACGAGATTTGCTCAGTCATGTATGACCGTCTTGGTGTGTCAGGGAAAAAAGACCCACGTGAGGAAGTGTATGAGGAATGAAGGGAGTTGAGTTTTGAGCGAGACAGTGACGAGTGGAGTAAAACAGTGTGTGTGATTTTTTTTCCGTTTGATTGAGTAGAAGATTTTTTTTGTGTGGATATAAGTATTTTGTGGTTTCTGGTGAATTTTCAACACACATGCATCAAATGGAATTAAATATATTTTGATGAACTGTTCCACTACTTTTGTGTTTTCCTTCATTCAACACATCGGCTTTTTAGGAGCTAGTATAATTTCAACATATCAGCTCTGGCGCTGGAAGGACAGGATTTGTTTTTTTACACTGAACCTTGTCTGTGGTTATAGCGAAGGGACCTAACCTCTGGACCACGTACTTTCAGTCACAATGGGGGCCCGTCTAAGCAGCCAGATCAATCATAACCATCTACCACATCGAAGCATCCATATCAATCAAAACATCAGGCACAGTGAAGGCTCTTCGAAGTAGCCATATCAACCTTAACCACCAAAAACAGTGGAGCAACAATGCCAGCCACTGTAAGGGCGTCTCAAAGCAACCATGCCAGCTCACCAGTTGGTATGTGGTTAACTAGTTCAACTAAGTCCAAACAAACCATACCAACAATAACCATTCGTCACAGACCAGCCTGCCATTCCTCACCAGCTCTACAAACCAACCATCCCACCTATACCAACGGGCACTCAGCACTCTATACCAGACAAAGAGTCAAACCAATCCAGAGGTAATCCCGCCAAACAAACCATACGCCCAGTTGCCATACGAGCCCACAGTTGGCCGTGTAAACCAGACATTCGCACAGTTGCCATAACCAGCCCACAATTGGCCGTGTAAACCAGCCATACGACCAGTTGTCATACCTGCCCACATAAAATTATTAGATATGGTCTTACACAGATGGGTTTGTTATTAGTTACCTGAATGGAATGAGTAACTGGTGATGTCTTTCTCGGTATATTGGTAATTGTGTCTGTGTATTTATGTAATATATCATCCGTTGTTTTTCTTTCGTACTGAGTGAGATCTGGATTCATCTTTACATCTTTAATAGTTTCATTGATCTATATAGTTTGGGTAGTCTCTGTATTTATACTATTAGGCTCGTCGTCCTCCTCATTATCTTCTACTACTACTGCATATGCCGCTACCGATTCCTTATTTTCAATTATCTTATTCATTTTCCCGATGACACTCTAATTATTTTGTTTCCGACTTGTTACCTGCCACTGTTCCTGTTCCCTTTTAAAATATTCATCTAACATATCTCTTTCTCTTCGCTTTCTCTAATAAGACATAGTTAAATTCCCCAATGTTGTCTACTACTGTATATGGACCGTGCCAAAGTGCTTTGTGTAGTTTACTCCACGTGCAGGGTTTCATGACTAAAACTAGACTCTTTACATTAATAGTTTTATTACGGGCTTTCTGGTCCTATATTTGCTTCTGTTTAACCCTGATAATGGGGGAGACTGCAATCAGGTTAGCACAATAGGAAATTAGTAAAACACAGTAAGGTTAAACAGTAAATCTTTTGTTGCGTTCCTTTTATCAGGTTTAACCTTACTGTGTTTTACTAATTTCCTGTTTAACCCTAGCTTATTTAAGTTCCTACTCGCCTGTGTGCGACAAACTCGCAGTCGATATCGTACTTTTTCAATATACTCAAGATTTGTTTCTTTTTCTCTGCGGGGTCAGTCTCTCCAGCAAAAATGTTTCTTAGAATATTTACGGGCCCTCTAATCTTTTGCCCGAACATCAAATCAAAAGGAGAAAACCCTGTTGATTCTTTTTTGCTATCCCTATGAGCGAATAACATACCTGGGTCGTGTGATTCCCAGTAATTAGGATGATCCATTGACTCTTTAGTAACTAAGGTTTGGGGGTGCCGTTGAAAAGTTCAACCATACCATTGCTTTGAGGGTGTAACCGGGTACTGAAGCGTTGTGTTATGCCCATAAGTTTAGTCATTTGGTTCATCAGATCGCACTTAAATTGACCCCCGTTGTCTGATAAAATTTCGTCTGCTAATCTCATTCTTATATATATTGCCTACTGAATGTTCTCGGCAGTTATTCTTTTAAGGGATATTGCTTCTAGCCACCTAGTTGTGGTGTCCACAAGAGTAAGGATGTAACGATATCCCTTCGCGGATGTTGGTTTATGGGGCCAACGAGGTCAATAGCTACTTTCCCCAATGGCTTAGCCAATCTATCTATATATCTATCTATATATCTATCTATCTATCTATCTATCTATCTATCTATCTATCTATCTATCTATCTATTTATCTATCTATCTATCTATCTATCTATCTATCTATCTAACTATATATCTATCTATCTATCTATCTATCTATCTATCTATCTATCTATCTATCTATCTATCTATCTATCTATCTATCTATCTATCTATCTATCTATCTATCTATCTATCGATCGATCTATCTATCTATCTATCTATCTATCTATCTATATAGCTATCTATCTATCTATCTATCGATCTATATCTCTATCTATCTATCTATCTATCTATCTATCTATCTATCTATCTATCTATCTATCTATCTATCCATCCATTCACCAATCCATCTTTCCATTCATCTATCTATCTATACATCTATCTATCCATATATATATATAATCATATATTTATATATATATATATCTATCCATACATATATATATCTATTTATATATCTATCTAACTATCTATCAATATATCTATCTATCTACCTATGTATATATATATATCTATATCAATCTATCTATCTATCAATCTATCAATTTATCAATATATCTATAAATAATATATATCAATGTATCAATATATCTATAAATATATCAATATATGAATATATCAATCTATTTATCTATCAATATATTGTTCTATCAATCTATTAATCTATCAATTGATCAATCAATCAATGTGTCAATCTGTCTGTCTATCAATCATCTATCATCTATTGATCATATATTTATCAATTATCTATCATCTATCTTTTGTCTTTATTATCTATCTATCTATCTATCTATCTATCTATCTATCTATCTATCTATCTATCTATCTATCTATCTATCTATCTATCTATCTATCTATCTATCTATCTATCTATATATCTATCTATATATCTAGCTATCTATCCAACTATCTATCTATATATCTATTTATCTATCCACATATCTATTTAATCTATTTATTATTATATATGTCTATCTATCCATTGATATATCATCTATATATCTATCTATATATATATATCTATATATCTATCTCACTATATATCTATCCATCCATCCATACATCTATCAATCTATCTCTCTATCTATCTATCTATCAATCAATATATCGATATATCTATATATATCTATCTATCTATCTATTTATCTATCTATCTATCTATCTATCTATCTATCTATATATCTATATGTTTATCTATCTATCTATCTACATATCTATTTAATCTATTTATTATTATATCTGTCTATCTATCCATTGATCTAACTATATATCTATCCATCCATCCATCTATCAATATATCTCTCTATCTATCTATCTATCAATCCATCTATCGATCTATATATATATATATATATATATATCTATATATATATCTATCTATTTATCTATATATCTATGTATCTATCTATCTATGTATCTATATATATATCTATTTATCTATATATTTATCTATCTATCTATCTATCTACCTATATATTTAATCTATTTATTATTATATATGTCTATCTATCCATTGATCTATCATCTATATATATATATATATATATATATATATCTAATTATCTGTCTATCCATCCATCCATCCATATATCAATCTATCTCTCTATCTATCTATCTATCAATCCATCTATCGATCTATCTATATATCTATCTATATATCTATCTATCTATTTATATATCTATATATCTATCTTTCTATCTATCTATCTATATATATATATCTATATCTATCTATCTATATTTTTATCTATATATCTATATATATATATATATATATATATATTTCTGTCAGTGTTTTTTTTTCTGTTTGTTATCTACCTATCTGCTACCTACATATACACATATCTATCTAACTACATACCTACCTAACTATCTATCCATCCATTCATCCACTCACCCACCCTTTCATCCATCCATCCATCCATGCAACCATCTATCTTTCTATCTATCGATCTATCTATCTATATGTCTATGTGTCTATATATCTTTCTGTCTATCTCTCTATCTAATAATATTTTTTTTTTAAATTAAATTTTCACTTATGTAAAATAGTTTGGTTTTGATATGCATGGGCATAGTTATGTAGATGTATTTATGTTTTGTTAACGTCATTGTTGTTGGTAACTATATGTTCAGATGTAAAATGGAAATATAACATCTATTTTTTACAACTGTAATTTCATTGGATTTAAAGATATTGTCATCCAAGTAAAAATGTATAAAATCAATTTCCTACACCCGATAAGTATGTACCTTAAAATATTTAGTATTTCAAATTCATTCTGAGGCTTATCTTGTGCTGCATTGGGCAAAATGAATGTATCGTACTACTTCCCCCCTCCTTTTTTTTCCCACACACAGATATTAAAAAAAAAAAATCATTTACTGAATTGTAACCCCTTTATTTACGCTAAAATAATTTGTTCCATTTTATATGCTTTGTTCTTGTTTAGATTAGAGATAAGTGCATTAAGATATGTTTTTCGCTACGTAGCGTTGCAGTTCAAATTTAATTAAACCGATTTTTCTTATTACCATTATTTTTAAATGTTAATTTTTACTACTTTATAATTTTCATAAAAGTTTATTTTTGGAATGAATAAAAAGTAAAAACCTTTTAAAAGTTGAAAATACAAAGCTAAATTTGTATTTAAGTTTATAAATTTAAAAGGCAATCAATTACATTTATTAATTTTACTTTTAAGAAGGGGAATATACATTATCAGTTATGTCAGGCTATTTTATCAAATCAGAGAACTTTTAGCTTTCGCGAAATATGCAATCGTCATTTGCGTGCTTATTTGCAACTAGTTAATTTGAATTTTATTGCGCATTATTGACAACGCACTGAAGAACACACTAATAACAACTGATGTTTAGAATTTCCCGATAAATTTGATTACTGTGTAATTCTTTGATCATATTTTTTAATTCTTTTTTTATAACTTTTAAATGCATATAAAATGCATAAGATAGTTCATTGGGTAATTATGTAAATGTATTTGAAATATAAACAATAATAATAATAAACTTTTTTAAAAATAAAAGCGGATATACAATTTTTTTGCGTATGTCAATGTATTCGATTTCTGTAAAATTATTCAAATAACAATGATGGTTTTTAAGAGTCAGAACGCATCAAACTATTTTCGGTTTCCTTGGCGTTATGTCAGCATAGCTAATTCTTATATATATGACCCACTCTCTTTTACATTGCAGCTTTATTCCACCAACTATTTCAGAAAAACAAAAGTAATATTACGCAAGAACACACTTCGCATTTTTTAAATTTTGATTTTTATGTTTTATTATATTTTATAGAATGTCATTCAGCGCATTTATCGGGAATTGTCCTTCATGTTCCTTTTGAAAAATAGTAAAAACATATTTTTGGTGCTGCAGTGTGATGCTGATTATTTTAAAGGACTTATTTTTATCGCACAAAATCTTTGTGCCAACTTTCAGCTTTATAGCTTGACACAAAGTGAATCAATTAATCGTCGGAATATTTTACCTGCAAACCAGCCAGCCACCTACCCATGAACAAAATTGAAGTAAATAAAAAGGATTTCATAAAGGCTGAGTTCTTGCCTAAACACTTAATAGCATGGCATTCTCAGCCATTGAATCTTGAATGTAATGAAGCATAACCTATACATATACAACACAAACGTAGGGCTGTTTAATCTTAGAAGTTTGAAAGCATTTTTTTTAAAAATGTTATTAGAGACACAGTAATCGATGAATAATTCTTTATAGATGAAAGCTCAGATTTAAAGATTTAGCAAATGTGTTTCCGCTCTTCTAATGCCTGCAACAACTAAAGCATTTCTATAGCACTGATCTTGCACCATCTAGCTACAGTTATAATGTACAATGATCTCTGGATGTATATGAAAATGTAAAAAAAAAAATGTTTAAAACAACTGAACATTTTACATATATAGTCTTAGACTTCTCACGTTTAATCAAAATAGATGATATGATAGACATCAGCACTTCAAAAACTTGTCTTAATAATTAGTCAATATGTCAGAATTTCAGAGATTTGACTCGATACATAGTAAACTATCCCATGTCCATCTCTAATGGACCCTGAATATATTGTAAGAAAAACATGTTATTACATTTGATCAGTTGTAAGAAGTACATTTTATTATATTTCCCTTTAGTTACAAAACAGTCCTGTTTTAATGTTCATATATTAACATTTTAAAAATTACCAAAACAATCATCTGGTCATTTAGTTGGGCTTAGACAAGAAGACAACATTGGATAGGAGGGATCAAACAAAAAGATAACATTCGATAATACCTTAAAGGAAAAAAAAATTAAAATGGCGTTATTTAAAAATTTTGTAAAAAACGTTTGTAAAAAAATTGGTTGGGTTAATTTTAAAAATATATATATTTTTTTTATTTATATAAGTTTCAAAACTTTCTAAAATTATCTCTCCGTTACAGGCATGTGGATTTTATAAATACCGTGGCTTTCAAATACTCTGTTAAAGGCCGTGTGAGGCTTGACCATCTGTCGCCATTGCAAAGCATGAATGGAATAAATATTGTAAGTGAATCATTGTATTTAAATTATGAAGTATCGAGGTTAGCGATATTCTTATTTAGGTTTTTAGTTCATGCTGTCCAAAAAATGTACACTGACAGCGACACTTTCTATAGCATAACATTATATCCGTGGCAAGGGATTACATTTGCGGAAATTAAAAAAAAACAAACAACTTTCACAGTTTTTTGGGAATATCAAAATTAATCTGCCTGTAAAAACAAAATCTTCTTAAATTTCCACTCACTCACCAAACTATGGCTAAAAGAGTGCATTGTTCCAGATTCGAGCTAATTTTTTTCTAATGCATGATGATGTGCAAACGATTTGTCTGACATTCTTCAACCAACATGTAACATGTTCAAATTGAACTTGTCATTAACTTTATAGGATCTTTCAGCAACTTCATTAAGTTTGCTTACCTTATGTCTGAAAAATAAAATATTTTTTTAAAAATAGCTTTCATATTAAAAAGAAGATGTCCTATCAACTTATGCCTAATATGTATGCATTGACCGTCATAGTTTCTTGACAAACTCAGTAGGACATCGACTTCGGTGGAAGGGCACAATATATGATCGATGTTTTTTTCCCGTTGTAGATGTTTCCTATAAACATAAACCTTATCAGCTATTAAACGAATACAATAGTTACTGTAACCTGCACCGACAAACCGAAACGACTTGCTAGTTAAAGTTACAACAAAACTAAAAGTATCACTAAAATAAGGACTCAAAATCTTAATAACCAACAACTAATTACTAACTCAATCATCATAAAGGACTCACCATCTCACCGACTAACAATAACTGATCATGACCAAAAAAAAAACTCACCATATTACTGACTGAAAAGGGCTTACAATCTCACTGACCAACAAGGACTTATAATCTCAATAACCAACAAGAACTCACCATCTGTTTCCAGATACCTTTCAAATACAACAACAGAAACTGATCCGAAACTTTATTGATAGAAAAAACATTAATGATCTGTAATATCAACGAATCCTTTTTAACATGTAGATGATGCTACACATCGTATCTTCTGATTGGAGACCGACCGAATTTCCGCTGCCATTTGATCACTACTCGGGCTGTTTTTGGTTTCGGTCAATACAGAAAAGTTATTTTTAGTTTAATTTCGGTTTCGGCCTATACAAATAGGCTACAATCAGTTCAATTTCGGCTTCGATCAAAAGTGTTTGAGAATTTCGACCATCTGTCCGAAAGTGATTGAGGTTTTCGGTCATCTAAGATAAGTCAGACAATCAGTCTGTCTCTAGGCAGTCAATCCGATATTCATTATTCCTCGACGTCTTGCTATCCTCGTATGTAATATGACTCATACTCTTCAAAAAATGCTCACAGCTGCATGATGAAACACATATCCTTTATTTCCAAAAAAATAAATTTCAATTAGGCCGAGACAAATGTAAATAGTTTTGTTGAGTCAAAATTATGGGAATTATGATATTTATATTGTTATTTTGTTTTAATGTTTTCAAAAATAAAATATGGAACCCCGGGCTTATTCAATTCATTCATTTGTGATATTCATTTTGATTTATCATTATCATGCTCATCAATGTTGTCATAGGGAAAGGTGAATAATTGACAATAATCCTAGGTAATTGTAATATTTGTATTATTATTTTTGTTTTATTTGTTATTTAAAATAAAACTTTAGGGAAACTGATTCTTATTCAATTGATTCATTTCTGGAAATTCCTCATTATCATGCTCATAAACATTGTATTTGAATAAATAGCACACGTTTGCACGTATCACGGGTTCTTATAATAATTAAATAGAAGGTCTACTGCAGATCTTTTTACTTTTATGATTTTGGCGACTACTTAAGATGTCTTTTGAGTTTCTTCGTCTAGACCCGCCACAACAACACTTTTAAGAGACATGGTTAAAAAAATTTGTTCCCCACCACTGGGGGGTAAGATGGGTTGGTAATCGAACAAAATAATTACAGGGCCAGAAACAGAAAGACTAACGTGTTAGTACTAGGCTAATTATTAATACAGCGATATCTTGCCAGATATTTATGAAAACATAAAGCCTTAGTTTAACGATAACTGCGAAACATTTTAGTAATGTTTGTATATCATTAATAACGATGTTTAAGGTGACGATTCTCTCTATTAGAGCCATTATTACGAATGTAGATATATGTCTATGTAGCAATGTAAATATATATTTAAAAGTAAATGACACTCAATGGTCTTTTTTGCATGAATTTGGCACCCACCCCACCCCCCTCCAATTATCTTTTTAAAAAATATATTACTTTAAAAAAACATTTTTTTAGGAATTTAAATTAGTTTTTAATTAAAAGAGTTAATTTTTTTATTGCTTATTAATAATCATGACAATCTCAATTTTTCATTAAACTTTTGATTTCGGCCTCGATTTCGGCAGAAAGTCTCTAAGCTTTTTGTTTCGGCTTCGGATTCGGCCGAAAGTCATTTTAAACTTTAATAAGGGTGAGAACACACTAGGTCCGGGTTTCACCGGATTCCAAGACTGGCGACGAGACCGGTTGCTCGGTAGAACTGTACGTCGGACATTGTAGAACTTGAGAATACATTGCAGCCAATCGCAGCCGAATCTTTATTGTTTATCATAACAACTGCCTTGACCCTGCTGTCTTTCCGCTGGCAGTTTTAAACTAAACATAGATTTTTAATGAGCGTGTTGTATTAAAAAAAACTGGAATAGATGAACATATGTCTTATTTGATGAAGCATGCATTATTAAAATTATTATTGTCAGAATGAACCATCAAACTTTTGACTACCTACATATTGAGGGAATAACATTAAAATCTATTGCATTTTCCTATCGGATAGCCCCCTTCACAATATCCATTATTATTAATGACACCATTTCTTAATTGCAATTTCTAATTATAATTATATTTAGCTATTTTATGATCAAGTTTGTCAAAACAATTTGGTTTTATTTACCTAATCTTCTTCCAATAAAAAATAAACATTGATTTGAAATCAAATTTAATTGACATAGATTTTCCCCTGATACAATGACATACTTAACATAATTGTATTGTAAGTGGGGACTTTTAAATGCAACAATTTAGAATTATAGTGTCACTTAAGAATTAAAATAACTTTGGATTGTTACATTTATTTTTTTTTTACAACTATTTGCCCCATTTTGAGATATTGTAAACATAGGTACAGAAAAAAACCCTCTGCTAATAGATGTATTGAATACAGTTGTCTCAAGAATCTGCCGTTGTATCAAGAAGTCAACTTTTGTATTATCTTGATGAAGAGTATTCCCAAAGTGCAAATGATTGTGAGCACCTCATAATTTCTCACTCAATAATTTGAATGGAGACAATGCTTTTAATGAAATAAAAGAAATATAATTATAATTAATACACCATCAACAAGGTCAATCACTTTTTTATATTTATAATATTCCCCATAAAACAAATTTAAATTTATTATGAACATTTTACTTTACAATTGAATTTCATTAAATGAAATAATGAAATAATATATGTAGTGTATCATATGCCCGAACCACACAAAAAATTATGTTTATTAAGTATGTATTTATCATGTTCCAGGTTTTATACCCTTTGGTAATAGCAAAGATTAGTCTTCTACTAATCAAATAAAGTACCGTATTAAGTATTATAAACAACACAATGATTATTTTTTTTAGAACTTTTTAATATAATTTATTTAACAAACAAAGTCATTAATTTTGTTGAAATGTCCTGAACGCCAAGGGAAATAGACATTTGGGTCATGTTAGGTGATGAAGTTGAAGAATAAAAGTTAAATTTCAATGACTAATCTGATGAATTGGAGCTTTCCACTCCTTGAGCTCTAACCGCATTTCGGCCGAAATCAGAAAAAAATCACTTTCGGTCTGTCTCTACTTCTGATACGTAAGCTTTCTATTTATTAAATAAGAATGCCTTCACTGTTGGTAGCAAACATTTGTTTTCTTGTCAACATTAAGATTTAGCTATCAACACTACTAAATGATGCATGTTAGCCATCTTTGAAAAGAAAAGTTGAAAAAGGTATTTGGGCTTATATGTAAATCATAATACTACATATTTTTTACACATACTTAGGTACACACTTATTTTAGTCCTCTAGTACAGATATTTCATTTTAAAAAAAAATATAATTTGAATCCTTGTGTATTTACACAATTATATTATTTGAGAATGATGATTATTCTAGACTCGCTTATTGTCGACAATCAAGATAATGTATAAACTGTTAGAATAAAATAAATTATAGAACTAATGCCCTATAACCACACAATTTTCCAAGCCTCTCAGCACACCTTTAATCTATCCTAAAGCTTCCGTAAGCTATTTTAAAGCCCTCTATTAGAATCACTGATCTAAATAATAGACCCTGTGTGAGAACGGTGTTTTCCCATTCAAAAAAAATTCAATGTTAAATAATGATATTTCAAGAATCGATATCATAGATCATGTGAAAGAAAGAAAATGTTCAACATTTATAAAAAAAACATAACCGTTCTGTAACGCATGTTTCTTATCATGTAAATTTAAAAGAACAAACAATTATTTTTTTTGTAAAATAATTTCTAGTTCTCAGAGTAAAATAATTTTAAAAAAAAATAAATAATATATTTAACTCTTGAATTGCACAAGGAAATCTCATCTTCCTCCACTATGGGTGTCTGTAAATATTGGGTTCATTTTTCATCTAAATATTAATCAATTTTTCTTGATGTTTTAAAATTTCTCATAGCTAGACACAGTAAACTATTTGGTCATGAAGGGCATGCCAAAACTTAAAATCAACGTTGTATTGCCCGCCTTTGGAAGGAGAGTGTACACAAAATCTTCCAGTGACATGATAGTTGGTGAAAGTTACTCAGTGGGGTTAGCTCCTGCTGGGAAATATACTAACGTAACAGGCACTTTAGCATATTATGAGGTAAGCTAAGTTGTATTGTATTAGTTGGTCTTCATAAAAGCTTTGATTTAGCATGTCTTAAGAAAGTGTTTTCTTGTTTGCGGTTTATTCTTTAAGCCAACATCTCTCTAGGTTACAAACATCTTTGGTCGTATTTAGAACATAACCAATAAAATTTCAGCATTGAAGAAAAGCCATAACATGGAAAGCTGTTGGCAGATCATATTCACTTCAGTTAAAATGTAGCTTAACATAAGGACTTCCAGATATGCAATACATACTTTTTAAAATTTTTTTTTTTTTTACATATTTAGAGTTTAACATTTTCACTAAACTCTGTCGCATTGTTCAGGCTCACGGATCACGTGACAGGTCCAGTAACAAGAGATGAAGAAGAACATCTCCTAAAATCATTTAGTGTCTTCTTCGTCAATTTACTTGTTTGTAACTAAGAATAACAATAAAACAACAGCAATAACTGTTTAATTTTTAAAAACAAATATAGTATATAAAATATATTATTATAAAAAAACAACAATCATGTCACATGAAATCATTAATGTGACATATCTTATTATAAAATCACAAAAGTGTGTGACATTCAGACAATAATGTGGCACATCTTATAAATAACAAACAAAAAAGTGTCACTTTAAAACACTATTGTGACAAATCTTTTTATACATTACAAAAATGTCACATTTATGCATTATCTGTCATCTACTGGTTTTAATTTTTTGGTTTGAAATGTATATGTATATTTATATAGGTATATAACAAATAAATAAATATATATATATATATATAAATAATTTGATCAACCACATTATATATTAAGATTATATTTTATTTACAGATATGTTCGCTGCTCAAACAAGGAGGTAAAGTTCATTGGGACACAATGGCTGCCTCCCCATATCACATACAAGACAACTACTTTTTGACCTATGAAAACGAGGAGAGTTATTCTACAAAGGTAATTAGACAAGCACACGTTCATTGGTATGAATCTATTTAATCTCATCTTAAATCCTAGCAAATAGACTCGATGTTGATATAATCACTCAATTCTAGCCACATATATTGGATATTTATTTAATCATCAATGCTTGCCACATAGACTGGGTATTGAACTTATCCACCAATCTTAGCCATATCGACTGTATATTTATCTAATCATTTAATTCTAGCCATATATACTAGATATTGATCTTGTCATTCAATCCTAGATTTATGATTTTGATATCATTAACCAAATCATACAATCGAAGCATAGACTTGATATTATTGATCTTATTATACAATCCGATCATCGGTATGATGTTATTGATATCACGATACAATCCTTGTCTTATAGAATTGATATTATTGATCTCACGATATAATGATAATTATTAACTGAAACTTAATTTTAATAGGTTTCCACTAATACGAAACTGACTCTGTATCTGCAAAGTGACACATATTCTATTTAATTTGCCCTTGTCATGTGATTGTCCGATCTATTGACGTATTTTTTACTCAATGACTGAGGAATATACTTTGTGATCTGTGAACATCCCAGTTTAAATGTCATACATTTCTTTGTCTTTCTTTTTTGTATTGTCCGCTGAGGAAAGCATATAGCCGAATTAAAAAAAAAAATAAGTTAATTTTTTTTTTCAAGTTTCAACATATTATTTTGTTACATTATTTAAATAGTAATTGTTTTAGTATTCTCTTTAAATAAATACTATTTCATTCTACCGAACTGGGCAATGTCCAATAAAAGAAGTGTTTTAGTATTCTCTCTTAATAAATACTATTTCATTCTACCAAACTGGGCAATGTCCAATAAAAGAAGTGTTTTAGTATTCTCTCTTAATAAATACTATTTCATTCTACCAAACTGGGTCATGTACAATAAAAGAAGTGCTTCAGTATTCTCTTTAAAAAAATACTATTTCATCATACTGAATTGGGTCATGTCCAATAAAAGAAGTGTTTTAGTATTCTCTCTTAATAAATACTATTTCATCATACTGAATTGGGTCATGTCCAATAAAAGAAGTGTTTTAGTATTCTCTCTTAATAAATACTATTTCATCATATTGAATTGGGTCATGTCCAATAAAAGAAGTTTTTTAGTATTCTCTCTTAATAAATACTATTTCATCATACTGAATTGGGTCATGTCCAATAAAAGAAGTGTTTTAGTATTCTCTCTTAATAAATACTATTTCATCATACTGAATTGGGTCATGTCCAATAAAAGAAGTGTTTGAGTATTCTCTCTTAATAAATACTATTTCATCATACTGAATTGGGTCATGTCCAATAAAAGAAGTGTTTTAGTATTCTCTCTTAATAAATACTATTTCATCATACTGAATTGGGTCATGTCCAATAAAAGAAGTGTTTTAGTATTCTCTCTTAATAAATACTATTTCATCATACTGAATTGGGTCATGTCCAATAAAAGAAGTGTTTGAGTATTCTCTCTTAATAAATACTATTTCATCATACTGAATTGGGTCATGTCCAATAAAAGAAGTGTTTTAGTATTCTCTCTTAATAAATACTATTTCATCATACTGAATTGGGTCATGTCCAATAAAAGAAGTGCTTCAGTATTCTCTTTTAAAAAATACTATTTCATCATACTGAATTGGGTCATGTCCAATAAAAGAAGTGCTTCAGTATTCTCTTAAAAAAAATACTCTTTCATCATACTGAATTGGGTCATGTCCAATAAAAGAAGTGCTTCAGTATTCTCTTTAAAAAAATACTATTTCATCATACTGAATTGGGTCATGTGCAATAAAAGAAGTGCTTCAGTATTCTCTTTAAAAAAATACTATTTCATCATACTGAATTGGATCATGTCCAATAAAAGAAGTGCTTCAGTATTCTCTTTAAAAAAATACTATTTCATCATACTGAATTGGGTCATGTCCAATAAAAGAAGTGCTTCAGTATTCTCTTAAAAAAAAATACTATTTCATCATACTGAATTGGGTCATGTCCAATAAAAGAAGTGCTTCAGTATTCTCTTTAAAAAAAATACTATTTCATCATACTGAATTGGGTCATGTGCAATAAAAGAAGTGCCTAATGAAATCATTGCAATGTGTCCTTCATTAGTGTCATTAATAAATTATAGATATTGTATCATGTACTTTTAATACATTAGACTATATATATATATATATATATATAATGGTTATATTTTCTTTGACGTGAACTGAAAATTCTGCCATAAATTACCCAGGAGGGGCAGACTGCCTCGCCATCCTTTTTTTCATATATCAAATATGTCAATAACGTATGATTTCACACCCAGTGATACAATTCCCTTAATACTTGTCAACTGAAAAATGTACCCTGATAATTGTCCCCTGATTTTAGCCCCTTGTTACTTGTCCATTTGTACTTGCGCCTTTAAATTTTTATCCCTGATACATGTCCCCCTGATACCTTTCCCCTGATGATTGTCATCTGATATTTGTCCCCTGATACATACATCTTTACACATGATTCTTGAAAATTGTCCCTTGATACTTGTCCTCTGATGCTCGTCTCCTGACTCTTGTCTCCTTGCACTTGTGCCCCGATAATTATCCCCTGATAATTGTCCCATGACACTTTCCCTTGATACTTGTTTTCTGATACGTTTATCCCCATACTTGTCTCATTACCTTTAACTGAATATTACAACATTTACACTTTAGAATTTGCATGTCATAAATTTACTTCTGTTTTTAAAAAAGTAAGAACTAAATTATAAAAGCTATTATTTGTAATTTTTGATGAAAACGAGACTATTAATTATAAATAAAGAATATACAATAAATATGTCATTTATAATTTTAAAAAAACCGTATATCTTTAAGTAAGAATTTCAATATAACACGTTATACATAATTTGAACAAAAGGATTCATTTATTTTAAAGTTAGAAAGTAAATATAAAATCGGCTATATTCAATTGATAAAGCGTATCCAATTGCTTTAGGTAAGATGAATTATCTAAAAGCAGGTACATGTCATATTCAACATATACATTTCATTTTAGGTTCACTTTCTTCGAAAATATGGCTACGGTGGAGTTGTCATTCAAGATCTGGCTATGGATGATTTCCTCGGACTCAACTGTGGAAATGAGACATTTCCACTGATGAGAACCCTGGAAGAAGAGTGCACAGAGCGTTATGACTAAAATACTAAAATAAATGTATTATACTTGACAAATACTTGTTGTGTTAGACTGCGTGATGTTTTTGTGTTAAACTGTGTGATGTTGTTGTGTTAAACTGTGTGATGTTGTTGTGTTAAACTGTGTGATGTTGTTGTGTTAAACTATGTGATGTTGTTGTGTTAAACTGTGTGATGTTGTTGTGTTACACTGTGTGATGTTCTTGTGTTAGACTATATGATTTTGTTGTTTTAGATTAGGTGATGTTGCTTTAGTAGACTACATTATATTGTTGTGTTAGACTATAGGATGTTGTTGTTTTAGACTACAGTTTGTTATAGTGTTAGACTCTAGGATGTGGTTAGACTATGTGATGTTGATGTGTTAGACTATATGATGTTGTTGTGTTAGACTATATGATGTTGTTGTGTTAGACTATATGACGTTGTTGTGTTAGACTATATGATGTTGTTGTGTTAGACTATATGATGTTGTTGTGGTACTTTATAGGATGTTGTTGTGTTAGACTATGTGAAGTTGTTATGTTAGGCCACGTGATGTTGTTGTGTTAGACTATAGGATGTGGTTAGACTATGTGATGTTGATGTGTTAGACTATATGATGTTGTTGTGTTAGACTATATGATGTTGTTGTGGTACTTTATAGGATGTTGTTGTGTTAGACTATGTGAAGTTGTTATGTTAGGCCACGTGATGTTGTTGTGTTAGACTATAGGACGTTATTTTGATTTTAAAAGAAAATCAAATAACACAATGATATATTGTGTATTCATATCTTACTTCAGAGAACTGACAATTAAATAAAAAAACAATTATGCAATCATTGTATGTGTACACCTAGTTAAATAAAATGGTTTTTATCCAAATTCAAATTATCTCTCCATATCATCTATTTATATTTTCTTGTCAATGAATCTTTACAAACCCTGTTACATTTTTAATCTGCTATCTATAAAACTTTTCTTAAACCTTAAATTATCATCATCATCGGATCTACCAGAACATCTTCAGCCCTAAATCATTAAGTCACACAAAATATATTAACTAGCCAATTGATACTTCTTAAAGCCTTATTATCATCATATCTTACCTGGACATTTTTCGCTCCCAATCAACACACATCTCCTTTCAACTTAAAACACGATTAATTAAGCCTCACTAAATATCTTAACTAGCCAAGTGAAACACACTCAAAAACCCAACCAGGGTCTGGTCTATAAAATACAGTTATCATTTAAGCACCCAGCAAGGACGAACTTAAACCTCTCTTCGTGCATAAACTAAATATCTTAAGCCCCAGATCTACAACAAAATTTGCATCTTAATCAAACACAAACTTGCAAACGTAAGCCTATCGTCTAGCACAGACGCAACATCTTTAACTTCCAGTCAGAACAAATTTATCAAATGAATCCCCAAATCTATCTAAACTTACAAACTTAAACCTTCAGTTTAGAACAAACTTAACGTCTTTAGACCCCTGTCTTGCTTACACTTAACATCTTAATTTTTCAGTCAAGCACACACGTAACAATGTAAGCACCCATACTAAGACATTATTAACATCTTAATCCCCTCATTCTTGGAAAACAATTGCATCGTTAGCCTGCATTCTAGTATAAGCTTCACATGTTACCCCCAGTCTAGCGCAAACTTAACATCTTAAGCCCAATGTCTAGCAGAGACGTTTACATCGTATGCACCCATTCTAGAATAGACATACCAAATTAATACCCAGTCTAGAACAAACGTATGGTTCTTGCTCTACTTCTGGTAGTGGTACGATGCTGCATCCATGTACTTGCATATGTGCAACGGTTGGGGATGCATTGCTGGTATTTTAGCGGAAGCTACATCAGTTTTGAAGTTCTCGATTGACGTCGAGTTTACGGCGGTATAGTCCAGGTGGTTCCAAGCGATAATTTTGCGTGGAGAAAAATTAGTCTTTATTTTGGACAGTGTTACATCGAGGCACAGCGAAGCATTTGCTATTGTTCCGGATGTAAATGCTTATCAGGTGTTTGTGATGAAAGTGAGCGTTTTGCTCTAGTCAAGCGACCTGACTCTTGTAGGGTTAGATACGTGTTTGCTGGGATGGCCGGCACAAGCCACATGATGGCCGGCACAAGCCCCATGATGGCCGGCACAAGCATGATGGCTGGCACTAGCCCCATGATGGCCGGCTCAAGCCCCATGTTGGCCGGCACAAGCCCCATGATGGCCGGCACAAGCCGCATGATGGCATTTCGTTTGCAGAAGGTTGGTCAGTGGCGCAGAGTTCTCCGAATGAAACCTAGTGTGGAGTTAGCATTTTTGTGTGACATTTTGTTGATTTAGGGTGACTATTTTAGGTTATTCGAGGTAAAGATGCATTGGTACTTGTTAGACAATTGTATGACTTAGGGAGTAGATATAGGCTGATTTATTTATTTTTGAGATGCTCTTTGTGTAGCATTCGGTTTCGTTATATTTTATTCGCCATTTGTCCGCCCAATTCATAAGGCACTTCAAATTTGCTTAAATGTGGTTATGGTAATCGTATTCTTTTATCTCTGTGTTGACAAGACAGTCATCTGCAAATAGCCTCCCTTCAGATTTTACAGTATCAGGAAGGTCGTTTATGTGACAAAGAAAGAAATGTGGTTCCAGCAATGTGCCTTGAGGTACCCCTGTGTCAACGGTGGCTTTGCCTGATTGGACGCCATCTACCACAAAGTGCATGCTCCGTTGTGTTAGGAATAATGAAAGCCAGGAATGAAGTTTGCCTGTAATTGCCGTAGTGGTGGAGCTTGTGTAGACGAAAGATGTGCTGAATAGTGTCGAAGGTCTAGGAGAAGTCGAGAATTGTCTTATCGACATTGTTTTACCATTGTCATAGTGGGCAAGGAGGTCATTGGTGGTCATGATTAATTGAGTTTCTGTGGAGAAAATTCAGAGCGGAAATCTTTGTTTAATTTGGTCAAAATTGTGTATTTTTCGAGAAGGTTCATGATGTGGTGACAGATAATGTGTTCTAGAATTTTTTACGAGACGGAGGTCAGTGATAGTGGGGGAGGGGGGGTAGTTTGTTAGGTTATGACATCACCTTTCTTGTAGCCACTATTGATGTTTGCATCAAGACTGTCTAGCGGTAGCTGCCGTACTCATTCGAATTTGGCAAATGCTGGTGATGGTTGGGGCAATTTCAGTCAGGGTCTTCAGGACAGTGTCCGTGATACATTTCAGATCCCGGTGCTTTATTGGACTTCAAGATTTTAGAAGTTTGGCTTTCATTGGTTCAGTAATGTGAGGGGGCATATTGCACCAGGTGAAGGTTTGAGAGATGGTATGACTGTGGTGAACATTTTTGTGAAGACAGATAGAAAGTGCCTTAGGGCAATTTCTGATTTGATTTTCTTTCACTTACAAGTTGCCTGTTTTTAGTAATGGGGCTACGCCAATTTGGTTTTCTTTCTTCTTGGATTTCTTGAACCGCAATCATTTTATCAGCTTTTTCTAAAAAATCTTCATTACATTCCTACTACAAACCCGCTGACAGCCATAGTTACATATTGTACTTATCCTCCCACATCAAATCATGCAAAGATTATATACCTTTCTCACATACTTCAGACTACGGCGTCTTTGCCATAAGTATGAAGACTGTTTTTAGAAAAAGATGATGAAATGATAGATTTCTTCAACTGCAATCCATATCCTGAAAATACTCTTGTCTCGGCACTCAATCGTGTCAGCAATAAAAAACGCTTTTAAATCTCGCCAAAAATCAAATTAAAATTGAAACAAACTCATATTAACCTATCACCCTCAAAATTTGAAAGCTAAAAAAATATATTCATAAAAAATCGTAACATACTTCTTGCTGACCCCGACACTATCAGGGTATTCTTATCCCCTCCACTAACAGGGTATCCCTATCCCCTACACTGATTGTCTTCAGACGGGTCAAAAATCTAGATGACCTCCTGGTTCATAGTCGCCTTCAAGCTGACCCGCTTTAAATTTGGACTAAACCATGCTCAAGAAGCCGATGTAGGACGTGTCCCTATACACTCCAAACAAAAAACATTCAACTACATAAAGGTATAACCTTTACCATCAAAGAGGGTTTCACGTGCGTTAATCAGAATGTGATATATGCGATTGTTTGCCGTAGATATCATTCTAGTTATATGAGATATGTTCAAAGAACATGTTCGAGATATTGAACAAGGTACATTTCCCTCAGTCTCTTCACACTTCAACAGAAGGCAACATAAGAGTGCATTGGATGTATCCAATACGCTTCTAATTTCATGCACAAACACACCAGAGAAATTGAAATGGAAAACAAAAATGTCAGCTTTTCAGTAGCATATCTCCACATGGTATAAATCAGATACTCTCTGCACCATATCTCCAAATGGTATAAATCAGATACTCTCTGCACCATATCTCCACATGGTATAATTCAGATACTCTCTGCACCATATCTTCACATGGTATAAATCAGATAATCTCTGCACCATATTTCCACATGGTATAATTCAGATACTCTTTGCACCATATCTCCACATGGTATATGTCAGATTCTGCACCATTTCTCCACATTGTATATGTCTGATTATGCACCATATCTCCACATGGTATATGTCAGATTCTGCACCATATCTCCACATGGTATAAATCAGATACTCTCTGCACCATATCTCCACATGGTATAAATCAGATACTCTATTCCTAATGTTTCTCAATTTCCCCTTATTTTTTATTGTTTTCGTATTCCTTTGATTTTATGTATCTCTAAATATATTTGTGTTCCCTTAAGATTATCTACTTCATTTTTTACTGTACTACTATTTATATTCCATCACTTCCTGTGATCATACTTCCGGTTACAAAAGATAATGTTTTTTTTGTGATGTGTCTAATCGTCTTGTTTTCTATAGACGACTTTTAGCCGAAACGTTAAACTCTTTTGTCATGTCTATAAATTCAAGTTTATCATACTTTTTTCTTATATTTCACTTCTTCCAGTGGTACAGACATACCTTCTACAATTGTGCAGATACCTACTTTTTCAGTGGTGCAGCCAATCACTTCCTCCAGTGTCGGAGGCATATCCTCCACCAATGCTAAAGCCACGCGCTTCCTCGATTGGTACATACAACCACTTCCTGCATTTGCATATCCAACCATTTCCTCCAGTAGTACAGTCACACACTACCTCCAGTAATACATCCACACGTTCCTCCAATGGTATAGTCATCCACTTCGTCAAATGATACCTCCAACCACTTCCTCCAGTGGTACAATTTTTTTTAAAAATACGATGTCATGATGCCGTAAGATTAAAAGTTTTTGGATAACAACGTACAATAAAATATTGCGTCGATAAAAATAAATACATAAAAATCCATAGCAATGTCAAAATAAAATAGTATCCGAAGATCATCCCCTTTCAACATAAATATCAGCTTTTGTCTCAGAGAATACATTTCTCCTTTATGTTTAATCTTTATATTGCTCAACTGCGTTTTAAAAGTTGAGCAAACTAACTCCACTGTTTTACCATCTATCTCTTTAAACTGCCGAGACAGATAACCTTGTACATCTCATAATCGAGTTTAACGTTACACGGATATAATTACAACTCATATGTGACGAACGTTTCATGTGGTGAAACAGTTAAACAGTTGTAAACATATAACATATACACACTATTAAAACAAAAAAATCAATAAATCTTCTTCAGATCCATTTTATCTCCGGAGGTGTCATGTGTATATTTGAAGGATTCCTGCAATGTATGAGACCCACTGGAGCTTCTTTTTGTGGATATTCGTGTGTCAACAAACGATCTACGTCATTGTCTTTCTCTGGCCCTAATACCAGAGTGTCTGCTATTGCAATTTTTCAAAGCAGGTTGGTTCGACACGAAATCGATCACTTGGAAAATCCAATCGATTTGTTGTTTGGCCACATACTGGCTTAATGTGATGACAACAAACATTGTCTTATTTTCACGTTTTTTTAATTTGGTCATTTATGTTTTACAAGCTAAACTTCATACACACATAGAAGTACATGCACATTGAAACACATATATAAGAATAACATTTTTGTGAAAAACATAGCGTAAGTTTAAATTGCAAATATTTTATTATTTTAAGCCATGGAATTTTTACCTAAGTATCATCTTTAACAGGGGGAGAGAATTACTCAAAGGCATATAGCTGAAAGCAATAAGATAGGATACCAATTCAGTTAAAAATAAAACTATTGTTTTAAAGTTGGAGACATATGTTGTAGAGTACATAAACAATTACTTAAGTGATTCAACACTGGACTCATCTTTTTAAGTTTCTTTATCCCGTGAAGTGCTTGATTTATTTTTAAAAAAATCATTTATACTTTTTGTTGCCAATCATCTAGTATATGATTGAAAACTTTAAAACATAAAAACATAGGTCAATACATTTGTTAGAGATACCTAGGAATATCTTCAGTGATTCCTTTATTAAAAGTGTAAAAGAAATTAGCGTCTATTCAAATAATAAGTTAACAATACATTTAAAAAAAGGGAAAAAAATATATAACAATTTATTTGTTTGTTATTATTGTATGTTCAGTTAAAATAAAAATCAATCACTCTGCAAACAAAGAGTAAAAAGAAATTAAAATTACAAGGGATTAAATGAACATGTCTTTTAAGATCTTATATAAAGTATTGCCAACAATTAAGGCACGTATGATACTAATGGTATTATCTTTTCGGAATAACAACCAATTTGACATCTTTCTGTACGTAAATGTCATTAGTTATAATAATATAATGAGCCAACTTTTCCTAACACAATTTTAAATAAAAAAAACAACAACAACATAAAAATGGTAATATATCTTTTTTTCCATTAAATATAATACATATAATATATGATCAAAACTTATAAATGAATATGCATATATGTTATCCCTTACAAAAATGTACACATGTCTTAAACGTGTAAATGAAATAGTAGATCAATGGATGTGGGGAATGAATCCAACAATTTTTTTAGTGTGCGGAAAGAGAACCTAAGCCGAAACGTTCATATCTTATTTTGCTGTCTTTTTATTTAAGTTTTAAAAAAAGGCGTCTACTATTTCTTTATATCGTTTGAACACAGTCATTCATTTATTATACTATAAACATGTAAATTCCTTGGAAATTTTTCTACAAATATTTTTGGTCAAATTCACTAAAGAATTATAAATTTATAACTAACACATTTTATTTTGATTGTCGATGTATGTTTTGTGCATAGTATTCATAATCTAACTGACGAGTCTAGATAAAAACATTCATATGTTAAATATGCGCCAACATGTGTACTACACAAGTTAAAGAAAGTCGGTGGTGTTATCACAGTTATATTTACTGATGTCATAAAACGTGCTATTTTAAAATACAGTTTCAATGAAGGAACATGCAGGGCTTCAGTGAAAATTAATTGATACTAATGGAGCTCCTGTCTGAAAGCCATTTGTACAATCATTATTGGTTGGAATGACGTTTTTTGAATACGTTGTTGATTTTGTGTAATTCATTAAAAAAATAAGACACAAATTATAATTTTAACAACTAGTTAATATAACGTACACGATAATAAATCTAAGACAATGTTCAACAATAAATACATTATTATTATTATTATTACAGTCGTCTTATATAACGTGGTACCCCAGCCTGGGCCTGGACTGGCATACAATAATGGCAAAAATAAACATGGCCTTAAAGATGTAACATACATTTATTTTATAAAATATATGTTTTAATTTTTTTTTTTTAAATTCAACCCATCCACCCCAGAACAATTAACATATCACGCCATGGACGGCACCCATTAGCATACTTAAGTGGTCAGTGGGACATGGGAAACAGTCGGGATAATAGAGTGTGATGAAATGTGTCTTGGGTTCAGTTTTGAAATCTAAAACAACTTCACGGCTTCAAGAAACTATCTTTATTTACAAATCACATAACTAAACATTACGGCTTCTGGGAGCAATAAACACGGCTTAAAAACTCTTGAACTCTGTAATTGCAAAAATCATTAACAACATAATTCTTACATTTAAGCATGAATCACTTTACCAGTTTTTACGTATAAAAAAAGTGTTTAGCTTTTTAAGAACTATTAGCAATCTCATAAAAAATGTCAATTGCCAAAAATAGATTTAAGCAATTTGCAATATTTATATATATATAAACCTTCCGGTTAGCAACAAGATGGCTGACACTCAAATTTACGAATACAGAAATTGTTCTGAAATCGGGAAAGTGATGTCAATGCGGGAAGCTATGGTAGAATACGGGAGTAAACCCAAATTGTAAAATCCGGAGATGGAGTCCCGAAGTCGATCTGACGCCAATAACAATGTCATTTCTCCAACTCCTGAGACGCAGTCAGTGCCAAGATGTATTGGCAATGGTCATTCCCTTGGATCCACTGGTTGCGTGGAGAGTGGGTATCTGCTGCATTGGGCAACAGCTGGTCTCCATAAATCACCGCCCAGGATAAGTAGCTGTACTGGTGACGTCACTTCACGACGAGCTGAGTTGTTTTTTTTGATTTTTTTTATATTTATGGACGTTTGCAAAATGAGCATGAAGAAAGCCAACATATGGGAGATCATTGCCGAACAACGTTCCAACTGGCGAACGGCAGTATACGAAAGAGTGAAAAAGGCAGAAAATGTGCGAAAGTAAGCCCTTGCAACAAAAAAGAACAACACGGAAGGCCAAAATTAACTAGAAATCAATATTCTCCTGCGTAAAATGCAGTCTAAGATTGTCACTCCTAGATTGGCCTAGTGAGCCACTCGTCGAAGTGTAGGACTACACTATAGCTACTCCATCGTCTCAAGAAGACGGAAGGATGTCATATATATATTTATATACATACACCTTCTTCTTCTTCTATAGCTTAAGGGCCCACGATATGTTTAGTGATCATTCTTACTCCTATGCATATGGAGGGAATGTGCAATGTTTCTTGGTCTTGTGTTGATAGGATATTTCTCTGGTTTTAAGGGCCTCAGGCCTCATAAATGTTAAATGCAATCTTAACAATTTGTGATTGTCCACATGGATTATCGATGTTGATATTTTTGTCTTTCTCCATACTATTATTGTAACTATTATGGGCACAGGTGTAATGAATAATTGGGGATTCAAAGTTTGATTATTCCTTGTAAGTATTATTGACATTGTAATGTTTCATTGTCGTAAAGTACTGACATATGAGTTTATTACTCTATGATTTGTTCATATATGGGTAAACTTAGAGAGTTAATAAATATAATGTATCCCAAACTTTTATGATTTCATCAGCTGACTTTAAGGGACAGGGGGAGATATGCCAAGGTCATGAAAACAGGGCAGTGTGTGTATGTTGATTTTGGGAGAAATGGCTATGTGAGCTAGGTGAACGATTGTCATGTCACGGACGAGTGCTTGGTTTGTGTGACGTATAAAAGGGGAGATAACTATTTTGTGACAGAGAGAAAGAAGGGATATTCACGGACGAGGGTGTGTGTCAGTGAGTATAGCAGAACTGTTGTGGACTAGTGATTATTGCGGTGTACCTCTGGATTTGGAGCGGATTTTACAACATGCCAGGCTAAATGTGATAAAGCTAAAACATCAGAGTATTATCTAAGGGACTCAGTGTGTATCTCTGGGGTTTTAGTGGATGCACCATCTTCAGTCATCGGTCATTAATATTCTAATCTCCCTTCCATACTTTACCACACAGCGTACATTATTGTTCCATTTTTACAAAGACATTCAATCTATTGTCTCTGTGTATTTAAATAATATGGTTAACGTTTTATATCAAAGCAATACCAAACCTTAATCTACAACTTAATTGTATAACAAGAAATTAATGTTTCAATGTAAACGCTCAAATCTTTTACCAAATTTTAATCGCATTTAAAAAAAAAATATTTTTTAAATTATAAACTAGTCATATATATTTATATTTAAATTGCTATCTAAGGCTTGTCTAGAGACATTATACCATATGTCTTGATCTGCATTTTGATATTTAACGTGTATTTCCAAGTTTTAATTTAACTTGATCAATTTAAATAACTTCAACAAGTTTTGGAGTGTAAATGTTACAATGCATTAAACTATATAATTTTTTTAAAATGTAAAATTGCATTTTGTATGTTGAATTATTAGTTAGCAGTTTGAAAATGAAACAAATAAATTTATTTTGAAAAAAAAATGATTTATAAACAACGTGATACCTTGTTCATGCTGTTAAAATCGGAAACATTTAACTGTATCGATAACAGGTTAGTATCCAATACAATATATAAAACAATGGAAAACTGGTTTAAAGTAAATGTTGAGCGTGTTTGTTAAATTAGCTATATCACGTGACAATTTAGCAGCCAAACAGAGGCAAAATTATATTTAAATGCAATACCTTCAGTCATACAAATACAATTGAGTTTGGTGCTACATAAAGAATCATGAGGAACCCTGATGTCCTGGGACGATGCGTAGACCGAAGCACAGTCTGCATCGGGTAATAGTTTTTTTGGCGGACTGTCCGTCCATAAATATTAGGCATCAGAAAGGTCTTGCCACACCCAGGTTCCCTCTACAGCAATATCGCTGGCGCCGAGCCAAACACTTTTACCTACAATGTAATGTCATCAATTTTCATCAGTTCATCTACAATGTGAGTTAACGATGTTAATAATATGGTGTCATTTACATTTTTAAATACGTTTCTAAATAAACAAACATCCAATGCTTCAACAAAAGAACTGAGAGAGCGTGTAAGGGGGGTAGATGGATTGAATTTGGTTTTATGTTTTCCTGTCTGATGAAATTAAATTATTTCCTCTCTTTTTAAATAGAAGAAAATGATGCCAGGGTTAGTGGATTGTTAAACATTGGGAGTTCACTAACAATTGTTGCGTACATGATATTATGGTCGTTTGTGTGAGTGTAATTAGTTCCTGCGCTTTACTTGATGACGTAATTTTATGATCCTTATGACCCACTGTCTGGCATGTTCTGTGACGTATGAGTTAATCAGTGAGAAGTCATGCAAAAGAACTTTATAGAAGATAGTTTGTGTAGGATTGTATATGATAGAGAGCTGCGTTACAGATGTGTTAATGAAATTTACATTCCGAGGATAGATTTATATATTAAAGATGCATTAATTGTGTAGAAGGACTGTGCTATTTCAGTGCTTGTACGACGTATGGACAAAGTCTAAAAGAACATGGTGGAGTAAACAAATCAAGTAGACAAAGCGTTTGACAAATAGTGTAACAATTCTTACATACAATTTTCTTTCAATTTTTGGAACTATCTGGCTTTTCCTGCAAGAAGACCATGCCCAAGAAAGCTGGACATAAATAGCATTGGTCAGCTGCTTAGTCAACGCTCCTGAGATAACAATATTTTGACACATACCATGTCTGCAACATTAAGGGTCGGTTCACACGATCAAATTTTCCTTCAAGCATTTGATGCAATTCATGTATGAAGCCTTGTCACTACTTTCAAATTACCTTTTGATCAAATTCCCCCACAAAGAAACCACGCACGAAATAGTGCGTTTATACAACAATTTGACGCGAAATTTGATCGTGTGAACCGACGCTTAGCATCACCAGGCCTCACGTCGTGTGGCATATCACAAACTGTTCCACGTCGTTAAAAGCACCAGTGACAATAGACATCAAAAGAATAATAATCATTATTATTTATGACTTACCATTGTCTAGATTTACGGTTAAATCATACACCATCGCCCATGTATCCAGCTTTGCCAGAACTTCACCTCATGATTGACATGCAAACTGAAGTTTATAATTCGATATTTTTATTAAATGACCTTGTATGTATACATTTTACTCAAGAGTGCTCACTTAATGTGCTTTCCGTAATGCTATTTAAAAAAAATAAATTTCATGTTTTACCTTAATCATACAGATAGCGGGGTACACAATGGGATAATAAAGGAGATCAAACAAGCACACAAAGTAAAAGACATCAACTCATGCTCTTGAATAAGTTACTTACATACTCCTTGCTTTGGATTAATAATTTTAAGAAAGTTGTTTTCTTAAATCTAAATTGGTTTAACATCAACTGTTCTACAACCGAAGAAAACAAATTAAAACTGATAAATCGTTTAATTTTTTTTTAACATTGGCATCGCAGGACCTACCAGAATGTTTTACATCATGGATATAGATGTTATGTCCTGCTGTTATAAACTTGACCAGAACACGTATATGTTCGTTTGCACACAAGCAACAAAAGCACTGCATATTTTCCTTGGCCTCAGAATAATAAAGGACCATTAAGCTATCATAGAAAACATCTTTCCTCCAGACAGCATTATTACCTTGGGATCAGGATAATACAGGACCATTAAACTATCATAGAAAACATTTTTTCCTCCAGACAGCATATTTACCTTGGGATCAGGATAATACAGGACCATTAAACTATTATATAAAACATGTTTCCCTCCAGACAGTATGTTTACCTGGGCATCGGGATAATACAGGACCATTAAACTATCAAGAAAACATATTTTCCTCCAGACAGCATATTTACCTGGGGATCGGGATAATACAGGACCATTAAGCTATTATAGAAAACATGTTTTCCTCCAGACAGCATATTTACCTTGGCATCGGGATAAGTAAAGTCCACCGATTTATTAAAGAAGAAACAATTATCTCCAGACAAAATGGCCCTTCCCAACTGCAATTTCTAAAATGCATAAACAAATTGTTTTTATACACTTTAAACCAAAGCAGAATACTATTTGAGATTGTTAAATGATTTAAAAGGAAGACATCAAGTACACATGATTCTGTCTTCCTCAAAATATCAAAATAAGCATTGCTTCTTGTATGTTGAAATAAAAATGCCAACTTTAAAATCCATTTGAAAATTGTTTTGTTCTTTTAAACTAATACGAAAGTGACAATTGTGATTGCTACTTTCAATTATTAGTGCACTTAATGGTGAACATTCTGATTGCTACTTTCAATTATTAGTGCACTTAATGGTGAAAATTCTGATTGCTACTTTCAATTATTAGTGCATTTAATGGTGAAAATTCTGATTGCTACTTTCAATTTTTAGTGCACTTAATGGTGAAAATTCTGATTGCTACTTTCAATTATTAGTGCACTTAATGGTGAAAATTCTGATTGCTACTTTCAATTATTAGTGCACTTAATGGTGAAAATTCTGATTGCTACTTTCAATTATTAGTGGACTTAATGGTGACAATTCTGATTGCTACTTTCAATTATTAGTGCACTTAATGGTGACAATTCTGATTGCAACTTTCAATTATTAGTGCACTTAATGTTACAACGTGTTATTTTTGGTGAATTATAATTACATTTTTAAACATAAGTTAAAGAAAATAATGTTTTTTGAAATTATTGTTTTCATTACATTTTTAAAAAACGTTAATGAAAAGCGATAGCTACTAAAAATATATATAATTCTTATTAAATAAAAAAAAAACACAATTTGAACATGGACAAAGATGTTTTTGTTAAGTTTAAATAAAAATATTAATAAATATGTACACAAATAAACATAGACTTATTTATTAACAAAAAAAAAAAAATAAATCTTGTTTCATTGTTTTAAAAATGCATTACATGTTTACATTCACTTGGACTTGCCAATTAATTTGTTTTACAAATGCATTACATGTATACATTCACTTGGACATACCAATTAATTTGTTTTACATATGCATTTCATTTATACAAACACTGAGTGTATTTATAAGTCCGTGACTTACCACTTCTGACCTCCGGAAGACTTAGAAATATAAGAAATAGTATGAGGCGCACATAATCCATTTCCATTTCGACTGTACTGCTACAAGAAATAATTTTAAATCAACTTCATATTTTCATCATTTGAAGAATTATTTTTTGAACGATACCAAGTAAACATTTTTTATATCGACTGTGTACATAATTTGTAAATATTTATTGTTTTCCATTTTTAAATAAAAAGTCTTAATTGTATTCGTTCGAACGGTTCAGCTGTTTCTCGTATACAAAAAATAATTACATGCTTTTGAAAAACGATTCTTCCCACTTTGATAGGTTCCCACATTTTGTGATAACTTTAGTATTTGCTACGCCACTTTTTTTTAAGTCGGGAATATAGGGGGGGTCATTTAAGAATGGAAACACTAATTAAGTGGCATTTTTCAAACGATTTTAATGTAAACTATTTTAAAGATTAACTTAATATTATCTAAAAGATCTTCATAGCGTTTTTCTTTTAGGGACAATGTCTGCAGCTAAATGATGGCCACCGCGACACTTAGCAGCAAATAAAATTAATGTTAGGAGGGGCCTGATTTAACCTAAAGTAGTTTAATATTGATTTTTTAGTCATCAAATATGTGGGTGCCTTATTGACCAGACAGACACTTTAGCCCTCAACAGATTTATAGTTTCAAAATGTACATTTAATCAATACTATAAAAAATGACCGATACGGATTATTTGTGTATTTAATTATAACTACCACAAAAGACATCTGAATAGCATTGAGTTTAATGTGTCCCTGGTCCGAAAGGGGGCGCTGCGTGTCCGGGTCCATATTGACTAATGCTATTCGGATGTCATTTTTAGTACTTTATTTTAGTTAAAATGAAGAATTAAGTTTAAAAACGTATAGTACATTCAATTATCTTTCATTTAATACCTCATTTTGTCTTACAAACCCATAAATAATATTTTAAATCGTTTTGTAATCCCAACCTCTCAATCTGGTAGCTGTGTACCAATATGTGCAGCCAATGCACAAACACATACACACACGCAAACACTCACATAACCTGTTTTTAAAGCATAAAATCTGGTTTAAGTATATACACATATGATGCGCACTGCTTCCTTGAAAGGCCACTGAGAATTATTGTTCTAAATTTAAACAAAAAATAATTTTAACTTAAAATTAAAATTAAAAAAACAAAACAGTATGAACATAATAAAAACATAAAAACAACATAATTTGCTACACAAAGTCAAAGAACTCTTAACAAAATAACTGAATAACATTACAAAAAAAAACAACAAAAACACCCAACTGTTTAAGGTTTCGTTAAATTGAAAAAAATATATTTAAATATAAAGATTTAAAATGTAAACTAACTAAGGGCAAATAGGGTATAGTCATCATCATGTCCCCTAGCCCTTGGACTGATGGTACGCCACATATCACATGAAAACATTCCTACTCCATTCCTCTCAGTTTTCTGTACTACGCATAGCATCGCCTAGTTTTAGCACCGTCCACTCTTTGATGTTATCTTCCCATCTTTTCTCTGTCTTCCTCTTCTTCTCCCTATTCTCGTTGTGCCCTGCAAGATTTCTTTCGCGAGCCCTTGTTTTCTTGTCACGTGGCCATACCATTGATTTTGCGCTATTTTACATTCACCAGGAAGTAATCATACTGCCCATTTGCTATACGAATACTTTCTTTCACTTTTTCGTTAGAGATACGGCCGCTATTGCAGATTCTAAGAATGTCTCTAAAACATCTCCTCTCCATCGCCTTTAATTTTCTTTCAAGTTCTGATGTTAATGTAACTGACTCACAGGCATACAAAAAAAAATTGAGAGGACTAATGAGCGCATCAGTCTGATGCTTGGGGCTATATTTTTTCATTCCATATTTTATTAAGCCTCTTTTGTTCTGGTGTGCTCTGGGCAATCATGGACATCAATTGGGGCTTGGATCATTCTTTCGAGACTATTGCTCCCATTTACTTGAACCTGCCTACAGTCTCTAATCTTTCCTTTCCGATATTAATTTCAGTTGAGATTCCAGTGGTGTTATTTTTCATCAATTTTTAAAAATTGTCTGCACTGATTTGCATGTCAAATGACGATGAAGACTTGTCGAGACGCTTTACTTGGTTGGCTAGCTCTTCTTCGCTTCCAGCCAATCCCTCTATCTCATCCGCAAAACGTACGTTGGTTATTTTTCTGCAACCAATTCTGACTGTAACTACATGTGCTTCCAATGTATCTGACATAATTCTGTCCAAGAAGATGTTGAACTCGGTGGGGAGAGCAAGCAGCCATGTTGTACTCTAACCATGATTTTGAACAATTATCCGATGTTATTATTCAAGAAGGCTGCACTGGTTGCTCTATCATAGAGGCTGCATCAGAGGCGTAGTGTAGGGGGGGCAGGGGTACAGATGTATCCGTGTGCCAGCTAGTTAGGGGCGCCAGAATGTGCTTTGGTATTATTTTATAGATGAAAATAATGGGTTTGAGAGATGACAAAAGGAAAAGAGGGCGCTTTAAAATGATTCTTGTCCCCGGGGGGCAAACACTCTAATTACGCCGCTGGGCTGCATATTATTCTGGATAGGTTTGTGTTGATTTTGTAGTGCCCCATGGTGGCCCATAAAGCAGCATGCCAAGCAGTGTCGAATGCCTTCTTGAAATCCACAAAGACGTGGTATAGTTTTTTTTGTGTTGAGCATATTTCTTACGTAGATTTCGGAGGTTTAGGATCTGTTACGTCCTTGCCTGAAGCCGGCCTGTTTTTAGCAATGATTTTAATATCATTTTTAATAACCTAACGATCCACTTGTATTGGCTTGTTTTTTTATATATATTTTTTTAACTACCTATAGACACATGATAGTATGATAATTGTTAGAACAATTCCAGTATTTCAGTCTTGGACACCTGTATTTTGGATCTGGTAATTTATTTGGGGAATGTAGAAAATGTCCATTTGCTATGAATATGTGTTCTATATTTTTTCCCAAACTCTATACATTTGTTTAGTTTTAATAATGTTTGAGTTTTATTAAAAATATAAAGCAATGCATTGAATGTGATAAACATGTATTAAAAATTAAAAACAATGAGGATTGAAAGAAGCTGTGTAAACAAAAATACAATAAAGGAAAGCTCAATTTTATATTTGTTATTTTAAAATATATTTTTCCGTAATTGTTAATTTTTATGTAAAGCGCAGTGAGCCTAGCCCTAGGCTGGTGTATTGCGCCGTATAAAACCACCTTAATAATAATAGTTATAATATATTTAAAGTTACATAATATTAATTTAATAAAATTTGTTTCAAATTACTGATTTAAAATAAAAAAATGTTTTATAAGTTAAATCTAAAATTTAAGTAGTAGTTAAATGTGACGGAAATAATTGAAACGAAATATGGGATAACATGAGAAAGGACGGAACAAAACAAGCTACGTGTCGCCAAGATGGCTTCTTCAGCGAACAATAAACAGGAAAATTCAGATAAAATAAATAAATAACCTCATTGTAGTCCGTCCTCGTTTATTACCTTATTGAAATCTTAAAACTATTCAAAATAGTTTAAGCATAAAAACTCATATTTAATTAAAAATTCAATTTCAATTATTTTTTTGCTACAAATAGATTTTACTAAAAACAGTACTTTTTTATTATTTTTTTTTAAAAGTGTAAATACATTTTAAAAACCTTTCTAATATGTTTAAATTTTTATTTCGTTGTTTTTCAATCTTTGAACACGTCATCTCCTCGAGGTTTCTCAAACAAAGATTACGGTTCTATGCCAGCCAGCTCCCTGAAGTTCTTAATGATTGGCCTAACATTCACGTACATGCCAAAACGCTTAACGATATATATAACGTCTCATAAGCCGACATCACGATGACACAAAGCGATACCTTTTATGATTAGGTTAACCTTCGTATTACAAGAGCCAGTGCAACATATCATATTTTTAAAGGAATGTATGGAAAAGGTGATGTAAATATGTAAAATGACTTTATTCCATTAGCCACTTTATGTCTGTTAAACCTGGTCATTCTATCACCACCAGAAATGAAAGTTCAACCACAATCCTATGAAAAGCCTAAGGAAAATCCTCGACATCAAATCTCAGGGCAATGTCCCATTCGCAGATGTACTTGCAAAGGCAGGTCTCTCGGACATCTTTGACATTTTATTGCACAGCTTTCCTGGTTGTTGTAAAAATGTCAGACGACTGCTGCCAAGTTAATATTCTATAGTGACCTCGAGCAGGGAAGACTGTTTGCTGTTGGTCACTAGGAACACTTTAAGGACAGTCTAAAAGCACAACTGAAATCTTTCGATATAAGCTAGGACACGTGAGCATCGTTGTGTTCCTCTGTACACCAATGCTACACACATCATGCAGATAACAGAAAAGCTGCCGCAGAGCACAAAAAATATTTCAGAAACCCCAGCTTACCTTTTCACATTGAGATGTCTCATTAAACACTGTACTTATTACACAATAACTTTTCATGTCAGTAGTGATATCATCTCAGACAACTGCACACACACAGCCATGTTTAAGATTAACACGAACGACTTAATTATTGTGTGCATGTTTAAAATCGACTGACGAATTGTAATTTTAATTATGTTTAAACAAAAAGTTTACAAAAGTGTATTGTACGGCATCCTTCCGTCTTCACGAGACGATGGAGTAGCTATATTGTAGTCCCACACTACTACGAGTGGGTCACTAGGCCAATCCTGGAATGACAATCTCGTCTGCATTGCACGCAGTAGAATGATGATTCCTGGTTAATGTTGGCCTGCCGTGCTGTTCTTTTTCTTGCAAGGGCTTCGTTCCGCACATTTTCTTCCTTTTTCACTCCTTCGTACACTGCCGTTCGCCAGCTGGAACGATGTTCGGCAATGATCTCCTATTTGTTGACTTCAATGTTCGCTTCCTTCAAGCTCTTTTTCAAACGTCCATATATCTCAGGCGAGGCCGTCCAATAAGTCTTGTCCCTTCTGCCAACTCTCCATACAACAGCATCTTTGGAATACGGCCTTCCTTCATTCTCCTTACATGGCCTAACCAGCGAAGGCGCTTCTTTCTAAGAGCGGATAATATGCTAGACATTTTGGAACGTTCAAAGACCTCTGTGTTAGTCACCTTGTCCTGCCATCGGATGCGTAGAATGCGACGCAGACATCGTTGATGGAAGCTGTTGAGTTTCCGCTCGAGACTGGTATATGTGGTCCACACTTCACTGCCATATAGTAGCGTACTAAGCACGCATGCCTGATAGACACTTAGCTTTGTTTTTTCAGTTAGATTGAGATTATTCCATACCCGCTTATTCAGTTTAGCCATAGTTGCTGCTTCTTTTGCGATCCTGATGTTTATCTCTTCATCAATGGAGAGAGAACTAGAAATATTGGATCCAAGGTATGTGAAATGCTCAACAACCGACAGATTATGGCCCTCAATAGTTATAATTGGAGGGGACGGCGCTTCTAGCATCATGACATGAGTTTTCTGTAGACTAATTAACTATCCAAGCGTGTGATAGACGGTAAACTAGCCGCTGAAGACCTTCTTCTGTGTGAGATGTTATGGCGGCATCGTCAGCGAACAGTAGTTCACGAATTAGTACCCTTTTTACTTTAGTCTTTGCACGAAGGCGAGCGATATTGAACAGCCTACCATCAGATCTGGTATGTATGTACACTCCATCTTCACAGTCCTTGAAAGCAAATTGAAGGAGCACCTGAAAAATAAGCGCCGTTAAATTAAATATGTTTGCATCCAAAGCGCTTTCCTTGACCCAACTGTATATCCGGATTCGAAGAGTTTCCATGACCCCAAATGAATTGTTACCCGTGTACAAAAGCCCAGGAACATATTTCATACTTAACGACATCTTAACACTTATGACAAACAAAATCAAATAACCAGAGTAAAAATTAATCATCAACGAAAGAGTGGATATAATTTATAAATGTAAATACTGTGATACATGTAATTAAATCACGTGATTACTTCGTTATGAATTAATTTATATTTCAATTATTTCCTGTTTATAACAGTCACTATGTAACTTTATTTTGTCCACTATCGTTTGATGATGAGCTTTGTTGGTCCAAACCACCATTGTTTAGATATTTCAGGTTCACCCCAACTCAGTTTGTTATATGTGATTTTTGTCAAACCTTAACTACCAAGTTTGTTATATTTGCTATTTGTCAAACCTTAACTACCAAGTTTGTTATATGTGATATTTGTCAAACCTTAACTACCAAGTTTGTTATATTTGATATTTGTCAAACCTTAATTACCAAGTTTGTTATATTTGATATCATGTCAACCAGAACAACTCAGTCTGTTATATTTGAAATTTGTCAAACATTAACTACAAGTTTGTTATATTTGATATTTGTCAAACATTAACTACCAAGTTTGTTATATTTGATATTGTTTCAACCAGAACGCAGTCCTCAGCACATTACACTTTAAACAAGTCTCTATAAGGTTGGATTAAACATGATTTTTGGAGATCCACAAACTTGTTATGCGTGTTTGAAGATTAAGTGTGTTTTATTTTAATTAGGCCACGCCCTTTCCAAGCTGCCAGATATTGACATTTTTTGTTGGTTACTGCTAGTAGCAAGAACAACAATGGTTACAAAAAAGATTGTGTAGGACGCCAAAACACTCCTCGTAGCCCTTGGTAATAAAGAACATATGTCTAGTCTAATATTTGCGCTCTATTCAAAGTCTATACATGAATTAAAATGACTGGAATGAAAGATTAATTGAGTTACACCCCAAAATAAATCGATGCAAATCAATAAAAAAAACTATTATCTGCCACTGATTACATGCACAATTGTATAACCGTGAAAATCGATAATGATAATGATCATGTCTGCAAGAGTCATTTACTTTGCTGTAGCCATGAAGAAGTCGGGCTGCTCTGTCAAAAATTGTAACGTATTAAAACAATGGTATATCAGTCTACACTTTGTATTATACAAAGTTGGTTTATCTATTGACAAAAAGTAAAAATAAAAATCCTAGCATAGCACTTTGTGGCCATTTAGAAGAGCACCTTTTTGGAGTCCAATCACAAGGAGCTTAGCCCTTACACTTCAAAATCTTTGCTGTTTGATAAAGTATTTAAGTAGCAATTTCAGTTTCAGATCAAAGAATCTTGCAAAAAAATACGGAGGGTCACATTATTCTTGTAAGGGAAGTGAGTATTCCCCAATTTCCCTAGTTCTAGGTTTACACATGAATGTTACAAATAATTCAGGTTGGCAATATTTTCTGACCATTGTCACAGCATTTTTGGGTAATGTTTAGCCTAAATGTCTTTGAATCCTTATAAAGTTTTTAGCCAATATATCTTGCTTTCAAGGCATTATCACATTAAATGGGATTAACTGATGATGACTAAGATTAGGTTACATGCCTTAATGAATGCCAGTACAACTTAGGCTGCTGTTTGAGTTTATATGTATCATGTGTGAGCCGCATTATTCGACAGACATAAGGAATTTCTTATGAAATACTCAAGAGGCGCTATACTTATGAAAACAAGCTCTATAATTGAAACTTAAAGAAATGTAATATTTACTTCTAACACAATGAAAGGCAGTAACAGATTTTGTAGTAGTACTTCCATACGGCAACTATAACGAGCCGATTCATTATGGACCATATTTCCACCCAATTGTCAAATAAAAATATTTCGAAGAAAACTTTCAAATATTTCACCTAAAGCTAAGGAGGGATTTCGAAAAAAATCAGGGACCCGGGTCCGAATAGCGGCTATGGGTACCCGGGTCCCTTTAGATTAAATGATATTCGCATGACATTTGTGGTAGTTTATTTTAGTTAAACTGTAGAAGTAAGTTTACAAACTTATAGTCCATTCAATTATCTTTCATTTGATACCTCATTTTGTCTTACAAACCCAACAACAATATTTTTAATAGTTTTTTTTAATCCAAACCTCTCACTTCTGATACCCGGGGGCGAATAGTTGCAGCCATAAATAACACTTAGCCGAAGATACAAAACTCCCTTGTTTAGAAAAATGTATAAGATTTGGTCTTTCTCTTTTAATGGAGATTCTAGACAATGTCTCCATATTGCTCTAGATGCAGTAAAACCGAAATACTTTCTTTATACATGAAACATAGTAAGTGTTTAAACATAGTCAGGTCCTTTAGGCCACAAAAAGTCTTGCCAATGAGTAATATATCTACTAAAAATTGAGCCTGTCTTAATTTATGAACGAGGATAACTTACGTCTATTAGTGCTTTAAGCCTTGAGCACTGAATATTTAAAATATGTATATATACTTAACTCTTTCATCATTCATCTAACATTCACAGCAACAAATAGTTCTAATAATGACGGCTAGTTTGTATCATATACTAAATGATTTACTAGTGACATTTCAGTCCCTGCCTGCTTTATCGACAAAGGTCTTTGATGACACATAATTTATTACCATGAGATTTAAGGACAACACCTCTAAGTTAAAGCTTTCAATTTGAATTTGCTTAATTTAAATGGTAGGTTTAGTTGATTTCATTTTATGATCAATCAATTTTGTTTTTAGTCTGTTTGAAGGTGTTTGTCCTTTTAAATTCTAAATATTAGAATTGTTCTTATTACAAAGCAAGAAAATACAGTTTTAGCTCTGATTGGAATTAATAAAGTTAATATATTTATAAGTTGATATATATATATATATCGCGTTAACCGGTGCCCTGTACTTCAACAATGAACAATTATTTATTTAGCCGGTACATTTTGTTATTAGAGTGATCCTCTAATTACGTTACTTTCATGCAGATGACACTAATGTTTTATAACGTTCACATCATAAACATTTAATGTGCTCACTTTTATATCTAATGTTAGCATAATCATAGCATCTCATTTACAGCATTGTTTATGCTTTTGGGTGCGTTTGTAATTTAATTATACTTTTATTTTGTATTATTTTTGGTGACATACTTCTCCTTAATATGTCAAGATTTCCTTTTAACTTCGGTATTTCTCCTTGTGTTTTGCCTACTTAACCTGCACCCTCCACTAAATCCATGTGCAAACTAAATACAAATAACTTACTTTTCAAAAGAAAAGTTTTACTAAAACAAAATGCTTCCTTATATAAAATAAGTGTTGCAAGAAGTTGCAAAACCTTTTAACTGACATCAGCCTCTTAATGTTATTAGGCTGGGCATGGACTAATGTAATTAGGTAACACTGGTGTAGATAGTCCTATTTGAAGTAGCCAGTGAGACCTGGATGTTATGAACTCTTTGAATAGCCCTGATCATGGCATATGCGATAAGTCACTCATTAAGAGATTGTTTAACTCAAGTATCAACAGTATGCTATATTAATTGGTTTAATTGTAAATCGTGTAGATGTAGTTTTCATGATTCTAATTTGTTGCTTTTAGCTATTGAAAAGCTTTGTCAATGCTTAGAGCCACAATTCTATAGATGTGGTTATAATTAACATCATTTTGGCTTCGGATTGTTTCATATTGTACGCCATATTTTTTTTATATTGACAAATATTAGGGCTCTTTTATTTATATTTTTTAATGTTCAACTTTTAAAATAAATTTTTAATATTTTTAATAGCACCAATTTTACTCTGTTCCCCATATAAAGCTTTTATTTATAGGATTCATTGAAAATAATTGTTTAGAGGTTTCTGTCGTCATTCTTTGCACAACTATTGTTACCTGGTTTTGAAACTTTTGAGCTATGAAAACTGATCCAAATAACTTTTAGACATTGAAACTATTTATTTACTCATATGCCATATTTATGAACCGGCACTTGTAAATTAAATGGCCCATTTTTATGTGTTTAATTTTCTAGGTGATTTTTTTTTTAAATTTCAGTTCTCGTTTTGATGAAAAAAAACAACTCGACTGAAAAGGGATCTTGCAATATAATGGTTGAGTGGTTGATCATTTTTACAAATTTTAGCACAATAACTTTTGTATCCTTTGCGGTATAAAGTTCATTAAGTAACTCTCAAATTATGTTAGCTTGAGTTTTAACTGTTTAAAATTAGTGGTTTGCTTTATTCTGACAATAAAAACTTGAGTTATAAAATATCTGGATTTTTCTTTTCAAAAATCATATTCCAAACGCAATAGATTTCAATTTTGAATAACATCTTGGCTAATGCTCTAGTGAAATGGTTCCAAAACATTTTGACTTTTGCTTCCAGTGCGCTTTTTATTATAACTTTTTATGGATACTCAATATTTTATGAGTAATTGATGTTTAGTATTTTTATCGGGAAGGCATTTGAAAAAACCTCATGGTTATATCTCATCAGTAGAGCTGACAGACATAATAAATCTATACCTTTTACACATATATTTATGTAATGCAATCTTTTCACGTGATAAGACATCTTGTGTAATAAAAATATGTGGCGGGCAGACACATTAATACTAAGAGCCTCTCTACTTCAAATAAAATAGTTGTAAAGAACAAGTCCCATGCCGTGGATCATTACTTTGAAACGAATACTAGGATTCCAACACAGGATTAGTTTACGTTATGTTTTGTAAATATAAGCTAAACATAACATGATTGTTGTAAGGTTTTTAGTTGGGACATGTCTTTTTTTTAATGCCACAGTTGTTTTAAAATGGCCAGACGTATCATACAAATATAAATTCAACTAGCTTTTAACTCAAAACCACCGTTCAATCTAATATCAACTATTTTTTTGTTTGTTACGCTTTATAGTTATTATAGCAATAATACACTAATAATTGTTTAAAGTCGGCTATCATTTCGTGGATGCATTCCCTGTGGATATTAGTGATGACAGACAGATTGGTCAACCAATGAAATTATGACACGTGATTGAACAAAGTTATAGCACATAATTTAATTATGTATTTGAATTTTTTAAAATAAAAAACATGTTATTGATTCTTGAACTGAACTGTAATTTCTTTACAGATCTAAGCCCAAATCACAAGCCCTATAATGTGAACTAGAAAATAGGCTCCAAGATACAAATTATGGTAATAGTCACAAGTTGAACGTTACACGATAGTCAAAGTACTCTCCACAGACCTTTCTTGGGAAATTAGGAAGACGAGGGGCGGCGGTCCCCTGCGACTGTTGTCACACTCGGGGGTGGGGTAGGGGCGGTGGCCGTGTATTATTGTGAGTGTTCGTACAGTTATCTTTGACTTACTTTAACTTACCTTGAGGTATTTGTTGGTCGCTGCGTGGTGGTGGGATTTAATTACTACCTTGGTGGACATTGGTGACTGAGGGGAGTGTGTTATGGGTTGAGGTTTGGGGAGGAACAAGTTGAAATATAAGAGACATAAAAATATGTACATCAAGAAGGAAAAAGGACTTCTTTGTAGGTAGATGTAGATTTAAGAGCTGTATTTTCCATGTTATTGAAAATTGAAATTAAAGGTTGAGAAAAGGAACTTCTTCTTTTATGAACACCTATTTACTTAAGTCATGTTCGACATGAGAATCGCAATTCAAACAAATATTAATTAGGTCTTTACAATTTTCCACATATCATCAAAAAAAAGTCGACTACATATCGTAGTTGACAAAACAGCGAAACCAAATTTAACTCGGCAAGTGTCTCTCCTGAAATCAGTTGTCATTGCGATGCTGACTTGATTGCGATGGCGCCACATTTCACAGTGGAATCCATGAAGTGTAACACCTGAGCTATGAGGAGATTAATCTTACGCCGTCATTTCTATTTTTTTTAACGATTATTAGAATTATTTCTTCTTCAAAAGATGCATTGGCTGAACATGACATTTAATATCGGTTTGTAATGCTAAAAGTTTAGCGGAACCCATTGTACTGCTCTGTATAACTAGCTGTGTTGAATGTTGATCAAAGTTATTTTGGATTTGGTTAGATATCTAACAGAAAACTTTGCTCTGCAACATTGTTTACCAGGTTAAGTCTTAGATTCATTCCTTATGTTATGCATATGGCTGAGTTTTTTTTTGTTGTTTTTTTTTGTTTTTTTTTTAGTAAAAAGCAAGTAAACTGAACGACGTGGAGAAATACATAAGGGTGGGGGTGGGTGGACTAATATATCCGACAAAATTGCATTTTCAGGGAACAACTAGTAAACATACTTTTTATTGACATTTGTTTGCTGGCATCATTCCGATGTTGTTGACTTGGTAGGACGAAATCCACAGGGCCTGGGATCATTTTATCTTGTGTAATATTACTAAAATGTTCATTACATCTGTCAGAGACTCGGCATCCTTTCTCACCTGCAGTTTTTCCCCCTCATTAGTTTTCAGATAGCGATTTTCTATTATAGAATAGTTGTAACTAAATACCAACAATTTTAAAAATGCAAGTTAAAATAAAACAAAATATAAACTATTGTTTTCCATAGTTCCATATATCATGATTAATTTTGCTTGAAGTCTGTGGAATAAGAACATTTACTCATTTTGTTACACATTTTTTAACGCATTTATGTATACTCGTCATTTTTATAATGTGTAAATAAATGGACAATGATTTCACTCTTTTTAACACATGTGGGGTTCCTACAATTTTTAGAAAATATTTAATTAATAAAAAAATACACATTTAATATTTTAATTGTTGTTCTGTTTACCTTTTTTTTTTTTTTTTTTTTTTTTTTTTGAGATTTCAAAGAATTGCTTCCTTTCTTAAAGCAAAAAACCAGTTTAGAATCTTTAAAAGTGTAAAGCATGCGAAAATGATAAGAAAATAAAAACAATACGGGAATAATATAGTTAAGTTTCACAATAAAAGACATGTATTTTTCAACCAATCGTCTTCATTTAATTAATTACCGTGATCTGAATTTAAAAATTCGCTTTTTCTTTTCAAGTTTGTCAGCATATTTGAAAACGTGGTGGTCATCTACAATAATCACCTGACGAGTGTTAACATGAAAAATCATGTCGTTCTGACCAGGATCACGTTGTCCATGGCCAGTCAGAATGTGGGTTTTAAGTAAGAATTTCATTTTAAAAATGTTCACATACGATTGAAAAAAAAAAGAATGCGTAAATGTAAAAAAGATAAATTAGAGATAGAATTGAGAAATATATGTTACTTTTAAGTTTGGTGTTAATAGCCATAAACTCAGTCGCCTTCTTAGGTTAGTGTCCTCCTACTTTTGTATGAGCCACCATTGATGATATCGTGTCCAATCTGAAAAACATTGCATGGATTTGTTGGTTCATGTTTTTTTAACTTGAATTTAAACATAATAAACTAATGTTTGGCCTAACTCTATTAGATACAGTTTTTATACATCACGCACAGATATCCTTACATCTCTCGTGTGTTCCTCGCTGATGTCAACAGTGTATATCATTATCGACGAATTGTTTTAAGAACTGGAGATCATAAGATTGTTAAAAAAAATCATTGCGCATTACATATAAATGGTATAGATTTGTGAACACATTTATTTAATTATTATTGTTTTAATGTTAGAAATCTGAAAACGCTGTGTGTCAAAACTGCCAGAACTGAAGCCCCGCATCTTGACCATGATCTTGCACTCGTCAACGGTGCATATCTCCAGATTCTACATGATCATAGAAGATAAAATGGATTATATTTTGTGCAATTGATGTTGGAAAGCTGTGTTTTAATGGTGGACAAATTATTCTTAGTTAAGAATTTTTTTCTAAAATATATTAGTGAACGGTTACAATGTTCGAAAAAAAAATAAAATAAAATGCCCTGAAAATTTTTTTTTAAGAAGAAACCACAAAATTGCACGCTTCTGGAAAGCAACTCTGCCAACGGAAGAGAAATGTAAGAGAGTGTGGCTTTCCTCGGAGAAACACCAATTCCTATACAATTCATTATCGTCGTGCATCATATTAAAATTTGACCTCAATACGTCACCGTACTTCAGATGCCTTGCTCTAATTTAGATACATGTTTGCTCCGTATAGAGGGCCATTTGCAACATCAACGGCAAAAACAAATATTCCTTTCCACGACCGATGACACGTTGTGTCTTGTTGACAAACGCAAGACTCTTTCAGGATGCTGGATTTTCAGTACTGTTACTTTTCGCACGCTTAATATTACAATTACTAACTTTATCCAACTATTTTTTAAACTTTAAAAAAGTGTTTAAAATAATAAGAATATATGGGATAATCGTAACATCCCCAGGTCAATTAATTGATGAATCAGAAACTATAACCTACACACCCTAAACCACGCCCACGCTCATCAGAAATATAACCTACATGACGTACTTCCCACACCCGTTAATTCAATCAAGTGTATCTATCACCTACACGCCTTACACTACTTACACCCAAACTCCGTTAATTCACTTAAACTCCTGGTGGTTTTGTAGTATGAACTATGACCATGGCCTACTGATAGTTTTGTTGTACTTACTATCGCCATGGCCTCCTGATAGTTTTGTTGTACGTACAATGGTAATGACCTCCTGATTGTTTTTTTTTTTGTACGTACAATGGCCATAGCATAATGATAGTTTCGTTGCATGTGTCTTTGACGTCCAGGACATGTGGACGGTAATATGATCTATTCGTTAACAAGTGCGTTGTTATTTTCATACTTTACTTGCATTGCTTTATAGTCCCGTGTATTGTTCCACGCTCAGATCGTGTTGATGTAATTTGAGATAACACGTTTCCTCAGTTTTAACGTACGCATCTGCAATGCACTGTTGCCGCTTGATTGCAAAATAATTAAATGTATTCCTCATTGCTAATCTATTCGACTAGAATTTTGTTTGATTAAGCCTGATTCGCTTAGTTGTCCTTTTTTATCTAGTACATGTTGTAAATCTTTATGCTAGGGTAAGGAAATTAAAGTGGGTAAACCATAGGATCGCTATTTATATTGAGTGTGGGAATATGCGTACAGAAGTAGCCTCAGGGACAGATGCAAATGTACCTTTCAGCAGGGGTTTCAACATTTTCTCCAACCAAAATCACCGCAACATCGGTGTGACATGTCGGGACATTGTATCGTCTGGAATCAAGCCAATGGTTTTCCTTGAAAACCTTAAGTACACATGCTGTGTTGGATTGGCCTGAGCGATTTCATGCATTTGTTTTTATGATTTAGGGAACGGGTCGGTGATTTAGTATGTCATCTAGCTGGATAAGTAAATTTTTACTGCATGCAGAGTTTGCTTTATTTGGTAAGCCTAATTGAGTTGCTTGTGCTGTTTCCAAAACGTACAACTGTCAATATCCTGGAGAGGTAGAAGTGTTGGTGTATAGTTGAGAGATTTTGTGATAAATTTTCCCGTGCATTTTAAAACAGTATAGTCCATGGCCAGGAGTTTGCGTTATAAGTGCACCCGCGCAAGCAAATGCTAGAGAAGAATTGTATTCTCGAAAGTTTCATTAATCGGGAGCCCTCAAGTATCCAGATGAATATTTAAATATACATAATACTGGATTTATACAATATTGAATTTATTTAACGCAAGACGAATGCTAAACGTTTATTAAAAAATACACACTAGAAGACCAAACATTTTTAAAATTCAATTTTAAATAATATACCATGCAAGAGATTTTTTACAACTTAATTTATTAACAATTAATTATAATGTAATATATACATAGTCCCTATATTTTCTGCCCTCTCAAATTAAATGAGCTTCCGTATGCGCAGTCAAGACGTAACTTTCATAACGGTAAGCATTGAGTTGTAATAATTATTAAAGGGAAAGAGGATTATCTGATTCGAGACTAAAAACATTTTACAGTATTAAGTGAAAATAAAAGTAAAATTAATTTATTGATAGGACATCTCACTTTGGGAAACATGGAAATATTCACCAATTCGCCATGCCTAAAAATTTGGAAAAGACTTCCTTAGTCTAAAAACGGACATTTCATTTTAAATTCTCAAAATTTTGTCATTAATGTTCCAACAAAAAAAAAAAAAATTAAAAAAAAAAAAAAATAAATAAAAAAAATCATTCTCTATTTTATGTTCTGGGTTAATAGTTTTTATCAGTAAAATATTATTTGTTTTGAACTCAAGAAAAGTAATTCTTTTACAATTCATCAACAAATATTAATTGCTGATTTTGTTCTTGCAAAGGATATAAAAAATGTCTCTATCCATCTGAATAATTTCAAATACAAAAAGAAAAAATTTAAAAAGTAAATGGATAAAAAACTGCAAACGTCTTAAAGCACTCTTGTTTATACAAAAACAAAATAAAATTGTAAGCCGTTTTAAAATAATTAATAGGGATATACGTTTTAATTTTTTCATATATTTTGTTATAACTGTTTTTGTTTAATTATACTATTAATAGGTATTTCTGTTGCATGACAGAAAGCACAATGACATGATACATTATTTTCAAAAAATAAACTTAATTTGGCTTTTTTGATGACAGGTATCAATACTTTTTAACATGTTAAAAAATATGGATTATTTGAAAGTTTAATTAGTTATATCATTTAAAACATTTTTAGAGATACTTTCTAGTATCCAATACACATTTTATGTTTAAATGATAGAAAATTAAATAACCCTTAAAGAAGAATAATTTTTCTAATAAATCATTATTATGCAATTAGGTAAAGCACTATAAAAGAAGCACACTTAGTGTAGCCCAACAAATGTCTCGACATTGCCCATATTTTCACGACCCTGAATTTAATTAATTTTCAAATTACCCACCCATTTTTAAATTCCCACATTTGTTTCCCCAACAATTTTTAAAAAGTTAAATATCCATTAAATGCAATTTTTTTTTTTAAAGAATCTCATTTCGCGAAATCATATTTCATTCATTTTTCCTTGGGAAATTGTAAAACCAAAAAGTGGGCTGAAAAATATGGTGGAATGTGTTGTAATAGACAACAATGATATGTGCCTAGTTTCAGCACAATAGCCGTGTTAATATTTTGCCCGCTAGCAAAGAACAAAAGTGAAGTTAATAAAAATGATTTTAAAAAAGTTTATAAACTTTTATATCAGGGACGTCATGTTTGTGGAAAGTTTCAAAAATGACAACATTATATTTTTTTACAAATTAACTTGTCAATAAGAAGATTTCAAACTGACTATGAAAAAAAAATTGTTTAAAACACAAAGTGTTTCTGTTTAACCAAGAATTAAAAAAAAAAAAAAACATGCATAATATTTACTACAAGAAATCTGGCAGAAACGTATACGAAATTGACTATATACTCTCGTCTTGGCTATAACTTTCATTGAACCAAACTGCAGCACACTCTTGAATAAGCTCCTTCTTATCTGGTTCGCTTACACAACAGTATACACGCACAACAATTTCATTAAATCGGATTGGTCCCAATATCTTGCTGACCTGGAAAAAAAAGTTTTTCAGAATTCGTTTACACTAGAAAATGGTCTAGAAGATAAAGAGATGAAAAGACAAAGGAACAAAAAACATGAAATAAAAGTAATGGATATTAATATAGATAGATAGAAAGGAAAAAAGATAGATGGATTGATAGATAGATAGATAGATGGATTAATTAATTGATAGATAGATAGATAGATAGATAGATAGATATATAGATAGATAGATAGATAGATAGATAGATAGATAGATAGATAGATAGATAGATAGATAGATAGATAGATAGATAGATAGATAGATATATAGATAGATAGATAGATAGACATATATATAATATAGATAGATAGATAGATATATAGATAGATAGATAGATTGATAGATATATAGATAGATAGATAGATAGATAGATAGATAGATAGATAGATAGATAGATAGATAGATAGATAGATAGATAGATAGATAGATAGATAGATATTAAGATAGATAGATAGATAGACGGATCATTGGTTAAGATAGATAGATAGATAGATAGATAGATAGATAGATAGATAGATAGATAGATAGATAGATAGATATATAGATAGATAGATGATATATGGATGTATGTGTATATTATTTATGATTAATTGATCTATTTTATTTCAAAAAGTGATATTTGTTTAAAAAATATATTTAGACTGACCTCATCCTTAGCTAATCTTCTTGCTTTATGTATGTTGTCTTTACAGTATACGTTCAGCATCTCAACAGGGTCTTTTTCTTTCATACCAAAATCGAGTCGAGCAATCTGATTAAAGAGCAGATTTGCTATAATTAATATACATATTAAAATTGACTCATTAAACTATTTTTTTTTTTGCTAAACCCTTTGTGAAATGTAATATTGAGCAATAGGGGATGGGGCTGAAAATTGACAAAACATACACGCAACTTATAAATAATATACATATTAAAATTAACTCAGTAAATCATTTTTTTTCGCTAAACCCTTTGTGAAATGTAATATTGAGCAATAGGGGATGGGGCTGAAAATTGACACAACATGTACGCAACTTATGCAATTTATAAGAATGTCAATTAGTGTTACTTTCCAAGGCTCACAGTCGCAACTTGTTTTACGTCCCTAAACTGTAAACTTAATAAATGAACCATCAACATTTTCCAGTAGAGCAAAAGAAAATATTAGCCACCAAGATCACTTTCGATATTTTAAAAAAAGAATCTCAATTTGCACAGTTATCGGAAATTTCGTTTTTTTAAATCAGCGTCATCATATTTTCTTCCTGCTTCCCTTGAAAAAAAAGACTTTTTGGTGGTTGGATTTTTGGGGGTGTGACTGAAAATTTGATAGAATTTGGTGTCATCGGCAAAGAGACAAGGTGTTCATTTCAGCTCGTTTGATTGTTAAAAAGTGGGTTAATTAGCCTTACAAAAAAGAAGTTAACATAATTAATATAAATAATTGTATTTATTGTTGTATAATAGTCTCTGCTTTAAAAAAAAAAAATAATAAGCCTTTGTTTTTTAGAGTTAACCAATGATCCGTCTTCAACCAAATTGAAATTTTGTGTCGTAAAATGACCGAATAAAAAGGTTAATTTGACCTTCAGAAAACTACAGCTAAATAGTACTTACATTCACAAAGATATCATCTTCTGTAATGGTAACCCTACGTTCATCTTGAGAGAGTTGGGCTTTCTGCATGATCTCTGTTTTAATTGTTTGTGGTTGTACCTGAAATAAAAATATTATATACTAGCGGATGTACCCGGCAAATTTGCCGGGATAGTATTCGGAACGAAAGAACTTCTACAGCTTACAGCCTTATAATTATTCCGATCCCGGTGGGTTCACAATCACGTCAGTATCCCGATCCCGTTAGTATACCGTGTCCCGGTGGGATTCTGATCCCTCTGGATCCCAATTTCAGTATGATCCAAATCCCGTCGGTATTCCAATCCGGTAGGTGGTATCTCGATAACAGTGGTATAACAATAGCTGTCGGATCCCGATACCGGTGATGTACCGGTCTAAACCAATTGATATTTATATATAGCTTATATAAGCTCATCTCCTTAAGAGTTCCGTCTGGATAATGATTGATATGTGTGCCAAGTTTGGTCAAGATCTATCAATCCATGTAAAAGCCTTTGTGGTACAAACAAACAGACAGTCAAACCCACAATTTTTCACTTTTATATATATACTAGCCGATATACCCGGCGTTGCCCGGGTTTGCATTAGGACCCCGATCCCGGTGACCTACAGATGCCGTTAGTATACTGTTCTCTATGGGATATTGTTCCATCTTGGCCTATATCGAGCTATTCACATATAAACTGTTGTGTTGAAAGTTCTTAACCCCTTAAGAGTTACTTCTGGATACTGATGGATATATGTGCCAAGTTTGGTCAATCCGTGTATAAAGCCTTTGTAGAATAGACAAACAGACAAAGTTTCACTTTTATATATATATATATGATAAGATGACTAAATTATAAATTGTAACTTTGTAAATTTCAGAAATGTTTAACTAAATGAACAATGTGCATAATTACTGATTTATAATGCACATAATTTTCCGATGATAACATATGTAATCATACCGCTTAAATGTATAATTACATATTGTATACGTTCAAAAAATATTGCCCTTTAAAATGTTTTATTTATTGCTAATAGTTTAGATAAAACAGTTGCTCGTCAAAAAATATGATGTTTGTAGATTGACCGAATGACCAGTAATATCAAATATTAATATGCTGCTTGCCTTAGAGATAGTTGTGTCTTGAAAGTGTATCAAACTATTTTATGCAGTGTTGTTTCCGAAATCGTGGCTTGATAGATACAGCGTTGTTGGGTTTACGAATATCAAGTATCTCCAATGCCACGTTAATTTTCTTGAATCGTTTATTTAAATTGTACATCGGTTGAAAAATGTAGAATAGACTTGACTATACATTTTAAAAAAAATATTTTCTTCAACGGACTAATAATAATTCCTGCTAAAGGAACGTCCTCTTCATTCAAATGTATTTCAGAGCAGGTAACCTCAAGCTTGTGGAATCTACCTAATCTGTATCTCTTGATTTTCTATAAGTCCCAGTATATATATATATATAGATATCTATATATATACATACATATATATGAAGCAAACTTCATTGAGATATGGACCCAAATATCATTAGGACATATACTTTTGGCCAATATATTTAAAACAGATCACTTAACTATTTGATTACGCAACGTGAACGGTGTTTCGAGTACTGTTAAAATCAAAGTATCATAATCTAAACTGAGCAACTTTCAGCTCCCAAGAAAGTGGGAAAGTAGGCAGCAGAAACAACGATGGTTAAGGCATTCTTGGATAAGCTTAATAAATTAAAAGATCCCAATTTTTTTTTTTTACAAAATCACACTGCAGAGGTCTTAATTCCAATTAGACTCATCTTGATACACGTGAAGACAAGTCATTAATCTTTTTAGTGTCAAGGCGCTTCGAAACAACCAACTTTTTTTTTTAAAGTGATTTAGTTAAACCTACATTTTTAGGGTGGAAAAAAATCACGCTTTGAAACTGAAGCGAATCTATTTGAAAACTGAGTTGACGGCACCAAATGAAAGAGCATAGAACTACATGTGATCAATTGCTCACTTCACAAATCATCATGATAAGAACATAATCAAGAAATGAACTGTTCTATAAAGCTGTCTCGATTCAAAGTCGCAAAAAACGAGGGCGTTCCCATTTTAAGAAGACCTAAGCGGAAAAAGGGATATAATGTGCGTATTACGATAACAAAAAAAAGGTCAACTCAAGGTCACTTGATCACTAGTCATCGTGCATGAGTGAAACTCGCCTTAATAGATCCTAACACAAATCATTAAACTCATGTGGGTGTGTACACGTTGTATCCTTGAGTTTATTCGAGCTATTAAAATAACACTCAGAGCAGGACAGTTCAAATTGGTCCATATGACTTGACACTTATGTGCAGGATTCTACAAAGCAGGATTCCTATTCGGACTAAAATACTGATTGAGCTATTTGAGTAGGTGTGGAAAGATGATAATGTACCACTGATATTTAAGGACTAACATATATTATATGTACAACTATAGGAAGAAAAGGTAGTCGCCAAACTTGCGACAACTATTGAAACATTTCCTCTAATTAGGTGGATTAAACAAATGTGACAGATGCTTTCAATCAAAATAAAAATCATATTCCTAATAGAAACAGGTCAGTCGGAAAGATATTTAAGATTAGCCATTACGCAAGTTAAAGAAACGTTTTTTCGAGTCCTGTATTTTTTTCTTTGCTGATGACTATACCTAAATGCAAGCTTGGAATTGAAAATGCAACCCATACAAGTTCGCTTTGCTAAGATCTTTGACAATTACGGCCTTCCCATCACTACCAAAAAAAAAAATATAGATCTTACACCAGCCAGCTCCAGATAAAGCTTCCAAAGAACCTTAACCCATACACTGTTTACAATTTCAAAATTTTAGGAATCACCCTCTCTAGTTAAGAAAAACAAATGATGAGATCAACAATCGTATTTTCAAAGTAAATTTTTCAATTGGAATGCTCCGAAAGAAAACTAGGGAGCAAAGGCGTCTCAGACTTTTTACTATGCAGAAATTAAAAAAGGACAATTGTATTAAGATGTGCTAGCGAAACGTGTAAACTGTAAAACAGACGATAAAGACTGCCAAAAAATATCTGCCTATGCCATCAAGGTAAACTTCTTGGCATAATGTGGCAGGACCAAGTCCCCGATGTTGAGGTCCTACCATATGCTCTCTTTATCACCGCCCCCCGATTCTACAAGAAGTACAAACCCGATGGGCAGGGAATGTTGCAAGAATCCCATTCAGCAGACTTCCGAAACTAGCATTCGGTGAACTCTCAGGAATATAAGGCTCAAATTGTGGGCGGACAAACGCTTCAAGGATGGATATTGACCTTAATTCTTGGGAATTACTTGAATTGACACGTACAAGTTAGCGACGCATACTCACTCTCTCAGCAAAATCACCTGAGAATAAGTGCACACATCATGCTAAAAGAATGCGCACGCATAGGAAAGCACAATCGGTCCAAATCCTAATAGAACCCATAACAACTCGTCCCATATGCAGGAACGATTTTTAGGCACATGTAAGACTGGCAGGCCACCTGCGTTCTCGCCGTTGAATGTAGCCTCAGTAATCTTTGTATGCAGAAGACTTTGCAGACTTAAAAATATAATGTTTAATACATCTACATTTCAATAATTTTTTGTATCGATAATGTGCGAACAGGAATATAAATGCACCGGGATATGAACTCACTTTTGATTTTTTAAAAAAAAACAAAGAATTATAACAATGTATTACGTTTTGTAAATCATTCGGCTCAACTGGAATGCTTTCAAACACCGTGACATATATGTCCCTCCTAAAAATTCGCTGTATTAATTGTTTAGCAGACTTCATTTCCGTATTATTTTTTGGTGAGTAGAGAATCTTGAAGAGGACATTGTCGGTCAGTTGTGTGTAGGCTTCCATATCCTCATTACATTTACTCATTTTGTAGTGCTTTCTGTAATGTGGAAAAAAAATGCTTTACGACTATTATGGAATACATGGAGTCTTCTCGACTTCATCTGAATGGAACAGTTTAACATTTGCATATCCGTATCTCACATCATGAATTTTTTTTATAATATATTGAAAAAAAATGAGTACGATGTATTGCTTCAATAGCATTTTGTGAAGCTCCAGAGAATCAATCCAAAAATGCATTTCGCAAATAATGTACAATTCAGTTTAAACAAAAAATAAAAGTTCACTTTATATAAAAGTTTACCTGTCTAAACCTGGAAATTGTATATGGTCATTCGCTTTAAGCAAAGCATGAGTTATCCTGCAGTACAAAAAAAATATGTATTGCTTAGCTTGCCGTACACAAATAGGCAGGTAAGAATAAAACTAAAATCATTTAAATTTTGAAACGATATTGAGTATAAATAACTTACTTTATTTTCTTAGTGTTGTTCAGTTTAAATCCATCAGATCACTCCATTAATTTCCTTACCAACAAAATTCTTAGACTATAGTATATTTCTAAACTCGTTGGAATAGTTCAATCTTACATTTAAACAACCCACAACAAAGCTCATGTAATATTTGTGTCTGATTATCGTATGTTGTTTGTTGTTATCTTTCAAAGGAAGGTATTTCACCGAAATGTTCATTGAATCGTCTTTTGTTTTTGTTCAATCTGCTACATACATTATTTTTGTATAATTTATCTTACGACTTAAACCCAGTCGCTATTAAACTATTAAAAAAAATTATCCTAAGTAAACAGTAAAATGAAAATATGTTCGTACATTGCTTCAATGGCACATTTGACCCTGTGCTGATAGGCGTATTTGTGAAGGGTGTATCTGGTGTAAAACATGTTGTACAAATTTCCTAGCTCCTAAAATGGAAAATATATGATGTATGTGTAAATTAAAATATCAGTAATGTAATATTTAAATTCAGAAATTAAAATGTAACTTTATACTATTAAACCGAAAAATACAGTTATAAAAAGTAATATATTTAATTCGTAAAATCAAAGTAATATAAACTATACAAACCTACTAAACTTTGAAGATTAGAAATAATAAGTAGTACATTTGTATTAAAACACGTGTTGTCTTACTTTGTCTCGAATGCATATTTGCATTTGACTTTCAACTTCGATTACCCTTGCAAACTTCATGTATCTATTGTAGTCAAAGTTGTTTTTAATTCCAAGATGGTGACAGTCTCTTGCAAAGTAATCCCACTTGTCCACATCTATCCCATTGCGTTTGTTGGAAACAATCTATTGGCAACATATTTATTTTGTAATAGGACTGTACATGCTGATAATTCTAATAACTAGTGTCCGAAAATTACATTTTAGCTTATATAATAAAACAATAATAAAAATGGAAATATTGCAAAATAATAATATCTATATTAGAAGTCGAGTATTTCAAATTTTCAGAAAAAATAGCAGTATCAATCCAAAACATCGAATACAAAAATATGCTAGTAAAATGATAAATACTGTAATTTGAATCCAACCTCATACAAAAAGGACTTTTCCTGACCTCGACCAACACGTGCCCACGTCTGCAATGCCATACAATTAGTTCAAATAAAATTGTATTTCCTATTTCGGTTTAATTTTAATTTTTTTAAGTACTTAATTGAAATGAATATTATCTGAGCGTTTATATGCTAAGATTAATTCTGATGCAAGTAAATAGTACCCCTTTACATATTTATTCACACAAAAGAAATTTGAAGATTTACTGCATCCAATAAAAAGTTCGTCTTTACATTCAAACTGCAACATACACCTATTTACTCATTAGCTGTATAAAGGTTTTCAATAAATGACGCTAGACACCAGATAGTTAAGTGGTTCTCAAAATTGCTAATGCCTGTTCCTAATGTTGTGTTGATCCCTAACCATAACATTATTTTCCTTGCTTCTCCATTTAAATATATTCTGCTAGTCTAAAGCGAGCTTGCTGTAAGGGTATTTCGACACGCAAGTATCCGATATAGCTGGTAAAAAAAAAAAAAATTAAGATAACAGTCTTGTTATAAATAAATAAATAAATATATTTATATATATATGAAGGTCTACATACATATAAAGCCAAATACCAATGTCTGACTGCCTGATCAAAATATCTAAAAACAAAACGCATGCAATTGGGATTTTCCAATACAAATCCACTAAGCACGAACAAGTTTTAATTTTTTTAATATGTTTATTAATTATTTTTAAATCAATTTTTGGGTGGTGCATAATTTTGTAAAGGACCTTAATTGCCAGGCAAACGTCAAGCTCAACCTGTTTAAACAAAACATTAATGAGCCATTGAAATTATGTTGTAACGTACTAGAACCTTTTTAAATTAAGTATATTAATTTGAGCTTTGTTCAGCATCGTGCATATATTAACCCTTGAAAAGCGTAGCTAATCATCTTTAATCTAACAATATCCTTTTAAAAATAAGACAAATATTACTTATGCCATTATATGATATCAATATTTTTGCTTTATTTACTCAATTACAAAAAAAAATATATGTATACACATAAAGCGAAGAGTTCTAAATGAAGAGCTAAATTAATGTGTACAAACAATACCCCATCTTCATTGTAATGTTTTCCTTCTATCTGCTCTTCAATAAATGTAATATCTTGCTCAGTCAGACCGAATTCTTTCAGTTTTCCACCTGGTTCCATGAGTTTATTCATCTCTACCAAATGGCGAAACATTTTAACAGAGACCTGTTCATGCTGAAAATAACCGGGGAAAAAGTTTTTAACAAATTAAAATATAATTATTTAAAATTATTATTCAATTTTTTTTTTCTAAAGCTATCCGTTAGGTTGTCATTTTATGTAGCTTCGAGATGTTTGCAAATTTGTAATATCTTCCATGAAAAATATTTCACACAAAATTACAATTAAATCATAAAACATGTACGGTATGGAAGGAAACATGAATACAGTTTATAAACTAGTATTAAATTTATAAACTCTTTTTTAGAAACATAATTAAATAAAACTGTGCATGACATCTTCACACTAGTAAAGTTGTCAGCAATTTGATGCTTTGCAGCTCTATACATCTGGCGTAACTATTCAATATTTTTAAAAGTGAAAATGTAATTATGTTTGTTGCTTTAACATAGTTTAAAATGTGTAAGCGTCCGCTTAAAATATTACCCCATGAAGGCCTGTATTCGGGGCTTGGGGGGGGGGGGGGCGTGGCACATGTCAAGGGCCTGACCTTTTTTGAGAGTCTTCATATTAGCGCAATGTATATATATATATATATATATAACATTGCCCTTATATAAAAACATTATATTTATATATCTATTTATCAATCAAAGGAAAAACGATATGGGCCCGAACGCTGTTACTTGCATTGGGCCCAGAATTTCATTGGTGCTTTCCTGCCCTATGTTTATTTTAATTTTCAGATCATCTTTCCCAATTCGTCTATAACTACTGTTCACAAACTATTTTATTTGATGATGGAATTCAGAACACTATTTGCTCAATCAAAAAAAATAAAAAATAATAATCATAAAAATGTGCGTTTAAAAAAAAAATCAGTTTATACCGCAATCTTTTGAAATGTCCATTCAGTTTGGCTGAACAAGGAATAATTTAATGTTGTAAAATTATCATGCCAAAATTGAAATTAAATGCCAACATAAAAAAAAAATGGAATGTTTGATCCTTGGCTTCACGAGGACTACAAAAAATTAAGAAATATATTATATATATGTGTTTTAAATGTATCCGCATTTATATTCATTATTACTATTCTTTTAAAGTGAACTATGTGAAATTATAAATGATCATTTTACGCGTGCAAAAGATAATAACTGAATTATACACATTGCAGCAATATTTGTTTACGGAAAAAATAATGCTTATGTATGTAGGATTTTGTTAAAATCTGAATTTAACATTTCTTAAAGGATATATTAAAAATGATAAATATTTAGATCTGCGAAAATTCGAATTAATAAGTATATATATATATATAATGTACCGGCTTCTTCGTAAACTCTTCTCTCATTTCAAGAAATTCCTCCTCAAAGAAATGTGAAAATGGTCCATGACCTGTAAGAAAAATATTCATTTCAAAATTAAGTTTTTTCAAAGTATTCTATTTTCTGATGATAAAAGAAATTGGTAAATACAAGACTTTTCAAATAAAACTCAATCAATCCATATATATATATATATATATCAATATATATATCAATATATATATAAATCATCGATCTATGTATCTATGTATCTATGTATGTATGTATGTATCTATCTATCTATCTATCTATCTATCTATCTATCTATCTATCTATATATCTATCATCTATCTATCTATCTATCTATCTATCTATCTATCTATCTATCTATATATCTATCTATCTATCTATCTATCTATCTATCTATCTATCTATCTATATATCTATCTATCTATATATATATATCTATCTATCTATCTATCTATCTATCTATCTATCTAACTATCTATATATCTATCTATATATCTATCCATCCATACATCTATCTATCTATCTATTTATTTATATATCTATCTATCTATATATCTATATATCTATCTATTTATCTATCTATCTATCTATCTATCTATCTATCTATCTATCTATCTATCAATATATCTATCTATCTATCTATCTATCTATCAATATATCTATCTATATATCAATATATATATCTATTTATCTATCTATCTATCTATCTATCTATCTATCTATATATCTATCTATATATATATATGTATATATATATATATATATATATATATATATATATCTATCAATATATATATCAATATATCAATAGTTTAGGATCATTGCTTTGCTGACATAAAGGTGCAATTTCTTGTGTATGGTTACTGCATACAAGTAATACGTTTAAAGTACTATTAAATATTTAAAAAATCAATTATACATCCATGGAGATTCAACACACCTAGATCGTGACAAAGACCAGCTATTTCTACACATAGGATATCTTTATCTGTGATTCCGAGATTTGGTTGGTTATTTCTTAAGATTCTGACAAATTTTCCTGCTAGATGGCAAGCTCTGAAATATTCAATGAACACAATATAAAAACGTTAATACTGAGAATGATGCTGTCTACATGTGTCTCTACTTAAAATATGCGCTTGTTAAAAAGAATTGGAACATTGATCGCATCGTCATTGATATTTTGTAGTGTATGAATAATCTAACATAAATGAAAACATCAATTGTAATATTATTTTCTAAAAATCGTGTTTGTAAGTTGTAAAAATATTCATTTATACTAGACTATATATATAAAATTAGAAGCATGACAATTTAACGCTTTTATACAATGCTTCATATTAAGGAATAATATATATATATATATATATATATATATATATATATATATATATATATATATATATATATATATATATATATATATATAATAATTTAATATCTCATATTCTTTAAAGGCTGCACCCATTGGTACCAGAATTTAGATTAAAATAAACTACCACAAATGACATCCAATGGGTTTCAATGGCCACTTCATTCTGTAAATTACGGAAATAATGCTATAATTCAGGAATTTAAAACAGTCATTTTTATTTTTTTAGGAAAGCTCCGCCCATGATCTGGTCCGTGCTTTAGCACAATTAAAATCATTAATTTTACTTTTACTTAGTGATCAAAGTATGTACATGCTATAAAAGATAATGGCAACATAGCTGGTAGAGGAGTGGTTACAAAAAAGTTTGTAGAATAATTTAGCAACTTAGTTGTAGAAGAACAGGGAAAATAACAATGAAATAGGATAATCATAACTGTAGAAATGTGTAGCTGAATAGCCTGAGAAGAATGTAGCAACAGCTGGATAAGTGGTAGAAAAATTTATGATAGAAAATTGGACAAATCAGCTGATAAACGAATGTAGGCAAAAGACCTGTTAAGGGGAAGGGCATCGCGTTAATTAATTATATATTTTTTTCGTAAAATATAATTTATAATCATTTCATTCATCATGTGGCGTTACAGACCATGCAGGGCTTTGGCCTGCCTCACTTCTTCCTTCCACTCAGACCTAACTAATCCCTTTCTTTCCATGCTTGGATTTCCAGTGGTTGTAGATCTTTATCCACATCATTTATCCACCTAAACCTAGGTCTCCCTTTGATTAGTTTTCCGCTGTGATTTTGGAGAAGCTCCCCTTTCACTCCTCTGTCATTTAGCATTCTCTCGAAATGTCCTGCCCAGCGCATCCGACCCTCTTGTATTTATACTACTATCGTGGTGTTCTCATACAGACTCTACACTTTATTGTTGATTCTCTGTATTCTAAATCCATATTTATCCTTGCTTGTCCATACGTTTAACTGATAACTTTTATTTCATATATGTTTAATAGGTTTTCTGTCGTTTTAGTTACAAAATACTCAAAAGTAAAATCATTACTAGAGAAACAAAGAAAATATGTTTAAAACTATACTCAGATACGCAAGTGAAATTTAGGCCCTAATTTAAAAGACTAATAGAAATTCATTAAGACTGCTTATGTGTGCCCTGTTTCTGGCTGATATTCTTTCTTTTATTTCTGGTAGTATATGCTTTCTTTCATTTAATAAAATTCCTAGGTATTTGAATTGATTTACTTTTTCAAAAGTGTGGTTTCTTATTGTAATGGCTTCAAATGTTTGTTTTTCTCTGATCATAGCCATGTATTGTGTTTTTTTTTTTTTTGGTTATTAACTTCAGGGCTTCTGCTATTGATGCTTGTTCTAATTTTATATAGGATTTTAATATGTCTTTAAAACTTTTTCTTAGTAGTGCTATGTCATGAGCATAATCAGGATTCTAGGGGGGTTGATAGTAGGGCGCGCCCTTTGGTTGTGGTTCTTAGGTTTCCATCAGAATGTAACCTGTTATTATTCATAGGTTGTCAATATGTATGCTTCTTATAACTCTCTCTACAGCTCCAGATCATTTCTAAAAGTCCCTATATCGATCTAATCTTTAAATTCCTTGGCTCGTGTTTAATTTATACTTATATAACATTAAATTTATATACCAACCCGAGAGAATGTTCAAATCTGTTATTAGTCGCACCAGGGAAAACAAAGTAGACCATTCCAAGTTGCTTGAGATAACGGAGTCTTTGAAATTGTGGTGTATCAATTATAGCTTGACATGCTTGATTCATTTGAATATGTCCGTGGACGGGATCATTGTAAACCTTTTGATCACAAATATGAGACAAACTTTGGTGTATGCAAAGTGGGCGTTACATATATAGTTTGTTATATATGGGGCTTTCTGTTTGCGGATTAAATGATATAAATGTTTACAATTGATGGCTATGTATTATTGTTTTTCATTCCTTTCAAAAGGTTCCCTTTTTCTGGATAAAGTGTAAATTTACGACACAGAAAACAGTTTATCAACTTTAATAGGATTTTTACATAATTCTAAGCACATAATTTAAAACTAATACTCTTTTTATAAGAGTTTTAATTCTAGTAGTCTTTTAATTTTCTGGTGTGCAAATAGCGTCAGTACAAACAATTTTTTTAGAAAAAATACCTTTAGCGATAACAATTGACTTGGGCCTAAATTGTCTCGGAACTTGACAATATCCAAATAGTGGCAAAGCCTTTATGGTAGAAAGCAGCATAACATATATGTATGTTTTAAGTTCAATAATGTTAATTAAAAAGGACAATTTAAAAGGTGAGTTTAAGCCTAATACATTTTCAGATTGCACATATTAAAGAAACTTGCATGTGCAAGATGAAAATAATGCATGGAAGATAATTTGATATAGCAGGCTACTCGTTTAGAGTTTTGAGAAATAATACTTTTTGTAATATTATGGGTAAAATAAATATGACATATGTTCAATTTCACAAATACTAGAGCTGATTATGGCTAACTGATTCATTTTTTAAAGACCTTTTAAAACATATCAAAAACAAGTTACATATTTAGTAAACAAAATTGTTCAGCCTAATTTATTATATTTGTTAAAATTTGTAAAAATTGCATAGAAGTGAAATGTGGGCTAAAATAACACTTACTTTAACATTTGACCTTCACATTTCTTAAGAATCTCTGTTGATAAATATCTTAAATCCTTTCCAGTGAGTTTCATTTCTTTTTTAAAAATAAAGTATATTTATGTATTAAAATATAATATTTCTATTAAAATATACCAAATATATTTTATAAAACATATTTAATAAAAAGTATTTTAATTTCCACAAATTCTATCCACTTTTTTTTACTTCAGAACGTTTTTAAAAGTAAAATTATTTGGCGTGATAAAAGGCACACTATATTATGGGCCAAATTTCATTAAAACTGAAGGGAAATTGTTATAGCTCTCATCCTGAACCAATTACATATACTTACAATCTACCTGACCAATTCGCTTTGAAACCTACCTAACCTCTTTTCAACTTAACACGTAAGTGCACTGTTTAAAATTAAATCCTCTCAACTCTTTACAGATGTACATCCACCACATACACACGTTATGTGCAACATTATCCCCAAATGGATTTGATAAAAAGATAACCGTATCTCCCACTATCTCAGACGCTCATATCCATACCACATGACCTATTATCTATCGTTTCCTAGTTTGACATTTACTGTCTCCCGTGAGTTTTACTAAATGTAACTCTCATTCCCCCCAATTAATTTCTCCCACATCGAAGGGTACATAAAGCTGTACTAAATATTGTCGCAACTTCTTGCATAAAAAAATTTGATCATCTGATTTAAATTAAATTGTAAAGAATTTTGTACCGCCAAAGAATTAAATGAAATTTATAAAACATTGATAATTTTTAAGAAAATAAAGAAAAGAAAGTAGAGCACTGGATTAATTGAAAGTAATAACATAAAGAAACAGAGGAACGGTATTTATTCATCTTGCAATGTTTGTGAAATGTGTGTACTTTTTTACTTTTTTTAAAGATGTCCTATTTTAAGAAGGCTAATATTAAACAAAACTGAATGATTTATTTAAAAAAACATGTCTTCTTCCCAAATCTCTAAAAAAGAAGAAAAAAACGTGTTTTTTGTGGATCATATTATTTGTCAATTGTTAGTTAGCTCTTGTAAAATAGAATCAATTATTATTATTAGCCCTTAATTTTGGTAATTGCAAGGTTGATCCCAAGTCTCGTTTATATAGTTGATAGTGGAGAAACAGTTTGGTCTCATATGGAGCATAATGTGAATTGGAAGTTGAAAGCTGATGCCAGGTTATTGAAGAAAGGTTTTGTATTATCGAAAATATTATTTCCATGCTCTTGCGGAGTTATAGTCGTCTAGAGCCTTCCAAGATGGTGGATATGGGTAAACCTTTTGTGGCATATACTGGGAAAATAATATATTATTCTTATTATAATGTGTCTGATATAGCGCGGTACCACAGCATAGGACCGGGCTCACCGCATTGTACATAAAAATATTAGCAAAGAGACATAATCGTGATAATAAAATAAAATGCATTTATCTAATAAAGAACATCTGTATGGATACAAAAAAAAAAGAAAAAAAAAAAGAAATGCATATTAGTGGCAGTTAATTTAATTGTTTGGGACGCAGAAAGAGAAATATAGTTCACCATATGTTTTAGTCCATGTCTTAGGAACGGACAGAATACTCGTGTCTGCAGTGGAGCGAAGCTGTCGAAGGGGTGGATAGACAGAAAGAGTTTGGTTTGATCGAAGAGCAAGAATCTGAGAAAAAGTTGTGACAGAGAAGATACAGCTTGTAATCAATGCGTGCCTGTATAGGGAGCCAATGAAGTGAGTAGAGTAGTGGAGTGACGTCATCAAGGCTTTTTGTCATTATAACTAACCTAGTGGCGGATGGAGCTGATCTAACGGATAGCGGTGTATTGGTGTATGCAGAACAACAAATTAAAGATATTGGTTTATCAAGAGACATGTTGCTAGAAAGAATATAACCAAGATCCCTAGCAGAGGATGAAAAATGTATGTCGGAGTTACCTACTTGAAATGAGATGGGGAGAGTTGTGGTAGAGGATGATTTGTGATTGTGAATGAGGAGTGCTTCCGTTTTGTCATCATTAAGCTTCAACTTGTTGAGTGACATCAATGATTTTGCATCACTAATTCGAATATGTCCAGTTTAGTCCGTATCCGGAAATTTGATCGAAAGAAATTTCGTCGACGGAAAATTGATCGACGGAAATTTGCGTTCTGCATGTCGCTGCATTCTGCACATAAGCCATGGTGCGGAACATCGGTCCGTAACGCACCATGTGCACAGAGATGCATGTTTCTTTAAAATGACCATAAGTTCACTGTTGTCATCTTACACAGGATCTTCCTCTCTGCACCTGAGGGCGGCGACGTCACATAAAAAGGCCACTAAATCTTTTGAAGGTCACGGGATGTGACATTGCGTATATGGCTTCCTCAAATCACAATTAAGGGTTACTGGGAAATGATCAGAGATCAGGTTGTCTTCAATAACGATGTTGCAAATCAATGCTGCACGGTCTTCTCTGACAACTAGCCAATGTAGGATGTGACCCCGCTTTTTTAGGGTCTTCACATAGCTCTCGGTGATGCAGTCAAAATGGCAGTTTGTGTTTCCAATTATGATGACATTGTTGTTGGTGGAGGCGTACGTGTCCAGGAGCTGTAAAACATCAGCAGGAAACTGACAGAACTTCATCTTGTTTCGCTTATTAGGAGGTGGCCTATATACGCTCAGAAGCGTCATTGCTTGATCACCATAATTGAGTTGCATCTTGCACAATGAAACAAACTCGTCTGATTTTGAGAGCGCCACACTATTTTTGAGACAGCTCCTGTGAAGGACAACAGCACTGCCGCCAAAGCGCCACTGCAATAGTAAACGACTTAAAGTCTAAAGGTGTAATTTCTTGGATCTTGACCTCATGTTTAATCCAAGCCTCGCAATGAACACGAGGTTGGCCTTGCTCTCTAAAACATGATCACACAGCTCAATTGGCATATTCCTGCATGACTGGGACTTGAAATACAGCAATTTTGAAATTTTGTTATTGCGGCTTCACAACATGTTGCAGTCAACAGCAACCAGATTTGATCTCGTCACGCACCACCGAGGCGGTGTGAAATCATGAGCTGCTTGCCGTGATCTTTGAGTTGACACGTAGGGAATGGTCGCTATGGATGACACAGTAGGCGTTTGATGTCCGTTGTCCACCTCATTCCTGAAAGCTTCGTTTAAAGGCTCTATTTGACACTCACTGCAAGCAAAAATGTTTGACGACCAGAACGATAAAGACGCTTTTTCTTTTGTCCTGCACCCATTTTCAACCAACCACCAAGATGGGGACGTTATCGTGCAGTCCGGGACATATGAACAGTTATTTCAGTCTATACACGAGGTAACCAGTCATATGCATACGTTGGGTATTCATTGACAATAGGCTATTGCATGTGTATATTAGAACTGATCGATTTTTTACGCTGGGCCGTGGTGAGTTACCAACCGTATCATCAGCTTGCATGAGCAATGATTGTGAAGACAACGAAGATGTCCGACAATGTCAGTCGTAAATTTCACAGAGCTTCACCACGATGAAAGGCCAAAATAATAAGAGTCTAAAGTTTTGAAGGACACAAAACATAGCTCGATAAATGTAGCTGTTAATGGTGGATATCATAATATAGAACAACAGGCAAACACACATAAAATTTTAATATTATCAAAAGATCGATCCTATATATAACTGCAGACGTAGTCTTGAGCTCAAGACAAATCTTACTTCCCTGAAATTGAATTTATATAATTATGATAAAGTTCCACAACACAATCACATTTTTGTACATTTTCGGTAAACACAACTTTGTAAGGCAGCCATCATTGACTCGTTGACGGTGACAATACATTATGTAGAATTTTCGTCCCTAATCCCAAACCCTCAAAAATCCGAGTCCCCCTCTTTTAAGGGGAGGAACATCACACGATACTAAAATACTTTGTTGAAAACAATCGAATGGAATGTGAAAAGAAAAAAGTGACATGCTAAACTACGGAAATAGTCAAATAATAAACACAAACAAAAACGGCACGGTCCCTAGTGAAGATCTCCTTACTGCAAAACTTAATTATAGAGGAAGCATACTTCACAATAAGATACGTAAATTTGTAACTCAAATCTGTCAAAAAAGAACATTACGCTTGTTTTGAAACAGCACTAAAACCGTAATATACAAACACGTGTCAACATATCAGTGCTCAACCAACTTTTGCATTTTCATATACTTACATTTTCATATAAAATTACTAAGATGGTATGGTCATGATTAAGAAAGATAAAAAAACTTGAAATATTTCTAGCATTCAATAGTAATCCAATGGTTAATGGAGCTGCAGAGATCAGTACGAAGGGGAATTTCGGGTCAGTGTTACGGAGGGTGAGTGAGGAGTCCATGGGGCACACTGTTAAGGAGATGAAGGGAGGGGGAAGAGCGATACAGAGTGAGGGTTAGAGGCGACCTCAAGTTGGGTGGCAGATCTCTGCCTTCACATTTTGTTTGTTGGTGTTGCACATTGAATATTTTCCCCCGTTTAGCACCCGGTACAAGCTGGAGCCTTGACACTGCCATTTGACACAGAAAAGCCTTAGAATTTGTATTTTTAAAAATGTTAATGACGTTGACCTCATAGATGAATGTCAAATAGAATTTGCTATTTATCAAAGAAACAAAAAAAAAAAAAAGATTATGTTGTCTCTGTCTTCGAAAAGCCTGGAGCAGTCAATTTCTGTGAAAACTGAAGCAAAAAATATAAATAATTTATAAAAAACATATAATAAAAGATACATCTGAAGCTGAAAGACGCCCTTGGACAGCAAATTAAAAAGGGCGGCTTCAAGAAAAGTGTGAATCTCAAGCTTACGTCATCGGCTGCGCAAACAAAAAATGCCACCAACTCAACTCCTTCTAGAGATCTAGACAAACGCTGAAAGACAAGTGTTGCACGGTGAAGTACGATCAGTTAGGCTAAATCTTGCAACACATTTTGCTTCCTGTAAACTTCAATAAATACGAAATTGAAGAAATGTTGCTTCGCCAAATGGATGCTAAACTTGCTGCCATAAAGTACTATTGCATGATAATAAATACGAATGTATACTTTCATTAAAGTTTGTTTTTTATTAGATTTGATCCAAATTCCAGAATTGTCATGGTAATGCCTCGTTAAACTGTGAGTCTTATGATGGGAATGTAATTTTATTCACAAAACAAAACTTGTTTCTAGATAATGATAAATGAGGTATGGTAATGTAGGTGTCTTGTCGGTATCGAACATGAATATGAGGGACATTGATTATATATTTGAAAATAGATTAGGCAGTTGTTGAGGTTTTAAGATTTACATAAGAGGGCTTTTGGAAGAAATTAATATGTAAAGCTGCACGCATAATATGTATGTGTAAGTAATATTATTTTATTTGGATACCATTAATTGGAACACTATCAGTTTCCCGATTCTCTGAATTATTATAGGTACTTGTTTAATTAAGCGTGTTCATTGGCATTTTGCTCAATCGAAAGAGGTACATACTTAATCTAGGAGAAAATCTTAAATAAAAGAACCCGTGCTTTTTGGTTGCATTCTGAAATGTTAGTATCATACCTTATTTTTGTTCTGACTATTTTACACTCCCATATAGCATCAAAAGCGATAATTAATTGTTGATTTTGACAACTGTTTTTGTTTCACAAAATGTTAAACCTAATTCAAATATTTAAATACCCTTTAAAACAATACAACAATTAACACAATCTTACACTTTCATTCAGAATGATTTATGTAATGTAAATAATATTTATTACTTTCAGCAAACGAGACAATTTCTTGAGATAAGCCTTTTTTTTTCATTTGATCAAGGAGTTCATCGTTGTTCATATCCTCCCAGCACTGATTTGAAGTTTTTTGCCTTTTAGAAAATGTGTGCAAAGCCATCTGTAACGAGAGGATTTAAAGCAAACATCTTAATGGGTATCTTTTTACAATTGTTACCAAGACAGATGTTAAGGGTTTGATGAGGTATTTTTTCTAATTTATGTGTAATTTAACGATACTTGAAGTAAAACATGTATTTAATATATTTCTCACTGATGTTTGTCTATGTGTCGAAAATACACTAAAGGGGAAAAGTATTTAGGTTAAACTTTTAAAAAAAAATAAAAAATATAGATTTGTTCACGGATATGTTATTGAACCTATCCTACTATATAGAAAAAGCAAAACTTCGATAAAATTTAACATCAACAAATTTCATTTTAAAATTTAAAGTAAGATCATCATCATCATCATCATCAGGTCCGTAGTCCTCCGACCGTTGGGGCGCCACAGAAGACATGTACACTATTTTCCATTCCACTCGGTCTTCTGCACTACGCATAGCATCGCCTAGTTGTAATCCCGTCCATTCTTTGATATTATTTTCCCATCTTATTCTTTGTATTCCTCTTCTTCTCCCTCCTCTAGTAGTGCCCTGCAAAATCTCTTTGGCGAGCCCTTGTTTTCTGGTCTCTAAGAAGATGTTGAAAAGGGTTGGGGAGAGCAAGCAGCCTTGTCGTACTCCAACCGTGGTCTTGAACAATTATCCGATGTTATTGTTGAAGAAGACTGCACTGGTGGCCTTATCATAGAGGCTTCTTATCATTCTGGTTAAGTTTGTGTTGATGTTGTAGTGCCTCATGGTGGCCCATAAAGCAGCATGCCAGACCCTGTCGAATGCCTTCTTGAAATCCACAAAGACGTGGTACAGGTTTTGTTGGTGTTGAGCATATTTCTAACATAGTATCCGGAGGTTTAAGATCTGCTCAGTAGTGCCACGGCCTTGCCTAAAGCCCGCCTGTTCTTCAGCAATGATTCTGTCGGCATATGGTCTTAGTCGGTTCAGTATGACCTTGAGCATGACCTTGATTGGGTGGCTTATTAGGCTAATGGTGCGATAGTTTTGGCATAGCTGTAGGTTACCTTTCTTGGGGAGGGTGATGGTGAGAGATTGGGTCCATGATTTGGGCCATTCCCCTGTCAGCCATATTTTGTTACAAATATTGGTTAGAGCATTTATCGTTGTTTCTATTTTTTTAATCATAACAAAGTTGAAATCTTTTTTATTAAATTGAAAAAGAAATCAATTTCAGAACATAAATAAACATATATTTTAACAAAGACAAAGTTTACATCTAGAACAATTTAAACATCGGGCACTAAAAGAATTGCATGATATTAGGCATTTGATTCTAGATAAATAATTGCACTTGCTTCATGACAATAATAATGGTTAAATAACGAAAATTACAAAATACTTTATCATTCTACTAAATAAGACATTACAAATATATATATTGTTTTATTTGAAACAAAGTATCTTACAAAGTGTCACTTCCTAATAATGGCTATATAAAAGGAATTATTTACAATTAATGAATTAGACGTTTTATTAAAGATTACTCAGTTAAATGGTTCAACAAATATGTCCACATAGTTAAAAAGTGTTTTGGGGCAAATGGAAATATTAACTGTGGGTAGTAAAGGTCAAAAATCCATTAAGTCCAATTTTGTATCTATGTATAAGCCAAAAATTCGCAATGAATAAAAGTGTTCTTAGCAAAACTAATAACTTTTTATGACAAAATCGTGAGAAATATATATATGTATATATGTATATATATATTCAGTCTTCGCGAGACGATGGAGTAGCTATATTGTAGTCCTCCACTTCGACGAGTGGCTAACTAGGCAAATCCTGCCGTGACAATCTCGACTGCATTTCACACAGAAGAATGTTGATTCCTGGTTAATTTTGGCCTTGCGTGCTGTTTGTTTTGTTGCAAGGGCTTCGTTAGCACATCTTATATATATATATATATATAATACGGCGAATCAAAGGCCAAAGAAACAGAAGTTATTTTTTTATGACATACAAATAAACCAGAGTGATGATAACTTGTATAACATTTGACCAATTCCTTTTCAGATTATATTGTAGCAAAGCACATCCAATTGGCATCTCTTAAAGACAAATCAAATATTTAAAACACATGTGCTAAAGTCAAGGCCAGCTGTCCACATCTGGCCCGCCGTACAACAATGTCTAACGTATATCAATCAAGAGCCTGTCAATAGATGCACAAACGTTAAAAATAAAATCAATGCTAGCCTTAAAATGTCAAACAAAGAAGTTGATTATGAAAACAGAGTCTTTCAAAGTTGCTGTGAGGCTAATTATATCGCAACTGATATTGTCGGTAAACCGTGTGTCTAATGTGTGGAGCTAATGTGGCTGTCATCAAGGAATAAAATCTGTGAAGATGGTACTAGACTAAATATCGAGACGAGTTAAAAATCCTGAATGCAGAGCAGAAGCTGCAGAAGGTAGAAGAATTTAAAAGGAATCTAAAATCACAGCAGACGTTTTCAACAAAGCAAAATCACAAACCGAAGCTGATTTGAAAGTAACTTTTACTGTGGCAGAAATGATTACAAAATCAGACCGAACATTTATAGAAGGAGAATATGTGATGCGCTGCATGAAGAAAGTGTGTGACGTCTTGTGTTCAGACAAAAAGCAGATGTTTGCAAATGTAAGACTAAGCAAAGATACGGTTGCTGATCGGGTTTGTGTTATGGATAAACAGAGTTGATAGAAACATGCGAAGACTTTGTTGCATTCTTACTCGCTATCGATGAAAGCAATGACACGGCCGATACAGCACTGCACGACATATTCATCTCTGCAATTAATTCTAGTTTGAATGTTACAGAAGAAATATTGGCCGTTAAATACATGCATGAGACAACGATAGAAAAAGACATTCTGACAACGTATGTCAAAGTTTAATCAACATGAACCTCCTGGGGAAAAACTTGATGGACTTACAACAAATGGAGCACAGGTCATGTGCGGCGAAAAAAGTGGACTATTTTGAACGATGCGGTTAAAGATGCAGGAGAACTGTGCTGGTGTATTGATAAAATATCACTGCATCATACACGAAGGATCACTGTGTGGTAAAGTCCTCAACATTGAAGGTTTAATGAGCACTATAATACAAACCGTCAACTTTATCAGAGCCATAGGTGTAAATTACCCCAAATTCAATCATTTTTTGCAGGTATTAGATTCAAAGTTCGGCGATATAAATTATCATATAGATGCTCGGTGGCTAAGTTAAGGAAAGGGTCTTAGTAGATTTTTCCTGCTGATCTAGGAAATATGTCATTTTCTGGACTGCAAATGGAAAAGACTCCACTGTTGTACGGGATAATAAGTGGAAATGTGAGAAGAATTTCTGCAAGATATAACAAAATCTCAACAACTTGAACCTGCAGCTCCATGACTGTAACCACTTAACATTAATCAATAAAAGTTGGTGAATCAGAGATAAGTTGTCCTCCACTGTCCGAGACATTGGTTTTTATATTGATAGTAAATTCAGTATTATTCCACATATCAGTTCTGTGAGTGAGCCATTTAACCACACGATTATGTCCTTGGCGTACGGCTGCATAGAAGGCTCTGCATCGTTGTTTCTGAAAGAACTGCTTTATAAACATGTAGCCTTAAAGAACCTGCGGTTCTCAACTCAGTCCTTACTGAAAATTCCCAGTGTGAATGAACACAAAAAAATGTCGTACGAAGGGCGCTTTTTTGAAGCGGTAGCGCCAAAATTATGGAATAGTTTACTTCAATCTTTGAATAGTATTGAAAAGGATAGAAATTCGTTTAGGGAACATTTAAAGACTTTTTGTTGAATATATTTCATGAAACCAGAGCGCAGTGAGCATGCTAAAGTAGCATGTATACCAGCGCTATAGAAGTATCCAATCAATCAATCAATCAAAACATCGGTATGCATGATGAAGTGAAAGCATTTCAAGTGAAGCTGTGCTTATGGGAGACGTTAAAGAATCAATGCAGCTTGTCTCAGTTTTCTTTTTGTGAAGCAATGTTGAACCAAGTCAACGCTATGGTGTTTGCCAATTTACACTTTGCTGAAAAAAGTAGCTTACTTCGCGTCGAGTTCGCACGATGCTTTAAAGACTTTAAAGAACAAACAAGTAATTTCGAGCTGTTTTGAACAATGTTTGTCCCAGACGTGTAAACGGCACATGTAAATTTGCAGATTGCGCTAATAGAGCTGCAGTGTAATGGGATACTAAAGAGAAAGTACCACACTGTGGAGCCTGCACAGTTCACTCATTTCATCCATGAAGAGATGCAACTGCTCAGTCTGCATGTGACTTGAATATTTTTTGGAAGTATAATCTGTGTGAGCAGCTGTTTTCTTATGACGAAGATTAACAAAACGTCACACATGAGTCTTCCCTCTGATGAACACTTGCAGTCCATCGTGAGTATCTTAATGACACAGTGCATTACTCCCACCAAAAACGAACTTGTAGCCAAAACAAACAAAAGCCAAATATCCACCTCTGACAAATTGCCCTATGAGAGAAAATGGGTATTCCAATGGTTATTAATTATCAAAACAATTTATGTTTTAATTTGTTTTAATATTTTAGAAAGGGATTACTTTTCACTCTATTGAATGTATATCCAGTTGGCCCGTAACCGTACGTGTGATTTTAGTTTTGACCAGCCGAGCGATTGAGTTTGACACCTCTGATTTAAAAGGTGTCGTATTAAAAGAGGATAGTTACCAATGTTAATTCTATGGCCATTTCTCATTAATATTAAGAAGAATCCTCAGTCTAAAATAGGTCATTTTCTTATTCCAATAAAAGGACACTATACAAATATGAACAGACAATTTGAAATAAACTTTGGCAACCGTATCCCTTAACGTTCTGAAAAAATTGCAAATATGTTCCTTCATAATGTTTTACACTTTTGCTTAAATATATAATATGTATATTTATATATATATATATATATATAAAAGTGAAAGCTTTTTTTGTTTGTCTGTGGGTGGCTTTGATCCATTAAGGCTTTACATGGATTGATGGATAATGACTAAACTTGGTACATATATTCATCATTATCCAGAAGGAGCTCTTGGAGGCTATGCACTTTTAATAACATTCAATTTTGGGCGAAGAGCCTTGCATTCCATTTTTTTTTTCTTTTGTGAGCTATATAAAATGACAATTAAATACCCTACGTTACATTATGGATATTGACAAAAAAATTTACACATACACTTGTTTATCAATATCCAAACACCGAAGCGTACTGAACTCATATTATCCACGCCTGTGGCGCCGGTGGCCCCATTTCATGTTTCGTTCTATAAGCTGTAACAGATCAAAAGGCTTACTTAACGCTTTATGTTATATTTGTATTGATGGTTATAGGCATAGCTTGGTAGTAACACCCTTCATAGTTCCTATTGATATATCAGTGATTTAAAATGAATAATGTTCAATCCATTTAGGGCCGGTCTAGAACTCTCCAGAAACTTCAATACTTTTAAAATGCTATAGCTATGGTATTTTTAAACCGATTTTAATGGAACAAATTTTAACTCAATAATGAATCGGATTGGTTTTATGTTAGAAATTTATAAAACTTTTCATTATTAAATGGGGCAATTCTTTCAATTTAAATATAATATAGTTATAAAAGTGCTTTTAGTTGTTTAATATTTCGTATTATTTTTTTTTTTTTTATCCAGAAACGTAATTTTTTTACAAGTTTCGTGGAGGATTTAAAATTTCGTCTAGAGTTTTCCAGATAGTTATATATATTTTTTACGCTGATATACAAAGGAATGAAAACGTTTTTACAACAAAATTCCACTGAGAACATGATACCATAAAGGAACAGGATCCTAATGGGGAACGAGATCAAACAGTAAACTGAAAATCATCGGTAACGAAATTACATCGGGTAACGGAATCAAATCATGATCGGGATCCTATCGGGAAAAAGGATCTCATTGGAGAAGAGGGTCCCTCGCGTGAACGGGATCCCACTGAAATTGTGACCATGCCGATCGGGAACCCATTTGGATTGAGATGCCCTTGAGATGCAGGATCCCAGCGGGATTGGGATATCGGCGCGATTGAAATCCCACCAGGTTGGGCAATCCCCCGGGCTCAGTAGCCATCATAAAATGAGATCCTACAGGATTTGGGATTCCAACGGTAATCGTAAACCAAACGGAAAATTGGATTCCACCGGGAAACGGAATCTCACCGGGATCGGGATCACACTGGGAAACAGGATTGCACTGTATCGGGGGTCAGAATGGGATCGGGATCCCAACCGGATCGGGGCTCCAATGGGATAATTGTCCTCCCATGATCGGAGTGCGAATGTAAAACCGGGCCACACCGGGTATATTGGCTAGTATACAATAAAATGTGGACCACCTGCACAAATATATTTGGTCATTACTTTGTTTGAAATCAATAAATATTTTAAAAACATTAACAAAATATATTTTAATACATTTGACAACGATGTACACACTCATTAAAATTCTTGGATTTAAAAAAAAAATGCCTCCTTTCTCAACTATAATAATAATACTTCTAGACTAATTTTGAATTTTCCAGAAACTTCAAAATATCTTAAAATCTAATTTAATCGATTTATGGAAAGAATTGGATTTATAAAAACTTTGTAAACATAAAAAAACAGTCTTTTCAATCGTAAATCCCCTTTCAAAATCAAGAACATTCTAGCATAATTTAGAGACTTCGGGAAAGTGAAATAACTTGTAACAACTTACTTAATTATGAGTACATTATTTTCATTTTAGTACATGACACACACAATGCCAAAACGATAGACGCTCTCATTTACTTAAATCATTTAACACGATCTCGTGTGTCTCCCTTTAAAGCCTGTTTTATTGATATTTCCAGAAAAGCATCAAACAAACTTTTTCTTTCCAGATGTGTCTACAAAATTCTAAGTATACATACTATTAATTTCATTTAGTTGTAAACAAGATCAATGGATAATATTTTCAGTTAGCCACATGTTAATTGTGGTTCCGAGATTCGGGTCAGTTAGAGTTCATTCAAAGGGAAAGATGAAGTGAACACGTCGTCTGCTTAACACTACGCTAAAATGTTATTATAAAAAGTATTGACAATATGCAAGGGAATAGTAAACTTTGCCGATGTCTTGTTACACACAACACACCATTCATTTAAAACAATTTTGTGTCTGCCAGTCAATCAGTTAATTTACTTCTGTGGCACCGGTAGTAGATCTTTAGTAGATGGGATCTTCTCCTGTTCAGATGTTTTTAGTAATCCGTACTATTGGTAGAAAAGAAAATCACTTCTCACGACTTCTTTTTTACGAATAAAATATAGACTGTGTGTCTACTTGAATTTTTACCTGAATATTAAGGTGAGGAAAATACGCTTTCGACGTTATATTTATAGATTTGTCTCAACTATAAAATCATTAGAAATTTGGGTCACTGGTTTCTGACACTTTTGTTGGCGTAAATTCGTTTTGTTTTATTTAGTCAGCTTTTGTAAAGTACTTGATGATATATTATATATGCTGAACACTACTTCTTTTGCTACTTATCATTCATGTATGTAGATATCCATACAATTTGTAGTAGTGACTAAGTGCTTTCTAACTATTACAATAATTACTTCTATTGAAAGCATGAGAGAGATTCGATATAGTTGCTTCAATAAATATTTTATTTACACAATTCGATACACAGAAATGAGAACAAAATCTCCAGGTTTGAGTAAAATAATTGTCATGATCTTGTACACTTCACAAACATGATAATCCACTCAGATTGTAAGATAGCTTCTCCGATTTTATAAGATATACTTGTTAGCGCAAAAAACATTTATAATAATTATCTTATGATCATGATCCTTTAAATAATAAATTGTCATCCACTTTCTTTTTTCGTCCTGTTCTTCTGCGCATGACATTTCAATATACACTTTAATGGTATTCATTATTGTAATATATCCATTCTGATTGAAGGCTGATTCAAAATGCTAAAAATAACTTAAATTGAACGCAATTCAATATGAACATACTATTTTTATTTAACTATTTACATGTACTATTTTTAGAATTTAAAACAAAATGACAGCTTTTTTTTCCGAAAAATGACTACATTTTACCGCAATAAAATGTTTATTTTTAGTCTTGATCAATTGTTGCCAAACGTGCATTTTATAATATACACATAGTGATACAATTGTTTATTGCGCAAACACCTTTAAAAAAATATCTTGAACTATGAATCTGTAATTAAAATTAGCACATATTCCATAATATAATTAATATAAAGTACTTAAATTATTCCATATAATTTTTTTTTAAATAACTTACTTCTTGTGTGTTTCTCTTGAATAACTTCGGAAAATTACCAGGAATATTGCCTTTAATCATATTTTAAATTATTAAAAAGACCACACTGCATTTCCATTCCGTAATAATAAGCAAATAGAATAAACTGCTAACGTGCCTGAACAGGTTACCCAGTAAACAATGTCACAGGACACGAATGCTTGACAAGTACTGGCATAGGCCCAATAAATATGAAATACAAATCTTAAACCTTTCCGAATCCACGCAATAAAAATACGAGTCTAGCAACGGTGGTTGGTTGAGTTTTGACATAAAAGGGGGTAAATAGTAATATACTACTTCCTTATTAATAAATGATGTTTTACTGACGTGTATCTTGAATATGCTGACGATATATATTATTTTCAGTGTTCAAAAGCTGCAAATGGTCTGATTGCTTTCAGGAAACGAACATTGATTTGAATAGGATTTTTTCAAAGAATTGTGTGCGTGCTTGCGTGTGTGTGTAGGTGCGAATGTAAGTGTATGTGTGTGTCTGTGTGTGTGTGTGTGTAAGTGAGGGTGTGTGTGTGTGTTTGTTTTGAAGTTTTCTATAGCAGAAATTGAAATAAATTGTTTCCTTTATATATTGACATTCAATAAAAAATAAATGCATATTTGATAATGCAAACAATATTGTATTTATTAAAGGGGCACATGTTAAGTAAAATGATACAATTTAAAGGGTAAAATATTCAACATTTTCTTGCACTTTATCGTTTTATGGTCTTTACGTATTTTTAGGTTTAGAAATGATTTGCTATGCATAAAATATTTTTTTTTTATTTATCGATCTCTGTTGTAGCATTTACGTATGCAAGCAATACACATTGGTAAGGTCCAACGCGTCTTAAGGTAACCATACAAGTGGTAAAACACACTACTTGTTTTAAAAATAGTTTAGATAAGACTAATGATCGATCTTAAACAGTGATATTGAGGTGTACAAATCAATTTACATTTCTATGGTTGGTAGAATATGTTTATTGAACATAATTTTTGACATTTAAGAGCTAAGTCTTACAAACAAACGTAATTGTATTTTTAAAATAATATTACATGAATTACACTCACAGAAATGATGGTGGGATATATAGAGAGTGACATATCAATACTTCATTATAATGAACGTTTACAATCAAAATATAATTCTCAAAGCTTCACCAGTCCTTAAGAAAGTCTAAGACACAGTGATTCCCAAAGTGGTCTATATCTTGTGTGGACGACAACTTGCAAGGGGTCCATGTCAGCGAAACAATAATTGATGGACCATGAAATGAAAATGGGGGTTGACGAAAGTGAATCTCAGGTAAGCAGGTCATTACTTCTATTTTGGCATCCCATGAATGTAATAATCAATATGCACAAATAGTAGATATTTACTTACATAATGTTACCTTAGAATATAAAGACATATATCTTCCAACATAAATTATAAAAGTACAAATGAAGTAAAACAAGTAAAAAACATAAACGATCATGAAACGTGATGAAGAATTATTTTAAAATGTAAATTGTTAGGTATATTTTCTGATATATGAAACTGATTAAGAATTATTATAAACTAGCAGTTTCCCGCAGCTCCAATCTGGTATGTTTTTTATTTGCTCTGTATGTAAGGTTTTATTTTGTAAACAAAAAAAAAAAATATTTCCAAATGCTCAAAATGTATTATTAAAGCATTAAGTTCATTCCTTAAACTAAAAACATTTATTTTGTGCTTACTTATGTTATGTAACAGAAAGTAAATTTACATTTTTTATGTTTGAATTTGAATTTGATTAATATCTATAAAACTTAGCATGTTTTTCAAAAAAAGTTTTTCACATTACACTTCACTACCGTTAAAAATGTAAATCTTTCAAAGTGAGTAGCACTATACCGCCTGTCAAAGATACATGTTAAATTAATGAATTTGCAAAAAAAAAAAATCAATATCAGGTAAGCAGGGGTTCTACCCAAAATCATCGAAAAACATGGCAAGGGATCTATGAGACAAAAATGTTTGCGGATCTTTGATCTAAAACAATCCTTATATAAATACTAGTGGCTTTAAAAATGATGCACACATAGGCATCCATAATATTAAACAATATGCTTTGGGGAGGAGTTCCAGAATGTATCCAGGTGTTACCCCATCTTATTTTGTTAATTCGTAATCCCTTGCCCCTTATTCATCATGTGCATTAGATCATTTACTAAATAAAAGTATATTAAATGCTAGATAAATCTAAAATCTAAAAAGTATACAAACAACAACTGCACAACATACTATTTTCAAACGTGCCAAGAATTTATTACTTTTAGTTAACATTGTGGTGGATATATAGGATCCAATAGAGCCCTTTTATGCATTATAGGGTTTGTATTGAACCGCGTCAGGAACACCTCTGGTGTTTAAAGTAAGCTGGAAATATAGGGCTGGTTACATTTGGAGGAACGAGGACGATAATACAGGCTCCAGCATTAAACAGAAACTCTTCCCTATGAGGTCATAAACGGCAGTTCAGTCTCATAACAGCACGAACACAGTACAGGAACTGTTCACTCCTGCGAAAGACAATCAGAGACTGGAAACGCTTAAAAAAGGAACACTGGACACATATGCCACTAACTCAGGCGTTCCAACCCCTTGTATTCGATACCCTCGCTGAGTAGCAATTGCAAAGAGTGAAATATTATTTTCAATACCAGACACACAAACATCGCGAATCCCCTATGAATAAATAGCAGCCAGAATGATCAATACATTGATCATGTACTCGTAATGCATATACGAAGAGGATCAAAATTAGAAAAAAGAACAACTCTAATCCTTAAAAGTTGTTAGATCAAAACTATTTTAAAAAAAAGTGGTTTAATTGTATTGATAAATCTAGGCCTTTGAGGGCAACCTCCGTGTAAAACCCTGAGCATATTGTTTATTGTACTGTTACCTAAATCTTGTTTCATTTCTTGATGGTTTTCTTTTCGTGGGATGGCGGGTGTTTTTAAATAATTCGTGTACGTAGTCATTGAGGTGTCCATAGCATACGAGTAAAATAGAGGGGGGGGGGGAGAGGAGTCTAAGATGTTAATCTTGTTCTTTTAATAAATACCAAATGTATTGCCCTCGTTCATGCTTTTTTTTATTTCAGAGCAAAAAGAATTGTAAAGGAGTTTGAAAGGTTAATGTAAGACAGCATTTTTGAGAAAAGTGTATGTTTTGAGTGACAAAGCATTGATGGGAATTTGAAAACAAGGGAGTACTGGTTATTGGAATGTTACGGGAATGGGTGTAGTAAGAGCTGATTGGGAAGGTCATTAAGGAGGGGGGGCTTTATTACGGGAGAGAAAAGTTTTATTGGAGATAGTTTCAATTAGCATTTAATGGTGCTTAAAATAGTAATGGACAGGTAGGGGCTGGAAATATTGTTTTGGAGAATGAAGAAGAGTATCTAGAAGAGTATGAAGCCAGCTAAAAATACAAATAGCTGCTGCTTATTTAAATTTCAACTTTTAATTTTTTTAAAGCAAAATTAAGTAAACATTACACGTTATTTAAGTTAGAATTTGTATGATGGATGAGCAGTCTAAATTGAGTATATTCCAATACTGCGAACTCGATTATAAGCGGATAAAGGCCTGTCAAGGAAAAAAAACACATGAACTGCGATTGATCGAACTCGTTAAACATGGATTATAACTCACCCAAGACGCGAAAATGTCTGAATTCAAACTGGGAGATGTATTTCCGTTAACTTATTAAAATCCTGAAACTCATGCTAAGGAAGATGCGCCAAGCTGTATCATTCACAAATTGTGTTCTCTTGTTTGATTCGGATGCGTTAAGATAATTTTTTGCTGTCTTTGAGATCAAAGCTTAACCCCATAAAGACAAATCACAGGCTTTGTGATTTCATCCTGCATATTTTACACACTTTTCCAATTTGTACAAATGGTGGGCAAATAAATTATTTTATTTAGACAATGTTTACGTAACAAATCTATGAATTAAACTGCAATGAGCTAAAATTGATGTCTTTCTTTAACAGTGAAGGTCAAGTATTTGTTTGTGTAAATGTCACCTTGAACCAACATAATACCTCAATTATCATATCTAACTAAAATACAGATAGTGACCAATGCCGATTAGGTGACATATGGTCAAAATAAAGCGCTCCTTACGCAAGCATTTTTATCCTCAAAAAGATCTTCTTACATTTTGAGCTCAACATGGTAAAAAAAAAATCTGAAATTTAGAAAAGCACTAGGCATTTATAAAATGCATAAGATATGAGCCCTTCGGGGGAATATCCATATTTAATCTTAATAACATAATTTGTAGCAAAAGGGATATCCCTAAAAGCTAAACAAAAAGAAAAAAATAAGCGTGAAGATGATGTTAAGATGTATCACTGACCACCTAATAAGAAAACTCGTAGAAAGAATTATCAACAATTGAGTCTATAGGTTGCTATAAAAATAGGTAATTTTCAAAAAAAAAGTAATAATAAAGCTAGCTTCCGAGCTGGTCAGGGTAACGATCAGTACGTTCGACCGTCTCAAAGAATCCAACATAATTTTCCAGGCACATACAAATCCAAGATTGTATTTTTCGAACTACAGCAAATCTATAATAGTGTAGTTGAAAGGTTTACTATCAAAGTTGAATAAATCAGGACGTCACTGCAACCTGTATTAGTTATTAAAAGTATTCCTTGCTGGTCGTACTTTCAAAAAAAAAATGAGAAAAAACAAAGGGTCACCCTATAAAATGTGTCATTAAAGTAGCTTCAACTTAGTTGCACTCTTTCAATATTTATGAATGAGCCTTCAAGATGAGTTAGTTTCGGAAGCTATTCTACGCTGGTGACGTTTGATGCTTCATACGCTACCGATACACAAGTATAAGATTGACGCGTCAAAACAAAGACTTAATCATGCTCAGTAAAGACGTCTACTCCTTCTTCACTAAATGTCACAAGATAGTCATACATAAAATTATATTATCCGTTCAAGGCATTATAGTCAAAATGGGAGACAAACAATTGTATTTATGCCTCTACTTAGATGTAAACTGAATCTGCAAGGGCACGTTCACACTTAAAATATATGTCGACAAGAGGAGTAAAATATTGTTAAAAGTATGGCTAGCTTATTCAAGGAGCTTGACAAGACCAAACTAAATAATTTTGTATAGCATATTTTTGATATTAATGATGTAATGCATCTTTGTGTTTCTTTCAAAAAACATACTGACTTAAAGAGAAAGAAAAATCTCTATATATTTATATATAGCAATATACATTTCACAATTCTTCCCATGTATCCATGTCTATTTCAAACGCTTTCAGTAAATCTTTAGATTTAATTTAAGGCAAGTTTGCAACAATACACTAGATGCTTGGATTGTAACATACACTTTCTTGTACAACATTTGCTATTATAATAGAACTATGGATAACCTGGCATACATTGCTCTGTCACTCAATGAAAAAAATGTTATAATTAAGTCTTAAAGTAATTTTTAAAAAGAAAAGAAATATTATTTTTTCCGTCAGCTGTGTTGTTAAAATTATTTTTTTTTCGACGCTCGAGCAGGCAGCATACAGCTGACCACGTGAGAAGCATGTATTTTCAAAATTTAGTCCACACACTTGTAGCCATTGATCCACCCATGCATTAGCTGTGTTTTATATTATATTTATATAGCTCAATTATTATATTATTATTTTTTTAAAGAATAAGTCCCCCAGCTTAAAACGCAAACTTGTAAAATGGTTGTACTTATGTCACACACAAACTGAAATGTCGCTTGTATTTGATTCAATTCCATCCACCCATGCAATAGCACTGATTGAAAGTTTATTTGTATAGCTCAAACATGAAAAAAACAATGTGGGGCCCCTTGCACCTAAAGGAATATTTCAAAATGAATCAGCTAATTCAGAAAACGTGGCTGCGCACGACAAGTTACCAAAGTTTTATCGCAATCGGATGAATAGTATAGGAACGCATTTGGGAAATATCTTTAGATCATAAAAGGTGGCGAAAAAGAATTTAGAGCCCTTGTCCAAAAAAAAAGGAATATTGTACAATGTGTGTAATAATTTAGAAATAATTTAGAAACATTTGGAATGTGATTACTGAGTAATTCTTTGATCATATATTTTTTATTTACTTTTTTTTGTGTGCATAACTTTCAAACGCATATAAAATGCTTAAGATAGTTCCTTAGTTGTTTCTTTAAATGTATTTATAATTTATAATAAGAATACTTAAACTTTTGATAAAAAATGCGGAAATATATTTTTTTTGCGGAATTAAATGTATTGGACATCCATAAAAATAAATGAAAATAACTATGATTGTTTTAAGAGTGCGAATTTTTATCATAAATATTGTAGGTTCTTAAGGGTTGTGTCAGTAATCTCATTTATATATATATTCACTTCGACTTTAATTTGGAATATTCTAATAATGTAAAAGGTATCTTTAAACTTAAATAAATACTTCTATGAAAATATTGAGTTTTACAGAAACATAGGGAAAATAAAAAAGCCATTTATATAATCTAAAAACCATTAAAAATAATACGAACTTTCTGGAATGAGTTAAACACTTCAAGAATTTTTATTAAAAATATTTTTATAAAAATAATTCAACAAAAGCATTTTTTATGTTACCAGTATTTTAATAATAATACATTAATTACAAAATGCTTTGACATTTGTATTAGTAACTTAAAAAAGGGACAATTGCTGCGAACAATCTAAGCGACGTTTAAATAATTTCTGACATTTGACCCTAAATAATTTATCTCATAAATAGAAAAACTTAACAAATCTAAAAGTTGCCCAATTAAAATTATTAGCAAAATGTTACAGATATATAACATATCGGAAAAAAGTGAACAATTTTGTTTTTAAAACGTGATCAGGATCCATTCATACATCTAGAAATATTACGGTAAATACTTATTTGTTTGTTTTTTATTATACCATAAATATTAAGGTATGAATATTTGAACATGCATTGTTCGATTTAAGATTTCTGTTTTTAAATTTTAGACATATAACTAATTAAAATGTATGTATTGATGAATACCTTTATAAAATTTATGTATTGATGAATACCGTTATAAAATTTATGGATTTCATTGTTCAGTTGAGTTCACTGTTTTTATATAGCGCTCACGTATCTATATAAATGACAACAATATATCAATACAACTAAAAGTATTTTGAGATGCATTGAGGTCCTTAAAATGAATGTAAATATGTTAAAAATAGTATTATTTAAATGGTAAATCTAAGATGGACCGCAAAGTATCATTTGTTGATTCCTTCTAAACATATGAGAATTTCAAACTAGTAAAATAAATATAGGATACTGGGCGACTGCAAAAAGGGGGAGAAATCAAGATATGGTCTCTATATAATATTCCAAAAAGGGTTCAAGTTATGCTGTTAATATCTTAGACTCACGGGAATACATGAAAACGGAGAGGACTAATGAGCGCATCATCCTGATTTTGGGGATTGAGCTATATTTTTGTCATTTCATATTTTCTTTAGCCTCTTTAGTGCTGCTGTTGTAAGGGCAATCCTGGAAATCAATTTGGACTTGTATCCTTCTTCTGAGTCTATTGCTCATAGGTAATGCCTACTGTCTCTAATCTTTCCTCCCTGACCTTAAACTCCGCATTCTGACAACACCTGGATACTTTGAAATAACCCTACGAACTTACCTTGCATCACCCGACCAATCAAAACTCACCTTCATAAAAAATATCCCCATCAACAACACTCACAAACAAACAACCACGTCCCCAAATAAAGCTCATAACAATAAGGAACATGAAATTAGTATCACTGAACAAGAGAATTGTAAATATATAGTTCAAACCCTTCAGGTTTTCAAAATAGATTTTCAAGTGAATTTGTTTCAAGTTTCATGTAGATCCTCCAATTAACTTTTTTTTTTAATTAAGTGTACTTATATTTGTACACCTCATAAATGAAAAAAAAATCATAATCTTACATTTCGTTTAAGTTGGATAACTAGCACACTTATTTTGACAAATTGTCGATTATACTCGGTTGAAGAAGGGGATTGCCCTTTAAACAAAAAATTATAATTTAAGATATGAATATGACATTTTTAAATTCACACACATTTTAAAACGGATACAATTCTTTTTTTGTAAAGTTGAGCCTAGATGCAACACTATATTGCAAGCTTTCATTGCAAACCTTCACATATAGCCTTGGCTATTATAAGGAAAACAAATTGTAGAAAATCTATCACTGAAATGGAAATTTAAATCTTATTTAGTAACATTTGAGGAAAATCATAGATGCTTTTGAAACATAAAAATGACATGTTTAACACCACCGAGTCAATATATGATGTTATTAAAAAAATCAAAACACGATGATTATGTTAGGATTTTATAATGCTTTGAAATATATTTGGGCGAGTATAAATAAGCACAATGTAATACTGTCGAAAGAAAAAGAAAGTATTACATTAGCCAAACGTTTTTAATTCAGCCTACAACAGCAAAAATCGTTCAAAGGGAAATATAACGAAATATATACGATCACTGTAAGAAATTTGAAACTTATGCAATTAAATATGGGTCCCTTATCAGATAAGCAGATAACTTCTTCAATGCATGGGAGAAGGAAGTCCTCAGGAAAATATATGGCCCAGCGATGGACATTGATTGTTGGAGAATCCGTACAAACCAAAAGAGATATGAATTTGTACAAAGACTAAGTGTCACAGCAATAAAAATGCAGAATGTGCTGGACAGGATACATTGAGATGGTGCCAGATTGCAGAACAACAAAAGTGATATACAGGCTGAAACTAGTGATATACAGCTCACTGGTCGACCAAGACTGAGATGGATCGACGATGTAGAGAAGGACTTACACCATCAGGAGGTTTACGTATTTAGGCGGTAAGCTATGAATCAATACAATTGGGATAATGCGGAGGAACAGGCAAGGGCCCCACATAAGCTGTAACTCCTCTGATGTTGATTTGTAACAAATTTTGTCATTGAAACATATATATATATATGCATGCAATACGCCCAGTCATTCAAGGAAATAGTTTTACACAATTACAATTCAGAACCTAATCACAAACTTATGATGTTCCTTTCCAAACTGCCCTGAAGACCATTCACTTCAAACTGTCCTGTACCGACTAATTTTCACCTCTTCTGACCGAAAAACAACGCTCGATTCGGTTGGGTTCTGTCCATGGCTAGACATGAGTAGATAGTACATGGGTGGGTGAGGTCAAGCTTTTCACCAATTGATGTTTTAAAATGTATACATTTCTGTAATTGATAATTATTATTTGAAACGCAGTGAGCCTAGCCCCAGGCTGAATCATAATCGTGTCCCTTAGTTTTTGGACCGTTGGTGCGCCACATATGACATGAAAACTATCCTTCTCCATTCCTATCTTCTGCACTATGCATAGCATCGACTAGTTTTAGTCCCATACACTCGTTGATGTTATCTTCCCATCTTGTTCTCTGTCTTCCTATTCTTCTCCCTCCTCTAGTTGTGCCCTGCATGATTTCTTTGGCGAGCCCTTGTTTCCTTTTTACGTGGCCAAACCATTCAAGCTTTCTTTTTTTTACAGACACCAGGAGCTCATCGTACTGCCCAATTGCTTGACGAATCATTTCTTTATATTGTTCATGGTCTTTGTAGCAGATGCCAAGAATGCTTCTGAAACATCTCATCTCCATCACCTTTATGTTCCTTTCAAATTCTGCTGTTAATGTACAGGACTCACAGGCATACACGAAAATGGAGAGGACCAATGAGCGCATCAGCCTGATTTTGGTCTTCTTTCGCCTTTTCGTCCTCGAGGAACAGCAGCCGATCTTCATCGACGTCTGTGAATAGGACATAGGCCGCCTACAAGAGCCCTCCAGGCATCACGATCCTGAGCCAATCTCTCCAGCCTCCCCCAAGTGTGGCCAAGTTTCTTGGTATCCGCCTCCACTTCACGGCGCCAAGTGTTCTTAGGCCTGCCTCTTTTCCGTTTTCCTTGAGGGTTACAATTCAAGGCTTGTCTAGTTATGCTGGAGGCAGGTTTCCTGAGCGTATGGCCAATCCATCTCCATCTTCTCTGGAGGATCTCTTGTTCTACAGGTTCTTGCTTTGTCCGCTGCCACAGTTTCTGGTTGCTGATTCTGTCGGGCCAATGAATCCCGAGAATCCTTCTTAAGCAGTTATTGATGAAGGACTGGATTCTCTTCATATTCCTAGCAGTGATTCTCCATGTTTCTGCACCATACAGTAGAACCGGTTTCACCATTGTGTTGAAGGTTCTGATCTTCAGTTTGGTATTTAGGTGTTTGGAGGCCCAAACATTTTTTAGTAGTTGGAAGGCTGCCCGTGCCTTTCCTACCCTTATTTTGATGTCAGCATCTGTCCCACCTTGCTTGTCCACGATGCTGCCAAGGTAGACAAAGCTCTCTACCTCTTCGAGCGCTTCCTCTTTGAGCCTGATGGGTGCTGTATTGGTAGCGGCATTGACCTTGAGGACCTTGCTCTTCCCCTTGTGAATATTAAGACCAATACGTGCAGAAGTGCCTGCAATATTTCTGGTCTTCTCCTGCATCTGTTGTTGGGTATGGGAGAGAAGGGCAAGATCGTCAGCAAAATCGAGGTCATCAAGCTGGTCCCACAAGGTCCATTGAATACCATTCCGCTTCTGTTGTGTGGAAGTTTTCATCACCCAGTCAATGGCCAATAGGAACAGGAAAGGCGAAAGCAAACATCCCTGCCTCACACCGGTCTTCACCTGGAAAGCATCCGTCACCTGTTGTCAGTGGACCACTCGGCAGGTCATCCCCTCGTAAGAGTTTCTGATCAAGTCCGTGATTTTCCGCGGGACTCCATAATGTCTCAACAGTCTCCAGAGGGTTTGCCTATCCACACTGTCAAAGGCTTTCTCGTAGTCAACGAAGTTGATGTAGAGGGGTGAGTTCCATTCCAGGGATTGCTCTAGGATGATGCGCAGTGTTGCAATTTGGTCAGTACAGGATCTGTTGGTCCGGAAGCCAGCCTGTTGGTCCCGCAGCAGGGGGTCAACAGTTTCTTTCATTCTGTTGAGTAGTACTCGGTTGAAAACCTTGCCTGGGATGGACAGTAAGGTGATCCCTCTATAGTTGGAGCAGGAGCTTAAGTCCCCCTTTTTGGGGATTTTAATGAGATATCCCTCCTTCCACTCCGAAGGTACCTGTTCCTCCTCCCAGATCTTCAAGAACAGTGGGTGAAGCATATCTACACTGGTGTGCGCGTCAGCCTTCAGTGCCTCTGCTGGGATGCCATCCGGTCCTGCAGCCTTGCCATTTTTAAGTTGTTTGATGGCAATACGGATCTCTTCTTTGGTGGGTGCGTTGCAGTCAATAGCCAGGTCACTGTCAGCTGGCTGAATATCTGGTGGGTTACTTGGCTCTGGCCTGTTTAGAAGTTCCTCAAAGTGTTCTTTCCATCTGGCTCTCTGTTGCTCCTCATTTGGTATGCTCTTACCATCTTTGTCCTTCACTGGTCTCTCTGGCTTCCTGAACTTTCCAGACAACTTCTTGATGGTAGCGAACAATTCCCGCATTTTCCCTTGGTAGGCTGCTTCTTCCGCTTCTTTGGCAAGCATGTCTACAAAGTTCCTTTGTCCCTCTTAGCGCTTTTCTTTACTTTCTTATTTGCCTCTGAGTACTCCTTTTGGAACCTAACTTTCTGCGCTCGTGTACGGCTGTTGTTAATTTCTGCCTTCTTCCCTTTTCTCTCTTCTATCACTTTCAATGTATCTGCTGTTATCCATTCTTTGCGTGTATGTTTCTTGTTTCCCAACACTTCCTGACATGTTGATTTGACTGCTTTCTTTACTCCCTGCCACTTTCCTTCGATCGTCTCGTCTCCTAGCAGTTCCTGTAGGACATGGAACTTGTTGGACAGAGTGATCCTGAACTCTTCCTGTTTGGCCTTATCTTTCAAGAGGGGGGTGTTGTAGCGCAACCTATATGATGTCTGCTCAGTGTAGTGCCTTTTCAGTTTTAGTCTCAGCCGGGCCACTAGAAGATGGTGGTCTGAGGCAACGTCAGCTCCTCTTCTGACACGTACATCTTGGAGAGATCGCCTGAATTTTTTCCCAATACACACATGATCTATTTGGTTCATCGTTTGGAGGTCCGGTAAAACCCATGTGGCCTTGTGTATCCTCCTGTGTTGGAATAAGCTCCCGCCTATGACTAGATTTGTTGTGGCACATAGGTCGGCAAATCTTTCTCCGTTATCATTCATTTCTCCTATCCCCTGTCGCCCCATGGCTTCTTCATAGCCCGTGTTGTCACTGCCGATCTTGGCATTGAGATCTCCTATGAGGATGACAATGTTTCGCCTAGGGCGACCCTGGGTAATGGTAAGCAATCTGTTATAGAATTCATCTCTGTCTTCCTCCTCACTTTCGTTTGTTGGTGCGTAGCACTGGATAACATCCAAATTGATTCTGTGTTTTTTGGTCCGAAAGGTTGCTGTGAGTATTCTAGGCCCATGCGCCTCCCATCCAATGAGTGCTCCTTGGGCTGCCCTGGATATCATCAGGGCCACGCCCAGAGTGTGTGGTGCATCGTCACTCTGGTGCCCTGAGAATAACAGCATCTCTCCTGAGGCTAGTCTCTTCTGTCCGCAGCCGATCCATCTTGCCTCGCTGATTCCTAGTATGGCGAGGTTATAGTTCCTCATCTCCGCGGCTACTTGTGCAGTCTTTCCTGTCTCATACATGGTGCGTACATTCCATGTTCCAATGGCGGTGGTGGTCCTGGTGGAGATGATGGTCGTCGGCCTAGTAGTTTCCAGATTCTGGCTTTCACTACTTGGCGTCATGCATTCCGCGGCTGGGAATCTATCTTCTCCCAGGACCGTAAAGTCTTTTGTTGCTCTTGTCTGCGTTTTTGTAACAAAGGGTTTTTACGCAGCAGAGTTGTTAGCCCTGCGCACAACCGTCTGGGGGGGATGCCCCTCGCAACTCTCCGGAGAGCTGCCCTTAATTTTGGGAAGGGTACCCTAGCCTTTGTGGTTTCGTCCACTCCCTGCAAGGCAGCAGGCTCTGATTTTGGTCCACCCTGGGTATTTGATTTCCCCAGTACCTACCATATCTGGTGGGCATTCCCCTATCCGCCACCTGGGGAGGCGCTTGATGGGAGATCAGAAACTCCACACAAGCCTGATTTTGGTGCTGGGGGCTATATTTGATTCGTTCCATATTTTCTTGAGCCTCTTTAATGCTGCTGTGGTTTGTGGAATCATGGCCATCAATTCGGGCTTGGAGCCTTCTTCCGAGACTAATGTTCCAAGGCACTTAGAGCTGCCAACTGTCTCTAATCTTTCCTCCCCGACCTTAATTTCAGTGGCGATGCCAGTGGTTATATTCGTCATCATTATTGTCTTGTCTGCACTGACTTGCATGACAAAGGACGATGAAGGCTTATCGAGACGCTTTAATAGGTTAGTTAGCTCTTCTTCGCTTCCAGCCAGTCCATCTATGTCATCCGCAAAGCGTAGGATGGTGATTGGTCTGCTGCCAATGCTGACTTTCCCTACATGTGTTTCCAGTGCATATGACATAATTCTCTCTAAGAAGATGTTGAGCAGGGTGGGGGAGAGCAAGCAGCCTTGTCGTACACCTCCAACCGTGGTCTTGAACCATTCTCCGATGTTATTTTTGAAGATGAATGTGATGAAATGAGGCTGACCCAAAACGTTCAGTGCACTCACAACGACCCACTTAGAACCCTCATACCTTGTTAGATTTCTAGACGAGGTTTTCCCCCTGATTGCCCTCACCCCACGTTGATCGCTCACTAAGCAGACGAATATTTTTTAACCAGCAAGCTCAGCTAAACAGTGGAAACGCTAACCCACCCCCCCCCCCCCGGTCTCGCCCCGGGTTAGCGATTATTGAAACACTTTCACGCATAGGAATAAATCCTAATTGCTTATTGGATAATAACTACCCTGTGATTTCTGAATTCCATGAATTAGATAGATAGGCCGTTTAAAAGCTAAAGACTTCCTTTTCAAAATCGACTTTTAAGTTAGCAAAGTCAAAATATAGTACCTTAAAGCAGGCTTTTCAAAACACCTAGTGAGTTGAATTAACTTTTCCATTTCATTTCTTTATTCGCATATTTGTATCACCATGACCATGGATTGTTAAATATTTAATGTATGATAATTCTGATCAGTATGAATTTAGTTAATTCATTTGTACTTTCTATTTTATCAATGCTTGCCACACGCCTTTAGAGTAGGACATGTGCCAGCCATTTTGAAATTTGAGTAGACTTCATCATATCTTATGGACTGATATGTAGCCTCTGGATAGTTGTTATCCATTTTGCTAGCCATTATCGTTGTTTATATATATTATATTAATCCATTATGTATATTTATAACTCGTTGAATAATTATGTATTGAATTATTTCCTTTGCCACGTGTCCACGCTAGACACCCATGCTAACACCGGCTATGGTAAAGACGAATAATGATATCCACAATGGATATTAAACTTGTAAAGCCTTTATCCCATTCGATGCCAAAAACTGAATTCGTTGTCGTTGGAAAGGGATCTGTTAGCTCGAGCATATTATAAAAGTCGTTCCCTTCTTTTCTTTTATCATAATTCACAAATTGCCTGGTTACTAGATCGCAGTATTGCGGCAGTGCATTAAACCGCACCTTAGCAGCTGGATTGAACGATCTGTTTCCTGAGGCCTTAGTCCACGAAGACCAATACATCGCCCCGCAACGATAGCACCGCGTGCTGATAGACTTTACTCTTAAAGAAAAGTATCGCATACACCCACCACAGCGTACTGGAGAAGAGGTATTCCAAAAGGTACAGTTGTGGCTGGTATCATCCACTTACGTGAACGCCCTGAGAAGCGCTGAGCCATGAAAAACCAAGAAATAAAGAATTGTAGATTTCACATCCACAATTTAAGAGATCCCATTGTATCCCATTGCTGTTATGTCCCCGTTACGTGAACGCTCTGAGTATCTCTGAGCCCTGAGAAGCCACGAAGGATGGGACCAGAGAATCCACTTCCACTTTGTAGGGATGTCATTATTGAATGATCTAACCAAATCAGCAGGGCTAACTTATAAAGTACTGCTCTGTCATCTACTTACGTGAACGCCCTGAGAAGCGCTGAGCTCTGAAAAGCCACGAATTAAAGAGTCGGAGGAGCCACCTTTACCTCGAACTAAAACTAATTCTGATTGATCAAGCCAGATATACAGAACAATAAATTGATAAGTTAAGTCTGAAAGGTCTGATCGCATACGATTGTAATACAAAGTAAAGCTATTGTTATGATGAGAGTTAGGTTACACGGGGAGTCATCATCCATAATAAAATATAACCTAGAATAATTTATATTAAAGTTGTTTTCCATATCCTTTACTTTAATAACATATATTAATAAACCTGTAAATAAATAAGTTCATTTCATCTACTATATGGTGGTTTAAAGTATTTAATAATTAAGGCATAAATGAATAGATACTTATGCCCCTTAGTGTGTGAAATCGATATAATAAAATACCCCAATACACAAGTATGTCTGATTCTCATCAGAGAATAGTGTCAAAACCCCTTTACTCAAAGTCATTTCACCACAGTGACATTGATCAACTCCAAAAATCCATCAAAATTCTTGCATCCAACGGTAAGCATCAATGCAACATTAACGTCTCCGGTGACTTCACCTGCCCCAATAAAAACGTGACCAAGCATACTGTCCACTTCACCGGCAATGGAAAAAAACATTCAGTAATCAATGGTCATCCTCACTACTCACACAACTGCAGACAACACAAATGCGTGTAATCCTACCTCTATTTTTCACGTCCAACCGCACCATTGTTAAACAATCCACGTGAGTCCATCGCTTATCTTACCATGACGCAATGGTGGTTGACTTCCACTCCCAAGCTCCAATAACGCGCCCGAAACCCAGGAGATCTTACAAGTTATAAGGTAAGGCAAACTGGGACAAAATCAAGTTAGATCTCACCGCCGCTGAACAGGTCATCCTTAAAACAAATGAGGGGGAGGATAATGATACATGGTCGACCTTCGAAAATGCTTATCCAATAGCATAGATAAAGTGTCCTCTCAGCCACAGCAAAGAATCCGTTTAATCTACCATGGCTCAAGAAACTGCTTAAGATAAAGAAAAGACTGTTGAAGAAAGGCCAAAATACCAAAACCTGGACCTTTTACCGACAGTTCCAGAAACACTGCCGCGGGGAAATAACAAGAGGAGTGTGGCAGCAAATAAATGGTGTCATTCAAGAAGTCCTTGAAAATAGCAATAATACGGACAGTTATTAATGGAGGATTGTTTATCTTATTTAAGTCTATGGCTCGTTTCGAAACAGTCCATAACAAAAGACGATACCAAAGTTCAAATACAAAAACAAATAATATGATACCCAAAGCTAGGGCTAATTACAATTAATATGTTTTTCATGTGTCAATGTAAATGAATTACAAAAGCAAGAAAATATGGTTGAAACTATTGACTTACAGTTTGGCTGGTACCGGTACTGTGTTAATAAAAATGCAATGAGCAAAAGTTGTACAATGAAAGAAAATCTACACACAACAAAGCACTGTCTATTAGTACAATAATAACATACGCTCCCAGTTTCCTGATAAAGGATCTCTCTCTCTTCAATCTTCAGCCTTTCTATATATAAAGTCATTTCCTGTCACATCATTCCAGAAATATATTACGCATTGTAACTGCTTCCTGCAATTTCTATATTATTCGACCATCTTCGATAGGAACAGGCTATACTAAAACTTCATGTAAACAAATGTCATAAGGAGACAAGCCACACCCCAAAACGGCCTCGAGTGTGCTGACTACAAGAGGTCATGCACGGAGAAAACGGGGAAAGCGTTAAAAAACACGTCACCTACATAACAAACAGCATAAAGCCATTTTGGTGCTACATAAAATCCATGAAGCAAGACAACATTGGCATGTTCCCCCGTATCCGGAAATTTGATCGAAAGAAATTTCGTCAACGGAAAATTGATCTACGGAAATTTGATCGAACGTAAATTTGGTCGAATCCTTTTTTAGTTTACAAGTTAAATTGTTGCGTACAATTTCTTTTTGAACGCATTATTTTGTTTTACTATATAGTATAGTGTGTTCAAAAAAAAATTTTACGAAAATTTTAATGTTTGAACTGAAAAAAAGATTTGACCAAATTTCAGTTCGATCAAATTTCCGTCGATCATTTTCCGTCGACAAAATTTATTTCGATCAAATTTCCGGTAACCATATTCCCCCATGCTAGAAAACGGGCAACTTGTAAGCGATACCTAATGCAAAGCAGAAACTCTACTAAGGCAGTTTTAAACTGCCTTAACCAAAACTTCCAGCACATAGTTACCATCTCTAAAACCTTCATCAGGTACAATAGGCCCATCAACATAACTGAACTAGGATTAGACAAACATCTTAAAAATTTGAAGCACAATAAAGCGCCCAGAACTGATTGTATCCCGAATATTGTCCCAAAGACCCTGGCTGACAACATTGCCCCAAATATCATCCGCATTTTCCAAATATCGCTTGACTCCAGCAAACTCACGCTTAGTGCAAATATCACTAGAGCCTAAAAGAAAAATTATCGTAATAACCCAGAAAGCTACCGCCCAATCATCATCTGTTGCCACACCATGATACAACTTGAACAACAAAGCATATTGACCAACCTAAACCACGATTTCTGCTCTGGATTCTAAAGAGAAACTCAATTAAGTATCACCACCAATGACTTAATTGCCTCATATGACAAAGGTAACCAGGTAAATATGACAATTCTCGTCTTCTCCTAGGTCTACGACACTGTTCCACACAGCCTTCTTCTACATAAACTCCACCACTACGGCATTACCGGCCTTAGACACTGTTCCACACAGCCTTCTTCTACACAAACTCCACCACTACGGCATTACAGGCCTTAGACACTGTTCCACACAGCCTTCTTCTACACAAACTCCACCATTACTGCATTACCGGCTACTTTCACTACTGGCTCTCAACATTCCTAACAAAACGGACAATGCACGTAATGGTAGATGGCGTCCTATCAGGCAAGTAGTGGTAGATGGCGTCCGACCATGCAAGTAGTGGTACATGGCGTCCGATCAGGCAAGTAGTGGTAGATGGCGTCCTATCAGGCAAAGCCAAGGTAGACTCAGTGGATCCTCAAGGCCCCCTTCTCTTTCTTTGTCATATAAACGACCTCACTGATACTGTAAAATCTCAAGTGAGGCTATTGGCAGATGACTGACTTGTATACAGAGAGATAAACGGATGCGATGCCCACAACCACCTCCAAGCAGATTTGAAATGCCTTTTGAATTAGGCGGAGAAATGGGGCATGGAATTTAATGAAACCAAATGCTACACAAAGAGCATCTCAAGGGGAAAAAAACCAATAACCTATATGTACTCCTTAAACAATACAATTCTCTAACAAGTATCAAATAATCCATTGTTGGAGTTCTCTTCTTGAATAACATTAAATGTTCACCCCATATAAACATTTTAAAAAAAAAAAGCCAACTACCTACTTGGATTATTTCGAAGAAATCTGCACCACTGACCAGAATCCTGCAAACGAAATGACTATCTTGCATTTGTTCGTCTACAACTAGACTATGTTGTAATCATCTGGACCTATACCTAAAGCAAGACGTGGACAAGATGGAGTGAATCCAACAAAATGCAATGCACTTCGTCGCACATGACCACAAATCCGTCACTCCTGGCTCCGTCATTTCTCTCTTAAAAAGATTCGACATCCCTTACCTCAAAGACAGTGGCTCCGCCTTACATTCCTATATGAAGTAATCATCGGGCTAGTGCCAGCCATCCCAGCAAATATGTATCTCACCCCAAAGAGACCCGGTCGCTTAATCAGAGCCACACGCTCACTAAACCCTGACTTCACCTCTTACAACACCATAAGCAATTACATTTGGAACAATATTAAATGCTTCACTGAGTCTCGGTACAACACAGTCCAACGTAAAAGAGACCCTTTCCCACGCACAATTGTCGCTTGAAACCACCTGGACAATACCAGTACATGGATTCAGCAAAGAACCCCTACCATAACCATAATGAAAGCTTATGAAAAATGCATACATCGAAAATATTTTTTTTTGAACATCCACTGACTCAAATCAGTATGTACAATAAATTTTTATTAAAACCTTTACATACCATATCTAAATAATTTAAAACAAAATGACAGCGTTTGTTTTAGGGGATAATGACCATACTTTACCGGAACAAACTATATGTAAAAAGAAATAGCCATGTCAAATTTGGTATTCATCGATTGTTGCCAAATCTTCAATTCTTTGGATTTTTTTTTATATCATACACATAGTGGTAAAATTTTTTCATTGCATGAACACCGTATATTTTAAACAAACTTGAACTTTGAATCTGTTTTTAAAGTAATAAGATATTGAAAATAAAACAATTACTTTAAAGTTTAATAATTATTTGTTTTAAAATAAAATTTACAAAAAATAACTTACTGTGTGCGTCCTTCTTTTGAATAATTTCGGCACATAACGAAACGAAGAGTATTTTTAATTTTATTTTAATTTTTTTTTTTAAATAAATAAAATATGCATGTCCTTGCCGTAATAATAGGTAAACATCATATGCTTCGAACTTGTCTGAACATGATACCCAGTATACAGTATCAAACGTCACGACGTACTGGCATAGGTCCAATACAAAATTTTAAACACTCTCAAATTGACACAATAAATAACAATCTAGCAACAGGCGTTAGTTACATAACACAAATATTGTAGCGTGAAGTTTTAACATGATAGAAGGTGACTATTATTAGTATAGTTCGCTATTAAGAAATAATGTATACCTTACGGATATGGTGAATATGCTGACGTCCCCATTATTGATTATATATTATTATTTTCAGTTTGAAACATTTTTGAATGGTCTGATTGCTTGTAGGAAACTGTTAAAGACAGGTATATGATTATTTTAATATCATTGTGTACGTGCATGTGTGAATATGTGTGTGTGTTTTTAAAAATAAATATTTCATGATACACATTTAAATAAATTACATTTCTTTTAAATATTGTCATTTTTAAAATAATAAATGCCTTTTTCATATTAAAACCTAATGTGTACTTTTTATGGGTGCACATTTTAAGTTAAATTGAAAACATTTGAAAGGAAAAAAAAATGTGTATGGGACTTTATTGTTGTATTGTTTTTATGTATATGTGAATTTAGAAATTGATATGTTGTGTAAAATTTGATTATTGTATTTATCGATCCCATTGTGGTATTTACATATGCAAGCCATAGGCCCACCGCGTCTTAAGGTAGCCAAACAAGATGCAAAATAATTAGCTACATTTTTTTAAAAAAACAGTTAGATGACACTAATCATCGACATTAAACAATTAAATTGAGGGTTGCAAATCTTGCAAAAATAATAATGTATAATAGCAGCCTACATGTTTGGGAATAGTTGTTTTGTGTGCATTAGCAAATGATTTATTAAATCTTAATTTTATATTATCAATATTGTAAATATAACCAGGTGTTACCCCACCTACTTTCATTCATTCGTAATCCCCTGCCCCTTATTCATCCCGTACATTAGATCCATTAATTACTCAAAAGAAGTCTATTTAATGCTGGATAGATCTAAAATCTCAAAGAAGATAAAGAAAGAAAATCTTCAGAACACACTATTTTCAAACATGCCTTGGCTTTATTCTTTTATGTTAACATTGTGATAGGTATATAGCATCCGACAGAGCCCTTTTAGGCATTAAAATAAAGTTAGTAAAAGAACAACTCTCAGCATTTAAAGGTGTTTGATTAAAACTGTTTAAAACAATAAAAGTAATTCTCCCACCTTGGAAGGACACCACTAAAGCATTATTTCTAGTCCAATCATTGTTTTAAATGGACAATGACAGTGCTTTGTTCTATAGTTGGTCGGATGAGTTAAATCTTTAAATTAAATATCATGCATTTGTCTCTAAATATCTACTGAATTTAAAAACCTTTGTAAACAAATTTAGTATATTCAGATACTTTCCATTAAGGTCTTGAACTTCTTAAATTATGTAAAATATTACTTAACCTTCTACAAAGTGTGGAGCATTTTTGATAAAAAGAAATTTCATAATGTTTTTAATATAAATATATTTGAATTTGTTACAGGAACCCAAATTGTATCAAAACCCGAAATGTTAAATAATCATGAAATGTTTTTATTTGTTGTATTTATTTTTTTTTTTTAAATTCATTAAAAGTTATGGATACGTACGAAAAAATAAAAAGGAAATGACTTATTCTTAAGAGCCTGATGAATTTTGACAAGTTACATATAAATAAAATTGATTTTAAGGGTTAAGGTATGGTGTTTATTTATATGGCACTGCTCCAAAAGAGTTATTACAATATACTTTTCTGAATTAAGAATATGAAAGAAACACGAACGTCCTATATTGATAAGCACTGATTACTTCAATAAGGTGTAATCCTACTACACCAGCATTTGGCTGGAAGTCAATTTTTCTCGTCCAACGTTGCCTATTGTAAGCTTGGTTGCGCTTGCATGGTGCTGAAGGGTACTGGCTAAACTGAGTTCAAATGACTAATGAAAGTTTTTTTTAGGTAATATAGAATTGTTTCGCTTAAATAACTTTGCACAGGCTTTTTTAAAAAAAAAAAGGTAAATGATTCTACTTTCTTCGATCAATCAAAGATTACAAGTTTAACACTTAAATGTAGGTGGGAAAAAATGAAATTAAAAAAAAAAAAGATTTAAAAGAAAGAAAGACCAATTTGAACATAAAATATCATTCAGTAAACTAATTATAAGAGATTTAGACTGTGATAAAAGCGTTCACGTATATTAATTAGACCAACAAATTTGTATAAATAAAACAATATAGGGTTAGCTTTAATAATAATTTCTAATTAATCCATCAAAAATTTAATTTTCGTCCACCATCTAGTAGCTCAAATTGAATCCTGGCGTTGAGTATCTCAAATTGTTTTCATTAGTTCACACGAACTAATCGTCTGTTTCTTGGTCATATTTGACTCATCGTGTTATAGTATATGATTAATAGTAGTTTTAGAAAGAACAATAATTATCAATCTCTATTTTTTTTTTTTTTTTTTTTTTTGATGTATATTATTGGTTCTTCCATGATATTTTGAAATGAATACTTGGAGTCAGACACAAAGAGCATTTCTTAGAACTTCCTCTCAACCTGGGGTATTTTATGGCTTGCCAGGTAGCTCAAACCACGCATATATATATATATATATATATATATATATATATGTTTTATTACTTTGATAATAGATTATATTTTCTAAATACTTTATAACTTAGTAACAAACATATGAAATATATGTTGAATTTTGTTTCAATGAATTCGTTAATGTTACACAATTATTTACAATTTATATCTCGTAGCGAGAAGAACATACGTGCCGATAAGTCGATATGCGCTGCTAAAACACATACAAAGAATCCTTTCATATAAAACATTAAAACTTATTTCTCTCGATTACATACAACTGTTTTAGCATATTCTAATGAGTTTCTTTCTCTTGATATATATTTATGACAATGGTTTTGTTTAGTGATTAGAAACATTTCAAGAAGATCCAAATTGACTACCAAAAATTTTAAACACATTAATATAGATGTATCTCTTGGTTTGAATTTTTTTAGACACATCAAGAATATTGTTTATCTCCTCATAAATAAGAAGTTATAAAATATTAAATCTCAATAGTTTAAATATAGAAACATTTTTTTTTAAAGGATCATATATAATAAAAGAGTAATTACATATTTACAGATAAAATAAATTAACATTCTTTAGATTTACGCCACCAGTTCTCTATTGCTAATATGTTTTTTTTTAAAAATTGTTTGCATTGTGTTATTTTATTGTGTCGTGTTTTATATTTTTATTTTATTTTTATTATTTTCTTTTTTTATTCATAAAGCGTATCAAAACTTCCAACTTTTACAAATCATTGGTGTAATAATTTGAAAGACTGCCCAAAGTAACTCAAATCTACATACTATTAAATACAGTTCATAGCAACAGATCCGTTATAAAGTTACGCAGTCAATATTAACATATGAAATACTTCCTTATTCACGCTTCAGTTATGCTATAGTTTCATTCAATCACTGTCCCCTGTAACCTTTGATCAACGATTAATTTAAAATTATTGATTGAACTCGTTTGTAGATACATATTAAATGACAGTTTCGACTAAATACAATTTAAAACACTTTTGAATGATGAACTTAAGAACAGATAAGCGTATAATATTATAGTCAAGTACCTGCATTGTACTATCAAGAATTATTTCAAAATGTATATCAAAATACACTAATTTAGAACCATTGATTAAGTGATCACATATTGATTTATTTTTTCAGAAATGCTCAGTTCTATAAAAAAGTACTACGTCATCAACTTTTCTAATAAGGCTTATTATAACATTGATCACATGATGTTATTTTGATTCGGTCATCATTTAAAATATCCGTTATACGATGTATAAATTCCTAAAATTTTGTGATAAACGTTTGTTAGACTTTTTAATATGTGCATAGATCATTTATATAAAGCAAAATATTTTTAAAGATAATTTTTTTTAGTTATATTTGTGTTTAACATGGCGTCTTCTGATGCCTACAGAAATGGTAAGATATACGAATTCCTAGTTATTGGCATATAGAAATAAATGATTATGATACATATTAAAATTTATTAAATTTTTATTATAGGACTTTCATTTTCAATGTTTTTTAAGAATGTATACGACATGAAAACTATGTATTTCTTGACTATATACAATTGACATGTATATCTTGTTGAAAAAAGACTAATCTTCCAAAGGTTTAACCGAAGAAGAGAGCATCACGGGCAATGAAACATTTATGAGCAAGTATGAGACCTGCACTAAAAATAACCATGATAAATATATTGATATCAATGATCTGAGTATAAAAAGATTGCCAGAGAATTATCAGGACAGTGATCTTTTTTATTTTATTATGCTTCAAGCTGATTTGACAGGTCGTATAAACCATTCCTATAAAGGTCAGTATAATGAACCAAAAGAGAAAAGAGGGACGGGTTTTGTTCAAAAAATAAGACCAGGAAAACTTAGCAAATGTCCATGTCCAAAATGCGATGGCGAATATAGCGAGTATGCAATATTGACAGTAACAACTGTAAATCACGTTGTCGGTGAGAAAGAATTTTTTAATAATGCAACTATGTTGGTAGAGACATCAAAACTATCTTTAACAATTTATGGAAACAAAATTTCAAAGACAGATCGAGATGAAGATAATAATGAAGATTGGTGTGCAGTTGAATTTGTCTCTCACGAAATTGAAAAAGTTAAACAACTTGAAACCACATTAGAGAATTTAAAGAGAGTGCAAGGGATTCTTTACGAAACATACAAAAATGATGTCAGCCTTGTTGTAATAACAGGATATCCCCATGGTCTAACCAAAAAAGTTAGTTTTGGTAAAGTTGTGGGTACCAAAGAAATCCTCAAGGAGGTTAGGGCTGGTCAAGAGTGGTGTAGATATCAGTACGACGCTATTACCTGCCCTGGAAGCAGTGGGTCCCCTGTGTTTATTCTTGGTCAGCCAGTCTGTGGATATGGTTACTGGTTTGGACACTCACACAACCACAGTAAAGGACTAAAGAGAAACAACGAACCAGTCAGTCAAATCAACACTAGCTCCGTTGGTGTGGATAAAAAATAAGAATTCATAAATTTAGGTTTCACAAAAAAAAAAAATGACAGCAAGAACGTAACTCTCCATAGTAAACTCAACAATATATACATATATTTATAATCGTGTGGTGAATAATAAGCTGTTCTTTATAGTTGAGTTAGTGTGCTCTTAAATAATCTCTAAAGATTTTGTGTAATATAATTAAAGATTAAGCTAATCGAAAACAAGATATTAAATGCCGTGCTTGTTTGTTTTTTTTTTTTCTTATTGCTTTTGATGATATATTTATATTCAGTTTCATACTTTAAAAAGAAAAAAAAAAAGTAAGTTAATTCTTTTGAACTTTATTTTGGAATATTAATTTTTTTTAAGGAAAAAGTATAATCTTTCCAAAATTAATGCAAGGTCAAAAATATATTTTTTCTCATTCTTAACTAATGATACCTTTTGAAAACTAATGTATTTTTTAAATGTAATATTTATAAATCTACCATTTTTTTAAAGAGCTGGTGAAAAAGTCCACATTTATTAAATTTAATAGCCTCTTCGGTTGTTGCAATTTCCTTTTTTTAAATTAATTTTCTTATAAAATAGTTAATTTTTTTACTCTTTGCTGAAATTAATGTATTTTTTCTTAATTAACTATTCACCAACATGCTAAACTTTACAGTTTATCCGAACATTTTTTCAGGTTTTGCTTGTTATGCGTGTCAAAAGGCCGTACAGTAGTCTTTGCGGTTACATACAGGATTTGAAAAAAATAACAAATTGCAACGACAATGATGACACAATTTTTTAAACTCATAACTGACAGAGCGAAATATTCGATCTTTGTAAAAAGGAAGCTGAAATCCTAATTTATTCGTTCAAAATTAACTCGGAAAAATTATTGGATTTGTAGACCATTTAGAAGGGATCAACTTAATAGGAGGGCAGAGTTTTGTTTGGACCATTTGTGAATAAGCCCCAGTTTTTTTTTTTTTTTTTTTTTTTTTAGTGTTAACTAATCTGTAATCATAATACCAAACAATTTGTCGAATTCTTATTATAATATACCAATAAAAATTGTAATTTATAAGTTTTAATTGTGTTTAAATGCAACAATACTCTCCACCCCATCCCTTATGCTTACAGTATGGTGTCATACCAATGTCTTCTACTAGTGTTTCTTGGTGTAATTTTTTTTTTTTTCTGAAGAAGTCACATACCCGAAAAAAAATGTTTCAATGTATAGCGTAATTTAAGTTCTTTCAATTTGTACATTAATTTCAACATTCTTATTACAATTAAAAATAAATAAAATACAAAATTATTTTAAAGAACATTTTTAATTTAATCTTATTTTCTCTCTGCACTGTTTTTTGTTTTCTCTTTTTTGTTAAAGTACATTATTTTTTGGGGAGTTTTTGGTGAGTTTTTTTAATTTGACAAGTTGACATGTGATGTATTTAATATTTTCCTTTGTCCATTACCAATTTTTGAACATTTTAATTTTATAATTTTTTAAAAGAGAATAAAAATATATATTAGATGTGTGAGAGTGTCTTCTAAGAGTGTTCCTTCATGTTAGCTTTATACATTTATATATATATATATTTTTTATTTGCTGACTAAATTATTTATCTGAAAAGTAAAATACATTTTTTTATTTAAAAAGAAAGCGTACTATAATTTTTATCATTTGTACATTTTTTTACTAAAATTTAGAAACAAATAAATACAAAATTATTCAAACGCACTTTTTTAAATTTAAACTTGATTCTTGATAATTTCATCCATTTTGTTTTTATTACACAATTAGTTATATTTACATTGTTCAATGTCAGTAACAAATATACTAAATGTTTATTTTTTTAAAATTTTAATAATTTTATCAGATTATACTGAAATACTTTTGTTTCGAATGGTGTTTAATAAAATAAAAAGTACAAGGACTTAAACGGGTGCAGTTAGATGACTTTAATCCTGAGTATTTTGAGAAATAAGCCTACAGACAGTCCAACATACCCATGGACTTTTATTGATCAATATAACCCAAATCACTTGTCAATTAACCCAAAAGAAAAAAAAAACGATAACTTCATTTGAAAAGTCACGTGAGACGGCCTTTTTCACTCATTACTATTAATAGAACCATGGGATTTTTGTGGTTGGACGGTTTCAAAAAAAAAAGCTGGACACACCAGAATCAATTGATATATAAGAAATAAGGTTAGATGAAATATTACAGAATTTAAAACGTACATGCTTTCAGTTTGAAAATTTAAAATGTAGCAAACTACTCAATAAGATTTGTAAGATGTAAGCTGAATTGTGATCCCTTTGTAGTTTTACTATGCAGTGTTTTGGTGAACCTGACAGAAGAGAGTTGCAATAGTCAAGACGAGAGAGAACAAGAGCACAGTATAGGGATTTTGTTGCGCTAACTGTGAGGTAGTGGCGGATGGTCTCCTCTGGATCCACTGCATCCGTACCCATTTCCAGGCATTTTGACGTAGTTTTGCCACTGGACACATTAGGCCCAGACGAGAGACTGAATTGACGCTGCACAACTCTTCCTCCCTTTAAACAAAGTCATCAGCGTAAGTCATCAGTCATCCATTTCCCATCATTCCAAATCCTGTGGAGACGGGCATGCTCTCCTAAATGCACTAGGAAGGGCTAGAAATGGTGCCAAAAGCATTGCCTGATCTTTCACAACCTGGCCGGCTAAACAGATTTGTGTGGTCGAAAATCAAAGATAAACTATATTTCCCTTAAAGTTGCCACATGGAACATCCGCATACTGCTTGACAGGGACTCTACAAACAGACCTCAACGACGCACGGCGCTCATTGCAAATGAACTTGCCAGATACAATATAGACATCGCCGCCTGCGTGAAACTATACTCTCTGACAAAGGTGAACTCACAGAAAGGCTTTCTGTATTTTCTTTTTTCTGGAGCAGACGAGACCCTGATTCAAGACGAGAAGATTGAGTTGGCTTCGCTATCAAAACCCCTCTTGCGAACAAGCTCTCCAGCTTTCCAAAAAGAATCAATGACCGTCTTATGACGTTTAAACTGCCCCTCTGCCATGGAAAGAAGGCTGTCGCTTTAGTTAGTGCCTATGCACCCACTATGACAAACACAGAAGAGACCATAGATAAGTTTTATGAAGAATTGAACAATGTCATCTCCTCCACATTGTCTGCTGAAAAACTCATCATTATTTAGATTTCAATGCACGTGTCGACAGTGACTACACCTCCTGGTGAAGAGTGATTGGGAAGTATGGTGTTGACTAGTGCAACAGCAACAGCCTACTGGTACTTAACACTTGTGCTGAACACGGCCTTCTAATAAAAAACACCACCTTCAGCCTGCCTACGCGCAACAGGACCCCGTTCTAAAAACTGTCACCTAATAGATTATGTCATCGTCAGAAATAGGGACTGGCTGGATGTGAGAATGACTAAGGCCATGTATGGAGCAGAATGCTGAAAAGATCACCGCCTCATCGTCTCAAAGATGAAAATTCACATCCAACCTAGGTGACGACCTCAGGCCACCAAAGCTCAGAAACGCTTTAACAACAGTAAGCTGAAGATCCTCAATGTGAGACAAACCTTTCTTGACACCCTGTATGAACGCCTTGATACCATAACAATGGACAACCAGGGCGCGGAAAAAGCGTGTACTGTGTATAATATTGCCGCTGAGCGCCTCGGAACCTTTACAAGGAAACACAGGGAGTATTGCTTTGATGAAGACTACACAGCAACCATTGCTACTTGAGCGAAAATGTTGGCGTACAAAACCCTCCATGATGAACCAATGTCAAAAGCAAAGACAGCTGCACTGAGGAGCATCCGCAGCAAGTTTCAGTTGCAAATGCGCCGGAGGCAAGACTCCTGGCTGACTGCTTAAGCTGATGAGATGCAGGGCTTTGCAGACTAAAAAGACGTGAGCAACGTATACAGTGGCCTTAGAGAAATCGTTGGAGTTACCACCTCAGGTTCTTCCCCTCTCCTTAGCGCAGACGGTTCTACGCTCATCAAAGACAAGAAGACAATCTTGTAAAGAAGTGCAGATCCCTTTGATGACGAATGTGCCATAATTGCTGACTCTGTAGCCACGATTCAACACAGCTTTGATATCTTCTCTGAGGCCTGCAACAACTTTGACCTTACAATCAACATAAAGAAGTTTGTACCACCCAGTGGGCCTTAAGTTGAATCCAACATCGTAATAAGCGGACAACGTCTTACGCGGTAGACAAATTTACTTACATGGGCAGCACCCTCTCAAAATCTGTCATCATGAATAATAAAATGTATGCCAGACTCAGAAAACCTAGTGCCATATTTGGCATGCTCTGCAGCACTATTTGGGACAGGAGAGATATCAGACAAGAAACGAAGTTCAAGGTCTGTAGTGCAGCAGTCCTCTCGACATTGCACTACGAATATGAAATGTGGACAGTCTACCAGCGTCACTCCTAGAAACTGAACCATTTTCACACAACCTGCCTCGGGATCAGGCGGCAAAACAAATTTCCTGACACAGAGGTCCTCGCTAGAGCGAAGCTACCTAGTATCTCAAGCACACTGATGCAGTCTCAACTCCGATGGATTGGACACATAGCCAGTATGGAAGACCACCGGCTACCTAAAAAACATATTCGCAATTTTTAATGAACAAGCAGCAGATCTTCTGCATAACATTTTTTAGTGCTAAAATTTTATTTTCTAAATGATGCTAGTTGTAACGTATAGTCGTACAGGGGTAGGTTCACTTGATTTTTCTTAGCCCCTACAAGGCTGATGTGTAGTGAAACGTGCACATTTTAAAGAAATTCAAGAGATAATTTGAATTTTAAAAAAATTATGTAATTGTGTATATACAGTATTAAAACGCAGTGCATAATTAAAACAAACCAGTAATAATGGTGTTTACATTAGAATAAAGGAAATTCCTTTTTAACTTGAAGATGAATTCAGTTATACATACCAATAACTCTCTGCTTAAAAATATGTACCATCCACCCCGGAAATACGTCATAGCTCATTCGTGGTTGAGTAAAAGTGGTGCGATATATGGGAAAGCTACTAAACGAAAAACACGTTCACTCACTGACAAAATTATATACAGAACGACATCAAGTGATCTGAAAGTGACGCTAGTTATGCTTCTGAAGTTCTATAATCAGGATTAATAGGTCTATTTAATCTAGTTTTTAATTTTTAATGGATACAATATTAATAACTAGTTTATATTTAGCTTTTCAACATGCTTTTTTGTAATTTTAATTGCATCATCATGCCTCAAAAAAAGATAAATACATATAAAATTTCACGTTTTAAAGGGGATTTTACTGTAATAAAGTTTAGTTGTGTTGTAGAACGACTTTTCCTTTGTTTTCTGATGTGTTAAGATCCACTTTTCTAAAGCTAAGCAATTTAAAGAGACACTAGCAAACGCATTTTGCCTGCTCCAAAAAGAAACATGTTGACTTCTTTAAACGCCAAGATGAACGATTAAACAAATCCAGGCTTGATGACACATACATGTTTTCATAGAATATTAAATATAGTCGTAAAGCCTAATGAAAGTCTTTTATGCGAGTTCAAGGAAAATAGCTCACGCCAAGAAAACCCAAAGCATCGGAGAACAGTTGAGATTTAACTTTCTTAAAATATACATCTTCGAATATTCTGAGAATTTGAACTTGAAAAACAAAATAATATTTCTCTGCAACGCTATTCCTAGGAAACAAATATTGAAGATTTTGAAGTTGGCCTCGAAGTTTCAGAATTCTATTCTCAGTTTCTTTACGATCCAACTTGATGAAGCGATGGATGTAGCCAAATTAGCCTAGTGTTGCGTCAACGCAAGATATGTTTTTACAATTAACTGAAAGCTTTACTGGTGTGGTGTTGTTTTTTATGTTTTTTTTTGTTTTCGTTTTTTAAATATTTTTTTTATTTTTATTTTGCGAAACTCTCAACACAAGAACTAGTGCAATATAAATATTTAATGAAGTGGAAAGAATCTTTAATTATAATATGTGATTAGCCTATGTTGTAAAGGAAAAATTCTCAAACATAAATGATACTCACTTTATAATTATTCGTCGCCCAACCTAAATGGTGAAAACCTTGGCTAATGATTTGAACAGATCGTTGAGATGATTACGGTAGTGAACTTCATTGAACCGAAATCACTGAACTATCATTAGTTTTCCAAGTTAAGGAAAGAAAGTGTGTCTTGATTTGAAACGCTCTTGTTGCACTCCCACGTGAGGTGTCTTTCCAAAAGGAAAGTTTTGAAGGGCGTTTTCATCCTACATGAATAAATGCAGCAATTTATGCGAGAGTCTAAACCAGACATGAACCCGAATGTCTCTTTTCTGTTTTCTTCAATCTCTGTCATTGAAGGTTTTACACATTTGAATCCTTGAAATCCATAAGCATGGATTAGCAAGGATAAGAGATCTCAGTATTCCTTTGTCATGAAAAATTGACAACCTTTAAAATGAAGCCAGAACTTTGGCATGAAGATTTTAAGAAGAAGAAATGTGGCACTTTTTAAAATTAAAAATTGCATCAATGAAAATGAGGTTAACACCGATGATAATATCTATGGGGTCGTGAATCAATACGTATCAACTTTTTCTTAGTGATGAAATGTGTTCTTATTTTCAAGAAATCTAAGAATGAATATAATAGTATTGCTTTATCAACAGCCGCTATTTACCATCCTTTAACGATGTCCCAATTTATTTCAAGAACAGTTTTTTTTAATTAATTGATAACTAATGTGGGGCAAAATATAGGTTCTGTGAAATGTGTCGTAATGATATTTTTATTGAAACCACGCTATCCTATTCCGATGTTGTAATGATTTATCTGGGATTGCTGATTCCATTTGCAATCACCTATGAGTGTGAGACAGCTTTTTTCAAAAGTTTTTGAAATCAAAACAAAATCCCGTAACAGATTAGACATAAATCAATGTAGAGTCAAACTTATACTATTCATTATGTAATAAAGTTTGTCATGAAAGTTGAAATATTATTAAAAATGCAATATATATTATTATTTAACTCCTATAAGCAATAACATCATGTCATTAAACTCATGCTGATACTGTCATAATTACAAACATTAATTTGTATTTTGTCAACTTCAAAATTAATCAAAATATGTTTATATATATAATTATATATATATATATATATATATATATATATATATATATATCATATCATATATATATATAAAAGTGAAAATTTGTTTGTGTGTCTGTTCCACAAAGGCCTTTACACGGATTGATGGATCTTGACCAAACTTGGCACATATATCCATGGTTATCCAGAAGGAACTCTTAAGGGGTCGATAACTTTTAATAACATTTCGTGTGGGGCCGGGGGCCCCGAATTCGTTTTTTTCTTATATGAGCTATATAAAAATTGTTCAAACAAATACTCCTACGTGAATGGATGGATATCGATCAAACTTAGTACACATACACTTGATAATCCATACTCAAATACAAAAGGGTACTGAACTCATAATATCCATTCCTCTGGGGCCGGGGGCCACATTTCATTTTTCCTTATATAAGCTATATAAATATTAATAGACTTAGACAACACTATAGGTTCTATGTGAATTGATGGATATAGGCTTAGCTTTGTTGCAATACACTTCTTAGTCCATATGGAAATAACGGTGGATGTAAAACTAATAATATCCAATCTAGAATTTTCCAGAAAGTTCGATAACTTTAAAACGCTATATTTATTGCATTATTCAATATATTTTAATGGGACCAATTTAAAATTGTAACTTCATAACTTACCTGAATGATTATTATAGGGCACCCATCTCAGGAAAAACTAATTCGGTACAATTATGGAATGGGCCCCCGGGGCCCCTCTTTTAACTTAAATGTACTATAGTTATAGAAATTCATTTAGTCGTATAATTTTTCGTATTCGAAGAATAATTATTACTAATAAAAGACTGTTTTACACAGTTCGGGGAGGATAATAAATTTAATCTAGAATGTTCCAGAAAGTTCTATAGGTCAATAGGCTTAGATAAAATTTTAGTTTTTTTTGTGAATTGATGGATATAGGCCTAACGTGGTAGCAATACACTGCACTGTCCGTATTGAGATATTAGTGAATATAAAACTAATAATATCCAATCTAGAATTTTACAGAAAGTTCGATATCTTTAAAAAGCAAATTCTATGTCACGACAAAATCTGGAAATGGGATAACATTGGAAAGGTAGGTCTCTAGATGGAACAGGATTTCTCAGAGAACAGTATCCTAACGGGATCTGGAGGCCACCGGGATCGGGGTCCTAATGCAATCCCGGGCCACGCCGGGTATATCGGCTAGTATATATATATATAAACATGGTTTCAAATAAATAAAACAAATATATTGTTCTCAATTGCATAATAGCTGATGGGCCGGCACTAAATAAAAATATGCATCAATTCTGAAATTGTATTTTATCGTATTTATTGTTCTAGTAACAACATTCTGGAATAAAAAAATGCACGTTCTTTAACTAATGTGATTTAAGTTTGCTTCTTTGTTATCCTTACTGAATAAAATTTGTCTGGATAAAAAATCTGCAACAATGTTATATTATCCTTTTATTGATCTAATGTTATATTGATAGTTAGCCAAGATTAGTGACCATCTATTGATTTTACTGTTGGCTATTTTCTTTATGTTTAAAGCTACCAATGGTTTATGGTCTTTTAGTAATGTGAATAATCTCCCTAATAGATATGTTTGTAGTTCAGTGTTAATGTCTAGACTAATGCTCAATATTGTTTCTCAAAGGTTGAATACTTAATTTCTGAATTTTTTTAAAGTTCTGCTTAAATATAATATTGGTTTAAGTGTATTCGTATCTTTCGCAGGAAACATCCTTCAATGTCATTAGATTTATTTTAAAGAGAAAAACAAATTATCTAAAATTATTAAATGTATTCATTGCGGGGAATTGAAATATTTTCTAAAAGAAATGTCCATACAGTCTTATTTTTAAAACCCACGCATTTTTTTCTGGATAAATGAAGACATTTTTTTTTGTTAAAGATACATTCAGTAAACTCGAATAAAGAAATATAGCAATAAACTATTCAACTGAACCATAAAGTTTATTGAAGCATTTCATATCGGTAACCTTTAACATTATTCGTATAAATTATTATTTCAATAGCCTTTGTAAAGAAATACTTCTTTAGCAGAGTCGTAGCCAGTGTTAGTGTCAGCCAGTGCGTTAAACTTATGGATGTCACTTCCCCGCCCATGATTCCACGATATATTTCTTCTTGTTCAAATAAGGTCACAGTATAACAATGACAAAGACAAAAACAAAGCAATTTAAGGCCAGGAGGAAAATGTATGATATTACTAAAACAACGTTGTTATGGATATATTTACACTATTTTTTTGTTTGAATTATGAAATTTAAATCAATTTTTAAAAGATATGAGACAATTATAAAAAAAGCATTACCCTATAAATGGGTAAAATGTCATTTTTTTATGTTTTAAACTTTTACTGATTCGATTCATACTTAGAATCGCCCGACCACATCGTATTTGTTATCAGTGATAAGCTTTATTTCTTTTAAAAATGCTAATCTAGTTATAGGGTCACCTAATTTTATACCCATCAACAGTGAACTTTTAATAAAGTACCCCTTTGGACTGGTTGCATGTTTGGAAAATTACATGTGCTCAGTTATTCTTTTATGAAATTCATTTAGACCGATCAGTGTGTGCTCTGTAAATAAGCAATCTTTGATTTGGTGTTTCCACCTGAGATGGTGACACACGGTGTGGTCTGCACCGCCGCGCCTCCTAGCTACGCCACTGTTCTTTAGGATCATTGATTTCTTTATAATGAAATGAACGTTCTGCTTAAGAAATTGAGCGGCGCAACGTCAGCACTGTAACGAAATCACCCGGAAGTTAGCCCACATACAACTGTGTGGAATGTTGCGAGCCCAATGCTACTTGTCTTATCATGATTATTTGGAAATCGTTCTTCGCATGTTTTAACTAGGTTAAACTAAATAATCACACGTTAAACTAGTTATATCACGATTTAAAAGAAAATTACAAGGCAAATACAGTTAGTTTCTGACCCACTTTAGAGAATCATAAAGTCTTCGTACTGAGGTCTATTTTTACTTCATTCTAGATATTGCTTATTAGATTGTATGTGAATGATCTAGAAATCTGTTCATAAAGCTCTGCATTACTATTTGCTAGTTTGACAATTAGCATTGGATTTTAAATATAATTTAACAATTCCAAATACATATCGTATTCGGTCTGCAAGGTGCCAAACACTTCAAACTAGCTAATGGATGTTACAGTTGAACCCAAAAATTGTCAGCCATTTAGCCAGGACATCAGTAAGAATCATTTTCCTAATTGTGTAATTGTGTTTATTTTATTATAATGCTCTCAATATAAATTGTTAACTATTAAAAATAAATTTAGCGGCGTGAATTTCTTGTACTGAAAATTTCTTGATCGTGGGAGGTTTTTGTGATAGTGTTTTTGGCTCAGAGTATCTTTGCGTAGCTGCTGAAATATGCTGGGAATTTGTGACCTTTTTTAAGGAAAGGGAAATTAGGTTGTTGAGAGGTGTTATGGCTTGGAATGATATCAGTGATGGAGTGTTAGATTTTCGAGTTGTTTACTTAATAAAGTCATGTTTATTTCGATAAATCAAGTGTTTTTTTTAAATAATTGTAAACCCTAGAAAACCAAGCTTTTGGAACTGTTAAATCCCGTTTCGTAACATTTGGTGGCTCGTACAAAGCTATTGGTGGCTTAATAAGTAGCTTTGATGAGCCGAGTTACTTTCTCTTTTCTATTCACTGTGAAGTATTGGAAATTATTTGAGAAGTTGTTCTATAAAACTTAGTACTTGGACATAATACTGCATTATGTGATCTGGAATTAAAGATCAAATATTTAGTGTAGTTAATAGTGTAAAATAAAGAGAAATATAAATAATGTGGAAATATGTAGTCGAATAGAATGGATACGAATGCTTAGGGGAGAGGGAGAGAAGAGTGGTCTCAAAGAGGAATATCTCAGTGTATAGGAAGGGAAGAACGAGAAGAAAAGGAAAGGGAAGAAAGTGAAATATAACATAAGATAATACAAATAAAAGAAGAAAGGAAACATTAACTTAGGACTTTAAAAAATAGAACGCGGATAAAGAGATTGATCTAGCTAAATAACAGGTTAAAGAAACAAGAAGGCAACATGAACTTGCAATGGTGAAATTTAGAAAAGAGGCACCGATCAGATAGGCAGAAATAGATACAAAAATAGGAGCAGAGCAAATTATGAGTCATGAATATTATGACGGTGACAATAATGACAGTGATTAGAAAGAATTGGCCGGCACCAGAATACATGGGGTAAATAGTTTTAACCAGGGTAATCTGTACACTAGAGGTAATAGTTATAGAGAATGAATTAAGTGAGGAAATAGAAGATAGTTACTACATTGCAGAAGTGGAAACTAAAAATAATTTGTACAGACTGTATTGTAGCCGTAGGGCGTGAGAAAAACTAATAGAACTTGACAAAGTAGAAGCTGAGAAAAGTGTTAAGGAAACTAGAAAGTCATTACTTGAGTGTGAAGTGAGTAAAGCAATTCTATCAGCCTATGAAAATGAGTTAACTGAGAATATTATCGAATTTGTGAAGGTGTTTAGGTATCCCGAAGAATGGCCTGCTACTTAACTGAGTGTAGGGACAATAACATTTTATAGCATCTAGTTAACATAATGGAACATAGTTTCGAAGTTAAAGTGGTCAGAAATAAATTAACGTACAACAGGATATAGTCATTTTAATTTTGAGAGTAATGCAATTGAAAAGCTGGAAGCACAGAATGTAAAGTTTGTTAATGTGAAACATGTGATTTGTGATTATGTGCGCGATATAAATGTTGAAACATACAAGATGTGGTTTTGGATTGTGTAAATGAGAGATATCCGATATTGTACTTGGAACATTCTTGCATTTTGTACCCAAAAAATGATTTTGATTTTTTATGACAAATAAAGTTTTGCATTTTGCACAAGATGGAGAGACTAGTTGTGTAGTGGAGATGATTTGTAGGGGATTTCGAGGTTTGTAAAGACCTGCACAGGCATGGTGATCATGACGTGGAGGTTGTGAGCTTTTCAAGGGCAGTCCCTATATGGAGACGGACTTTTAACGAGGCAGTGGTCATTGGGAATGATTTTACGTGCAGCAACGAGTGGCGTTTTCCAATTAATGTGGGACACATGGGTTGCTCAAGGATTGAGAACCATGATGGTATTGAGTCCATATTAAACACAGACAATCTCGTTGTTTGACAACAATTTAGAACTTGATTACAAAGTTAACACTGAGGGTATGTGGGCTTTTTCCCTGAGGGGGACTTGTTACAATAATTTTTATTTTTTGATATTGTGTATACTGTCTCATCAAAGCCAGGAGCTCTCAAATTTTAAGAGAAAGGATTGCTCAGACTTAACGTTTTATGACGTAATTGATTTTATTGAGCAGGCAAGTGTTTTCCATGATCTGGGAGGTGAAGCTTACTATTTTTATCTTGCTAGGTTAGTTAAACATTTTAGTAAGGAAGTGTGTTATTATTATTTTTTTTAAAAACTTAATATGCATGTTACTTTTGTGGACTGACTTAATTTATTAGTATAAAACTGGACAATTTATGGCTGCCAACATGAAATTATTGTGTGTGTAGCTATTCCATTAAAAACGTATGTTGGATTATCAAAGTATAACATTTTCTCTGTTAAAATTTGGCACTTGCTATTGCATTGTGGGATAGTTCAATCCCATATTGTTTATTGAAACATTTTGTGATATATTGTGTGTGTGTGACTTCACTACAGTAAGTGATGTCAACGAAAGTGGTGGGGAAGGAATGCTGTGAATGTTTTGTATTGAAAAGTTATTTATTATGGGAGGTTTTGTAATTGCGTGTTTGACTCAAAGAGTAGTTGCACAACATTTGCTATATGCTGGGATTTTGTGACGTATTTGGGTAAGTGAAAGCGACGTTGTTAATAGTTGTTATGGTTTGGAATGATAGCAGTTATGGAGTGTCAGATTTTCGGTGTTTTATATTTATTAAAGATGTGCTATTTTCTATGAATCAATGGTTTTCAGAGTAATAGTAACCCTTAGACAACCAAATTCCATAACTAAAATTGTGTTGTTAGATAAGCTGAACATTTTGCTATTTATTGTTGTGTGTGGTTTTTATATTGCATATGTGGCTGAGCACTTATAAATCTACATGATATTTAACCAAAGCCTACCACTTTCAACATTGTATAAAAAACATTTAAGTTTACTATCCCTCCAGCAACCTTTCTAGCAGCAAGTCAACGCCGGTAAAAAGAAAGATTTTTTTTTTTTTAAATTAAATAAAAACAAACATTAACAAGTAAATTTCAAGTAAAAACCAGGAATTATTTTTTATTCAAAAAAAATACTTTTAAATATGTGATACGCATTGCTGATACCGTAAAATTTAAGGTAGAAAAAAGTTAATGAAACAGAACTTTAAAAAAGTTATTATTTAATTACACAGCATTTTACCCCTCAACCCCCAGATTACAATAAAACAAAGTGATAAGCGAAACACTATCCCCTTCGTTTCATATAATATCTGCACGGTCCCTATTGATATTTTCAGTTCTTTAAAGATTAGTTCTTGTTCACAGGATCTTCTCAAAATGCAAGCTTGCAGACAACTTCCAGGAAGTAAGATTGTTATTTAATATTTTATTCGCTTTAATATAAAATGTCTGCAATCTATTATTAATAGTACAGTTATTTTTTTTTTTAAATCGTGTTTGATGAAGTTTACCAATAATAGGAGCCATAAAAAGATCGACATTTTATTTGTATAATTGTATCTATTTGTTAATGTTAGAAATATGTAACTTTTTTATACTGGGCCTAAAATTAAGTAGGCCTATAGCTATTATTCATAGATACAATTTTCAATACTAAAAATTAATGTCGTATTTTTGTATTGTTTACAGTATATTATATCAAAGGAACTCATCTAAGGTAAATCTATGAGGGTTGCAGAACAAAAATAATGAAATAATATGTATATATATTTTTATCTAATGAATACTTTTTAGTGTAAAACATACGTTTTGTTATCTTTATTTTCATGAAACTGAGTGTTAAATAAGTTTGTATAGACATTACTATAACCAAAAATAGTTTTTTCTAATAAGTACACCTTTTAAATTACCCTGCTTACCCTTAACAGTACAGCAATTATGATACACAGTTTCTTTATCATTCTGTTGAGAGTTTCATTTTTTCAGAGAACACGAGCTTTTGAGTTGGAACAATGGGAATTATGGGACAATGCAAAACTTGTCAGAAAGCTGAACCAATTCCGTGTTCATAAATCTGTAGTCAAAGTTTTCAAAGTTAAGTTTATACTGTTGTGTCATCAGTGCTTAATAATAAGTAGAAAAGTGATGCTTTAAAAGATTTACTAAAATGTAAATATGTTAAATTAATTATATACATTATTGTATAATGAAATATTTTACATTGATGGATGACTATCCTAAGAATAACAACATGTTTTTGTCAAAATGTTTAAATTAGTTTGTACTAGCGAGTACCCGGCATGCGTTCAAGTGCCACTCAAGAAAGAAAGTGTTTGCGTTTTAATTATGTTTCTTGAGGAGCATTTAAATACACACTGTTTTTAGTTTTTCCGTCTGGTGCATGCACGAATATATCGGAAGATTTTCCGACACGAGAGCAGGCCACATACAGCTTTCCATGTGAGAAGAATGAGTTTTCCAAATTTCGTCCGCAAACTTGTAGCGATTGCCCCTGTGCTTTGTTGATGGTCATTGCAAATGCGAGTCGCACCGGAAATGTAAGACGTTTGAATTTAAATGGCATATCTGTTGGAATCATTAGGATGAGTGGCAGCAGTACATCTTCTCCTTTTAATTTTCCATTTAAAATTATTGCTTCGATGATATTGTTCATCATGTTTTTCATTGAAAGCTTGATACCGTTGCAAAGTCGTGGTTGAATTATGTTTCTTAAAAGAATGATAGGCTCGCCATTTTGAGTGTTAAAACGTGCGACGGGATGCCTGGCAAGACAAGGCAATTCAATAATTCCGTGAGATAATTGACAACTTCGTCTTGATTCAATACAGTATCGATAGACTTGTATGTTGTCATTTCGACTGGGATTTCATTTTGAATGCTTAAGTTGATGGCATTGACATCGTTTTTTTGGCTGTTAATATAGCACGTGCATTGAGCCACTGATGACTTTTTGTACTTTTGTGCGATGTTTGGAAAATCTATATGAATCAATTAGTCGATGGTTGCCTTAATTTTACAGAAAATTGTTCACAATGTGAAACATTGTGTGGAATCATCGATTGCCATTTTCCTGCCCTCAAAACCCATGCCGATGATTTTAACTACGCGGCCGTGAGAAAGCCGCCCCTAGGCAACCGTTTCGTCCCGCCACTACCAACGTCCCAACCGAAAGACTCCCTGGGCGGTGGGAGTTGGTAACGCAACACCAAACCACCGGAGTGGAAGCAAAGCCGTCCTGACCCACAGAGAGTTAACTGCGGACGCTTTAAACGCAGCGTCCTCGGTCGACCGGGCCTCCTCTAGGTCAAGGGGGAGGTTCCCGGCGCCCTCCCGCACGGGCTGGAGTCGGGTTAAGTCCTTCAGTGCTCTGGTTTGTGTGGGGGAGCGCTGGGGGGGGGGCATTAAGAGTCATGCTCGACGGCCCACCGATTCCATCTCTTATGCGACATTGCCATTTTCCAATTTCCAATGTCCAACAACAGTTTTGCGAAACGTTCAGAGGATGCATCATTGCTTAGTTGCACACGCATATTGGTCTTCAAAGTTAATTTCTGTACATGTCGCAATAAAACTGATGATTTGAGACATGCATTTAATTCATCGGCAGCTGTTGAATGTGGTTTACTGATAGAGATTGCCGAAAATCACCAGATAATAAAATAAGTGCACCACCAATTAGCTGTTCATTTCCTCTCACATCTTTAAATGTACGATGAAGTGCTTCCAATTCTTTTGTATGCGCCATTGTACATTCGTCCCATATAATGAGTTGACATGAGTGGAGTACTTTACCCATTCCAGAATTTTTATTTATATTGCATGTTGGTGTCTCAGTTATTTGCATATTCAATGGTAATTTCAGTGCTGAATGTGCTGTTCGTCCACCATACAAAAGAGTTGCTGCAATTCCAGATGATGCGATTGACAGTGCAATATTATTTCATGATCGTATGGTTGCCAAAATAAGTGAAATTAGGAAAGTTTTGCCTGTTCCTCCGGGAGCATCTATGAAATATAAGCCACCGCTTTGACTTGCAATTGCATTAATAATTATTGTTTCGTACTTTTAAAGTGATTGATTTGCCACTATCTACAGTTGATCGTCGACAATATAGTGAATATCCGTCATTGCCAGTGACAGTCCCTGCAACTAAATCTTTTGGGTATCGTTTCGTAGATTTCCCATCAGACATGCAATGTTAATTTTTGTTCAGTAGGTCAGTAGGCTACTTGGACCGTGAATCGTGTTTTTTAGTGACGATTTCTAATAAGTATTGATCAATGTCGGCATCAGGTATTTCTGCAGAAATGACTTTATGAACTTGTTCTGCTTTGACTTTTTCGATCAACCAAATTAAAATGTGTGCATGTGGCAATCCTCTTTTTTGCCATTCAACGGAATACATCCAACATCGTGTCTCTCCAATAACATGATGCTTGACAATAAAATCGATTAACGATTTTAAATTTTGTTTGAACACACGCGCAGTAATATCGTGACGATTTTATAATAATTCCCCAGTTAAAAACAATTTGTGTATTTCATCCAACGTAGGGTTGCATATAAAACAAATTTAAAAAAATATGGATGGCCATATGCACGAGCTTATGTCATTGCATCTTGTGCGTATTCATGCATGTGAAGTGGACTCCCAGTAAATGTAGCCGGCAGTATAACCATTTTCCCTAAATCATTTGGAATCCCCTTTGCCATCATTCACAGCTGCATTATGTAAATGAATGTACTCTTCGGAACGCAACATGCTTTGATTTAATCGAATGTAGAGTAGTCGTTCACATACATAGCAACAATGAATTGATGAAGCAATTGTCGACATTTCAAGATATGCTTTTCGGCACTCTCACAAATCATCAATCGATATGAATAGTCATTCATGGAACTGTTTTTATTATTCGATTCCTTATATGTTTGTGGATTTCTTAATTTGATGTTGAAATGGTATCCATCATCTCCTTACCAAAATAAAATTGGATATTGAAATCCGTCGTATGAGCGATGAGTTTCTGAGACTCGCTGAACATCACCATTTCTGAAAGGAATAATTATATCACGTGAGTTAAATTTTTCGCATACTTTAACGATCACAGCGTCATCAAATATTGGTGAATTGTATCGTCTTTAGTGTTTGCCGACAGGTGTTTTATCTACTCTAACTACAACTGTGTAGTCATCTTTCGGAATTTTTTCAAGTGCATTTCTTAACAATTGAATTATTTCGTTGTGTTGCAAAAATAAAGCTTGCAATGCAGCGACAATTTCTCGTTTAGTGCCGCATTGAAATGACAACTTTGATCGATTTGTTCATCAGTATTCCCAATGAAATAACATTGTAGAAATTTGTGATCTGTGTTTTGCAATCGTAGTTGTGATCCTGCACGATGATACATTTTCCCTTGCACTTTAAATGTTGGCATGTAATTCTCGCGCATGATATTTGTTGGTATCGAAAGATGTCATTTGGAAACATGAATTGTACTTGCGTATGTTTGCCAAGAAATGTTTCGATTGGCTTGTGTCACCTAATACCAACGTTGATAATGGTTCTGGTGGTGAATTAAATTCGGGCAATTTTACTTTCCCACCGCGCATCAAATTCCCGCTGTTTCATTCTTAAATTTGAGGGCACTGCAATACACGCATAATTTATCATTTTTTCCAATAAGCACGCTTGGATGAAGACTGTAATCATAGTTAGCATTGTAATGGAATGCACTAAGATTTAATTCAGCGTGCAGTGTTCATCTGGATCGAGCATTGCGTTCTCGGGCTGTTTCGAGTCTTGCTTCACGTTGCTCGACTGTTTCAGACGAACGGGTTTGAGCGTTGCGTTTTAGAGCAGTTTCAAGTCTTGCTTCCCTTTGCTCCGGTGTATCAAAGGTGTGACGAATATTACAAATGCATGTGATATCTGTTATTGGATGTCGATAGAAAATGTTAATTTCACATTTACCACCACTTGTTACGTCACACACAAAATGAAATATTGCTGTTTGTATTTGATTCAATTAATTTACGATATGTTTAAAATTAATAGTTTTCACATGTTAGGAGGTACGATGAATTGTTGGCAGTACAATTCCAGTTGTATAGGGGTCACTTTCTTTATAAATCATAAATTCCAGCGTTAAAATCTTGATGTTATTATAGTTCAATACCTTCGTTGTCTATTGGGTAATTTAATTACTTAAAAAACCATCCATTATTTTATTAAACATTTTTAAAAAACTTTACAGGCGTACGCACAATCTCTCACAAAAGTTTTATTGCATTGTGATAAATGGTATAGGAGCACATACCGAAATTATTTTTTACCATTCTCGATTAAGAAAAAAAAAGACTTTTGGGCCCACGGCCGAAAACGGAATATTTTAAAAGGGTATTAATGACTTAGAAAAAAGCTCTGGCTTGTGGACAACAACTCACTTTATTTTTATCGCAATCACGTCAATGGTGTTGGAGCGCCAACGGTTTAAATTATATTTATATAGGTTTTTAAAAAATGAATATAGTGGCCCCTGGCTCAAAACGAAATATTTTAAAACGTTTGTAATAATTTAAAAACCTTTGTATCCGTGATCGCAACATCGCACCAAAGTTTTAACGCAAACATCGCACCAAAGTTGTATCGCATTCGGATAAATGTGTAGGAACGCATACGGAAATTATTATTTACATAGCTCGTATAAGAAGATAAACAATTTAAGGGCCAACGGCCGAAGACGGAACATTTTATAGGGGATATAATGTCTTATTTATATGTCCGGATATGTGGACAACAAAGCAGCAAAGTTTTGTCGCAATGGCATAAATGTTGTAGGAGCGCATACGAGACATATAAAGATACATACATTTATTTGTATATATATATATATAGATAGATGTTCACCAAATAAGGCAGCGTAATATCCATCAAACTCATACACGAAATTTAAAAGAAGTCTAGAACCAATTTCATAAAAATAAATCTTTCCTAAGTAGTTACATTCAAATGAAAATTACTTTTTGGAACTAAAAGTCTTTCAATTCAGCAAACTAGCTGCTAAAAAATATGGACTTGACCAACTTCTGCATACAGTTTCCTGGTTTGTTACTAATAGCTAGGAATTAATAAAGTTCCGTGTAGACCTCATATTTCGTCATCAGTTTGAATTGTTTTGTATAAAATGATATATGTTCTATGTTACCATTTAAATTATTATCAATATAAATAATTGACTAACATAATATATCGATCAATGCATGCAAACACATTTTGGTAGAAGTGGAAATCCTCCCAGAGTTTTCTGGGGTTCGGCGGATGTGGACTTCCCAGCTGTATGTTGCAGGATTTTATTCCTAGAAAAGCTTTATTCTTTCACTTTCTAGGTAACTGGTTGGTAAGTTAGTGTTACGCACTGGGGAATTTCCTCGGAATCAGTCATCAGGCGTTATCATCAAATACAGCTTTCTAAATATTATGTTATTTGAACCGGGAAACCAGACTAGAAGTGAAATGATGTGAGAAAATTGTGGGAGTAAACTATTAATATAGAATTTGTCCAACATGTACCTCTCCAACAATTACGAATTCAGAATACGTTCTTCAAAAATGCATACGATCGTACATAAATGTCCGATGTATTTATAACATTTGTATCAATATCATTGCCAACTCGTACATATATGAGAAGCACAGAAAATAATGCACATATTGATTCAGTCTTATTAACTAGAAGCAGGTAATAAAATGTACATCTAACAAATTACTTACAGCTTTTGGATGGAAAGTAATTTTAAGATAAACAAATCTCAAATTAGCCATCATGTGTACGGCTTGGAGTCACATGGCGAATTTTTTATTTATAGCTTAAGACATAATTCATAATGAGCTTACTAATTCATTAGTGACTTGCGTGATTAAAGCAATAAAGTATAAGTCATATTAATCAAACATATAAATGACAATCATACAAGTCTTTATTATTGGCTCACACTCACGAGGTAACGTCGGCAGATCTCTTCAATTAACGGTTCTCATATTTATGCAAGGTACACCCCGACAGTAGCGCGTAGGATTCACATCCTGTTGAACACAGCATATATCTGTGGTGGGGGGATTTAGCGCTGCTTTAGCTATTGACAGATCCAGACGATATAAACTGTTCAATTAATTGTTATCTGTTGTTGTGCTGCGAGACGACTCGATGGCACGGTTTAATCCTTACCTAAGCCATATATGACATTTTATAACATCGAAGGGAGTGAACCGATTCAAAGAAAAAAGGCGTGGTATAGTTTAGCATTTATTTTTGATACCAAAACTATGTTTAGTGTTATTTCATATGAAAACGTGTAAGAAATTAGATATTAATTAGAACCAAATTCTCAAAGAGAGGCTACAAACTTTAACAAATATAAAAGCATCTTCAACACCACAAATCAACGTCGATAGTTATGTTGATCAAAATATTCAAATATAATATATTTCATAAACTTTAAAAATAGTTTCATGATAAAATAGGCTGAATCTAAACATGTTCATTATATTAAAATTCATTGTTAGAATAACCCTATCCGGCAACTTTTTTTTCTTCTTTTAGATAGGAGTTATCTCCCTTATTGTCATTGTTTTCAAATGGCCTACAATCATAGAAGGTTGAATCGAGTCAACAACCAACTTTTAAGTTCCGTGAGACGTCACCGGAACATATACTTTCAATTGTTTTAGTTTAATGCAGTTTAATTGCGTGAATGTACATTATATTGTTTTAATAATTAAGATCTCTCATATTAATCTTGTAAAATTTATATAAGTTTGATAGTTTTGTTTAGTCATTAACACCATGTTCGCCATGCGTCTCCGTGTAGAAAAAATGTTAGCCATTTTGATATTAATTATCATAGAATATTATCCCATCTTAAGGAAGATGAAATAGCTTTTAGACATTTGTTATTACGATCAACAATAGTAATAATATTGACATGATAAGCTTTAAATTGTACGAGCAAATTTCGTATTACAAGGCAACTTACGATGATGGAAATGTAGGCTATAACGAGAGGCAAATATTCATAGTCACAAAAAGGTAGATTTTAAAGTATTTGCAAAGATTGATAAGCCCTATCCCTAAGCAATTATGATTTTCCTAATTTTAAATTTCGTGATGTATTTGAAGTAAGTTATTTAATATTATGAGATAGTTTGTTTTTCGTTAATTCTTTTGAACTACTTATAAAAAAAAGATTGAAATTACGTCCTTTTGTTTGTGATTGGAATTCAAAAATCGAATCCCTAGACACGACGAGTGTGTGACTCTTTTGAGTGATACTTATATAAAATAATGTCACTTTACCACACCTAGGTATAAGCTGCAGGAAACGTATATATATATATATATATATATATATATATATATATATATATATATATATATATATATATATATATATTATAAAAAAACATATCATTAAATAACAAGCGGGGAAACCGAACATTTATATAATAAGGTGAGTAATGCATAAGTGGAATTTCTAAGTGTGGGGGATAAGTAGTAATGATGAGTTTTTATTTGCTTACAAATATTAGACAAAATTAAAATTTTAACTTAAATGATGAAGATAAATCAATGTTTTTTCTTTGCGATTACTTGTTGGAGGAAGAAGAGCTACATCTTTACAAATGGGCATGCATAGTTTAATTTTGTTCATTCCCCTAGCAATGTTCATTTGCTTTAAATCTGAGGCATAAGTAAGCGTCAAATTTATAAATCAATTTTACTTAAGCTAGTGTAATGCTCTACCCGCATTATCACATTTTACATTTCTCTAAACAAATAAAATCACAAAGCGTCTATAACACATCTCTTACTTTTTTTCCCCTAACAATGTTCATTTGCTTTATATCTGAGGCATAAGTAAACGTCAAATTTATAAATCAATTTTACTTAAGCTAGTGTAATGCTCTACCCGCATTATCACATTTTACATTTCTCTAAACAAATAAAATCACAAAGCGTCTATAACACATCTCTTACTTTTTTTTTTATTTTCAGATGAGGGTTTGACTGGTGAACATCTTAAATATTTGACTATCGATTTGTTGTTGATGAAAAATTTGACGTAGTTGAATTTTTTTTAAATTTATATTAGTTATACATTTGTATTATCTTTATATTAACATAATATTGTATGAAATTTTATTAACATTTTAAGAACAGAAAAAATCCAAAAAATCTAAATATTGACATTTATTTATATTTTGTAACTTCGCATAATTTTATTGAAACAAATTAAATGCATAAAATACATTTTTGGATACAAATTTTGTTAAGTAATAGCCAAATCTTTTCAGATTTCATGACATTTTAGACCTTCAGAAGAAATTGGATTCCAAAATGTATGGTAAAGCTAGAGGCAAATCTGTGAAGGTAAAGTTGGTGTAAGACATATTTAACGCGTTGGAAAAGGCAGTTTGCCACGATTTCAACTTTTATCTTTCACCTTTAATTAGAAATATTAGATTCCATAATATTATTAATATATTTTTTAAAGATCTATAATGATCCCATCCATGGCCACATTGAAGTTAATCCAGCATGCCAAGCCATCATTGACACACCGCAGTTTCAGCGATTACGTTTTCTCAAACAGCTGGGAATGTGTTACTATGTCTTTCCTGGAGCAGCACATAACAGATTTGAACATTCGCTTGGGTGAGAACACTTATGAAATTACAAAGAGTTTTAACCTTAATAAAAAATTGCACATATATAAACAGTAAAAGTTAATGCTAACGTGCATTTCACGCCCTTGTGGTTTGGTTTGGAACGATTTTCTTAAAGATAACAGATCTCCCGTTTTCGGTTTCGGAAGAGATAACCGATTGGTAATTTTTACTACATGATAATCCAATGGTCTGCATACTTGTTTATATATATATATAAAACAAAATATAAAATATATTTTTATATATATACGTTTCAGATTTTAGATTTTAAAATTATTTTTTTTAAATTTCATTTAAAGTGTATTCTATTAATATTAGTTAACATCATATTTTTTAAAATTTCACCATCATTTATCCAATGTTATCGTTAATACTCACTTTGCGTGAATACTGAAATGATTAATTCCAAAAAAAAATAGAAAACTTTTGCTAGAATAGGAATCTGAGATCGTACTATCGTTTCATGTGTAATTCATTCAATATGCTTCTCTGCATTGCTGCAAAAGTAGTACGGTTTGCATAAGGCTAGTAACATCACATGGTTTGAACTGAAAGGTCAGCAATATTTTTTTTTAAAAATAATAATTTCAACCCTGCTATGAGATTGCCTATTTTTTGCTAAGAAAAATTAAGAATCCATTTGGTAAATGTCATTTTATACTGTATGACTCAAAATCAAGGAATCTCCTATTAAAAAGAAATAATCATATACACAAGAAATGTTATTACCATGTGTGAGACAAAAAAAACAACAACATTTATAGTGGTATCAGTAATGAGAACTTCCTAAATCACGTTAAAATGTATTTGTGAAACAAGATTGACACAAGCTGGAGGTTAAGACTACCAAGCTAGAACTAATAATATACCCAGAGTATGAGGAGAAAAATGCTCAACACACAAAAAGTTTTCTTTTTTATTATGATACGGAGGCAAGGAAGTTGATGGTCCACAAAATATCAGAGCACAATGGACTACGATGAGTCACTTCCTTGTTTTGTCAGGTGATACGTACCAGCCATTGGTAGGCTTTCTGCTACACATAACAACACATAACAACATATAACAGCTGATCAGCCATTGCCATCATCATTAATTTTAAAGCAAAATGTTTGTCTCCATCAGCGCCTCCCCAATGTTAATTAAAAATGTTACTTTTCAAAATATTCTTAAATACACGCGTTTCTTTAAATGACATTCATTAAATTTGACAATAATTATAATTCAGTTATGATTAAAGGAAGAAAGTTGTTTGAAGAAAAAATTGGGAGCGACTAGTGTGTTGCAGACAGCCTAACGGAAGTCTTATTCGTACTTATGCTTATCAAGTGGCAAAACAATCGACTCATCAAAGTCCATTAAAAAAACAAGAATTAGAAAATACAAATGAATGTAATACAGTGATGTGCGCCCATCAAAGGAAGACACAAAAATAGCATTTCTACGATTGAGTTCAAGCTATATTAGAAAAAAAATACAGTTAGAGATATAAATATCATAATGGGTGATCTAAATTAGAATATTTTGAAATGACATAGAGCATATGCAAAAGTTATGAGCACCATGGTTAAGGAGAGAAATGCTAAAAACTACAAAAACCCGATATACTTTGGCATAGTAAATCGTTATTTTGGAGCAGCGTATTACAACAAAAGAAGATCAAAAAATTTCCCTAAAAACAGAACAGAAAACCACATTTATCAAATATGTTTTAGCAAAAACATTAGAAGATCTTTACAGAACGTGCAAGCTAAAATGACGATCTGACGAGACAGCAGGCAGACGACTAAAATACAACATAGAACTTGACACAACGAGCGCAAATGAAAAGAATGTATTGTTAATTTAGAAATAAGATCCAGATATTGTATAACCAAAAATAGATGGCTACATAGAACTTCAAAGTCGAAACATAAAGAAGTCCATAACATACCAATGCAAAGAGGCATTTCGAACGAAGAAGCAACAAACAAAAAAATTGTCATTCACTCAATATGTTGCAAACGACAAACGAGAGGAACGAATGTAGTAAGTAGTAAACAGCAAATTACTAGGAGAACAAGTTTTGTTAAGCTAGCAGGACGTTTCGGTTGAATGCCTTCTTCGGGAGATAATAAAAAAACAATAAATAGCAATCATTTTAAATGTCCTTTTTAATTATGTCTTTTTTTTTTAGCCATAACATGTCATGTTTTTCATTTTATTTACTTCGCACGTCTTGAAATTTGCCCCCTTATATTATTAGTACATTTTAATAAAGCCAAATTAGGACAGATAAAAAAAGCACCAATAACATAATAATATAAAGAAACCAATGTAAGGGTATAAAATAGCATTAATTAGGAGAAAAAGACTTAAATTGATAGCCTTGAGTCAATACAGAAGAATTAGCATTTGAGGAGAGCATGAAATAACATGCTATGATATAACAAGAAATCTAAAATTATTTACAAATTGAAATACCCCATAGACAAGGAAGTTTGATCAATAACGAAACTAGAGACCGACCAAATATCGGCTTCGGTGCCAACAGTTGCCATTTGATCACTTTCGGCGTAGTTTCGGTTTCGGCCAAAAAACATAATGGTTAACTTTCGGTTTATTTTTGGTTTCGTACTTCTAGTTTTCCACCAAATGTCAGATTGTCACCATTTCTTTCGGCCGGCAATCTAATATTGATTATTGATCGACGTCTTGCTGTTATTTTTTAATATATAACAAATCATCTGCAAACACTGTTCAGAGCTGCATGCTGACTGTCCAATATTTCAAAAATAATAAAATGTCAATAAGACAAAGGGAAAGGTAAACAGTTTTGTGGAAAACAAACTGCAATTAGAGGAATGGTAATATTTAAATTGTTAGTTTTATTATTTTTAAAATAGTTTTTGTTTCTAAAAAATTGGGAACGCTAGGCGTATTCAAATCATTCATTCTTTAGATACATTTTGTATCATTATCTTGCTCAAAAAATTGTCATAAAGGTGAATAGTATTGTGAAATAGTTTTTTAGTGAATGCAACCTTTCCTTTATTTTTTTAAAATTCTTCTTTGATTCTTTTAATTTGGAATCCCTAGGCTTATTCAATTAATGCATTGACATTCATCATTATCATGCTAATAAATGTTTCATTTGCATAAAAAAAAAAAAAAAATTAAATATCACACGAAATTAGCCAGGTGTAATTGTATGGACACTAATGTAAAGAAAAGTAATAATGAACCTTTAGTAATAAATATTTGTTTAGAAATATAACATGTAAACATTATTCTGAATTTAAACAATTTCTTGTACGTTATATATATAATAATAATCACGCAAATGACGTCATAGTGCGAATTGCCTATTTAGCCAAAGCTAAAAGTTATCCGATTTAATAAAATCGAATGACAAAACTGATGATGTACATTCCCCTTCTTAAAAGTAAAATTAATAAATAGCATTGATTGCTTTTTAAATTGCTATACTTAAATACTAATTTAGCATTGCATTTTTAACATTTAATAAGTTTGTACCTCTTATTCATTCCAAAAATACATTTTAAGAAATTTATAAAGTAGTAAAAACTCTACATTTAAAAATAAGTGTAATAAGAATATGCCTTTTAATTAAATTGGTGCAGCAAAACTAAATAGCCTAATAGCATTTTTAATTTACTTATAACTCATCTAGATAAGAACAAAGTATATTAAATGCAAACAAAATATTTTTGCTTAAGTAAAAGGGCTACATTCCAGTTGATGATTTATTTATTTTTTTTTAAACTCTGTGGGCGGGGAGTAATACTATACATTCATTTTGCCTAATGCAGCACAAGATAAGACTCAGAATAAATTTGATCAATAATTAACCTTCTTCGATACATTTATATCGATGTTAGGAAATTGAGTTCGTGCATTTTTAATTTAATGGCAATATCTTTCAATCCAATGACATTTCACATGTAAAAAAAAAAAAGAAGCTATATTCTCATTTTACATATGAACATATGTTAAACAATTAAGAAAATCAATGACGTTAACAAAATGTATATATATTAGCATAATTATAACCATGGATATCAAAACCCAATCACTTTACACAAGTTAAAATTTAATTTTAAAAATAGAGATTTTATTAGATAGAGAGATAAACCAAAAGACAGACAGACAGACAGACAAATACACAGATAGATGATAGATAGACAGATATGTAGATAAAATATATATAGACGGATGGATATATGGATAAAAAGATGGATGGATGGAAAGGTGGATGGGTGAGTGGGTGGATGGATAGATAGGTAGGTAGAAAGATAGGTAGGTAAATATTTAGATAGATAGTTAGGTAGGTAGGTAGATAGATAGATAGATGGGTAGATAGATAGAGACCTGTTTACTCTTACGATTTTGCGGTGTTTTTTTACTATTAAGATAATGTATTGAACGATTGTGTGATGATATTATATGATTTTAAGATTTTGAGGCCGAACAGGCCTGTAGAAAGTAGCTAGATAGGTAGAAAGACTGAAAGTAAACGTAGACACACATTAAGTAGGCTAAGTATTAAATATCAAATTAACTTAGCAATTAATTAAAATGTATGATTAAATACATTTTAAAATACGAAATTAAATTAGACCTTTAAGAGAGTTGTAGGAATACAAATATAGTGGTATGTATTTTAATAGACACTAGATTATATGACCAATGTTATCGGAATAATAATGGTAGGTCTTTTGCGATAATTTCTACCTGCTATTGCAAAAATCATCACAATTCCCAACTTTAAAAAGAAGTATCTATATAATGATATTTACTTTTCTAACATCTTTAAGTTTTAGAAGTATTTATCTGCTATATATTATACGCCTATCCTATACACTTTCAAGTCCCGAAACTACTTTTTTCCCTCTAAACAATACTTTAAATTACCCAATCTAAACAATCACTAATTGTATCACTTTTGTCACTATGGAAATTAATTGAGTTTCGCTGCACCGATTGTCTTAAATAGCATTTTCTTATTAGAAGTATACTTAAGGATTAAGTTTTTATTAACTTATAAATTTAATAAAATTATATATTTGGAATTTAAAAAATAAATAACGTGTTAAATATCGAAAATGCAACGCTAAAATTTGTTTGTGTTTTATTAACAATTTAAAAAGCAGTCAATTATATGTCTTAATTTTACTTTTAACAAGTGCAAAACGCATTATCAGTTTTATAATGCAAGATTATTAAATCATAGACCTTTTTTGCTAAAATAGGTGATTCGCGCTATGACGTCACTTGCTTATTTATTTAGAACAAACTAGCTGAAATACCCGCAATTTGCTAGGAAAACTTTCGGAAACAAAGAACTTCTATAGTCTACAGCATTATAATTATTCCGATCCCGGTGGGCTCCAAATCCCGTTGGTATCCAGCTCCTGTTAGTAAACCGTTTCCCAGTGGGATTCCGGTTCCTCTGAAACCACCCACTTCCTGTATGATCCCAATCATGTCGGATTCCGATCCCGATGGTATCTCGATAACAGTTGTGTAACAATACTGGTGAGATCCCATTAGCGCTCAAATCCCCATACCAGTGGGGTACCGATCTCAGTAGGTTTAAGCTTTCCGATAGGATTCTGGTCCAAGTAGGATCCTGATCACGTTAGGAATACCGATAGCAATAGTATCCCGTTTCCTGAATGGATTATCTTCTCTTATAGGATCCGAGTTCCTGAAAGGATCCCAATCTCTGTTTGATCACTGCTGTTTCAATTTACTGCTGGATCTTGTTAACGCAACTATAAGCTCTTATATCCCTTTATATATCTATGTAGAATTATATAGAAATTTCTGGAACATTCTATATAAAATTTTATAACCTCCTCGGAACGTGTAAACAATAGTTTTCTAGGTAACTATTTTTTGAGCTCGAAAAAGTATACAACTAAATGCTTTGTCATAGCTATATTACATTTTAATTTAAGCTAAAAAAGGTGGCACAATGGGACCATTCAATAAATTTACCGTCTCAGTTTTGCCTGGGATTGGGAGTTTCATAAGAATCATTCAGGTAAATTATGGAGTTAAAATTTAAAATGTGCACATTTAAATCGGTTTAAAAATGCCATAGATATAGCTTTTTTAAAGTTAGCAAAATTTCTGGAAAATTCTAGCTTGGATATGTTTATGTTTAAAGCCATCGATATTTCAATTAGAAAAGTGAACTGTATTGCTTCCACACTAGGCCTATATCAATCAATTCACATAGAAACTAAAGTGTTGTCTAAGCCTATTGATAGTTATGTTGCTTAAATAAGGAAAAAGGAAATGGGGCCCCATGCGCTAAGGGGTGGATATTATGAGTTCAGTAGCCTTCGTTACTTAAGCATGGATAATCAAGTGTATGAGTACTAAGTTTTGTCAAGATCCATCTATTCATGTAGGGGTGTTTGTTGTTAATTTTATTTATGTAGCTCATACATTTCTTTAAAAAATGAATTAATGTCCCCGGGCCTAAAACGGAATGTTAAAAAAAGTTCATAAACCCTTAGAAGTTCCTCCGGATAATGTTGGATTATGTGACACGTTTTTTCAAGATCCGTCGATATATGTAGACACGTATGAGGACCAAATTCTCAAACAAATAAACTAATAAACACACTTTCACTTTTTTATATATATAATTAATTTTAATTTTATTTCGCAAGATTAACAACGCTCTAAAAAATGCACCAAAAACTGATGTTTGGATTTTCCCGATAATTGTCATAAGCATTAAAATGCTAAAGATATGTGTTACTTTAAGTGTATTTGTATTTATAATTGTAATACGTAAACGTTTAATTAAATAAAAGCAGATATATAAAATTTTGCGCCCTTAATTTTGTTCTAATTCCGCAAATAACAGAATATAACTATGATTGTTTTTAAGAACGAATTTAAATATATTCAGTTCTGTGGCGTTACAGTCAGCTAGCTCATTGTATATATAGTATACAATATAGCTACAATAACCATTGTATTATAGTGTAGGCCTAGTACTAGTTACATTCATAGATTTAAATGTTCCAGAAGAATGCCTAGTCAATGTGTCAAAACATAAGCCATTGACACTTTGCCTAGGCATTCTATAGAATGTCTGGATTAAACACGTTGACTAAAACATTAAGATGATTGAATATTAAATGTCTTATTTGGAATGTTATCGAGAGCCGATTGGGATTATTTACAAAATAATATTAAAATTGTATTGTTCCGTTCAGTGATATGTGTGTGTGTGTGATGACAAGCTAAAACATGATAAAATTCAACAAAAGTGGAAAATGTACTATTTAAAAGTTAATCCCGATTCAATTTGGATGGTAAACAGGTATGTTTAGATCCCAATAAGTTCTTTTGGTAAAAAAAAGGCCTTGAGAAGTTTATATCCTATCGATGCTCAAAGTAAATGAAACTCAAAAAAGGGGCGATCGGTTTGTTCACTTCCTTTGGTAAATTGTATGAGGGACTCTTAAGACAAGTTGTTAAACTTTTTTTCGTGGTGCGCAGAACGTGTGCGAAAACGAGTTTAGAAATATTTAAATCGTTTGATCGCGGCTTCGGTTAAAAGTCTCGTTACGCTTTTAGTTTCGGTTGCGGCAGATGATCACTATGTTTCGGTCTGCTTTCGGTCTGCTTTCGGTCTGCTTTCGGTCTGCTTTCGGTCTGCTTTCGGTCTGCTTTCGGTCTGCTTTCGGTCTGTCTCTATACGAAACAAAAATTACGAAAATAAATATGTGTTGAATACTTGACAAATGACTTATTAGACCTCGACAAATGTGACATACAACATGGAATTGAAGATTTACAAGTAGAATTCAGTGTCCTTGATAAGGAATTGTTCATTTGATCCATTCAGAAGGATGTATACAAATTCCCACAAATTTAAAATTTCCCAATCGATTGTTTTATTTAATTTTTTTTCGTTTTTTTTCTTTTTAATTTAGAGTTTACCATCTGGCTGGGACCTTTGCACGTATTCTCAAGCAGAATCAACCAGAATTATGCATCACTGAAATTGACATCTTATGCGTGGAGATAGCGGGCTTATGTCATGACCTTGGTAATATACATTAACTCTAAAGATCAGTTGCTATTTTCTGTTATCCTAAAAATCCTGAACAAAAATATGTATCTAAGAACAGGCTCCTACATTTTCGTATTTATTTTCTTACCTATTAAGAGTATAAATCTTCCATATCGCTTTTATAGCACTTTTGGAGCTTTTATTCGTACGGTTTAGGGGAACTGACTCTTAGGTCTACTACAATAATGAAAGAATCATGAAAAGAATTAATTACGAAAAAAGTAGCCAGAAAATACTGAAATTGTTCGTAATTAAATCCTCTTTGGTGAAAAAGTAGAAGAAACTATAAATACTATAATATAATAATTGTTTTAAAGAACTGATTTTAAAGATTATTAGTCAGTGTACAGTCTGTGTTGTTAGGGAAATAAAATTAAGCTATATATCATTTATTTCGAGAGTAGTGGTGAATACGATAAACCCAACCATTATCAACTTCATCATCATTGCTTCGTATATTTAAAGTGATGGATTCGCCACCTACTTCAGTTTATCTCGACGATAGTGTGGATATTCGTGTTTGCAAGTGATAGTCACCGCAAGTATGTCTCTTCTGTATCGTTTCGTGCATTTTCCATCAGCAGTAGATTTGATCTTGCAATAGGATAAATATTCCCTTGCAATATAAATATTGGCATTAAATTATCGCGCAAAATGTTTGTGCACCTAATGTTGTCATTTGAAAACATGAAATGTACTTGCTTATTTGTGCAAAGAAATAATGTTTCAGGTGGGTGTGAGTACAACGTCTTACCAAAATTGTATCGAATACGGAAATTATAATTACATATCTCATAAAAAACGAATTCAGGTCCGATGGCCAAAAACGGAATATTTAAAAATGTTTGTAACAATTCACAAAAAGTGGCGAGTTGTGGTAAGCAGCTCAGGAAAGATTTATTAAATCGGATGAATGGAATCAGAGATCATGTAACACATATATACATACAGACATTCATATATATATTTAAGACGATTTTTCTGCCTAAATTTCGTAGACCCTTCCATTTTAACTTCGTGCATGAGTTGTATTGTCATTGTATCCACTTTAGCCAGATATAATGTATTCACGTCTAGTTGTAAACATGTTTCGACACTATGTTTATATTTTTTAATAGACTCGTCCGATTCCCACTCCAATGTATATCCATGATTCCATTCACGGGTGATAAATAGCTAAGTCATGATATTATCACTACCACATTTCTCAATGTAGTTAAAACGAATTATCGAGTCACTTAATATAACTATTCATTGGCATTTTGTTTTCCAATAATATTGCATATAGGTAATAAATTAACACAGTTTTTTAGAGTACATGCTATAACTATATATATATATATATATATATATATATATATATATATATATATGTCGTCACTTTGTATTGATTATATATTATATTTACTACTGTTCCCTCTTGTATTACACATTTTATTATATTTAACAATCACCACACGAACTTTCTAACATGTCAACCTAAACCCTTCGTTTACATATCTGATTGATAAACAACGCTCAATTCTTCTGTGTTCTGTCCATAGCTGGACAGGGGTAGATAGTACTTGAGTGGGTGAGGTCAAACATTTCACAAGTTGTTGTTTTTAAATGTAAACTTGTGTTTGTTGCCTATTTTATGTAAAGCACAGTGAGCCTAGCACTAGGCTGGTGTAATGTGCTATATTAAACCACTAAATAATATATACATATATATATATATATATATATATATATATATACAATATTGTGTTTCAAATTATTCTAACTAATATCAATTTAAACTGCAAAAAGTTATAATGTAAAAATTACATTAATTTTTGAATATGTGAATGGTTCATTATAGCTAAGTAAAATCGTCTTAAAAAGTATACTATATGTGCTGTGACATCGTATTCTTGAACATCATATGCTACCTTTCATCTTATAAATAGGATTAAATAAATAAACGAAAAACTCTAGATTTGTGCATTCGGATTTCTTCTGGAGCGACTTTCAAAGTACCGAAAATGTGCGTCTATTCATTCTTAAACCAAATCATCCTTTTGTTGATTGAGGCAAAATTTATAGTCATAAATAAATACAAAGCGCATTAATTTATTAAGTTGTTTATATTGTTACGGGGTAGGGGACTCTTTAATATACTTCAATGATTTCTATATCACCGGTAGTAAAATGGCCCATCAGCGAAATAGCAGCGTTGGACACATGTTGGCGTCTAAACGACATCATTGAAAAGGCGATTGCGAAATGGCGGTAGTGAAATTGTTGTGAGGAAATGGCTTGGAGGAATCTTCTCAGATTCATAATGGCTTATTGTTTATCTTAAACACTTTTGGGAAGTTTTTAGCTATATCTATCAGAAAGTAGTCACTTTGCGGTTTTTCCAACGTCTCAAATTGACATCTCACATTGAAGATATCGTGTATTAGAAATGTGCCCTTAAGGAGTTTATCTGTTGACTTTAATACAATATACGTCTTATTGTTTTAGCCTGTCATTTGACCCACATTTTTGACAATCAAGACCATTGGATAGCCGAATCGTTCATACTTTTTCTCTCTTTTGTTATTTTAATGTCGTCACCAATAAACTTGATACAATATCCTAAAAACCTTTCACATCGATTACTTTGATTAAGAGAATTTGTTCACGAATTCCATAAGTTTCTACATGGAGCAAGATTTGGCTCTCAGACGATTTAATTCTAGACTTTTTATTCTAGAAATTTCTGATTTACCGAGTATAAATAAGTCGGCCAAACGTGAAAAACCTTTTTTTTTAATTGAAGAACGTAAGTAATATCATATCAAAATGCAGTCTCTATTTAAAGAAAGGCGCACTATAAAAAGCAGCTGTTGCAAACAAAAACATGCCTCTCCCATAATTCTGTGGTGCATATTGTGAAGGTACAAATCTACTATCAAAAATGCGTTTCCTAATAATGCCCCACTAACTTGCAACGGCCCAATTACTTTCAGCATAAATCGTGACTTTTTTTCTAATAGTGTGACATAATATAAGTTAAGGTTTTAAATGTTGGTAGTAAGAGGACGAGGGTTATAGCAGCTCATAGGCCTAAATTACCAGAAGTATAAAAATGCAAATATTATTAGCAAATAGAAGTAATAAATATATTCGACTAGCTTTCAGATTTTATTACACATACGTATGTTCTTGAAAATACCCATACATTGGTATAAAATAATATTAATACTTTTAGAGAGAAATATTTTATGAAACATTCTTGTGGTTATATGTAAACATTTCCTTATTTCATATTTTCTTCTTTTAGGACATGGCCCATTTTCACATGTTTTTGATGATAAATTTCTTGCAAAAATCAATCCAGAAAATAAAATGAAGGTAAACACTTATAACAAGTTATAAGTAAACATAAAGTTGTTTAATGATTTTTAGACCAACATATTTTTATCAACAAAACAAACGTGTTTATTTATCTATTAATAGCTAAAATACACCATCGAATAACCAATCCATCTAATTGATTAAATTTTTTTGCTACTGATCCAGCATGAGAAGGCTGCTGTAACTATGTTTGAAGAGCTGATCAGGGTAAACTCATTGGAAAAAAGATTTATTGAGTTTGGTCTCAAAGATGTTGACATCATTTTCATAAAAGAGCAAATTGGAGGTCCCTTGAAGACCACAGGCAAAGCTGTGTGTGACTCATCTCATGTTTTCTATTCTCATTTTCTAAATATTTTTATTTTTTTTTTAGTTAATTGTAAATGTTTATCAAAGGGATATTGCAACGCTTTAGAATCAAGGAATATAAATGAAATTTAAGAAAATATTTAAAATTCGTAAGATTTTAAAACACTCACCTGATTTTAAATTGGTCCATGGGTTTATCTGTAAAAAATCAATATTTATATATAACAGTATTAGGTAAAGATAAACAGAAAAATGTTTAAACGTATGATTTTTTTTACAAAATAATATTTTTAGATAATTAATTTTTAACACACTGATTATGAATATTTCCGCTAACCGTACCAATCTTTTATTTTATTTTTACTTTATTTTTAAATGTAATATATTTCAATGACATTTGACAGGACTGGCCATATAAAGGAAGAAAGGAAGATAAAGCCTTTCTGTATGAGGTAATAATTTTTTGGTTACACGTGTATTCGCATTCAAAAGAATTATTTAGGTATACATCATTAAATGTAAGCAAGTTTTATTCATCTTTACAAGGTTTCCTATATGTATTGTTTTATTTATTCCCCCTTGCAAATTGTTTATGTAATAAGTAATAATGAATATGATAATTGGAATAACATACTGGCATTTTTTTTAATACCCTGAGAAAAAGAGAATGCTGAAAATAAACCTTGTGAATTAATGACGTAAAGTAAAATGTAATATATGTAATACACATTTTATTAAATTAATACATGACTATGGCAGAAGTTCGCCTTTAACACGTTTTAAAATGTGTATTAATATAATAGTTCACTAAATTTAATAGGTATTGTAATTGTTAACATTATTTTGGTGGCCCAGACTCATTAGAATATATAACATAACATTTTCATAAAGTCATCTTGTTCTAATATATTTTTCGCGTAGCTTGTACACAGAACCTATTAAATTATCATTCATTTTAAAAAAGGAATGCCATATAAAGTCATGTTCATAAATATTAAAGGTAACATTTACAAACGTTCATCATTTGGTACATCCATTTGTTAATTTTGTTTTAAAATTATGTCGGGACATCGAGTAGGATCCTATGACTATAAAATAGCACATAATATAACACGTATTAAATGACCTGTTAAAAACCTTTAAATAAGCATCTAGGATTTAAAGTTATATATTCAAGCCCATGAAGAAGATCTCTGTGCAGCGGAACTTGATAATATGGGGGAAGAGAACAACACACTCAGATACATAAAGCTATAACTCAACTTTGGCCAAGAAGAGAAATGTCCAACAAAATGGGAAACAACTTTAACTCCAATACACCAGAAAGGCTCCAAACTTCAGTGTACAAACTACAGTGGAATCTCCCAATGATACATTTAATCCGAAATACGGATGATCCTAATTGCCAGAAGACTACAACCGTACACTGAAGAAAAAATATGTGATTAAATATGTGTATTCGGGCAATACAGATCAACGAATGATTAGATTTTCATCATCAGACGCCTAGAAAAAAAATGAATACAATATCGCAATGTATCAACTATATGTGAAATATAAACTTGCTTATGACACTATCAAAAGTAAATACAAAATATGAGACTCTGCAGGATTTGGAATACCCAACAAATTGACAAGACTGTTACATGTAAAATTTAACAACTCCAAAAGCAAAATCAAGGTTAAAGGAGAATATTTGACAGAATTTCAAATTAGACGAGGCCTAACACAGAGAGACTCACTGTCTTGTATGGTATTTAACCTTCCATTAGAGAGAGTTATTAGAAACATACACATTGACACCCGATGAACAAAATCAGGATACATTCCAAGGGAAGCCCAAGACCCACATCCAATTAGGACGCTTTACAATCAACCCCTTATGTATCTTGGGTATGCTGATGATATAGCACTGCTAGGGAAAAGTAATAAAGACTTATCAAAATACGTTTTTGAATGAGAAACCCCATCAATACAAGCAGGGCTGTAAGTTAACAATCAAAAAACAAAATATATGATTATGATAAGTGAAGAACAGACAGTTGAAGCCATTAAAGTTAGAAATCAGACTTTTGAAAAAGTAAATCAATTCAAATTTATCTTTATTAAATGAAAGAAACTAATTACCTATAGAAATTTTTAAAAAAGAATATCAGTTGGAAACAGTGCATACTTCATTAGTCAGAAAATACTCAAACGTAAAAACATTACAAGAGAAAAAAAGAAAACAATGTATAAAACTGTAATCAGACCAGTTGTAATATATGCAAGTGAACTTTGGGCCCCAACATAATAAACACATGTGAGATAAACGTTCTCAGGAAAATATATGAACCAACAAAGGATAAATATATGGATGAAGAATACAAACCTACCATGAATTGTACAGCCTAAAGCAGTATCCCACGATAGTAGTGGGAAAAAAAGAGCAGGCTACTCTGAGCATGACACTTAGAGATAATGCCAAATGACAGAGGAGTGAAGAGTGTTTATCAAAATAACCACAGATGAAACAGCTCAACATGGATGGATGATGTGGAAAAAGATATACACTTGGGAATCCAAACGTGGAAAATAAAAACATTTGTTGGGTCAGAGTGGAAGGAAGTAGTGAGGCAGGCCAAAGCCATTCATGGGCTGTAGCGCCACATAGATGGGTGGATATATTGTTGTACTAATTCAGAAACCTCCTTATTATGTCACACAAAAATTGAAATGTCGCTAATTGTATTTGAGTAAAATCCATCAACCCGTGCAATAGATCTGTTTGAAATAATTATATTAATATTGCTCATAAAGAAAAGAGTTTAGAGCTTCCTTGGTTGACTAACTTTGAAATATGCGTGTGCGTGCAATCATACATACAGACATTTATTATATATATATATATAATTATATATATTACTATTGTCTCTATTTATGTATGTATGTATGTATTTCCCTGTATGTTAATATAATACCATTTGTAGTGTGTCAGTCATCGGCATAGTTAATTGTTAGTGAGCGTATTTGGCGTAGATATTAATTGGGCTGCTGTATAGATTGTTTTGGTGACGTGTTTGGATATGAGATGATCACATTTTTTAAAAAATAAAAAAATATATATTGTCGAATCGGAAAAACCGATCACAAATTGAATTTACGATGATATTTTGGAGAGAATGAGTGCACCTCGGCATAATTAACGCTCCCATTTTCAGAGAAGAAATTACAGCTTTTTTAACAGTGCTGAAAGTGCATCCAAAAGTTCAATCTTACTAAATATATACATCATTGTAGACTCTGTGACCCAATGTGCTACCCTTTTATTTTCCCATATGGGGATTCTGAGTGAACCTTACCTCTTATGACAGCTGTTGGTCAGGAACAATCCCCAAACGCTATAATACTGGTCAGTAAATACGGCAAACCTGAATTATTTTTACCATTCACGTGTAATCCAAAATGGAGGACAAATCAGTGCAAACTTCTTACCCGGTAAGAAACTTTGTGACAAGTAAAATTTAGTAGCAAGAGTGTTTGAGTTGAAACGGATAATTCTTCTTGAAATACCCAAGATTGGAAAGTGCAAGAGATATGCCCCACGTAATCGAGCTCAAAAACAGCGTCTAACTCATTGGCCCACTTAGCTTTGCTGGGCCCCGGAAGACAAAGCCTGGTAGAAAAACAGCACACAAAAAATTGTATTTTAAAATTTGAATCAGAAAACCATATTGCCCGAGAGTATGTATGTATTGGGATTCGCAAATATTATATCAGTGAAGACAATAATTCAAAATGGAAAGAAAATCTTAGAAGACATAAACTGCTATTGGCATTTTTTTTTCTACAAATTCTCCTTATCATTGTTAGAGGAGTAACATCTTTCGAGTACCTAAGAACAAGCAAAGGGACTCCCATCCCTTTTGCAATTCCTATAATAACTATGCAAAGCATGTGGATTAACTGACAACGAATCAGATTTGGATGCTTGCCTAACAGAAGATTCAAATTCAAATACAACCGTGTAAAACGTGTTATCAATCAAATGCAGCAGAATTATTCACCAAACATAATGAAATTTTCTTGGAATACTGTAAGAGACGCTTTCTTTAGTGAGAAAAAGCTCTCTATTTGATACTTTAAAAAAATTAAATCCGTCCTTTGAAGAAATAGAATGTCTTTGACAGATTTCGGCCTAGAACTTCTAGATGTCAACTATGACGAGTCAATTCTTTCAAAAAAAAAAAATTAAGAATCAAATAGCTGAAGAAAAATTATGAAAGCTTAATTTGGGGAAAGATGAGGTTTAAAAAAAAAAATAAGGACGCAATTAAAAAAACATAACGTACCCAAAAGTCGATTATTTACTGATGGATACGTCAACAAAATAATGGTGGGAAAATCGTTCAACTAGTAACTCTGAAATTATTACGCGCACAACAAAACACTAAACTGGGTGGGGAAAAAATTACTAGTGAATAGCAAAACTCGACAATAATCACGTCTTTTTAGTAAACCATGTGTATACTTTAGATTTATATACAAAAGAGTTCTATTTAGGGATTGAGGTGGATATACGAAATTATAGTCTCATATTCACGCGTGCTTAATATTAATCATCGCCATCTTTATTCTCGTTTCTAGATTGTGTGCAATCAACGTAATGGAATAGATGTGAACAAATGGGATTATTTGGCAAGAGATTGTCACCATCTTGGATTTCACAATAATTTTGACTACGCCCGATACATGATGTTTGCTCGAGTAATTGAAGAAGATGGTGAACTGCAGATCTGCATACGTGATAAAGTAACTTTATGTATATGTCTACAACCAAACACAAATAGATACACAAATACGCATATATATATATATATATATATATATATATATATATATATATTCATATAAAAAGGTAGGCCCAGCAAAAGTGAGAACATCTCGCAAGAAATGGTTTATAATTGAGTTTATATAATGTTTTGTCATTGACAGTTGTATGAAAAGTATTACTCTAATCAGGAAACATGTTCAAACAGTCTTCCCCACCCTATTCGGGCTTCTTAACGACTTGTAAGCGTTGGCCCCTTTTTTATGCTTCTGACAATAAAGCGATTCTAACACATTTTTTTGGGCCAGCCTGCCTTTATATTATTATTTTTACGATATATAAATGTGTATTTATATATATATATATATATATTTATATGTATTTATATAAATATATGTATATATGTGTGTTTGTGTGTGTGTGTGTGTGTGTGTATGTGTGTGTGTGTGTGGTGTGTGTGTGAGTGTGAGTGTGTTAATGCATTATTTTAGCTGATACTTTTTTTCCTTTCACTATACATATTATAAAAAAATTCCATTTTACGCTCATGAATAACATTTAAAGTAATAAAATCGTATCCGGAAATTTGATCAAAAGAAAGTTCTTCGACGGAAAATTAATCGACGGAAATTTGATAAATCTTTTTTTTTAATTTACTCGTTAAAATTGTGCGTCAAATTTCTTTTTGAACGCATCATTTTGTTTCACTGTATAGTATAGTGCATTCAAAAAGAAATTTAGCGAAAATTTTAACGTGTGAACTGAAAAAAAGATTCGACCAAATTTCCGTTCCATCAGATTTCCGTCGATCAATTTTCTGTCGACGAAATTCCTTTCCATCCGATTTCCGGTAACCTAATAAAATACCCCTGGAAAGCGATCTGATAGGAATGTTAAAGTGAGCTGCACTGCGATACCTGGTTAGATTTGATTAAATTCAATAAAGCATTTCCTTAAGAAAGTAAGATTTATATTTAAAAAAAGATTAACGAAAAAAGGATTAAATAAAAGTACACAATTAATTGAAATTTTAACGTTCAATCTTGTTCTCTAATAAGTGTTCATAACTTGACGCCATTCGTCTTCAAATTTTTAACATAAACTACGATTTAATTATCGACAAAGAAACACTGGTTAGCGCTATAAATGTATTTAAAATATAATATTATATTCTTTTCAATGAGATGCATTCACTTTTTGACGAACACATAAGATAATGAGATATTTTCAGCAGAGACCAACGTCATTTTTAAATAAGATGCTTTCAAAAGAATAAAGCAGAAAAAATCATGATATGCAGGACTCATTGTTCATGCTGGTAGTATACGCTAATCGTATCTATAACGCATTTAAAGAAGTATATCAACATTATCTCCAAAAGTCAGATTACAGAAAGATGCGCCGAAAAAGATTTTTTTTTAAAAAAGCATTACGTTTCCGTTTGTGATACACGATACTGCCACTGTTTGTTTAATTTTGGTGGAAATCAACCAGGACAAGAAAAATGAGTCAATAAAGATGAATTTGAGAGTACAATCCAGCAGCTTTCTTCATATAAGCCAAAATATTCAGGTCCTTCTAAAACCTACATTGCTGCAGGCTAAGTCATGTGAAATACTGATACAACCCCTTAAGTTAATATGGTATTAAAAAAAACCTAAAAGCAAATGTGTTCGTTTTAATACCTAATAAAATTCACTATCTAGAAATGGGGGTGTAGCTAAAAAAATACATTCAAGTAACGCAATTTATAAAAATCACAATAAGTTCTCCACCCCCCTCCCCCAGGCTCATTCAGCTCATTTTTATCACGCCACTTAACTACATTAGTACTCTAATGACTCATCCACTTTTAATTCACATAATTATTTCACCAACTGTTAAAGAGAAATTGAAAACAATATATTTTCCCCAGGAGATAGCTAACTTGTATAACATGTTCTACACTCGCTACACCCTCGATAAATATGCCTATCAACACAAAGTTAACTGTGGTCTGGAAATCATGTAAGACTCGTCTGTTTATTTTTTTTATTAAAATTTTAATTCTTCTTAAATATCGTTGAAGATAGTACTAAAAATACAAGACGTCGCAAAATATGCGCTGGATGTGTTTATGCTATAAATAATTTCGATTTCCCTCTCCGACCTCCTTTGTTTAATAGTTTCTATAACAACAAATAGCATGTTATTGAGCTACAAAGTGAAGTTTGAGAGATACAGAGATGAATTTGTTTCATACCAACACTTTTTAAAGGTTTAGGATTTTAAAAATGTATATCATTAACGTTATACCTCTCCTAATGGCAATCAATAACTAATTAAATATTTATCATTTGGCAATCATTCTTTATTTATATTTAAATGTTTTATTAATTCATATAAATTAATATCTTCCAAACTTTGATATAAAAAGTCAATCCTAACGTTTGTGACTTTGATTAGCAAATACGACAATAATAAATCAACAATCCCCTCATTTTACAAGGAAACATTTACTGAGAAACAATAAGAAAGAGTACGTTGAACTCAAAAAATGAGCATAAATATATGCTTCTTTTAAGTTTTGCGATTTAATTATATAGAAATCAGGAATATGTAATTTACAATTTAATTTTCAACAGGGTAATTGATGCACTTATTCTTGCCAATGATTATATCCTGTTCCAAGGTGAAGGCGGGTAAGTATTTATCAATTAAAATGTTTGCATGACCTTTAATTCAGGAGGGGCTTAAAGAATCGCCATGCTCTCTCAAGGAAATGTATCTTAAGTGTTGTCTTCAGTATCCAGTGATCATGTAGACTTTTCTTAGCCCCAATTGTTTGCTTTGAGATGGCGTTTGCGATCTGTTCTTAGACATTATCGTGTAACACAATTTCTGTTTCAGTTTCAAATCCTAGCTATTCAATTGATTGTTCCATCGCAAAATTGCCCATCAATTGCCAGCAGAGAAAATACGTGTTTAACCTATTGTCATAGAACCTGATGCTATTCAAATACTGCATTTAACGATTCACTACAGTTTTAAATACATTTTTTACTACAAATTACCAATTCAGCATCAAATAAGGAAAAGTTACAAATATAATTTCTCTGCAGATCGTTGATAGAAACTGGGAACAATATCCAACTCAAATGGAAATTTCGGAGGGATTTTACGTATTAGTGTGTGCTGAATTGGTCTGTTTGTAAGAAAAATATGATCCATGAGCACATATTAGCTGTAAAGCAAATATCTTTAGATTGAACATTAGACTATTAGCCTTTTCAGAACATTATTAAATTCTAAATGATTCCAACGAAACTTGACAATATGTTCAAACAACTAAATAAGAATTTAAAAAAAACAATTCTCCCACCAACTCAAATTCTTAAATCTGACATTGGAGACCAGCACCTTGCATCACCATAAGGATTATTTTATTACTGGCAATTGATTTGCTCATGATACCAAGCACACACCGATAACGATAAAAATAATTGGTTATGACATAAAAGGTTTGAGAACTTCACTTCCCTAATATAAAAGGACTGATGTCCGCCGCGAAGCACAACTCGTATGAATGACAATGGCATCAGCTTACTCTAACAATATCATATACCTTACATACACACTGCAAGGCAACATTCATAAGTCAAACTTGTGTTGAGGACACTTTCAATTAATAACAACATCATAACAGACGGTTTCAAAGAATTGAGTCTTCGGGTAGCAACAGTCAATACAATGTTTTTATTTTGTATTTTCTTTAAGCTTTCCGACTCCATCTGTTACCTATACCAATGTATAAGTGTTGGTAACTTCATCCAAAATACTATAGCTTTACTGATCTATTATTTTCGCCAACAAAACATAAAACATGGCATACATTACTACAAATAATGTAGTTTTCAGTTCCAGATAAAGAAACATGGTTATATTTTAGAAACTATAAACGTTAACTTCTTTTCCATCATTCAAATACATTTGTATAGCTGAATAGATTTGATCACAGTTTCGTCAATTGATGTGTACCTTATTAATTTTTCTTGAACGGTTATTACCTAACAGAGATTATAAAAAAGATAAACGATTAAAAATAGATTTAGTGTAATACGCAATGGTAAGTCTTACAATAAATATCAAGAGTCAGAATTTAAGTTCTATCAGAATGACTGGAGAATCTATTTTAAATCAGTGCCGAAGAGTAAGCTTTTACAGATATCTTTGTTTCCTTATATAATACATTAGCCAATTGGAAAAATAATAACCATTGGGAGCATTCTTAGAAACTTGACATCCATGGCAAAATCCCCATGTGTGAATGTGTGTTCAGTAGTAGCCCCATCGGTTCCCAACACCCTTTATTACAGGATTTACACTTTGTGTATAATAATATTAATGTTTGTATCTTTTCAGTGTTATAATATTTCACTTACTGCGATGTTAGTTTATATTGTGTTTACTCTTTACTTTAAATTTTATTTTTTATTTGAAATTAATAAAAAAAAAAGGATTATATTAAAAAGTGTTAGCATCATAGCTTTGCATTCTTGTTTTCAGTTCATTTTTACCTCATGTTTATGTAATGAAAAACAAAGAATTAAATTTTCAAAACCATGCGTAGCAATTACTGATATCTTTTCACTTGTTAATAACATCATCACATTAATACAATAAGTATTTTTTTGTGGATATGATATGATTTATGTTAAAAACGGGTGTCTAGGAAATAAATTGTCAACATCGAACAAATGGGGAAGGTGTGACGATTTAAAGAAGAAAAAAAAAAAAGAATTAACATTAAAAAGTAGCATTCATTATTTACAACTCAAAGCTCATTTGACATTTCAACATTAACATTTGTTTTCAAATATATGATAAAGTATTTAAAACATGTCAATTGAAATAATCACTATAATTGACAGAAAAATGCTGACGATTTCTGAGTGCATAACAGATATGACAGCATACACTGAACTCAACGACAATGTCCTTTTCAAAATTTTATATTTTGACAATGAATATGAACTCGACTCGCAGACCGTAGACCCTGAAAATGTTCATAGCCCATCTCTGTTTACACCTGAACAAAACGATGAATGTGGCGTAGTGGACGAGAGTGATAATGACGATATTTCAATGGAGGACATTGCTGCACATGTTAGCGCCTCTACTACTGACGACCATGAGGCACCAGAACTCACTCCAATGTCCAAAAAAGAACGAACATTAAAACAAGCCAAGGAAATAATCGAACGAATTTTCAAAAGACAGCTCTATACGTGCGTTTTTGAAAGTGGTCCAGTTAGTGCAAAGGAAATCAATGATAAAAAAGATGTAAGTAATTATGGTTGGATAAATACGGAGAGCTAAATATACAATTATTATATGATAAGGAGAAAGGTAATGTGTGTGCTTATTAGCAATAATTATCTTTATTATAAAAAATGGACAAAGCCTAATGAAATGCTTAAAAAATCGGAAACATATCAAAAATAGAGTTAAATAGTGTAAAGTATGAATACATTAAATTGGTAAGCGGTTTGTTTTGAGTTAAGGCTTCACAGTTTCGATACAAGTAAAAAAAAAAAAAGAAAATTAAGAATAAACGGATCTTTTTTTTTTCCAGCTGGATATAAAGGATATTGAGAAGAACATTCTATTAAAAGCAAGAAAGGAGTGTAAAGAAATCAATAAAATGGACTTTGTTGTATCGGTAAAATAGTGTATTTATTTAGGTTTTTATTTAGCTTAACTTTCTATACAGTTGTAAAAATCAACCTGTTTGTGAATTATGAAACAAATTAAAAAGCATTCTAAAGAGAAACAATTGTATAAACTAATAGTGAGTACTATTTAGCGTTGCAATCCCTATAAAAGAAAGAAAGTGCTAGTATTTTAACTATATTTATTGAAGTGCTTTTAAATTCAAAATATTTTTTTCCGTCTGGTGCGTACATGAATATAACAGAAGGATTTCCGACGGCTGAGCAGGCCACATACAGCTGTTCATGTAATAATCATGTTTGTTTTTTTTTTCAAATTTGTCCTCAAACTTCTAGGGAATTTTCTTTTGCTTTTTTGATGGTCATTGCAAATGCAAGTCACATCGGAAACTGCAGACGTTTGAATTCAAATGGTATATCTGTTGAATCATTGGGATGCGTGGCAACTTTACATATTCTCCTTTAAATTTTCCATTTAAAATAGTAGCTTCGACGTTGTCGTTCATTATCTTTTTCTCTGAAAGCCTGCTACCGTTGCAAAGTGGTGTTGCATTTATGTTTTGGAGAGGAATGAAAGGCACTCCAATTTTCGATGTTAAAACGTACGATGACATGCCTGGCTATTAAAGTCAATTCAAGATTTCAATGGGATAATGGACAACTTTGACTTGACTCATTGCAGTATCGATAGAATTGTTTGTTATACGTTGTCGTTTCGCGTGGTATCTCGTTTTGAATTCTAAAGTTGATTACATTGACATTGTTTTTAAATGCTAATATAACACATAGACTAAGCAACAGATGTTATTCTGTGCGATATTTGGGAAAAGTTTTGAAACAATTCGTTGGTGGTTGCTGTCATTTTACAGAATCGTTGGCACTATGATACATTGTGTGGATTTATCGATGATATTTTACCATTCCCAATATCCAAAAATTATATTTGCGAAATGTTCAGTCGATGCATACTTTTTAGTTGTACACGCATATTGATCTTCAAGGTCAATTTCTGTGAGTATTGCAATAAAACTGATGATTTGAGACATCAATTTAATTCATCAGAAGTTGATTAAACTCGTAGAGTTTGTCGAAAATATTCAGACAATAAAATAAATGCGCCACCAAAGAGCTGTTCCTTTCCTCTCAAATGGATTTTTGTGCGCCATAGTAATTTCGCCCAATAAAATGAGTTGATATGTTTGGAGTACTTTATTCATTCCATAATTTTCGTTGATATTGTTTGTTAATGTCTCAATAATTTGCATATTCACCAGCAATTTCAGTGCTGAATGAGCTGTACGGCCATCATACAAAATAGTTGCTGCTATTCCGGATGAAATCTCAACATTAACATTTTTTCAATTGTATCATAAATTATTTAAAACAAGTGAATAAAGAGAAAATGCCAATGCATTATTTTCTCGTGATCGTATGGCTTCCAAATAAGTGAAATGAGAAAATTTTTGCTTGTTCATATAATAAATATAATCCCATGCTTTGGCTTGTAATTGAATGCATACTTGTGTCATATGCTATCCGTTGTTCTGGAACCAATTTCCAAATATTCCTTTGAACAAATGTACCCAATTCGTCGATATAAAAGTGTGTTTCTCTTGCAAATCACAATGAAAAAAAAAGATTATATGCAGATCTATTCAAAGCAGTCATTTTCAATTGTATCAGTTCTGTTTTAATGATTGCCAAACATGTCCTCAAACAAAACCAATGCCCCATTATACCCGAATGGGGTTAATCGAATATCTGGATTTTGATTCGTTACACACAAATGATGTAGGATGTCTTAGCTTATGTAGTCTTTCTATTTCTCCCTAAATCGTTTGGATTGAATGGGAAGCACGCTGTCCGTATGATTTCAAACAAAGTGCGTATTTGCTGTGGTTGAGCAGTATTCGATGCATCAATATTTTAGGTGTCCCAGTGTGCATCATGTTCCAGAACATTTATTCTTGGCAAGCATCACAAACAAAGGAACTTACTTGACTGTTTACTGTTCTCCATTCATGGGAGGATGTCCATCAACGTATGTTCATAACAGTAATCGCAATCAAACGCAATCTGCTTTGTTTAGGTGAAGAATGTACATATGGCCTAATGCGTCGGTCGAATATAAATTAGGAAGTCCATCAACATCAATCTGCTTTTTTTAGGTAAAGAATGTACATATGGCCTAATACGTCAATATAAATTAGGAAGTCCATCAACATCATTACCTTACTAGCGACTTTTAAATTTCTTCTCTGATGCATTTCATGTGAAGTATTGTTTCACTTCAATGTAAAGTAGCGCCTTTGCAGACATATACACGGCACAATAAGAAAAGTATGTACACGTTCATGTTCTGTCTAAAGTACACGCGTTGTCCATTTTTAAGGGTGAGTACAACATGAACAACTGTTGAATGTCTTTAATGGATTGAAAATGAAACAATACATTATAATGCTTCATTGATATTAATGTAATGTGTATCTTGATGATGGTAGATCGCATCGATGTATGCAGTTGCATCTGTCATTCCAAAACTGCAACATCGCTTCCTTTTTCACATATTTTAAAATGCATTTGCTCGATTTCACCGAAATGCAATACTCTTCTCTGATTTGTATTGTGTACGTTTTCGAGAGATACGGTGAATATGTTACAAACCAAGGATTATCGATTTCAACATCATTGTTTCGTACATTTAAAGTGATGGATGGCCATCTTCTTCAGTTGATCTTCGACGATATAGTGTATATCCTTAATTGCCATCGATGGTCTCCGCGAGTAAGTCTCTTGAGTATTGCTATGTGCATTTGCCATCAGACATATGTGATGAATTTTTTTTTTTATTAAGCCTCATTGACCGTAATAAAAAATAAATTTTAATAATAATAAAGTCCATTTTAAAAAAAACGCTTATGTTTGGGTCTAAGCAAAATAAAACACAAAACGCAACAAAACAAAATCTACATACACAACAATGGACAATACAAGCCAATATACATCGATGAATATAACCAAGCTCCTTAGAAACAAGGAGGTATACTACATCATCCCCGCAGGGGAGTGCAAAAAACATGTTTTCTCAGTTTGTTTTTGAAAGAATGCAGTGCCTGGCTGTTTCTGAGAGCGACAGGAAGGCCGTTCCAGATTCTTAGTGCAGCAAAAGCAAAAGTGCGCCTTCTGTAAGTCTCAAGCCGGACTCGCTGTATCCAGTGTTTGCAACAATCGGATGAACAGAGTGAACTAGTGGGTACATAAGGTGTCTTGAGCGCTTTGAGATATGACATCTCCAGGTCATGCAAGCAGCAGTAGCACAGAGTTGCAATTGTGTACACTAAGCGTGCACAGACTGGCAGCCAATGCAGCCCTCTCAAAAGTGTTTTAGCATTGTCAAAGTTGCGTTTGCGCAGAACAATGCGAGCCACATTAGTTTGTGCTTTTTAAATTATATCCAGGAGAATAGCCAGCGTAACCAAGTGAGCATTGCAGTAGTAATGCGTGACAGCATGAATGCAGATATCGGCCTCTTTGATGAATCAAACTTTTAAAAAAGTCGGATACGACTCATTCTGCGCAGATCTAGAAAAATCGCCTTGCTATGCATGCTACTTTCCATAGTTAGTGTTCTAAGTAGACACTCAGGTTTCGCACTGTTTGAGCAAACTCAATCTGCACACCTGAGAGAGTAATGTGTTTTGTTTACAGATTTTAGCTTTTGAGCGGTAGCAATGGGGATCAACTCGGTCTTTTCATCATTCAATTTGAGCTTGCTTATTGTCATCCAGTGCTTAACTGACTCCACTGTCTTCTGTATCACATTAAGAAGCTGAGGGAACTGTGAATGGGTCACGGATTAATGAAGTTGGATATCATCCGCGAACATGTGATATATTATGTCAAACTGCTTGATCACTGCACACAGGGGATGAAATTACATAGTGAAAAGCATTGGGCCTAGGACCGAGTCCTTAGGTACTCCGAATTCGATAACATATTGTTTGATCATTTTTCTTAATACATTGAGGTTCACATTGCCATCGTTAATATTTGCATTATGTAAATGAATGTACTCATCGAAACGCAACTTGGTTTGATTTAATCGAATGTATAGGTGACGTTTTGTGTCAATTTTCTCATAAATATCGATAATGTATTGATAGAACAATTGTCGACATTTAAAAAAAAAAAATTTCAGCGTTTTCTTTTCACACTTTATCAATCCATATTAATAGTAATTACTGGCACTGAATTTCTTTTTTGTTTCCTCATATGTTTGAGGATTTTTCAATTTGATGTTGAAATGTTATCCATCTGCTCCTTGCCAATCCGTCTTATGAGGAATGATTTTCGAAGACTCCCTGAACATCATAATTTACATCATAACAGTTAAATTCTTCGCCAAATATAACGATCGACACTTCATCAATGTTTAATGCATTGTATTGTCTTACGAGTTGGCCGACAGGTGTTTTGTCTTCTCTAACTTTAAATTTGTAGTCATAAATTTAAACAATTTTCTGGGGAATTTCTGAAAAATCGAATTAATTCGATGTGTTGAAATAATAACGTTTACAAGACAGCGACAATTTCTTGTTTAATGCAAATATTGAATTTGACAACGTTGATTGATGTGTTCATTAGTTTTGCACATGAAATACATTTCAAGAAATTTGTGATCTGCGTTCGTCAGTGGTAGTAGTGATCCTGCACGATCATAAATTTGTCCTTGTACTTTCATTTTTGGCATGTAAATTCTCGCGTATAATATTTGTTGCAGCCAACGATGTTATTTGGAAACATGAATTCTACTTGCAAAGAAATATTTCGATTGGCTCGTGTCATCTTATACCAGCTTTGATCATGTTTCGGGTGGTGAATGTAATTCTGGCGATTTCATATTTCCAACTGCGCAGCACATTCCTGTTGTTTCATTTTTAAAATGTCAAATGTTTTTTTATAAAACAAAACAGCACCCAAATTATAACAAGCAATTGTATGATTACTCCATCACTGCTATCTAAACCGTAACACATTTACAACGTCATTTCCCATACTGAAATACGCCCCAAAATGTTAAGCACATAAAAACAACTACCCAGTTTTTTTTTTCTCGACAGCAAACACGCACGAACAAATATTTTCACGATCAACAACTTTTTATACCAAAAATTCACGCCACGTTTATTTTCTACACTTTTGGGCTGATCTACTTGAAGAAGTTAATCCTACACAGCAGTATCTGCAGACTAAAACGCTTTACTTTTGACAAAGTTGGGACCAACCTTGAGGCCTTAAGATTGTTTCTGCCGAGTATCGCAGCCACTTGGTGGAACATGCTAGTGAATACGAACTTTTAAAATGAGAACAATATGGAATTTCGGGAGAGAGAAGATTAAAGTTTAAGGAGAGAGGGGCAGGAGAACAATTAATTGATGCTGGAATCTCTCTGAGACAAGAAATCAGTAGGGAGATCCTGGAGTGTATAAATCTCTTTCATTCGGAGCTCCAGATAAGATCATCAGAGATGAAGGATGTAGTAGATAGGGTTGGGGTTTTCAACTCAAAAGTCTACGGTCAGCTTTTAAGAAGAGTTATTAAACTATTTCTATAATGAGTTATCAGAATTTGAACTTTTAAAGGATATACCAAAGCCTAAAAGATACATAACGGTAGCTGATATTGAAGTTCACAAAGTCATGGACTGGTCAGTATTTGATGTTTTGAAATTTTTAGCTGAATCGGACTTCCTAGAATCTCTTACATTACTATCGATATTTCTCACGATCCGTGAGTCTATAATTTCATGTGAGCGGGTCTTTTTAAAACTACAGCTTATCAGGAATTATTTACGAACTAACACAGGACAGTCAATGTTTTCTTATCTATCTCTACTATCAGTTGAAAGTGATACAGTGAAGTATATTAGTTTCGAGCAAGTGATTGATAACTTTGCAATTTTGAAGCAAGAAAATAAAAACATTTAAATAAAGTAAATTCAATGTAAAAATAACTATGAAAAATAACTTTTAAATACTTATACCTCTCCTTACCTTCAATTAATTTGAGTTGTTCTTGTAATTTTTATTGTGTTGACTTAAATTAACAAGAAGAAATCCATCTTGGAAGTCGTGGGGAGGGGGTCGACAACATTAGTTTACCGCATCAAGTGACATCAATCCTAGCTACGCCATTGTTTTCAAGAGTATGCTTATTTAAAGGTATCTATCTTTTGTCAATGCCATTTATTTTCTTAATTGGTAAGCATGTTTTCATTGGTAAAAAGGGATGTAGCACCTCTTTTTCACGACTTAAATATCTTTGGATTTAAAGATATTGTCATTCACGTTACGATGTACACACCATGTTTTCTACCCCCGATATATATATAACTTAGAAGGGTAAATTTTAATCGAATTCATTCCTTTTTTTCTGTGGCTTATCTTGCGATGCCTTTGGAAAGAGTATCCTCATCCCCCACAGTTTTTATCAGGAAAAAATTATAAGTTAATCCATTGGATGATTGTCCTCTATGTATACAACAACACGTCATTTTATATTTCCATGATTTTTATTTTTAAAAAAAACAGATCCCTTTAACCACACAATTTTCAAATTTTGTTTTCTTAAAAATATTTAATTCTAAGCATAATTTCCGTATATTGAAAGTTTGCAGTTATTTATTTAAACATTAAAACCTATACCAAAGTTCAAATCTGTTACATATTTGGGGTTTAAGATATGGGTATCAAAATTAATCGAATTGCAACTTTATTTGGTTTGTTCTTATTTGAATGAGTGATAAGTGAACTATTGAGTTCTCTTTGGCTATGAAGTTTATCTGCACTAATTGACTTAGCTGACTTTTCTTTAATTAAAATTATTTTCAACCGTTAAGTTTTTGTTTCTTCATAAAATTGATAAAGGTACATTCTTCAAATGAAAAATACGTAAAACTTATAAATTATATAAATTATATTTATTGATTTTACTTCTACTAAGGATAAATATTGTATCAGTTTTGTTAAACGCGGTTTTAAATGCAAAGAAACGTAAAATGTTTGTTGTGTAAGTTTAAATTTAGCATATAAAAGAAGATATATATTTTATTTTAAGCATTTTTTTTTTTCTTCTTTTTTTTTTATTTCTTAAAATAAAAGAAATTAATATCATTGTTTTAAAGAATCAGAACTTGTTTAAACTAATTATTGGGTTTCTAGCGTTAAATATATACCTTTGCTCATATGTATATATATATATATACATATATATTTATATATATATATATATATATATATATATATAAAGATGTTTATTATTTTATTTTCTATGTCTTTTTTAAATCAATATCAGGCAGCATATTTTGATTTTGGAATGAAAGAAGAAAACCCTGTCGAAAAATTGAAAGTTTATACAAAGAAAAATCCTAACGAGGCTAAGGTGTTTACAAAAGAAGAGGTAACCTACTTTAACACGTCTCAAACTGTTTATGCAAAAAGTCATTCAAAGATAGTCACAGATTGATTTATTTTTTTAAGTACATGTCTTAATAAATGATATAAATGATGAATTAAAATAGAAAATGTTTTTGATTTTCATAAATATCCTATTTCAATACTTTAATGATTTAAACCTACTGAATTTAAATTTTGCATTCGTCAACATATTTCAATTTGAGTAATATCAATCTAATGAATCAATACAGAGCAGCAGAATATTAGGCCCTGGAACCTATAAGGAAGTTGTGATCAGAGTATACAGCCGATCTTTAAAAGTCAATATAAAGAATGCTCTTTATGTGGCTGCGAATAAATGGTTTTCAAGTTGGAACGAAAAAGTTGAAATGAAACAAAGTGAAAAAAGGTAATTATAGCTTTATCTGGTTAGTAAAAATCAATAAATGTAGGTGCTGCTGGAATGAAATTTTAATAAAAAGAGTTAGGGTTAATTTTAAAACGCTAACATTTTATATTAACGACTAATCGAATTCCAATTTGTTTCCATCACCAACACATTTACTCTAAGTGAGGAGGCAATTATGAAAGTAAACAATATAAAATGGTGGCAGAAAGTGTTGGATATATTTGTTAAAAACCTATATCAGGGCGTTTACGTGAACATTTTGGATTACGTCGTCTCTAAATATAGAAAATGTTGATAATGCGTGTTGCATCTATTGAAATAAGTCATTTGCATATCATTGATCTAACAAACCACTTACCTATCAATCTTCAAAACAAACACTCGCAACTGTCTCAGAAACTTCGGGTTTATTTAGTATGTTGGTAGTGGCATTGTAATCTACTTCTAGACTGACTTATCTGAGTAAGTTTTGTAACCAATCTGAGTGTACGATGTGGCTACCGAGCAGCGTGAATAGCTTACCAATATCGACGTTAGAATAAAACGGCCTTCAGCAAGTAATAAGCAGAGCTCTTTAAAATACAGACCACAAACTACCATGCAGGCCAACTATTGATACTTGTTAAATGATTGTATGATAGCAAATTGCAAGGGTTAAAGAAGAATTAAAAAACTCAACGACAATTTCGCTAACGTCCGATTTTTTTAAATATCGCTAAAGGAAAAATAACATGTTACTGTAGTATCGATAGCCATTGGATTACAGGCGACTTTAATTTGCGAACTGTTGTTCTTGAATGGTTGAATTTTATTGAAAGTCACTATTCTAACAATGGTACTTAATTTTATAAACCGTTTACAGCAGAATTTGATATAATAAATAAAACAAAGTCTCTCGTCACATGTAATAATTCATGGTGTTGGCTGTTATTAAGATAAGTTTTCCTCATAGTCCGTGTATGACTCATAGCCTGCAGTTGAACATATTGCATTTATTTAAGGCTGCAGGTGCCGAAACATTGTTTTGTAAATGTTGCAATATTGTGGGACAATTTAAATAAAGTTCTGTAAAAACTACCGAGGACAAAAATGTTATAAGTCATCATTGAACTAAGTACAGCCAGATGTTCCGACGAGATGTCACACATTTGTTTGTAATTGGCCACGGGAGCATTAACAATCTACATGTCACAGTTAGAAACGCAGTAGAAAGATTCACAAGTGTTGGGTAGTTTTGGAACAAATATTTCTAGATACTTCGAAGTTTTAGACTTGTTCTGTTATTTATCGGTCCACATTGGATGTCAACTGTATGTGTTGGTTTATGTGTGTATTGCCACTGTTGTCATCACAGACAAAGCAAATGATTGTAAATGATGATGGTCCAGGCTACAAAGCCAGAGTGCAGGTGGTTCTATTAATAATAAATTCAAAAAACGTGTAGCTGATATGACCACAATTGATATATTACAGATTGCAAGATAAATTGATCAACGATATAAAAACTTAAAATGTTTTTCAGACAATTCAAAAGAACAAACTTTGTGACATATAAAAGCTACATTGAATGATGATATGTTTTAGACTAATGATGATACTGAAAGTGCCAATGAAACCCCATGTAAACCCAATGCAAAGTGTATTCAGCTGATGGATTCTGACTCAGGCTCAGAAGATAAGGTTGAAAGAGCTGCTAATAAACTACACTGCTATGAAAACGAGATAAAGTTGCTAAATCAGTTGATCCGATAAAATAGTGCAAGCCTAATTAACATCGATATCTGACATTGTCGTTATTATCGAAGACGTGTCTGTACATAACATCTACCTCAGTTATGTATGAACGTTTGATGCCATTATTGGCCATGACTTGTCTGTACATACCTGCTACCTTAGCTCCATGGGAACATTTATTTAGCTATGATGGAAACATTGTCAATAAGACACTAAGTTCGCCACTCTAACCAAATACTTTTAATCTGATTTTGTGTTTTCGTTGTTGGTTATCTGATGACATTTAAATGACAACAACTGTGTGTTATTTATTTAAAAATACCAATTTTTTTTTTCCATTTCTTTTACAACCGAAGTTGTTTTTTGTTTTAATTTAATGGTAAATAACTATTAATTAATCGTTACCAGCCATTAAATAAAATGTATTCTTTTATATTTAAAATTTTAAAAGTTTTAAAATAAGAAAATAACGATAAAATGAATGTATAGAGCAAAAGCCAATATCTTATGAATATGTTACAAGGTAAATATTGCTACAAGGCTAAGAAATATTAAATTGGTCATTTTTTAATCACTATATGTTTTATTGTTGTTTTATTTCTTTATAATAAATAAAATTATAATCTCTATTTTGAACAATATAGGCCTAGGAAGAAGGTTAGAATTATGCACACTTCCCATGAGTCACAAATGAAAACTGAAAATGAAAAGTCGGGCCATTGACCGCATATTATTGTTATGTCATAGTTTGGGAATGACTGTATAAAGGAACTCATACAAATGTAATTTTTAGTTGTGTTGTCTTGTCTGGCATGAAGTGATACAAATTAAATAATCAATCCTTATAAGACATTAATTCCAAAGCAATGTATTCATCTTTATCTAAGTTAATTGTCAAATGGGCATATCTACTTCAAATGTATAGTTAAGACAATGAAATAATTAATTTTATCTTATTAACTTTTTTTTGCATCATATATTTGGGTTATTATAAAAAGTTACATAGTCCAATTACTTTCGAATAGAAGTGAAAAACAAAGAGATATTGCTTGTCATATTTGTGTTTTATGCTTCTTCCTAATAATCCATTTATAAAACTTTCTTCAAGGTACGCTTCCATTAATTGAATACTTTGATTCATTGGTATAATAATTTAATCTTATTAAGGATGCATTAGACATAGACTTTAAATGATTATTCCACAGTATTTACCCACTCCCCACTTTTTTGTTATGTTTTGCTCTATTTGGTATTTGTGTTTTATATCTTCCTCATTGTTGTGAAATGGATTTTGTGGCGCAAAATGATTTTAAGGATACTATGCATACTATATTCATGGCGGTTTGCAGTCGTTTACAATCTTTCTGTTTTGATCGCCATCTCCCTGATCCATAAAGCTAAACTGACTTAATATATATATATATATATATATATTATATATATATATATGTCTGTTTATTTATTAATTTATACATATAGCTGGAAATAACTAATGGAATAAAAGATGATAATTACATTTTAAAAAATGAATGTTTTATCAAGACTACTTTATTTACGCGTAACATATTACATTAACATACACCCCCTCTTTATCAATTCATCTCTCTCACAAACATGCACACACACACAAACACACACACGCTCAGACACACACACACAAACACACATTATTTATATCACTGTCTTATTCTTATCATAAAATCAATATTAGAATTCCAGGACTAATCTCAAAAACCATATCTAAGAAATAAACCAAGGGATACAATGGAAAAATTGATATTTTTGTGATAAATTATTACAGAAATTTAGAAATGTATTAATTCATTTACTTTTATAATTCTTTTTTTGTTGTGTTATTGATTTCTCATACTTGCGTGCAAATCTTGACAAACATTTAAAATAACCGATGCTGGCACAAAAATATGTGTACTAGAATATATGACCCGATGTTACCGGAATAATAATGGCAAGCATTTTGTGATATATTTCACCTTCTATTGTGAAAACTCATCAGAATTATATTTGTTTAAAGAGTATATATGCAATTATGTTTACTTTTTTAACATTATTTACTTTAGATAACTATTCATCTGTTTACAATACCCTACCCTTTTTTTGCGCCCCATGACTATGATTTTTTTATCAAAAAATATATATACCATTTTTAATTCATTTCATATTTACGGAATTCAATATATTGATCGCTTGAATAAAATATTAACCAAATTTTTGCCTTGTATTTGTAAATATAATCGGACAATCTTAAAACAAAAAAAATTAATATATATAACGATGAATGTTTTAGTATTGTTTCACTCCTATAAAAGACTTGAGTGTCCTTTTTTCTTAGATATGTAATGTATCTCATATGCAAATTTTGTTTTTGCAAACATTTTTTTTTTAAATATATTTTTTCAATTGTTGACAGAAAATCTTAACCCATGTTTGTTGAGACCCATTCTTTGTAAATGAAAAAAAGCTCTATTTGTAATATTAATTTTGACGTGTGTAAAATGATTGGGTTTTTTATATTTTCAATTTGAGGTATGGGTATTCCCATGAAAACATAAACACCTTTTCTCAAAGCCATTGTATTGTATTTTTTTAATAAGTAAACTGATATTTATTTGTCACGAATAAAATATGGGATTTAAATATAGTATCATCCACGTAAAAATGTCCAGACACTATTCCTTACCCACGATATACTTGTACATAAGAAGGTTAATTATGTATCAAATGCATTCCTTTATTCAAAGACGTATCTTGTGCTTCATGTGGAAAAATGAAGTATCAAATCCTCTTACCCTTAGTTTTTTTTACTTATTAAAATCATTTTCGGAAGGGGTCACCCCATCCCAAAGGCTTCCACGATCAACTTTTTCTTGTCCAAAAAAAATCCACGGTATACAAATTACAAGAGCAAAAAAAATATGTGTAGGTCATGAGGTAAATGCTTAAGAATTGTAACAATGTTAAGTTATAGTTATGTTTACGTTGATTTTACTTAATTTAATTTTTTTCTTTCCATGACTTCAAAGCTGCAAATATGTCAATCATTACACTAAAATCAATATCCTTCACCGTTTCACTTTCAATTGATAGTAGAACCAGATCACAAGGCCCTGTGGAGTGTAAATAATTCTGAATAAGACATAGTTTTTAAGGTATGGAGCCATATCGTAGGAAACAATTAAAGGCTAAGCGAGAGTATTGGAAGAGATTCCGGGAAGTCCCATTCAGCAATGAATTGCAAAACATCAAATACTGACCAGTCAATGACTTTGTGAAATTCAATGTCTGCTGCCTTTAGTTGTTTTCTAAGAATTGCTTTTTCTTTTAAAATTGATTCTTCTTATAATTCACTATAGAAAGAGGTTAATTTTTTAACTACTCCAAAAAACGTTTTCCCTTTCTGACCTTTGTTTGAGCAGCCACAAACATATCTGCTACTTTCTTGATCGCTGATGATCTGGTCTGGAGTTCTGAATGAAAGCGATCAATACACTCCAGCATCTATCTACATTTTATTCAAGCAGAAAGTCCGGCATTTGTTAATTGTTCTCCTGCCAATCTCTCGAATGAAATTCCACATTAGTCTTAATTTAAATGTGCCTTTTGAATACCATATCCCACAAACTGTCAGCGCTTCTAAGGCAGAAAAAAATCTTAAGTCATCTATGTTGGTCAAAACTTTGTCAAGAGTAAAACATTTATTCTACAGATACTGCTGTGTAAGATTAACTTCCTCAAGTAAATCAACCCAAAGGTAAAGGTAGCACAATAAAATTGAAATCACAGACAGCAAGTAAAAGACCTTGTGCTGTAACTCTTTTATCCACATTCTAAAGAGAATAATATACAGTTCAATCACCATTACACATCCATCAGATTGCATTTCACTATTTTATTAGCAGAATGATGAGCACTCCCACGAGTTTTTGACAGTCTTATCACAGCATTCCAGTTTGTTCAATTAAATCGTGCTATTAGTGATTCAATGCAGCAAATAAGTCAAATAGTCTCTTGAGTACCGAAAAATGTAAAACATGAAGCATTTTCGGCAAAAAGGGATTGACCACACAAGTTAAGATAATGGCCAAAACATCAATTAAAAATCGCTTTCTTATTACTTCTTTTCAGAATGACCTGAACACATCCATGGATTTCAGACACTGTGTCCGCGTTATCGTAAATTTTAGCTATGCACATCATAGGTCTAGTTCATAACGCTTTACATGTGTAAGAATATCAGAACTGAGTCCATTAGCATTTTACCCCTTAAGGAAAAAACCTAAGAAACACTTCGCTCGCTTCAACTTTCACACTGTATATTTTCACATATCTGATCACTTCAGACATCTTGTCAGTGTGTGATATTTCAGGTGTACCATCGAACATATATATTGCAGCCTTTATATCCATGATAAGAATCCCTTTCACATGATTTGCATAGACATTAATTATCAATTGAATTTGGGTTTCTGGTGAAAGATAAGATGCGGAAGCATTTATTGTTTTTGTTTTTAATGAAGCACATCTTTTCTTTTTTTGCTTTTCGCTGCTAGCAGCAACTAGGACTTTTATACGTGTGCACGCTGTGTGCCATGATAAAATAATATTTAACAATAAAAATACTTTAATGATTTTCATAAACTTTTCAAATAACATCGCATTACTTTTAAGCACTTTTATAAATACTGCTAAACTTCTTGCCGTTTTATCTTTTTCATCAAATTTTTATTTGTCATAACCGTTTCTTACTTATTCTTCACAAGAGACATTTTTTATTGAAAATATCCAAACAATGAAATTTTACTTCTTGATGGTGGTGGAGGTCATGGAAAAAGCTCATTTCGAAAAAAATATCCTAAATAAACAATAATTTAAGGATCACTCTACGGAAAATGTCACAATTAAAATTTACAGCAACCATAAATTTGAATTCAACAATAGTCATAGACTTGTTGACATCCTAGAACTAGAAGATATTAACACCGTCTGCAATAGACCAGAGGATGTCGTAATAAGGCGCCAATTTATTAAATCTGTGTCTGTGTCAGATGTAACTTATCTCAATTTCCATCAATCTTTTTTATCAAATTTAAGAAGGTGCGAAAATGTGATCAGAGAAACCAATCAACTTTAAGAGACATGTCTTATCTGTTACCTACTGATGTTGAAATACGGTATCTGATACCTTAATATTTAAAATTAATTCAAGAATAAGGTTTACTAAACAAGAAAAAGATGTCATGAAACTAAAATTGAGGGATCAATGTATTTATTTTTGGAGAAAACTTCTGTACCAAACAAAAGTTTGACGATTTTATTAACCAACAAAATGGTTATTTAGAAACACTCATTGGCGAAGAATAAAAGTGATATGTTTTAATGCATAGAAATATAGATATGAAATTGCTTGAGACATTTTATAAATGCATAAAAAGAAGTGAAGTAAGTGCTCTACAAAATGTTTTTCCATCCTTTTGATGTTTCTCGTTTGAAATATAAAAAATATAGATATAATTGCAATGATTTGAATTAGTTCAAATTATTACATATAAATATTGATCATTTTTAAATGTGCTCTCTTCCTAGTGATAAAACACTACTACATTTACGAATATAATGTTTCTCGAAGCATAATGAGTGATAACATGTTTGTTTACAGTTTAAGAGTATTATAAATGATTAATTTATCATTTATGATAAATTATTTTTATTTCACTTGTACTCATACACAAGCCATAACATATTTTTATCCATGACACAAACAAAAGTAATTAAAAACCTTAAAGATATGACACCATTTTGATAGTGATATAGTGATATTTTTATATAGTTAAAAACAATAAACTTATAAACACATTGCGTTTCTTTCTTTCATTTATCTGTCGTTTTCCGAAAAAATTTTTTATTAACTTTAACATTCACAACAAACGATTGATAATCTTCTACAAACTATTCAGCCATGCCTGATTCAGTAATAACAACAATCACTAACACAAACAAATATGAACAAGCATTATCTTCTGACATAATTATACGTTCATAAAATATATCTCTTGCTCACGCATCTCAGCCTGAATCTCTAATACGATGTCTAGAGACCTAGTTTTCTTCTTTCTGTTTTTACTATCTGTCAAACCAACTGTCTCCGTTGCATTAAAAATATTTCTTTTGTAAACCTTTTTATTATAAAATGAATTAAACTAAATTTAAAAAAAAAATAAAATGCAATTTATAATAAAATAAAATGTTAGACAAAATATCAGATTAAATATAAATGATTGAGATGACATTCGAGCTGTGATTTTCCATAATTCAATCTGTCATGATTGATTTGCTTGCTGTCTGTAGAATAAGGACATAATTTATGGAATAATTTCAAACACTTTTTTTTACAATAGGAAATTAGTAAAACACAGTAGGGTTAAACCTGAAAAAAAGAACGCAACAAAACGACGAAGATGTCGGCAGGACGCCTTCTTCAACGAACAAACAGAAAAAACGATTAAAATTAAAAAATATCAAAAACAAAATTAAATATTATAGCACTTAGCTGAGAAGTGGTGTCCAACTTCATCGTCTTTTCAGGTTTAACCCTACCCTGTTTAACTAATTCATATTGTGCTAACCTGATTGCAGTCTTCCCCCCCCCCCCCTTATTAACTTTTTTTTTTTACAGTATCATTGTCGAGGGTTGATTTTCATAATGTGAAAATGAATCGATTTTGATTTATAACTAATTGTTCTATTTCTTTAGTTAATTAATTACCGTGATCTGAATTTAATAACTCCATTTTCATTTTCAAGTTGATCATTATATTTGATAATGTCACGGTCATCTACCATCAACTCCTGGCTGTTGTCAACATCAAAAACCATGTCGTACAGTCTAGGATTATGTTGTCCATGGCCATTGAAAATGGATGTTTTAACCTGGTGAAATTATGTATCAATCAGACATTTTAGTAAGAATTACAATATTTGAGATCTTCAAATTTCCTTTTTTTTTAAAAATCAAAAGATATTAAAATGTGAATAAAAGATTTAGAGACAGAATTGAGAAATAAATTTGACTTTTAAGTTTCGTGTTTGTAGCCATGAACTCAATCGACATATGTGCTCAGAGTTGCCCTGTTGTTGAATTAGCCGTCATCGATATTGACATGTTGAATCCAAGGGAATGGCTTACATTTTTTTATATTTTTTTTTATTTTTGCTCCTTAAGTTTGAACGTGAGAAGAGCTTGTATGGCCTACTTATATCAGACGAAGTTTTACTTACACCAGTTACAGTTTAACTTACATCAGCCACTGTTTTATCAACAGAACCGTGACCAGAGAGATCAATTGTGTATTCAATTATTTCTAAAGTACAAGGAAGTTCTACCTTCACCGTTCGCAAACCATCATCTTACTCTGACTCTAGGGAAACTGGAAAAGAAAAAGAGTAAATACATGGATAAATAATAATTCAGTTTATTTTAAGTCAAAATAAAAGTTCAATTTGTATAATATAATTATATACTAGCCTCTAGAAAGTAATTAAACAACCCTTTAAAACAAGGTTTTTGTTATAACTTTTAATATTTTATAAAACGTAATATCGAGCATTGGGTTTTGGGACTCCTCCCCTCGCACAAGGCTTGCAACCGCACATGCGCTTTATCACCGCAGATTAATTTCAAAAGTATTTCGAGAAAAAGAAAAGAAAAAATTACACGCCAAATGCACTTGTGACATTTTTTTTAAGAGTCTAATTTAGCGCAGTCATATGGAATTTTATTTTGTGAAATCGCAGGCATCATATTGCCCTTATGGTCTCCTTAAAAAAATAATAAGAAAACATTTGTTGGGGTTTGAGGTTGGGGGAGGGGGCTGAAAATTTGATCGAATGTGTTGTCATCGGCAACGAGTCTATATGTTAAGTTTCATCTTGAAAGGTTAATGGAAGTGGGTCAGTTAGCCGTCCGAAGATTTTGCCAGCAGCCATCCATTAACAAAAGCGAGGTTAATATAAAGAATTTAAAAACTGTACAAATTACCACCTTCAATTCGCCGAAGACATTTCGTCATCACCATTTCGTCGCCACCGTGAAGCCGCCAGGACATTTAGCCGCACCGGCCTTTCCCGGCAGAAATTTCGCCGATGATTATATACAAAAAAATATTTCAATTCCAAAATTATGATTTAAACACGCGTGATGTAGTTATTTTAAAGTGTACCTATATTAATGCAATGGTCGACATTTATCTCTAAAATATAAATCACGCTTCCTGTGTGACTCGTGGACTGCTTCCTAACAAGCTGGCTGCTCCCCAATTTACAGCCTTCTAATCAGCCAATTTGGTATTGAGAGTATATTACAAATAATTCTAAGTGTTTGAAAGAGAGTATGGTTCAATAATGAGTTCAATAGCGCGCAAAATATAATTCCCGATAACTGCGCTAAAGGATGTTTTTTATATAACGCGTTTGGCGCGTGATATTTTCTTTTCTGATAATGAAATCGTCTCCGTTTAAGTGTGGTGTGCAAAAATAGTCGGTTTAAAAGTGGTTGGGACATCAGAAGATTTACAATAGTTCATAGGAGTGAAAAAAATGTGTACAGTGACGTATCACGGGGGAAAGTGTGTAGCAAAAATTTGCATTCTTAAATGTGCGTGACTTGAGTTCATGTTTTGTCAAGTAACTTTAGCAGATAGGAAGTTCACGCATTGTTGCCGCCAAAGTTTGACGGGCTATTTCTAGTTATTATTATTTGATGTTAATGAGTTCCATATCTGTCTCCTGCTTGGATTAATGGGAATGGAGTTCCATTTAGTTAAAGGGTATTTCATGGCACTTTTCAGTGCCCCCCTCCGCCCAGAAAAATATACATAAAAACAAACCATTCAGACTAATTTAAATTCTTGACCGGTTTGGGGGGGGGGGGGTGTTCTTCTTACTTATTTTCAAAAAGCCACTGTTAGTGTGTTTTAAAAAAATATATTTTACCAAAATTTCAAATACAAAATTCTATTATCTTTGCAGATTAGAACACAGCTGTAATGAGCCCCACTACAATAAGCCCTGCTATAACGAGGCCAGCTGTGACTAGTCCCGCTATGAGGGGCCCAGCTATGATTCCAGCTATAGCGAGTCCAGCTATAACGAGCCCAGCTACGAGCCCCACTAAAACGATCCCAGCTTTAACGAGACCAGCTATAACCAGCCCAGCTATGATCCCAGCTTTAACGAGCCCAGCTGTAATCAGCCTACCTATAATGAAACCCACTAAAACGATCCCTGCTATAACGACCCTAGCTATAACGAGCCCAGCTATAACCATCACGGCTATGATCCCAGCTTTAACGAGCCCAGGTTTAACGAGCCCAGCTATAACAAGTCCATCATTAATGAGCCCAGTTATGATCCCAGCTATAACGAGCCCAGCTATAATCCAGCTATAACGAGACCAGCTATAACGAGACCAGCTATATCAAGCCCAGCTATAACGAGTCCAGCTACAATGAGACCATCTATAACAAGCCCAGCTCTAACAAGCCAATTTCTTAACAAAAATATATGTTGCCTTGAACTTACCAAATGTTTTCTGCTTTGAATCCATCTGAGGAAAAACATTGCAGAGTGTTAAATACATTTATGTTTAATTATTTGTTGTTTTTAAATTGTAAATCTTACAATAGTAATTGTCAAAACTGTCAGAAGTGAAGCTCCCAAATCTTGAACGTGAACTTGCATTTGTCAACTTTCCATATCTCCAGATGCCAAGTAATCATAGAAGTGAACAATGATTATATGTTGGGCACTTTCTGTTGGAAATTGGTCTCTCCATAGTGGACTAAGTATTTGTAGTTAAGCAACATGTTCTCACATTTTTTAGTGAAAGTAAAAGGTGGCCGTGTTTGAAAATAAAAGGGGATAACATTGACGAGCAACATTTTTTTTTTTTAAATGTTAAAATTGACACTGTTCTGGAAAGCCATTCTGTTATTAGAAGATATTACAGCCTTCCTTCCATAAGTCTAGTATAACAAATGTTACGGCCTTCTTTCGTTAGTCTTCTGTGATGTTACGAATGTATCAAACTTCACAGTAGACACATTTACTGCTCGGCAGTTAGATAGCCCTACGTCGCCTAGGTCGAAGGGTGACAACTGTATAATAAAGAATGTTTATCTTGCCTGTCACACCAGGTCCACAATAAAGAGCAAAACAACAACGTCCAATGAAATAACACTAATAATTCTTTATTTACAGGATCCAATCACAGAAAATGTCAATTCACAACGTCAACGTTCATTGGAGATAATAATAATTCTCAACTCTCTTCTCTACTTTCTAACTACTCTCGGCTCAAACTATTGACTTCTCGCTTCCCTCAAACTAACGATCTCTCGGCTCCTGTCAACTCTAACTCTCGATTCACCTCTGCTTCTGGACTCTCAACTAACGATCTCTTGGCTCATCTAATGACTAAATAACACACGGCCTTGTATATCACCACACAAAACACTCAGCATACACTAAAGCTCAACACCACAATCCAACTTAACGCTCTGAACTCACGATTTACAACTCACAAAAACACTGACACGATCAACACCCCCCCCCCCCCCGATCAACCATTCACAGCAATCTAGTTCACAACAGAAGAGAGATGTAAGTGAATGTAAATTTCCTCGGAGAACCACCATTTCCTAAAAAAAATGAGGATGCTCGTACACCAGAGCAAAAAAAAAGGTCCGCAATACATCATCCTGGTTAAAAGTATATGGCTCTGAAATGCCTGGTCCAAACAAGTTCGGTACGAAAATGCATATATGTCCTTATAATAACCGGCGAACGAAAGTGGTTTTTTTTTTGTATCTTCTGTTTTCCTTGTAGATTTCATAGGAGCGAGTGTAGCTCCCTTTTAAAGATCACAGGCGTGATTCTTATTGTGGAAAAACATGCTGGTCGACCAGACTTTCTCTTTCGTTGGAACAATATACTTCCATAACCGAACAATTTCCTATCAATAGACAGCACGCTACTTGTTCCCGACATATATACATAAATGTTTGCTCCTTCGAGAGGACCTTTTGCAACAGCAACTGCGACACAGTCATTACGGCCAAATGTCACCAATGGAAAGAACTGAATAACGTTTTATAAAACAAAACCACATATTAAAGTTTCGTAAAATTAAAATAATTAAGCTAAAATACCAAGATTAAAAATATATATATAACTAAGGGATAATTGGGTTTGGCATAATAACTAAATAAAGGCACTTTTATTGTATGTATTATTTTATTTTAATATTCTTTTGGCTATAGACTATAAAATATCTAGTTTTAAAAGGTAACTTCAACAAAAAGGTATGGTTTATAACAAAGGAGTCGTTAAGTTTTTATGTGACTGGCATTTTAAAAATAATGTCAATATATGCCAATAGAATGTCTTCAAAAAATCGTGGTTGTCAACAACTGGCATAAGCTTTAAGCAATTACAATGACAACAATTTGGGAAAATCCGCTTGTTTACACGTAATACTGAGAGTTCCCCTTTTTAAAAACTTTAAATTGAAATAAAAAGAAGCAGAAAGAATCACTATTTTATTGTATTTATTTATTTTTGTTTTACTGTAGATTAGCAATTAAAATAGTTAATTTTCTATTATTTTACTTTTGTTGATTATGCCATGCTAATAAAATAATTCATATTATAAATTATAGTATTCTTATTACTTACTTATTAACTTTAGCCCATAGTCACGGTATATTTATATATTATTTTAAAATTATAATTAATAATCAGCCTATAGTATACGATAAAGAGTTAAGTTTGTATAGGCTACAGGCTACGTGCATCAGCCTATCAACTATAGTGACTATACTATCACTATACTATATGATACAATAATGCTTATTAATATCCAAAGCATAGATCACAGAATGATAGACCATAAGCTATAGCCAACAAACTGGAGTACTCGAAATGTGATAAGTTTGGTTCCATTAACTATTTATGGATAGTAATTTCGCGAGGATTCAAGCCATATCTAACAATGACGACAATGACAAGATCTAATGAATCACTTTTGCCTAGGTAACTAAGTAAATTTTGAAACAAACTTAACTACCGGTAACTCTTTGCAACGCCAAACTCTAAATATAGTATATTAAGGGGAGACAAAACAACAGATTTAGACATTAATTATCTTCGTTACTGACGTCAGCAATGAGAAACAAACACTAATACTAATATAAAGAATGCTAACAGTTGTTGTTGTTTTTTAATTATAAAAATAAAATAATAATAATTATAGACAATTTGCTATTACTAAATTAGTGTAGTAAATAAATTACTCCAAATACTAGACTAAAAGAGAAAAGTTTCAGTAGGTCAATTTAGCATAGTAGTAGTAGGGTGTTACTTTGTAGGCTTATATTTAGTGGGCTTTATTTCTTTTTAAAATGAATTCTAAACGTAACTTAATATTAAAGAGGGATAATTTATGTCAGGTCTGCTACCATTCACTCTGTGATGTGTATAATTTACTTTCACTTTCAGGCAACACACGCTTACTGGACAGTTCATTTGTTTTTGGGTGTGGGGAAGAGATACCCATGTTCATAGTCACGTTTCCCTTACAGCACCATACAGGACGCACTATACACTACTGACCATGATTGTAAATGTGCAAACTTAATTTTCATAGTTTAAGCAGATTTAAAATAAAATAAAATACAATCCTCTTTGAATTTCAGATAACAGAAAGAAAAAAAACAAGGCATTTACAGCCAAGATAAGGGTATTTTTTTTTTTTAGTTAACAGGAACATATACAAATAATGCAGAGAGACGTAAAAAATAAGAAACAATATTTTATTTAAATACCATACTAATTTTAATTACTATTCAAATATTGTTTTCACACCAATACCAAAATTTTTACATGCAAAAGAGAACATTTGCCAATTAAATATGAACGTTTTTTATAATGGCTTTAACCATTTGTTCTACATTAATTGAAATAATAGCTTTTCACACAATTTACATGTTTTCAAAAGTACTAAGTTTGCCTAAACAGCATTTTCAAGCTGCATTTTTTTTTTCTTTAAAGAACATTTACTCATACCTAGAGTAAGCAATCTTCTTCTCCTCCCAAGTTGTTTGATAATTGAGACAAGTTCATCTTGTTTTCTCATCCTTTGCCACCATGATCAACACAAACATCAAATAACAAGATATGACGTATCTTTAAATTGTTTTCTATGTTCAAGATTTTTTTGGAGTAGGAATTCAAGTCTCAGCTAACACCATGGCCTGAAATGCCTAGAGTTAATGCTTTACAGATTTTGAACTTGCAGAAGTAAATATCCTTTTTCTTCCTTGTTTTTTTTTGGTTGTTTTTTTGGAACTACAGGCATAAAAAGAGAACTATAACATGAACAAATATCGAGTATTTAAAATCACATTGTTTTTTGTGTAGTACCAGCAATTGCAAAAAGCAAAAAAAAAAGGTCCCTCAGCTAATCAACAAACAAAAGTTATGTTTAATGTAAGGATCCGTGATAAATAAATAAAAATATGGTGTATAATTTATATACTCATTTCTTGTTATGATAATAGACATAAAGATTTGCTTTTTTAATTAACCTATAGTTTAAACAAATGCATTTTTGGGGGGAAATTGATAGTTAAATTTACGGTGCAATAACACTTTTTAAATAAGTACTGAAAATCATATGGTTTAAGTCGGACTACAGATTATTTAAAAATATGATAATGACGTAAGTTATAATTTTTTAAAACAGCAAGCATATTAAATGAAAATGAAATATAAAAACAGGTAAAAACTTTTTTTAAAATTGATTTAAAATTAGTATAAAATGTTTTCCTAATTAATACAGTAGAAAGTTGATTATTGACATCCAAACGTGTAATAATATTTGAAACAACACTTCTGACATAAATATGTGTTTAATTTTTTTCTGTCTCCATATGTTGGGATATTTTTGTTTTAATTAGTTTAGTTATATAAGGATTGGATTCCATCTGTTAAGTTTAGTATTGTGATTTCAATCTTCTGCTGTCTTAGATCTGAGTCCACATGTCTTTGTAATGTTTTTTTTTTCACTTGCCGACAATGTTACTAAAGCTTGGGAAAATGAGCTTTCACTGTACAATATTGTATTCATAAAAAAAAAAAAAATTGTCTAGAAGCTGGGATCTTGATGGTGGGAGTTGGACCCTGTTGATATTTATATAATTACATAATTTGTATAAGTCATGGACACATCATAAATTCTGAACAACTTTGGGTGAAGTTTTGCTTAAAAGCTGCATTCTGAAAGACATAGGAAGAGAAATGTACTGTATGGGAGTTCATTTAATAATTGTTGTGACTGGATATTATATTATATTTGATTATGCGCAGTATGTTTGAGAGATTAATTAGATAGTGAACGCTTTTCCCTTGCTTAGTCTGATGTGTGACGTATGTTTCAGTCATGCAGCCATGTGAAAGGAACTTTGTGAAAGGAGGTTGTGTTTTATTTCTATCTGATAGCGAGCTGCGCTATATGTGTGTATATGGAATTAACAGTCTGTGAATTTACATTATATATTAAAGTTGCATTGACTATGAAAAAAGACATAAGTTGAATCAGTGCTAGTACGATGTATTACAACGTGTGAAAGAGCTTGATGAATTAACCAATCTAGTATAAACAGGAGTTTGACATGTACTATATCAGTTAATAAAAAAAATTAATAAAATACATACGTTTCTCATTTGAGTATCAAAGATCTAGAAGTTGTTTCTTTTTTCATTACTGAATTTGTTGGTCTCCTAAGTTATATTGTTTTATTGAATATTAATTATGATGGAGCTCTTAAAACTCTCTAGTTTCATTGTTAATGTCCATCATCTGTTGTCAGCAGGAACAGTGTTTTGTGGAGTAGAATTTGCATGAATTAAAATCAATCAAATGATACATAGAATGAGTATGAGTTTATAAATGAATTATACACAGAACTATCAGTTAAGACTCATTATTGCTACTTTCTCTGAATTATAACATTTTAAAATCAGTCTATGATAAGAGACTTAAAAAGCTTCATTCTCTTCAAAAAAGTCAAGTTAACATTATCTGTCATGCTTGCATTATGATCAAACTTCATTTCCAGTTCATGATTTCATGGCAATTAAATATATACTCAAATAGGTCCTGGTTTCAAGATGTCGAACATCCACAGTTTGACCTGATAAAGAGAAAAAAATTAATTGTTTACTTTGATGAAACAATTTATCTTTAATAAACTTAATAAACTTACAAATTCAAGTTATTGTACTGTCAATCCATCTGCTGACACTTTATTAGAACAAAGAAGGAAAATGAAAAATTCTGCATGTATGGATTCTGATAATATAGAATTATAAATTATAGGTGAATATTACTAAAACTTATTGACAATAAAAATGATATCATTTTAAAAATAATATTTTTAACTTATTTTATTTAAAGGGAAAGGGTTGCGTACAGACATAAGGCGGACTTTAATTTACTCTTTTGTTATGGCAAGTTTTCGATAGAAATTAATGTTAAAAGGTTTAAAGTTGTTCAGCTCCAACAAATATTGTGTAACTTTGGGTGCTAATTAGTCATATTTGTGTTTTCTTATTAAAATTGGATAAATTAAGCCTTTTATAAAGAATACAAATCATGGAAATAATGAATTACAGTTAATTAGGCCGTAAGGAATTTACAATAATAACAAAAATTGAACTTCCTTGAAGCACTAGGCATCTAAAATAAGATACAGTTTGTATGACAAGAAGGTGAAAATTATTTATTAATTAAAATGTTTGGTCTGGTAAGTTACTTTTATTACGACAAAATAGCATTGAATGTTTTTAAAATTAATTTTACCAAATCAACTTACATTTGGGGTTATAGAATCCTTAATTTTGACCTGATCACAGTGGCTATTTATTAACTGATGTTAATTCCAGGAACATATTTGAAATAACAGTTCACTAAAGTTTTAATTAAATATATATTGCTTACCATACAACTTAATACAAGTCTGATTTTTAGCTAGAGACAATTATTTTGATGAATATATTTAAAGTGACAAGTAAAAGTAATTATGATATTCATATTAGTATAAGACTTAAATGCATGCATAAACTTTCAAAGTGCTAAGAAAAACCAACATTGAGACTGATCATCTTAAATTTAAAATTAATTTATTTAATATTTAGCACCAACCAATCGGTGTTCAATAAATTATTAAGAATATAATAGTGAAAGAATTTATTAGCGGACTGCAGTTTTGTTTCCTTATAACTTAAAATGACAAAAATGATGCATTAAGTTTTCGTTCTTTAAACGCAGTGTTTATGACAAATTGGCATATTCCTGGGTGTTACATTAATGATTAAAGGGGACTATAGCCTTAACAAGTGTTGCAAAAAAAAAATTTTCTGTTGACTATTTTTTTTATTCTTTGTTATGACCCAGTATAATTTGTATCACTTACTCTGGTAAAACTATGATATATACAACATAAAACATATTTGAATGTCCATCCAAATTTTAAATGTTTAAATTTAAAAAAAGCATTAACTCTTACAAAAATGTAAATCAGATGAATATATTTATAACTGAGAATTTGTTATCATTTTCTATTATATTTTCTGTTACTTTGATGTGAGTAGGGTGAGGGTAAACCAGAAATCGACTGCGTAAAAAGCTCTCAATGGAAAGTGAGGGGTGGGAACTGTGGATAATTTTTTTTTATAAATTCACTAGCGAGAACGCGGCATGCATTGCAATGCCACTCAAAGAAATAAAGTGTTTGTGTTTTAATTATGTTTTTTGAAGTACCTTTTTATATACACAATATTTGTTTTTTTTGTTTTTTCAACCCTAAACTTGACCCTAACCTAAACTTGTAGTGATTGATCCACCCATGCAATAGCTATGTTTGAAATTATATTTATATAGCTCATATTGGAAAAAACTAACATAACCTTAGTGGGCGTGCACGCAACATCTCGAAAAAGTTTTATCGCATTCTGATAAATGGTATAGGAGTGCATATGGAAAATATTTTTGACAAAGCTCATATAAGGAAAAAAAAACGAATTTAGGGCCAGCAGCCAAAAACGGAATATTTTAAAAGGGTTGTAATAACATTTGTATATATTAGTTTATGCAAGGATGCATTTTTGGACATACTTGCATTTAGTTTTTCAGCATTTTAATCTTAATCGGAATTAAACAAAAATAAGACTCAAGAAATGTAAACTGTGACATGTCTTTGTTTGAGCATATTAACTAAGAAAATCCTTAGAGCCAGAAAAATATTTGCCTCACAGGTATCAATTTAACGCTAAGTGTCTGTTATTGCAGTGTTGCATGGATAAAAACAGCAAAACCCAACATAAACACCTTGCTCGGATTTTTAGATTTTCTTTGGGACCTGTTAATTTATGCTTTCATGGCCCAGTACCAGGTGGTGCACCCATTATTTGGGAAATGCTGTCCTAAATGATTTGTAAAGGCAATTCACAAACTAAATTACATTCTTACTTTAGATGAAACAGAATGATGCCATTATTGATGTAATTCATGTACTGCATTATTGAAGAGTTGTCTATCATGTGCACAGTCTTTTCATCAAGAGTTCCAACCATATCATATTCATTAGGGACCAAATTTGTGTTTCTAGTTAGCAGATCAGCTTTTACCTATACAAATGAGCAGTACATACAAATGCATGAACATTATTGCACATGAAGATACTTGTAACAACATATTTTCTCTCACTGAAATTGAAAGGGCTTATTTTATTTTTATTTTATTTCTTTGAAACAGTAATATATTGTGGGTTTTTTTTCAAACAAATTTCAATATTTCTTATTCTCTAGTAGAAAAAACACCAAAAACAACTTTAAGCATTTGTAAAAATGCATCTTAGGCATCTCCATTTAATAAAACACAGTTGGTAAGACGCACAAGAGTAAATTGCCTTCTGCTTAACCAAGTGGTAGGAGATTCATGCGTATCTTATTTATTCCTAAAGGGGGTAATTAGCTGTCTGCAATGAACTCATAAATCTAGAAAGGCAGAAAGGCCTGGGAAAAAAATTAAATCTGCGGTTCTCCATTTTTTTTTCTGACTGCATACTATCCTATAGTGAGTTCCAGCAGTACACTAACATACCAGTTGGCAATTATGTTAATTACTTTTAAAAGAAATATCACAAAGTCTAAAAGTTTTATGGCCCATCTGGTTAATGTAAGGGAAATTAATGTGCCACGGCACAACCATTGAAAAAAACTGAGCTAAACCCTTGGTACAAATATTCAAACGGTGAAGACAGTAAAAAGCATTCCACTTGAAAGTAAGATTTAAAATGGAATGTATATGTTAAAATTACTGTAATATTGATAATTACATTTCTTTTTAAACATTCTGGCAGGCACGATCTTTTCACGAGATCTGGCATGGTATATGAATTTGATATCCTTAATGAGTGACTGGTTAAATTACTTTATTTTATTGAAATTTTATCAAATAATTTATTTTTCAAGTAATTTAACCAACATACAATATAAAATTCATCCCTAATAATTATTTTTTTGAATTTCATCTATACCCTTCAGATTCTTAAAATCAAACATTTTCCTACCACCCGCCATGTTGGACAGCAGAAGTAACCAGAAGTATTTAAGGATCAGTATAGATAACTCATTTGGGGGCATTGTATCAATATGAATTTTACTATTTAATAATAAGTTAATGTATCAGTATGTATGCTAATATGAAAAAGTAACTTCCCAGAGCAAAAAAATAATAGAATTGTTTAACTTTACAAAAAGTTTCGTGCAAAGACGCAAGGTATCAATTTGAATAAAACAGCCAAAATGTATACTCTGAAAGCGTTTTCTACACACTAAACGGTCTTGGCCTATAAAGGAAAGGAAAACATTAAGCTACTGATAAATAGAGCTCCCTGACATCTCTCATTAACGTGTGTGAAACAAAAAGGATTGGCTTGTAACAATGTGATCAAGCGTGCATGATGGAATGTTAAGCATCAGTTCATTGCAATGCATTTATGATGTAGACTTTGCAGGAACAAAATCACAAGGCATGGGATTTAAATTTAAGTTATAGCTGCTGATACAAACCTTTTTTAAAGTAAATTCAATTAAACTTAAACAAGAATTGAAAGTGTGAAACAAACCAACACATTTATATTTCAACTATTCACTGAACTAAATAATGGAGTACAAATATAATAAATAAAAATTCATAAGGGTAGCATTTTAATAAATTTGTACCTATTATTTTATGTTGATTATTTTCAAATGAGAAGCTAAAGCAAAACTAACAATTTAATTTTAATTTCAGCTCTCCTACTTACATCATTTACCGTTTCCGGTACATCATTTCGGCCAACCGTAATGTGTAGACTTGTAGGAGACTCGCCCTGGTGAAAGATTACATTTGCTCTACAAACCCAATCACCACTTTCCTCTTCGGCCTCTGCCTCTGGAATGGAAGTAAAAAAATTAAAAATTAATAATTAATATAAAGCTAAAAAATAATTTTGGAATACTGTAATTAGTATTTGGCCTACTATCATAATTGAATAACAACACTTAGGGAACTATATTCCTGGTAGATGCTTGGTATTTTTATCTTAATAATAAAATGTTACATTTCTACAAGTTACATTACAAGGGGCTCAATAATGTTATCAAGTTGTTTTTTTAAATTCAATTTCATTTTGTTATACACGAAATATATATATATTCATATATATATATATAAATATACTTTTTTTTAAAAATTTTTTAGAGTTTTAACTTGTTTTCTACTATTTATCATAGCATTTTTCATAAAATGTCATTGTTGATGTTTGTTAAAAGTTTGTTACAATCAATAAATCTGACCTTCTCATCAAAGTTTATTTGAGAGGCTTGTAGTCAATTATATTTCAAATAAATTCAAATGAAAGAAAATTAAGTTTTATTGACCAAAATGTTCCTTAAATAATTTTTTACACATCAAAAATGTGTAACTGGGTTCAAATTTAATTTGTATTGATGTAAGGGTGCTGTATAATATAAAATACATGATGTCTTTGTAGGGGGTGGGGAGTAGGAGTTAGATTAAGAACCAGCCTTTCATACAATAGTGATCTTAGCTAAAAATGGAGTTATTTGTACATTTTTTAGAAAGGTGTAAGCTTAAAAGACATAAGCCTACTTACCAAAATTTCTTTGAGAGAGGGACATCTGATTCTGAAATGAATTAAAATCTATTTTAACGATGGTCATTTAAAAAAAATAATAATGTTAATTACATAAAACCCTAACATATTCTATGTTTAATATATATAGATATAGATAATAAAACAAAAAACATTAGATAGGATTCACATATTCATACTGAAGTAAAAATAGTTATCATGTTATAAATGAGAATTATTAATGATATGGTTTTAGTCTACCCTATCTTAAAAAAAAATAAAAACATTTTTGTTATAGATTAGACCTAAATGTGCATTTGTTGTCATTTGAAATGATATTTTTGACCCATAGTCCTATATTCAAATCATAGACTGAACATATTGTTACAATTACAGTATTACGATGTAGTTTGTTACTAGTGATATTATAGAACTAGTAGAAAGTGTTGATTGCAGGCATATACGCCATAGACATACATAGGACTTTAAATTGCTTTTACTGTTGTCCCTCATCTGCCATGGGGATTTGCTTCCAGAACCCATGCGAGAGGCAAAAATTCGCAAAGTAGCCACCTTATATTACATTTATTATTTAATAATTTATATATAATATTTCAAGTCTTTATAATTATAAACCCTCCCCACACTTTTATAAACCTTTGCCACACAGTTATAACATTTCCCATATTCACATTCAATAAATTATAAATTAAAAACACTTGCTATGCTGTTGAACAGTTTTATAATTTATACCTACTTAATTTTAATAACATTAAATTTTATATGGGTATCTAAATTATATATATATACAAGTACAAAATCTGCAATACACTGAGACAGCGAAAAAAGAACTGCAATATGGGGAGGGACGACTGTACTTAGATTTAGACTTAAACTTAGACTTAAGTCAGGCCTTGCCGGCCTCGGCACCCTGTACTGTAAGCTTGTACTTGTAGTTCTAGGTCACACTCACTAACTCACTGAGTGAGTTACTGATTGTAAGAAATAGTAACAACAGTAAACTAAAGGCTATATATGTATAATACATTTAAATAAAATGATTCATTAAAAGTCTTAATAACTTCCTACCCTCCTCAAATGAAACTCTAACTTCCTATTCTAATTCTAAGATCTAAATCTAAGTAAGTAAAGTTAAGTTAATTATAATTAAGTAAATTCAGTGGATTCCACCGGGATCGGGATACAAATAGATCGGCTCCTATCGGGATTTCATGGGATCGAGATCTCAATCCAACCAGGATCAGGATCCCATCATGATCCCTCCAGGCAACGGGATACCATCGGCAAACGGGTTTGGAATCCCATCGGCATCAGGGAACGCAAGGTTTACAAAAGTAATAGTGTGTTTTTATATAGGAGATGAATTAATTAGCGTTTTATTATTATTATATTTAATTATTTTTACATTTTCCATAATATCAATGTGATTTTTTTTCAAATGCAATCCCTGCAACACCTAGTAAAGTTATAAAATAAATACATTTATTTGGCTAATGTGCTGTTGTGGTCCCCTTATTGGGAGTCACTTCCCTTTGTTTATGATAGATTTAGGGTTTGGGTTAGGGTGAGCGACAGAGGGACCAGTAGCGTGCAATAACCCATTTATTTTAATCAAGGTACATCCTTTGAAGACAGAAGAGTTATCCTTTTATTACCACAATGGCTCCATAAGAAACAAAAGATTCATGAAAATGTACTTTTTTGCTCTCGTAAAATTTGTTAAATTGTTTTTCTATTCTAACAAAAAGCTGGTATTTTACTATAAAAAATACTTTTATAAAGAATTAAACTAACTTTACACGTGAAAATACGAAATTCGATCAGAAATAATATACGCACCTGAACTGCACTATGACTCGTTAATTCTTATAAGTATCTTAAACGTAAGCACTTGAGTCTTAAGTTTAAGTCTTAAGTCAAACTAGTCAAAGACTTACTTATACTATACTTATAGTTATAGTACATGTCAGTCATCTCACAGTTTAAGTTTAACTTCTAATTCTAAGCTACTTTAAACTTCTTAATGAGCTTTTAAAAAAAAATTACTTAATTTAAATGCATAATATAAATACTCAAAATACTTACTAAGTCGTTTAAGTGAACTTGTATTTACTTCTTGTTGAAGTCAATAACGTATTTCTCAAAAATAGAATATCACTGAATTTTGGCGTAATCAAGTCTATTAATCGGATTTTCCCTTCATTACTTGTAGTCGTGGCTACCACTCACTTTTTTTCAAATTCCCCAGAATTGGCCAAAATATTTCCCAAGATTTCCCAAGGTTTAAAATACACTTTTGGAGAATTTATTTTAAAAATATAATAAGTTTTCAAATTAATTAATGCCCTAGTACATTGAATGAATGAGCCAGAAACACACCATACAGTAATTGGCAGACATTTATTTAATTAGAAAATTTTCGCAAGGTTTAACGCATCAAAGAAACGATAAAATTCGCTATATGCCTACACATATTTATAGCGCAAAATTTCGAAACAGCCTGGACCTGGAGTTGAGCTACTTAACCTGTATTACGGCAACTTACGGCCCATTGGGTCACATGCTCTGGTAAAAATAACCACCAAAAGTGTAATAGAAGTGCATATTTCCATTAGTTGCACCTCTTGAATAACAAATAAACGCCATTTTTTTTTAATCGACAATTTTGAAGCTATTTAAAATTTGACTATCAAGGAATGCCCCTTTTTAGACTTCGCACTTTCAAAATTATTGATATATTTCACTGATTGCTATCTGCTATTGATTCACTAATTAAATGAGGACCAACTTCATATTTCCATAGTAAATTTGCAAAATTTTAAAAAGATATAATATAATCTTTTTTTTTTTACTTTGTCCTATTACTATTACAACCAATCATTAAACCCAGGATGAACAACATTTTTTTTTTTTTTTTTTTTTTTTTTTTTTTTTTTTTTTTCTTTGCAAGTTTGGGTCTTGAGTGAATCGGCACTTATTTCTTTCAGACATTTTCCTTCCCGGGTGGGGGGGTAATCAGATTTTAGCGTTGGCAGTTCCAGTTGCCATAGACGTAGAAGGGACAGATGTCCCACGTGGTTCGGACTAATGGGGACAGCAAAGTGGGGAGTGATTGTATTTAATGGATGCACATTTTGGGTTTCAGAGATGAAAGGGGTTGAGGCGTAAAAATGAATCTTGTCAATGGTTCTAAACATTCCAGATACGCGTCTACATATTTTTTTTAAATTTAATGTTTAGATCTAATTTGTTTTCGCTTAAATTTTATATTAAAAAAAAAAATCCCACTCACAGTCACAGACATTTTTTAAAACAAAGACTGTAGCAGTAGAAAAACATAAAGAAACTAACTTAGTTTGTCCAATCCTAAATTGCAGTGCAGTTCAAAAGACGGTAATGGCTTGCGCAAAGCTGGTCGTCAAACCATTCAAATGTGAGACAGTAACAGCTACTAATTGAAGTATACATAATAATAACACTGAGCTTTATTGCTCATCTTCTACCCAGTGGCTTCTGAAGTAGCAAATGACAAAATGATTTTTTAAAATACAACAAAAAAAAAATCTTTATTAATTCAAACCAATAAAGACTTTATTGGTTTAAATAATAAAACATCAGCATTATTATTTGATAGCATTAATAGCAACTAAATATAATGGTTTTTGTAAATGTTCACTAAATACCGCCAGTTCTAGAAATACTGTCGTATGCCGTCGTATGGAACTAAGACGATGAGAGTGGCAGCATTTAACTGGAGTCATTCAAGAAGGCCTCGAAAACAACAACACAAAACCGTTCTGGCGCTACATAAAATTCAAGATGCAAGACAACATTGGCGTAGCCCGCCCCTCCCCCTACGCAAAGCGGAAATTCTCCTAAGGCTAAGTATTACGGACCGTTATATATGGAGAATTTAATCTCTGTTGACTTTGTCTAGGGCTCGTTCTAACAACAGTCCATAAAAAAGGACGATACCAAAGGTTAAAAATAATAACAAATAAAACGACAATTAAGGCCAGAGCTAATTACAATTAATAACTTTTTAATTTGTGAACTTCAAATAAATAATAACAGCAAGAGAAAATATGATTAAAATTATAAACTTACAGATTTGCTGGTACCGGTACGGTATATAAAAATACAATGAGCACAAAATTGTACGAGGAAATAAAAATCTCTACACACAACAAAGTATAATGACACATAGCATGCCTCGTAATCAAGGAAAGGAAAATCTCTCCCTCGTCATTTATTCTTATCCCTTTTATACCCAGTTTCAGATGATCATTCTGGAAAAAGGAATACGCAGTCTTGCTGCTTCCCGCATTCTCTAGATCGTTCGATCCTGTTCCACAGAAACGGACGATAGTAAACAAAAGTATCAACAAAGGGATATTTTTTTTTTAGCCGCCCCAACACGGGACCGACTTGATAGAGGACATGCACGTGGAAGGCGGGCAAAGCGTCTCAAAATACGTCATCCCTTATAACACTAAGGCAGTTTCAATCTGTATTCATCATAGACCCCTCAGCCGACGCCGTGCGCCGAATACGCCACGAATTTTCGTCCGTCAAAATTACGCCGGAAAATGAACGAGTCGCCGTAACCTTATCAACTATTCCACGGGTGAAAATGAACATCAGAAAGATCTGCATCAACTGCCGATGATGGCAAGATACGAATGATCAAGCTGTCAGTTCTCAACCAACTTGACCATCGATTTCCTGTCAATGATCACATCAAGCTACATCAGCTGCATGATCCAGATTCCAAATCATTGATTCCACGGCCAAAAGCAACCATAATTCAGGAGAATGCCATACAGTCAGCAATGACCCGTGGATTCATCATGTAGACCACTAGGTTTGCAGTAAAATATTTTCAAATACATACAGTATTTAAATGCTAGGCTATTTAAATACTTTTAGTGACATTTAGTATATGTTTTTATTCCAATATTGTTTTATTGGCCTCTATAAACTGAACAAAATAAATATTACATCTACTGTGTACTATAATGAAATGTTTTATAACCTAGCAGTTAGTACTGTCGTGTTTTGATTTTTTGAACAATTATTTCAGATAGCTGTGGAAAATGCAAACTATTTGACGGCGTCTGTTGTTCAGTTTCATGATGTTCTCGCTTTCTGGCTTAGCAGTGCTGCATCATCCTCGTATCCACAACTTACTCAACTGGTTCGTCTTCACATATCATCATCAGCATCATCTGTACCAGTGGAGTGCATGTTTTCGGTTGCTGGTTTGATAATAAACAGCAAACGATCAAGCCTAACAGCTGATAAACTACATCGCGTTTGTTTTATTTATGATAATTACAAACTGATATTTTAAGTGCCTATCAAGTATTGAGTGACAGAAACTGAGTGAATGGAATGCATTCATGCACTGTATTAGTAGGACAGCATATAAAACTTTTTTTTTTTCTATTGTTTGAAATAATAAAACTTTTTCCGAAGTATTGTAAAAGTGTTTTATTGCTAAAGTTTCATTACTTCATTATTAGCCAGGCTTCAGTCGAATTTCTGCCGAATATTTCGTAACCAGCCGAAAATCAGCCGCAAATGTCAATTTTCGGAGAAATCTGGCTAATCCGGATATCAGCCGAAAAATTATGTCAGCCAGCCGAAATTAAAAAAAAATTCGGCTGGCAGGTTTACTTCATCAACATTACCACAACGGTCATACCATCGCTAAAACCTTCACCTGGCACAATAGGCCCCCTCAACATAACTGAACAAGGAGTAGCCAAACTTCTCAAAATCCTAAGCCCAATAAAGCACCCGGACCTGACTATCCCAAACATTGTCCTGAAGACCCTGGCTGACAATATTGCCCTAAACATCACCCACATTTTCCAAAAGTCGCTTAACTCTGGCAAACTCCCACTAGACTGGCTTGATGCAAATATCATTAGTGCTTACAAGAAAGGTGACCGTCATAACCCAGGAAAATACCGCCCAATATCCCTGACCTCCGTCCCATGCGAAATTCTAGAACACATCTTCTGTCGTCACATCATGAACCAATTTGAACACTACAACATTTTGATCAACTTAAACCACGGTTTCCGCTCTAGATACTCCACGGAAACTCAATTAATCATCACCACCAATGACCTCCTTGCCTCCTATGACAAATTTAAGGTAACAAGGTCGACATGGCAATTCTCGACTTCTACCAGGCCTTCGACACTGTTCAACACAGCCTTCTTCTACACACACTCCATCACTACGGCATTACGGGAACCTTCACTAGTGGCTCTCAGCATTCCAAACAAAACGGACCATGCAAGTAGTGGTAGTTGGCGTCCGATCAGGCAAAGCCACCGTAGACTCAGTAGTTCTTACTTCAAGGCACAGTACTAGGCCCCCTTCTCTTTGTCACATAAACGACCTCCCTGATACTGTAAAATCCCAAGTGAGGATGTTTGCAGATGACTGTCTTATCTACAGAGAGATAATCGACTTCGATGACCACAACCACCTCCAAGCAGATTTGAAGTGCATTATGAATTGGGCGGACAAATGGGGTATGAAATTTAATGAAACCAAATGCTACACAATGAGCATCTCAAGAGAAAAAATCATCAAGCTATATGTACTCCCTAAACAAGACAACCCTCCAACAAGTATAAACAAAACCATACCTTGGAATTCTCTTCTCAAATAATCTAAAATGGTCACCACATATAAACACAATTTCAAAAAAAGCAAACTCAACACTAGGTTTTATTAGAAGAAATTTGCGGCACTGCCCAACATCCTGCAAACAAAATGCCTATCTTGCACTCGTCCGTGCATTACTGGAATATGGTGCAATCATCTGGGACCCATACCTAAAGCAAGACGTGGACAAGATGGAGCGAATCCAACGTAACGCAATTCGCTTTATAACACGTGATTACAAAACACCCCTCCTGGCTACGTCACTGGCCTATTAAACAGATTTGTCATCCCCTCCCTCAAAGAAAGACGAGAAAAGATCCGCTTAACATTCTTTTATAAAGTGGTCATGGGGCTAGTGCCGGCCATCCCAGCAAACAATTATATCCCTTCACAGAAGCCAGGTCGATCAATCATAAGCAAACACTCACTAAACACTGACTTAACCTCTGACTGCCCCATGAGCAATTTCACCCGTAGCAATAACAAATGCTTCACTGTGCCTCGGGGTAACACAGTGCAACATAAACAATCTTTCTTCCCACGCACAATAATCACTTGGAACCACCTGGACAATACCGCCGTGAACTCTACATCTATCGAAAGCTTCACGGCTGCCCTGGCATCTGCTAGGAGGCGTTAGGATGGCAGCATCACTTCCCCAACCATTGCACATATGCCAGTATATGGATGCAGCAACATACCCTACCAGAACCAGAACAACTACTATTCTTTAAATAGCATGTTAAATAGCTAGCCTGATATATGTTCCTGACTACTCTGCTATACCAGACTATTCAGTATCAGGCTATCCTGGGCCATGCAATTTTTAGCTCGGCTACATTGTGCCAGACTACCGTGCACAAATTCAGACTAGAACAGGGTTTCCTAAACTTTTAAGTGTGGTGGTCCGGTGACAATTTTGTCATTGAACCTGGAACCAGTGCCAGGTTTATTATATTTTCTTTTATTTGATCATAAACATTCAAGTTGTGCAGACAAGCTACGTAAGGCTTGCAGACCAATGCCATTCCTCTGATCACCACTTGGGGACTGCTGGGCTAGACTTATGCAGCATTTAACTCTGTGCCAGGCTACAATGTGTGAAGATTAATAAGACACAAACATTTTATAAAAATAAAATATTATATGTTGAGCTTTACTTATAATTTGACAAAATACAAATTCAATTGTTCATAATTACACAAAAAAAACAATAATACATTTACACATAATATATGTAGGGCTATATCGTGTCTATATCTAAAATTAAAATGAAAGAAGAGAATAAGAATGGACAAAAGTTCCTAATAAAAACAAAGATCAGAAAAATGGCAAGAAAGTGGGTGGAAGTAAATTATATAAAAAAACAAAAAAAAAACAAGAGGAAAAAGACATTGCAGCTATTTAAAATTGTGAATTTGGTTTATACCGCATGGAATCAACATATCAAATATTTATATTAATATTAATTTGTATTATTGGCATTAATTCTTGTGTGAAGACAAGAGCATAATCAAGTGTTAGTTACATAGTTGTTCATCCATACTCTTTTAGGTGTATAAGAGGTTGCATATGTCATTTTATTATTTATAGAAATATATAGATCTAAATCTTCCATGCACATAATGATATTTTTCAAAAAAAGAACACACATTTTAAAAAAGTATTAGCAAGTTTGATGTATAAGTTTGTAAAAAATTAATATGATATTATTATGCCTCATAAAGATGTAATGAATCCATATAAATGTGAAGGATTTTATTCACAAAAGCTGAGAAAATTCTCATTCAAATGATGCAAGTCATATACATAATAATATTGAAACTAACATTTCCACTTTATTTCAAATTTGTTTATTTTGTAATTGTTACTTTTTTTTGGTTACCCAGTACTATCCTGAAATTTAAATTCTGGTTTATTTAGTGTTATTTAGGATTACAGAAAAACATCACTGCAAATACACACATATAATGCTGAAATACATGGACTGTAACTTGATGATTATTTTCACTTTCAGAGTCACTAATATTGCAATAATGTAAACCCCTTTATACATTTCTCAGATCAAAATATTTATTTAATAATTATAACGTTTAAAATAAAATAACAGCACACAAAGAAAAAATTGTGTAATACTTAAAAAATGTTAGCTCTTGGCATTATTTAATTTTTAGAACTAATTCATTCCAGGCTTGCAGCTGTATAAATATTGTAAAAATAATTACCAAAAAAAGTATTTCATGTTACAAGTACAATTAAAATTTCTTCCAAAGAAATGTGTGTCATTTAAATGTAAATAATTTTACCTTAAAAAGAACCAGTAAAAATGCAAAATTAAAATTATAAGGCCAATCTACTTGAAATAAATTCAAATTTGTGGAATTTGGCCTTAAAAAGTCAAATCTATACAATCATAATTCAACCTTATATTTTGGTCATTTTTGGTATAAGTTTCAAAAAGGAATAAAAGATCACTTATTTAGGCTACCAAATGTAATAGCCTATATTTTTTCTATGCCATTTCACAAAAAAATTATTTTGCCACACACATATAATATATATAGTATAGGCTTTCAAATCAATATTTTATACTAATACTATATATATATGACCTAATAAGCTTTAAAATTTAAAAAAAAAAAATTAATATTTAAATAGATATTTATAAGAAATTGACAGTATTCCGTACACTTTTCAGTTTAGTATTTACACAAAAAAATTATTTTGGGTCATTAAATTACAAAATATATTACCAGTACCGGTATAATAATATAATTGAGCGCTTTATGAATTATAATTGATGAATAAATGCAACAGAGTGAATGCTTTCGGTAATATTACTCGGCTAAAGTTTACCACCTCTATAAAATGAGATTTTAAAAAATAATTATCATCAGTGAATATATCTCTAGTCAAAATATATTATATTTTATATTTAAGTTCATTGTCTTGTGCACACATATATTCTTTGTCTAAAAGTTTAGTTGAAACAAAAGGAATAAACTCTTATTATAGAAGTAAGACACTAAATACAAAATAAATAGATGTTTGTTTTACTAGTATGGCACCAACCTACATTAGTCATAAATCAATATTACAAACAAACATATCGGTTTGTAAATTAAATAATACATCATATCATTTAAAAATAGCTCAAAGATAAAATATCTATACCATTGAGTCATGACATTGAGGTGTAGGCATACTTCATAAAATGATACATTTTGGCAAAAATTGTATGTTAAAAAAATGCATGCATGCTGCTTTTAAATTTACACACAAAAAATAAGACACAAGATGGTCATGAAGACATGAGTAAAACATATTTATATCCATATAGGCCTATTTTATTTTTTCTTAAAATGAACATAATAATTTATCTTTCATTGTCTCCTTTTTGAACTCATTCAGGTTATCATCTCTTTTAGATTTAATCATTCAAAGATATTCCCATTAAGTCTGTGATCTGTAAATGAAATAAGGTCAAAACATGAACTGAAGGACAAGTACAATATTGACATATAAATAAATATGAGTATGAGATTAATAAACACAAGCAGGCCATATTACATGAAGTCGAGGAAGAGGAGAGTGAGTATTAGAGGATCAGTCAGGCCGCGAGTATAATCTTAATGAACGAAAAAATAATAATGTTATCTACAATGATGACAAAAGTTAAGAGCCTATTGAAATCAAGGATTGATGACCCAATCTTAACTTTCACTACTCAATGCCTAATTTTAGCATTCTTCATGTAATGTGAAGGGGCTCTTCTTTAAAAAGAAAAAAAAAAACCTGTTCTTATGTCAGCTCACAGCATTTATATTATACTTTGATTCCTAGTGCATAATTAACATGTTAATTTGGCTTAGTAATGTGATTCAACCACTGATTACATTTTATTTTGTTTTAGTAGGTTGAATTCACTTCTTTTACTTTTAGAGAGTACCAACATACCGTAGTGTGAATTTAAGGATCCCCTGTTCCAGTATGTCATTATATATTTCTATACCACGGTCATCAATCATTACACGCTCTATACTCTCAACAACACCGATCATGTCGTATTTTTCAGGAATAAGCGTAGGGGCATGTTGTCTAAAAATGGAAGCCTTTACCAGTAGTAAAAATATTGATTTGAGAGTAATAAATGTCTTCAAGATACACTTATGTTTACAAAAATAAATGTCAGAAAGGTCTTTCAGATGGTATCGTCTTGATGACATCATTAAAAACCTAAAAAAACATAAGTTGTTTGTTATAACATAAGCTATTTGACACATAACCATACTTGGTGTATATTCTTAGAATTGGTGTTATACCAACATAAACCCAAACGTTGTCAACAATAAATTGTCAAACCAATAATTTAACATTTTATGTGTGGTGATAAAAAATGTTGTTGTTGTTTATTTAAGTTTAACTTGATTAATGTATTTACATTGTATAAAAGACAAATAAAAGCACAGCCAGGCTGAAGAGATGAAATCCACAATTAATTATGTAACATTCAATTATTTTTTTTTAATGTAGAGGGAGTTCTGAAAATCACTTAATTTAGATTTTCTCTAGTTCTTCTGTTACTAGACTAGTATTTTTATTATTTATGTTAAGTTGACCCATTTAAATTTAAGTTTGTTGAAATATGCATTCGTCAAACCAGATAGTTAGCTGCGACATAGTTAAAATATTGGTGTTCATACCAGTACAATGGAATAAATAAAATGTAAGAAGACAATAATTTTTTTTAAAACATAAACATAAAATAACATTTAGCCATCTGTAGAAATTTGATATTAATTATATGGTGATGTTTTAATTTAATGCTACCCTCTCATCATAAAGCCTAGAAAAAAATATGTTATTTAACTGTTGTTTCATCAATTGATAAAAAAAAACTTGTTAAATAAAACAACTGTTTACACAAATCCCAACCTTAAAAAGAGTTTCATGTATAAATAAGCAAAAAGTTTAATTGACTGAAATCAAAACAGACAAACCCTTCTTGTCTTCACACTAATATAATTTAAGTGTCAAACAGAGATGAACATGAACACAAATGATAAATTCTCTGAAAAACAAAAAATTAAACCACAATTTTGGAATTATATAATTTACTTACATTTGCCACATTGTCCTGTGCAAAGACATCAATTAGAACATGAACAGGATCCAATTTGACAGGGACATATGTTTTAACTTTACGTTTTCCATCATCTACGTCAACCTCTACAAGGAAAAGTAAACAAAGTCATATTTTATATTCTTATCTTTAAAAATTATATTTCATTCATACAAAAATATGTCAATATCTGAACCAAAAATATACAATGTCTGAGTACTCTGAGGATGCACTCTGTATATTATTTCAATCACTTTTTAACATGATAAAATTGGTTAAGTATAATTATACACTTACCAAAATTTGCGTTAGCCATCTGAAATTTAAAAAAAATGTATTATATTAAAAAAAGCTGTTACCATTATGTCAACTTGAGAAGTCAAAATTCAAATGCTTTACTATTCTTACAACTTTCATACCTGTATAGTTTAACTTCCAAGTAAAAATACAAAAAAGAAAGATTTATGACAGAAACTATGCAATTAATAAGAAAGGGGGGAGAGGTGTTAGTGCTTGTCTGCTCTGTACTCTTAACAAAGGAGGTGTGACATTTTTGGACCACTACAGTTGGGGGGGGGGGGGGGTGCATAAAATTCTCAACATGGCCCTAGATGGCACTTACCCTAACTGAACAGAACTGCAAATTTTTAAAATAAAATCATTTCTAAGATATAGAATATTCATACACCATGTGACAGAACTGAACAATACTTTATATAAATTATATAAGCAATAAAATATTATTTTCATATTTTTTTAAATTTAAGTAAGTGTTTTGGAAGATTTGAAAAAAAAATATTGCTTCATAGCCAGTGGCCTAGCTTGTAAAATATAGATGACTCCTGTTACTTGTTGAGTCCTACATATTTGAAGCTATTGCATATAAATTGTGGAACAGTTGCTTCAATTTTTGAGGGACATTGAAAATGATAAAACAAGTCATTTAAGAACAATTTAAATACTTTTTTCTTTAAATAGATCTAAGGACATTAGAGCCCTGTGAGCATGCTATACTATAATAGGATGGACACAAGTGTTATTAACGTACCTAATCAATCAATATTTTAACTGATTATTATTATTGTTGTTGTCATTCAATGGGATGCTAGGAATGTGACTGAACAGTGGTAAATACATTAAGAAATTACAATAAAATTATGTTGGAAATTAGAACATTAAAGTCAAGGGTCTTAACTATTAAATTGAAATATATTTCCAAATGATTTGGCAAATCTATCCATTACTTAAACGTTGATATGACATTGCCCAGGTTGAAACTAAGTCTTGAGCTTAGCGTACAACAGTGATTCTTAACAATTTTTTCCAAGTGACCCTTTAATAACATTGGAAATGTGAATTCTAACAAACATGATTATTCCTTTAAATAGAGAAATATGGGCACGTGTTGTCCATTTTTAAGTTAAATGACTGACAGTAACATACGTATAAATTATACATATTTAATAATTGATATAATTAAATTTATTGCAATATTTTTAAATAATATAATTGACTAATAACAATTCATCACAAAGCAATTTAGACTTTTTTTGAAAAAAAGTGGGGGGAATAAAAGTTCACTTTAAATGCATAATTGAATTATACAATGACAAATCATAATTAACGATTCGTGCCCCCCAGTTTAAGACCAACTCATCATTCACATTCACTTGCTTACACTTACATTTTTATTTTTATTCTTTACTTTAAAAAAAATGGTAAATGCGAAGAGATAGAACCGCGTTTTTTACCATGGCCGCCAACTTGTTTGCCGTACCCGTAAAATTAAGAATAAAACTTTTAAAAATAATGTCCTAAATGTATCCCTAAACCTAACCTGAAACCTAAATGTTTTGCAAACGAAGTCACGGTGCTATCTCTTCGCATTATCATTAGCCAACACAAATAAAAATATCCAAAACTAACTTAGACTGTCATGCTTAACTATGTCAATATTAATTTTAAGCCTAAATAATATATGAAATATCAAATTAAAATTACTAGTTTACTAACTAATACCTATACTATGCAGCCTATACCATTTTAATTAGTAACAGTAAACTAGTTTATATAAAAATAACAATAAAATAAAGTAATGTAAGGTTCTCTAATTGATTCAATAAGAATTTAATTAGACTATCTACTATCTAAATGCACAACGTTGCCTACGCTAAATGACTTGTACTTGTACGCCCAAATATACCAAAGTTAATTAACTATTCTACACTACAAAGACCTTGTAAAGTTGGAGAGGCCTCAAAATCCTTAGATTTACGTTGCTCTTCCTCTGTCGTTGTCAATCATCAACTTACGCTTCTAACTCGTTTAAAAGTAATAAAGGTTAAGTTTGGGTAAGTAGAGAAGCCAATTGTAAAGTTTAACGAAATTGGGAATTTCCGGTCCGATATAATGTATAATGTGTTAAAACAAGAGATATAATTAAAATCATTCTACCACATAATGCCACCATTGTTATCTCTTTAAAAATGGTATTAATTAGATAAATCATTATTTTTTTAAATAATTATTTTAAACAAATGGTGACCGCGGAAACATTAAAATACGATCATCGATTTCCAGACACTCCTCAGAACAGCTGATAACAGTCACCAGTGCCAGTGGTCCCAAGATTATACTTCTTTGGCTTTGGGTTAAAAAGTGTCCGGCTACCAGCCTATATACTAATAGCCGCCGATTAATTGGTGACGTAATTCTTTTTTTTTAACTTCAAACTTTGTTTGCAGATTAATTATTGCTTGTAATAATATAAAATGAACAATACTGTCAATACTATGGCCGGCAGAACACACGCGCCAGTTAATAAAAAAGAAAAATTCAACAGATAACTTTTGTTCCTCTCTTGAAATGCATTTGTCCGGCCGCGTTTAATTTGTGCATCTTCAGACTGGGGCTCATTCACCCAGAAGAAGAGTATGGCCACGCTGGAAGCGGTCCAGCGACGGGCAGCACGCTTTGTCCTGACCGACTACGACAGGAGAATATCTAGTGTTGACAGCACGTTAAATAAATAATACCGGACTGGTCGCCATTGGAGCAACGACGACCATTATCCAATCTCTCCATGATGCACAAGATAAAAAATTGGCTGCTCCACTGTTCAAACTTTAAACAGAAACTCGTCCCTCTCCCCCCTAGACAGTGACGAGGCAATTACAGGCAGTTCCGTCTCATAACAGCAAGAACACAGTACATGAACAAGCTTCCAAAAGGAACAGTAGAGGCGACAACACTAATTGAAACATTTGCGTCTAATGCCTCAGGCCTTCCAAATCCCGGTTCCTGATAACCTGACCCAGAAGCCTTTGCAACCAGTGAAAAGTTATCTTCAACACTGGTCACAGAAATATAGCAAATACCCTTATTATAAAAACTAGCCAGAATGATATATACATTGTTTGTTGGCCCTTAATATATGGAAGAAGAAGAAGTATGTACTACATTTTTTTTTTTAAATTAAGAAACGTTGAACAAAAAGGACCCATGGATCACATTAATGGTGGGCGGTACTTTATGACAACTGCAGAATGTGTCTTTAAAGGGAGTGCAACATAAAACTAGTTACTACACTAGGCAGTGTATTTATACTATAAGCACCAAAATTTGGTGACCAGGGCCAGCTATTCTGTCATTTTTATCGGGGAGTGAGGAAGAAATCGAGAGAACCGATGGCTCTTGAGCGAAGTGGGACCCTTGTGAGACCTTCCTCAGAAAAAAGGTGATTATTTCAAAATCAAAAAGTGCATGTTCGAGTATACCTAAATTCAGTGTTTCTGTTATAGACTATTTGATCAGGGAATGAACATTTCAAGCGTCCTGCTTAAATCCACACTGGTTGTGGAGCGTCCGATGGGGGACAGTTGGGTGGGCAGAATTATTGATGGTTCCGAAGACACTGGAGCAAAAGCAGGGCACGGGGTCCACATATAAAATGTTTGATAAATTGAAAATGCAGGGATGCATTTTGCGTATAGGCCTACTTGAATTCGGTGTTTCTTTCAGAAACCTTTGGAGGTGTAATTTCAAACACAGCGAAATTAGCTCTAATAATGATCAGAGAATTTCCAGCTCCGCCCAGCTCACCATTAACTAAAATTCATTTCAGTATTTGTGCTTTTAAAAGTAAACTTTGTGCCCTCGACGATTCTCCCCCTTTAAATCTTTGGTACTCCTCAAAATTTTTTGGATGAATTTAATTCAAGAATGCATGATTTTACTTCACTGAATTTAGTTTTGCATCATTCTTCACTTAATCGGAAAGTAGCTAGAGCCATCGCGTGGGCCATCCAACCACTTACGGTACAGAGGATAATTCATATTTTATGGGCTTAAAGGTGTTAAGTGGATACTTTTTTTATTATCAACTTTGAATCCAGTGTGGGGTGGGAGACAAAACTGAAAGTGACACGCGGCTCTGTTTGACTTGCTGCGTTTAAGAATTTTTTTTTTTTAAGGTTACTAAAATAATAGTCTGTTTTTTTTAAATTGTTTTTTACAATATCTAAAATGATATGCAAAAAAAAAAGTTTTTTATATCTCTGATTCCCATGCAATAAAAATAAATATAATAAAATAATTAATTAATTAAAATACGTGCAAATGGTTTATTAATCTCATTTTATAACGAGAAAAGTGGTTGGAATATTAAAAAAAAATACTGAGCCTATATTTATGGATTTTTATTTTTCAGAAAGTATGTTACAAAAATAGCACATTTAGAGAGAGCAAACACAAACGCCTCGATATAAGAGTGCACTATTTGAAAGAGCCCCTTTAATTCTTATAATTATTTTTTTTTTAAAATCAATTCTCCAGATCCCACTGGGATATTTCCAATGGTCTGGTAGTCCTCGTATTGTAATGCTTATCAAACTTTCCAACAAGACAGACTGGTCGGAAAAGTTACCATTAGTTGGAACCATATTGTATTTAGTATTTTTTTAAAAGTCTTATATATATCTGTCTGTTATCTAGGTGCTTTTTATTAACTCAGAGGCTGTTTAAGTGTTTACCTCCTAAGAAATACCGCAAACATGTTGCATAGTGTTGTCGTAGTAATTGTAGGCCTACACTTTGTCTGAAATTAAACAGTGGTGCGAACAGTGTCGAATTAAGTCAGTCTAAGTATAAATGCCTAAACTTTAGTAAAAATGATGCACTTGCTTAGAAGGTATTCCCATTTCCCGGCTTTTTGCTTATGCCTGGAAAAATGAGGTTAAAGACATTTTTATATTATGTTTTTTTCCATAATTTTTTAAATTTGATCATAAATTGTTGTGCAGAATGGCAACGTAATGCTTGCAGACCAATGTCAGTCCTCTGACCACCTTTTGGGGACTCCTGAGCTAGACTACTCCTGGAAATATTTAGCAATGTGCCTGGCTACAATGTGAGAAGATGAGAAGATTAATAAGACACAAACTTTGTATGAAAATAAAATAATATATGTTGAGCTTTAATTATAATTTGACAAAATACAAAGTCAAACATTTCGGCAAATGGTTTCATATTTACACGAAAAAAATAAATAAATGTGCATAATATATGTAGGCCCTATATCCTGCCTATACCCGGTATCTAAATATGAAAGAAATGTAAAAGAATGGACAAAAGTCCATGATAAAAGCAAAGATCAGAAGAACGGAAATAAATTGGGTGGATGTACAATATAAAGATATACAAAAAACAAACAAACGGGAAATAACATTGCAGCTTTGTAAAGATGTGCATTTGGCTTGAATCGTATAGATGGCAACATACCCAATCCTTATAATACTTTTTTATATATTAATAATTAAACAATTTTGAGTATTGCTGGCATTAAATCTTGGGGGGAAGACAAGAGCTTAATCAACGGCTAGTTACTTAGTTGTTCAGCCATATTGTGTTTTATAAGTCACTATCAGTCAACCTTTTTTTTATAGTACTTTTACTATCCTTCAATACTTATTTATTGTTATTTAGGATTACAGAATCACGTCACAACCATTACTATACACAAATTTAATACTGAGATCATTGTAATGAAAATGTACAATTAGTTTTGCACTTTCAGGGACACTAACATTTCAATAATGTTAACCCCCTAATATATTGTACAGATACAGATACAATTTTTTATATTATTCTAAAATAAAATAAATAAAATACAAACAGCACACAAAGTAAAGAATGTGACATATTTAAACAAATTAGCAAACAGGTATTCCTAATTTTTTAGAACTAATTTATTCCAGGCTTGCAGCTGTATAAATATCATTAAAACAAAAACTGAATTAAGCCTTTCATGGTACAAGTATGATTAAAATTTCTTCCGTAGAAAAGTGTATCATTTAAATGTAATTAATTTTACCTAAAAACAGCCAGAAAAAAAGTTAAAATTAAAATTATAAGGCCAATCTACTTGAAATGAATCCAATTTTGTGGAATCTGGCCTTGAAAAGTCTAATCAATACAATCATAATTTAATCTAAATTTTTGGTCATTGCTTAAAGTTATATAAGTTTAAAAAAATCCAAAAATAATTACTTCTTTATTTAAGCTATGTATTATATTTTTCTATGCCATTTCCCTCAAAATTAATTTTTCCATATATATATGTGTATTTATATATATATAATATTTAAATATTGGATATAATATAGGCTTTCAGCTTAATTCATTCAGTCTAAATAAACACGTTTTAAAATTTAACACTCAATTAATATTTAAATAGTTATTTAAAAGTAATTGAAATTATTGTCTATGCTTGTCAGTTTAGTAATTTACACACACAAATCTTTTTGGTCGTCAAATTTGAAAAATATACTATGATAGTATAATTGAGCTATTTATGAATTATGTTTGACAAATAAATGTAATGGAGTGAATGCTTTTGGTAATATTACTCTGTAAAAATTTAAATTACTGTATCTATAAAACGAGCTTTAAGAAAAAAAAGAAATCGTAGAATATATCTGTGGCACAAATATTTTCACAGGTACATTGTCTTGAGCACACATTTTTTTTTTTTCTAAGCAAAGTCTTATAGAAGTAAGACACTAACGGTAACTACAAAATACATAGATTTTTGTTTTACACTACAGTAACAAAGCATAGGTATTTGCAAAGAAGAAACTCAACAATTATTATTAACAAACATATCTTTTTCAAAATTAAAAAAAATAGTATATAATGATAAGCCAAAGATAAAATATATACCCCATTAAGTCAACATATTAATGTTTAAGCGAACTAAATAATACAAAGATTAAATTTTGTTAAAAAATGTGTTAAAAAGTATAACTGCTACTATCAAATTTACAAAAATTCACAAGATTGTCATGGAGACATGAGTATATTTTATTATACATGAAGTAGAATTTTAATTTTCTTGAAATGAACATAATAATTTATCTTTCTTTGTCTCCTATTTCAATTCATTACTGTTATCATCTCTTCAGATATTATCTTTCAAAGTTAGTCCCATTAAGTCTGTGATCTGTAAATAAAATAAGGTCAAACCATTATTTGAAGGACAAGTATAACATTGACATATAAATAAATACGATATTAATAAACAGAAACACGCCATATTAAACATGGAGCCAAGGAAGTGTAGGGTGGATATTATGAGAGAATCAGTCAGGCAATTAGTTTTAGACCTGAACTTAACTCATTGAGCGAGGACAAAAAAAATTGTCCTATAAATAAATCATATAAGTTGGAATGATGAAAAAGTTAAGAACCTTTTGAAATAAAAGATTGATGGCTCACTTTTAACTTTACCAACCGGGTACTTATAATTTTTATACAAGTTTAGTATTGATTTGAGATACAAAATTAATGCATAATTTTCACCATTCCTTTTGAAAATTGCTGGGACTCTTCTTTAAACAGATAAAAAATTGTACTTATGTTTGCTCGCTGCATTCATGTTATACTTTGGATTCTTAAGCATACAAAATATGTTAATTTTGTTTAATTCTGTGATTCAACCCCTGATTGCATTGTTTTATTTTGTTCATGTTAAATTAACTGCTTTTAGTTTAGAGAGCATACACATACCGTAGTATGAATTTAAGTGTCCCCACTTCAAGTAAGTGAGTATATCTTTTCAGACCACGTTCATCCATCATTACAAACTCTTGACCCTCAACAACACAGATCATGACATAATTTTCAGGAATAAGTGTAGGGGAGTGTTGTGTAAAAATGTTTGCCTTCACCTGTAAAAAGAAATTGGAGCTGTAAATGCCATCAAGGTACACTTATTTTTATAAAAATAAATTTCAAACAGATCTTTTAGATGATATTATCTTGATTACATCATAAAAAATTTAAAACGTAATCTGTATGTTATAACATAAACTATATCGCACGTAACCATTCTAGGTTGACTTTCTACGCATTGGAGTCGCACTAACATAAAAAAAAGGTGTGAACAATAAATTGTCAAACTAAATAATTTCACAGAACTTTATGTATAACAATAAAAAATGTGTATTTGCTTTTTTAACTTTAACTTAATTTATGCGTTGAAATTATTGCATTTAATACAAGTGAAAGAAACCCGCAATGAAGTGGTGAAATCCCCCATTAGTTATTCACCACTACTGGTATGTAATCTTTCTCAATGAAGAAGTAGAACTGAAAATAACTTAATTAAGATATTTTCTTGTCATTCTCTTACTAGAATATTTATTATTTATATTAAGTTAACAATTTATAAAAAAAATAAAGGTTGTTAAAATATACATACATCAGACCAAATTTAGATGTTATATAGTTAATTATTGAATCATTTTAGTTATTTTTTGCAAAAAGTTCTTCTTATGTTCCTTTTTATCTCATCTTATAACCAATAAATTATTGGTTTTGTACCAGTAAGATGAGATAAAAAGGAACATAAGAAGAACTTTTTGCAAAAAATAACTAAAATGATTCAATAACAAAAGAGTTTTGAATTGAAGTAAAATATTATTTAAAAAAAAAACAACAACATAATATTATTATTATTATTATTAGTTGTCTTATATAGCGCGGTACCATTTAGCCATCCGTAGAATTTTGATATTAATTTTGTGGTTGTCTTAAAATTTATTGATACCCTCTGAATGTAAAGCCGAGGGAGGAAATTATATGTTCACTCAGGGGTGGGCAAAACTTTTTGTGCGGCGGGCCACATTGACAAATGTAAAGCTTTTGAGGGGACCACATATATATTATGTCCAATTTTTACATGTCGATAAACATTTCTCTATGTTAAAATCGGTAAATTTGCATTATAGGATTACATAACAAAAGTCAAGGACTGTTTAAAAAATAGAAAATTAGAAGGGAAGTTTATCAAAAATCTTAAAACAATCATAACGGTCCATGAAATTCTGTAAAATTCAACAAAATAGCTTAAAAACACAAGTCATTTTTTTTATATTTCTAAATGCCTTCGAGGGCCGCATACTATCAGTTGCCGGGCCTCATGTGGCCCGGGGGACGTAGTTTGCCCACCCATGTGTTAACTGTTATTTGATAAATAGATTGAAACTAACTTTATAAATAAAACAACTGGTTACACTAATCCCAACCTTAACAATATTTTTTTTTATTTTTTAATAAGCCGAAAGTTTAATGAACTGAAATCAAATCAGATAACCCTCTTTTCTACGCACGTATATAACTTTAGTGAAACTGTAGATGCACATGAAAATAAATTCTCAGAAGAACAATGATTAAACCACACTTGTTGAATGACATAATTTACTTACATTTGCCACATTGTCCTGTTCAAAAAAATTAATGTGAACACTAACAGGATCCTCTTTGTTAGGAAGATAGGTTTTAACTTTACGATCTCCATCATCTATATCAATATCTGGCAGAAAACCTAAACAACGGGATATTATATATTCTTACAATTAAGAATTATAATATTTCATTCATAAAACAATGTGCCGATCTATGAATGTAAAATAGACAATGTCTTAGGATGCACTCTGTATATTATTTCAATAATTTTTTTTTAACTTACAAAGTTAGCTAAGAACATTGACAACTTACCACCATATTGGTCAGCCATCTGAATTTAAAAAAAAAATGTCTTATGTTAAATGTTATGTCATCATGGGAAGTCAAAATCCATATGCTTTCCTTTCTAACTATTTTACATATAGTAGGCCTAAAATAACTTCAAAATGCAAAGACAAAAAAGAGAGATGCGTAACGTAAACTTTGACACACAAAGAAAAGGGGGGGGGGGGGGTAGAAGTGCCGGTCTTCTCTATGCATCAATTTGTTCATTACAAGGAGGGGTGGATTTTTTGGACAACTGCAGAGCTTTTGTTGTAGTTTTTCTCTTTGTATAAGGGGGGACGGGGACATAACTGTTATTTCAATGTCTAAAAACATTTCAAGGTTGGAGGATTTTCATGTGTCTTGTGACAGAACTGAAAATTACCTATTTAAGCAATAAAATTTTATTTTTAGATTTGTTGAAGTTAATTAAGGGGCAATCCATAAATGACGCCACGCGTCTAAAAAAAAAAAAAAAAAAAAAGTGTGCGGGAAGAGGTGTCAGATTTTTGTTGCGATTTGTGACGTCGGTGCGTGGGGGAGCGTGGGGTGGCTTAAGCAATGTGACGTCACTGACGAGCCGTTGTATCTTACTATCCTTGGTGTACGAGCTGTAAGATAGTAATATCCTTGTAATGACTAGCAATGACTATACATGTGAACTTTGATAGTCTATGCCCTACCCCATCTCATGGGTCAGCGTAAATACCAATACACTAACTCCAACCGGTTAGTTGTGCAACAATTTTTATTCCTTACAATTCAATTAAAAATAGTGTATTTATATACGAAGTGGCTATTGCTACCTGGGTACCAGAATTGAGAGGTTGGGATTAAAAAACGATTTAAAATATTATTGTTGGGTTTGTAAGACCAACTGATGTATCAAATAAAAGATAATTTAATGTACTATACGTTTGTAAACTTAATTCTTCACGTTAACTAAAATAAACGACTACAAATGACATCCAAATAGCATTAGTCAAAATGGACCCAGACACGCAGCGCCGCCATTCGCACCCGGGTACCAATAGACTCAATGCTAATTCGGATGTCATTTTTAGTAGTTTATTTTAGTAAAACTGAAGAATTAGGATTACAAACGTATAGTACATTTAATTATCTTTCATCACACTGCCATACAACTTTTATTTTAGTTTGAAAGTTGTAGACTAGGTTTTGTTAAAAGTTGTATTGACATTGCAAATACCAGGTTAAGGCTAAGCCTCAGGCTTAACATATATTAGGGATTCTCCATATTTTTAATGAGGTGATCCATAAATAACATTTGACACGTTGTAAATACTAGCAAACATGATTATTTCTATAAATAGAGAAATAAGGGTTGTCAATTGCAAAACTAAATGATATTAACATGGTAGGTATTGACTTTAACTAACTTATACGTGGGGCCTATGTTATAATTTATATACTTTTATTGCATTATTTTTTAATTATTTAATTGAAGCATAACCATGTCATCCCAATCAATTTATGCATTAAAAAATTGTGTTGTAGGTGGGTTTAAAAGTTAACCTTAAATGAATATTAAACAATTTACTACAATGACTCGCGAGGCGTGGCACAGTTTGAGAGCCACTCAACGTTTGCTTACATTCGTTTTTTTAAAAATTATTCACTTTAATAAAAACAAAAGTACGCCTAAATAACCTGGTTAATTATTTAAATATTAATTTTAAGGTTAAATAATTTTTGAAATATCAAATTTAAATTACTAGTATTACAAGTGTTTACAATGTCCTCTGGCTCTAGTTCAATGAAAATAAGACTAAATGATAAAATGCACACAAACGCCTACAGTTACATGCTACACTAAATGAAATTTAGACCCAAATATGCTAAAGTTAACTTAATTATTCTACACTACAAAGAACGTGCACATTTACGAGGGCGCTCGAAGTCCTTCGTATTACGCTGTTCTTCTTCTGTCTCTATCAATAATCAACGTTCGCTTCTAGATAGATTAAAAATAATTAGGTTAGGGTAAGTAGAGAAGACTACTTTAAAGTAATAATAGAAATGGGATTTTCCGATATAAAGTGTTACAACAGCGGATATAAATAGAAACATTCTACGCCTATCAAGATTTTAATAAAAAATTTTACATTATTTTAAAAGGTATTATATTATTAATGCTAATAACTCACTAAACATTGGCTACAGCAATGCGTGAACTTACCATCTACTAAAGTTACTTGTCAAAATATGAACTAAACTCCTAACGTAAATTTAAGAATCTCAATTTTCGCTTATCCAATTCCTTCCATGACACGTCAGTGCAAACTTTTGATATCACGCCTATGAACTATATTTTAATATTCTGATGTCCCAACCATTTTTAAAACCGAATATTAATTACACCGTATTTAAATTGGGACGATTTCAATTTCCGAAAAGAAATGAAAATATTATGCACCAAACGCAGTGGCTTTAAAAAAAAAAAAAAACATTTAGCGTAGCGGTAATTATCAGGAATTATATTTTGCGCGTGATCCGGAAACAACGCCATTTCCAATAACCAGTTATAACTAAAAAAACCCAAAACATATAACAAAGGCTATGAAAAATAATTTCAGACCAAATACGCTGAATAGCAAGCAGCCACCTTCAGCATGAAAAGGAAGCAGTCCACCAGCAGCGTAAAATATATAAGAGATAATAAATTTTGAAACAAAAGAGATGGCGGCGGAAAATATCTAAAGCCGTTCATCGAATTTCATCGTCGTTTTCATTGGAGGTGGCATTAAACTTTTATTTTAAATTGTCATTTTACATATGATTTTTTTATTTTATAAAAAAAATTGAAAAAAAATAAGTTTGTTGATAGGGATACAATTTTAAATCAAACCAAAACCCTATTAATATTTTAATTTGTACCTTTATTTTTCTAGGATTTGTAATAAAAACACATTACAGGCCTAAGCGTTATCAGATTTAAATAAATATAATATGTGTAATAATATAAAAAAAAACTGTTATAAAATAGCCTTAATATTATCCATAATATAATTTAACTTTCTAATTTTTTTAAATAACAAATGTATATTTGTTGACAAATGTATTTATATCCAACTTATTCCCCACTACGACGCTATTTGTACAAGGAACACAAAGAAATGGTTATACAGTGGTACCTCAACATACGGATTAATGACATTTCTATTAATTGCAATGGGGGAAATTGCTTTGACATAAGAGCAAATTGACTTACGAGGCAAGTTTACGGAACGAATTAAATTCGTATCTCGAGGTACCACTGTATTTTGTTTGATAAGCATAATAAAGCTAATAGACGCAAAGGAACCAGAATATCAAATATATTTAAATTCTTATTTAATACCTTTAAATCAGGTATGCATTATAGCACTTACCTTAATTAAGTTTCTCAGTATGCTACACTTAAGTAGATAGCAAAAGAAGATACACTAATGGAAAATGAGTTATTAGAAGTATTTGTTTATAACCAGCTATAGGCGTCGAAATATGCTTGCGTGGTATCTTGTAATGAAAATAATACGTTTCGGAGTAGAAAGTGCGCCGGGGTAAAACAGAACTTTTTGCCAGGGCGCAAAACACAATAGCGACACCTGTGATTTAGAAAACCAGTAAGTGTCAGAGCTCTTAATGTAGATACAAATGCGCTGATACCCTTATGTTTTTTTTTATTGGGGAAAGGTTGGGGAGGGGGGAAAAATAGAAAAAAACTATTTAATGATTATTTTTTAAGTAAAAAGAAACTGAAAAAATATTGTTTTTAAATATTTGCTGTCGTCGACGGAATGAATCTTAGGTTTAATATATATATATATATATATATATATATATATATATATATATATATATATATATATATATATGCATCTGTAGTGTAGTTATGCATGTACATTAAGACCATTATAAAGTATTTTTAAATTTTGAAATAAAATGTTTATTAACATTTTACATGCCCCCCAACTCCCACCAAATTCTCAAGACGACCGCCGATGCTACCTTAACCCAGGGGTATAAAATAACAGCATTTACACATAGAACGGTGCTTTGCTATATGCGTTGCTGGTCTCTGGTTGGTAGCAGTTTCCTTTTTATCACACCAATTTTTTTTCATATCATCCGTCCATCACGAAAGTCGGAAAGTTTCATTGTACAAATGTTATCCGCCTCTCGGGACTCCAACTCCGGGTTTGAATTCAGAGTTTCCTTCTCTTAGATGAGTTGCCGTCCAAGTTTAACGAGTCCAATCCATCAGGGTTGATCGTAATGATTTTGCTTGACTCGGCTTTGGTGGGGTTGACCAGACAATCAACTTAATATTTGCTCAGTTTGACCATTCGGCCACTCGGCCAGCCAGACCCTATCACACCAATATGAGCACATTACTTATTTATATCAACACCTTTCAGCTAAGTCCATTGCTTAACTTAGTAAGTGCGAGGGAAAGTATTTTACTATTCTTGATTTTCATGACTTAACTTAGAAATGACTAACAGACATACGGACAAACACACACAAACTCACACGCACATTTTGACTATACTTAGTATCATCAAAAAAGGAAATGAGTAAAAAAAAATTATGGTCAAACCTGAAAGAGTAACGCTTTCCTTTCTCTCAGATTGGACTATACTTTGTTTTACTCATTTCTTTTTTTGCTAACCTGATTGCAATCGGTCCCTTACATTTTCAGTATCATAAGCCAGTTAGCATGTGAATGAATTATTAATTCTAAATGGAAAGGGGCTATGTTCATTAAATGATATGCATCTTGCAATGATAAATAATTACACGAAACTAGCAACAAATAGATGATTATTTTCAGATGTTTTCAGTTTCATGTAGCATGCATTTATTTCGTTAGTCAGTTTTTTATTATCATTTATTTCATTCAGATAATATGTACACACATTTTGTAAAAAAAGATGCTGCAATTTTTTTAAAGTTTAAATACCCGGGCCATGTTCCGTTTCTTCTGGCTCCGGGTATGTGCCGGGTCTGCTTACAGTTTTTGTGTGTGGTTGATGATACAAATACGTGAAATTGAATGGAATCGAAACACCCGAAACAAATACGTTTTATTATATAACTTATGTTTAATAATTAAAAAAAAAAGATATTAATATTATGAGATCTGGCTCTAAAACAATGTTAACATAATTAAAATATTGTTGAAACTAAAATGAAAACGTATAAAAATAACGGGCCAAAGTTATCTATCATTGCTTTCAAAAACATCATACTCTAAACCATTGGTAGGCAGCCATTTTTGATTCGTGGATTCCTTTATAGAGTACCTTATTCCTACCCGTTGTCTAACGAATTCCATTCAATTTTTAATTTATTTTATATTCTTCAGTGGCCTCTAGCCACCTCAGAAATGCACGTGGAGCAGCCTTAATGCTAGTTGAGAATCACTATCTAAACAATATATGTACGGGATCCTTTTAACATAACTATTTTTAAATGGTAGGCGTTTTTGCAATGGAGACATACATTTTGACAAGCAAATTTAAACATTTGTCAATTGTCTATTGGCTAAAACTTGCTGTTAAAAATATTTTAAAAAATGTTAACAATAAAATGAATAAGCTTTGTTTCCATTAGTAAAAATAAAACTATACATTTCACTAATTTATTTCGTTTATTGTTTGTAGGATTCAGATTAATATATTGCTCATCAGCTGCTACCTGTAAACAAATGCTTATAGATTACAACAAAAAGATATACCTTTTAAAAAACACATAGCCAACATATGTAATTAAAAAAAAATGTATACAAATATTTAAATCATTGATTTAATGGCCGTCTTGACTGTATGCTGACTATTCAAAGATAACTTTCATAACAGAGACTTTAAAAAAAAAAGTTGTTCAATACAGTATGCTCCAAAAGTAACATTGCAGAAATTCCCCCATCTTGAACGCGCTGTACGTGACCATAGTGCACAGCTCTAGCCGCCACATGTTTTATGTCGCAAAAAGAAAGATATTATGTTGGTCGGCTGTTGCTGGATTGGTCCCTCGGCTGAGCTACAAATATTCATAATTGAACATTATTTGTGCTCGTACTGTAAGTGAAAATATGCGTTAGAATACGCGAACTAACGTATGAGCGATAATATTGCTTAACTATGAAAACTTGTTTCCTCCTAGGAGAGACCCATTTCAAGCATCCAAAAGGAACAGTTGAGGCGACAACACTTGACTCATTTGCGTCTATTGCCTCGGGCCCTCCAACCCCCAGTGAATGATTACATCACTAAGCCCTTTTTATATAGTAGAAGATATAATCATGTTAACTTCTATGGTCACATGGCAGATGAAGCTAAGCGCCGTTTACAAACACATGCATGCGTTCAAGCAACGAGAGTTTCAATGCATATAATATTGGCGAATAATGTATTTAACAATTCAGAATGCAAATCTCTTGCCCTTGACACCTTGTCGTTGACCATGTCCCATCACAAATGTAAAACCATCACAGCTGAGAGTCATTGAAGTCGGCCTTGAACTTAATGAAGCACCATTTAACTGAAAGCGTTTTTTTTATAGTTTTAAATAGTGTGGTTTGTTGTTAAAAGTTTAGACTGAAGATAACATGAAACAATAACACAGGACTGCTAACTCAATAAGTTTCCTTTCCAGATTGAGGCCCAAGAGTTGAACAGAAAAAAAGTGGCAACTGTAGCGAAGCCTGATAATGCTACCCTTAAATTATAAGGGGGAAGAAACAAAGCCCGGGTTAGACTTATAGAAATATAATTTGGGAAACCCTTATTGAAGTTCTTGGAATTTTATCGTTTAATTTACTAGGTAGGTCGTATCTATAGATTATTCTGGTGCAATTAAGTTGGCACCCGGGACATATACCCACTGCCCTTCTTTAGACCCGCCCTGCTTGGGATAAACACATGACCACCCCTTTCACATACGGATTTCAATATGATCTGATACTTATATTATTTAGAAACTATGAAATATAATAATTATTGTTAGACATTTGTTCATAAACTAGGTCAACTTCAGTTGTTTTCAACCACATGATTGCTAAAACTTGAGTCCCGGGTAATTCTTAGAGACCATCCCTAAATTTCGTTCACATATGGTTCTCAGAGAAAATCCACAAACCTGTGGCCCGGATAGTTCTTAGAGACCATCCATACATTTATGTCACAGATGGTTCTCAGATAAAATCCATACATTTGTCTCCCAGGGGATTCTTAGTGACAACCCATAAACGACTCCCACACTTTTGTAACATTGTGTGAAAAAGGTGTTTTTTTGTATAAAAATATTTTACCGTCAGTTAGGGTTTAAAATAATCGGTCAAAGACGTGTCGCGTATTGATGGATTACCTTTTTATATGTTTGGCACGATTCAGTTATTAAAGTTATAACAAATCAAGGTAAATAAAAGACGCTTTAGATGTAAATCCGATATTTACAAATGTGTTCAGAAAATGTTAACAATTGACGTTATTTTAAAATAATTTTTTGAATTAAGCAAAACATTGTGCTTGACTGCTATCAGAGCTCAAGAAGGTCACATAGTTCGTTATGTTCAATGGTATACAGGCACACACATGTATTGCTTGCCTCGTAATGTTATACAATGTAATAAACGTCACGGTCATGTATTATATAGAAGTTGACCTACATTCAAAGGTCTGTACTGAATAATTATTTTATGTCATATTTTGCTTTATTGTTTTTGTGCTATCTCCGCCCCCAAAGCCCACACCTCACACACAAACCCCTCACACACAAACCCATCACACAAAAACCCATCACACACAAACCCATCACACACAAACGCCTCACACACAAACCCATCACACACAAACCCATCACACACAAACCTAACAAGGACAACCTCAACACCCACTCACAATCACAACCGATGATTTGGCATCAAGTGTATTCATACATACCGATGTGTTAACTCCAAATAGCCCCCATTAACGTACTTCCTGTAGTCAGAAATTAACTTTCCATCATCCATACGTTCCCGAAGATCTCTGAGCACACCAAACAGGTCGTAGTCCTTTGGTTTCATATCTGGTCTCTCTGACAGTAATGATGTTTTAACCTAAGGTAAGAAATACTAGGAGACATGAAATGATTTGGATTACACTTTAGGGCGTAAATAAGAGGAAACTAAATCTGATAATCAAAGGTACACGCATTAACGCTGTTAACTTTGCAGTACACATGGATAAATGGGGAAAATATATAGTCCAAAAGATGATGAATATGGATGGAGAATACGAACCAACCAGGAATGTTATAGGCTTATCAGGATCTCACGATAGAAGCATAAATAAAAAAGAGTAGGCTACCCTGGGCTGGACACTTAGAAAGAATGCCTAAATGAAAGAGGAGTGAAGATTGTGCAAAAACCAAAACCCCTAGAGGAAAACGGCTCAAAGTCAGACTAGGCTTAGATGGATGAAGGAGACAGAAAAAGATCTACAGAAGCTGGGAATCCAAGCATGGAAAAGAAAAGCAGTAGTTAGGTCTGAGTAGAAGTGGTGAGGCAGTCCAAGCCCTACATGGATTGATGTAATATCTGAGTAGAAGGGAGTGGTGAGACAGTCCAAGCCCTACATGGATTGATGTAAGGCTGAGTAGAAGGGAGTGGTAAGGCAGCCAAGGCCCTGGATTGTCTGTAGCGACACATGGATTGATGAAATATCTGATTGGAAGGAAGTGGTGAGGCAGTCGGAGCCCTACATGGATAGATGTAATATCTAAGTAGAAGGCAGTGGTAAGGCAGCCAACGTCCTACATGGGCTCTAGCGCCACCTGTATGAATGGTTTGATTCGTCTCATACGATTAACTATTTATTCTCATGTAATTCACTATTGAGTAACAAGTAATTCACTTATAATTGACTATGTAGTTTTATTTACATTCATTACTTCGTCTCATGTAATTCACTTTTAAGTCACAAGTAATGCACTATTATTTTTCATGTAATTCACTTGTTAGTCTCATGTAATTAACTATTTAATCTAATGTTATTAACTATTTAATCTAATGAATAATTGACTATTTAGTCTCAAGCAATTGATTATTTAGGTTCATGTAATTGACTATTTAGTCTCATGTAATTGACTATTTTAGTCTCTTGGAATTGACTATTTAATATCATGTAATTGACATTTTGGTATCATGTAATTCACTATTTAGTCTCATGTAATTGACGTATACTTTTATACTTACGACTTCTACTGTCACTATCTGCTTCTTTCTTGTCAAGGGAATAATGACTTCATCAAGAGAGGTACTCTCAGGAAACTTGGCCAATGTCTTTTCACTTTCATTGTCTAGCTCTACATCCACCTCTTGGATAGGAAACGTTTAATTCTAAATCCATTTCTTGGATAGGGCAACAATTAATTCTTCACCCACCACATAAATAGGGACATAGTTCTAAATCTACCATTTACAGAGGAAAACAATTCGTTCTACATCCACCACATAGATAGAGGAAAAGTTAGTTCTACATCCACCACATAAATAGGGGAAAAGTTAGTTCTACATCCACCAGATAGATAGCGTAAAAGTTAGTTCTGTATTCACCACATAGATAGGGGAATTGTTAGTTCTTTCTCCACCACATAGATAGGGAAAAATTTAGTTCTACATCCACAATATAGATAGAGGAAAAGTTAGTTCTACATCCATCACGGATATAGGGAAGCAGCTAATTCTATATCCAGCACTTAGATAAGGAAATATTTAAATCTCCTTATACATGATAGGAGAAAACTTACGTTTTATATTATTTATATTTTTATTCAATAAAAATTAGTTTGAAAGTTAGTAAATTGTTTTTAAAACAAAGAAAAGAACAATCAGATGAAAATAAACAAAAAATTTAAAAAAAATCAAGACTCTGTAAGAGGAAACAAAGATAATGTGAGTGCCTTTATGCGCGTGTGTGCTTATGATAGAGAGAGAGTAAGTGTGTATGTGTGTGAGAGAGAGATAGATAGATATAAAGATAGATAGATAGATAAACGGATGGATGAATGGATAGATGATAGATGGATAGATAGATAGATAATAGATAGATAAATAGATTTTATATTTCTATATATAGAAAGATATATATATAGATAGATAGCTAGATAAATAGATAAATAGATAGATAGATAGACAGCCAGACAGACAGACAGATAGTTAGATAGATAGATAGATAGATAGATACATAGATAGATAGATAGATATATAGATAGATATATAGATATGTATATATATATATAGATAGATAGATAGATAGATAGATAGATATATATATATATATAGATAGATAGATAGGTAGGTAGGTAGGTAGGTAGGTAGATAGATAGATATATAGATAGATAGATTAGATAGATAGCTAGATAAATAGATAAATAGATAGATAGATAGACAGCCAGACAGACAGACAGATAGTTAGATAGATAGATAGATAGATAGATAGATAGATAGATAGATAGATAGATAGATATATAGATAGATAGATATATATATAGATAGATAGATATACAGATTGGTTGATAAATAGTTAGCTAGGAAAAAGAGAAAGCTAGCAAACGATAAAGTGTGTGTCAATTTAAAAAATATAACAAACAGAATTGATTTAAGAAAGGAGAAGTTAGACAAAATCATCACAACTAGAATTACTTTTACTTACCGAAGGCTGCTGCCATCTGCAAAATTATGTAATCTTCAAATCAACACACGCTTAGGAGAGTAATAATATGTAAGTGTAAGGCTGCGTAAGTGTGTTTGAATATGCTGTGTACTTGACATCAATAGACGTATGACTCGTAAGTTAATTCAATAGCTTGTGTTTGCTGACGTAATCAATACAGTTTTTTATTTGCACGCATGGCTATTTAAAATAATATTATAATATATCTTTTCATGTCAGTGTGAACAATTGTTTTGTTGAAAATGTTCAAAACGTGGCCCCCAATCGTAACTGATCAGTTAGTGTATTTTTTTAATACTGAAATTAAACCTGCAGTCCTTTAATAGATAATCACCGGGCTTTGTATGATATGAGACAGAAAGCTTTTAAATAGCACCGTTAACGTATATCTGTCTCATAAATACGTATGATGTAGTAACTATATTTAAACTGCTGTGTTCCGTTTTACACTGTGTTGCGTCAATGTTAAGATTGGATATTGGATATCGAATCCTGTGTTAAGATCAATAACTTTGACAAAGCTACTAATTGTTTAGTGCGTCGAGCCAGGCGGTGTTTCTAATGCGTTGTGTGAACTCTGACATGACTGCCGTAGCAGCTGGACCAAAACGTCTTCGTGATTACCGGCACGAGAAACCGTTTCTAGGTCGTAAACTCTCACATAGAAGAAGAGAGCAGGCTAAAAATCTTCGACAATTCTTCCACAAATATCTCTATTGCGGGTCCCTTGTTGTTGTGAACGGTGTTTGAACATATTTTCAACTGTTTCCTTGGTAATATTTGGTCTGACAAGAAAACGCGACTAGCCATATATTATTATGTATTAATAAATGATGTATTTGTGTAGGCTTACCGTAATGATTGAACTGGAATAGTCCTGGCTTCTCAACCTTGACCCGTCGTTTCGCTTGGCCTAATATGTGTCACGCTTTCAGTTATAGTCGTTTCAAAAATAATTATAAAAGTATCCACTTTATTTCAGACAGTCTCACACACATTGTTAACCTTAGCATTGGGTAGGCCTACGTATCAAATTCAATAATATTATTATACTCATATACAATTGTATGTTCAAATACTAATTTCTGATTGTGTATTAACAAAAGTTTGGTTATCAAAATGCCAGGTATATATATGAAAACATGGCTGGTAAGATGATTCAGACGGTAAAATTTGACCCCAATCACCCTTTCCATGCGATGACATAATATGCTAGAGTTGACAGTGAGTGATCTTTTCCTTAATATAAGGTGACCATCTTTTTATAATTTAAATCCAGGACATTTAAAATCGTTGTGCCATGGGTGCACACAAATAAGCAAATACTTGTAGTTACCCGAAGACTCTTATTTGCCCAAGAAACCTTATTTGGAAGAATATATCTTGAAGCTTATTTGGATAAATTATTTATACTTTAAATGTGTTATTATTTTCTTTTTCCTCGCTATAAATGCACTTTAAATTTTTCTTTCAAACGTTTCTTATGTTCCTGTGTTGTTTTAAACTGTGTTGGTTACACATCACAACTAACCAGAAATAATTGTGTCCATAGCAGTTCTGTACTGGTAAGAATAGTGTAAGTGGTAATCTAAAAATCAAAATAATAATACATTCTTCACTACTGAGCCGTTTGGCGAATTTGGACAAAGATAATGACACTAAATTTCTTAGAATAAAGATTCAAGAAAGAAAAAGGCAATGTGAATAGCATTGTCCTCCCTAAGTATCAAAGACTTACGAGGATGCAATTTGAGCCACAATATGAACATACAAAATAAAACGATGAAGTCATATTCTCATAAAACTTAAATGCCTTTTGTGATGGTAAGTGGTAGCAAATTCATAAACTAAACAAAATACAACACTATGTCTTTTCTAATTTATTGTATTTCTTATGCCGTATGCTTGTTATAAATTAACATATACTTATAACGCAGTAATACATTAGTAATACTAACACTAATAAAAGAGCATTTGTTTTATCTTCAGCTGTATATCCTTTCAAATAAAACGTTTGAATATTTGTTTAGATAATAAGTTGGGTCAGAATCGAAACATAATTTACATACCTGTAGGAATAAAGATGTTCAAATTTCCCACCAACTTAACATCAACCAACGGTTCGAGTCGAAGACACCGATGGTCTACATCAGCGAGTCTTACGCAGGTCCACGGCAAAGAAACATTTCACAAGTTTTAAAACCTTGTTCTACCCTCTTTCTTGTAGTCACATATGAAACATAATATTTTGAGAAATACTGGGGCTCTTATGACGCACTGGTGTCTTGGCCTAGTTAGCAACCCTTGCGAGACATGATTACTCTGTTACTATGATTCAAATATCAATAAATGTATCGTACAAAAATGAATTATTCAGACATTATTAAACTATAAATAATGGGTCAAGAACGTACTATGATTGTTATCTCGGTTTATAACAAATGTGACTTAAAACATCTCAGAAGTGGTCAGCAATTTGATCCAATTATTTTTAAAAGACAATTACATATTTTTACCAAGGCCCCAGCTTTTATTTGACGCCTTTTTACACGAAAAGACTATTCAGTTGACAGAAAATTTCATTCTTCAAAAAATAAATAAATAAAGAGCCCACCTCCGCACCCTACGCAACTGACCTCCGCACCCCGTCACACGCCACTGACTGTTACGCTTCAAAACACCCATTTGTACGTTTATAATCGTAATTTTACAACTTAGCAATTTGATAGAAGCAAGAATGTAGAAACTTTGGTCTAGCTTTTGGTGCTCTACGTGTAGAGGACATGAAGCTATGGTTCATAGCGTAGATTCTTAGGCAGCTATCGTTGTGTGATGGGACACTGTAATAACTCGGTTGTAGCTGTAACACCATCAACAGATCGTGATGTCCTTTTTAGTTGACTTGATTGATTGATTGGAGTTCTTATATAGCGCCCATTCCATGCTATGATAGCATGCTCACGGCGCTCCGATGTTAGATAGGCATCACTGCTGCCTGTTAGGCGCACGTGAACTCCATCTCCCCATCTCCGGATTTGAATTCAGAGGTGCCTTCTCTTAGATGAGTTGCCGTCCAAGGTTAACGAGTCCCATCCACCCGGGGTGCTGGTGGTGTTTTTCTTGCTTTGACTGGGACCGTTAACCTTGGACTTGCCACTCAACTGTTTCTTGTAGTGTGTGTTTTAAGAGGATTGACTTGTTTTTTTAAGGAGAAAAAAACATATTTTCTATACTTTTCACTATCTTTTTTTAAATACTTGCTCTCTATTTGCAGTATATCTGTATTTACAGGGAATGCAAAAGCTATGCAAAACAAATACTTTGCGCAAAACAAGTCCCCAAAATATCAAATCTGCTCTGATTTCCATAATAGAATGGTTTGTTGGTGGTGTAGCTTCTGTATTATTGATACCTTCTAGAATGTCAAATGAGGCCGATCGTGTAAAGACTGTATTGACTTCAGTTCTCACAGATTAATGTGGAGCGTGAGTTCGTGTTTGTTGTATGTTTATGAACGTGAGCAGGCGGATGTGTGTGCTGCTGTTTTCATCTTGAGTATTAAGAAGGAAAATTTGTTTTGCAAATCGTACGTCATTAACAAAATGCGTATTAGTGGTTACTGGGCTTTAGCATGACACTTAGTAAAAACAAGAAATGTAATCCTTTCTAAAACTTTAATTAAGTGGTTTTAATGGGGATATAATTTGTAAGTAACATAAAAAAGCTTAGGAAATCAATTTTTTTTAAAAAATGTAAATGTAAAAGTTTCTGAAATCCTGGGCAGTATTTGGTTTTGCCACTCTTAATTTATCCCCCCCCCCCCCCCCCCATAAACACATTTTGTCGCCTCAGGAAAACAACCTCAACCAACTCTCTGTCAAAGATATTTCGGTTTATTAAACACATTAGTCCATATGTATTGATGATTCTTTCAACACCTCAAGAAATCAGTATGTCTTTATAAAACACCCATGACAGTATTTAATATTTTATACATTTATATTTAGGAGATAGTGTTAACTAGACAGGCTTTATCTGCCTAACCATGACCCAATTCTAAGACCCCTTAACAAAACCATGTGTTAATGTACGGGTCTTGGCGCTATGACATTTGATAGAACATTTGCTGTAAACATAAATACAGCTATAAAATTGTGTGATTAGGATATAAAATAACTATAATACTTATTCGCTAATTTAATATGACTGCTACGTATGTCTTTGCAGTGTTATATTAGAAAAAAACTGGAAACCTGAACATGACACAACAACCCCCCCCCCCCCCCCACACACACACACAAAAAAACAAAAATACCAGAAAGCAACAGAAGAAATCCCCACAAGTGCCCAGAAAGGGGAGGCTATTACCACCGAACAAAAGGAATGAACGTTCTATCACTTAATGTCGAACTTGTAATTTACATCTCAAGCTTACATATAGATCTACACCCTCTTAAAATACCTATACATTATCTGCACTTACCAGACTGTCTATCACACACACACACACACATACACACAAACACACACATTTATATATATATATGTATATGTATACATATATATAATTATTTATATGTATTATTTTATTTTTTTAGATGTTAGACTATTGTTTGGCAAGGGAGTCCGCTTCCATTATAATATAAGGTAATGATAATGCTGATAGTTTACTAGTCTTTCAAGACGATTCACCAGGTAATGCTAATTATGACAGTTTACCTTACATGACGATTCACTCGTTTTTGTAAAAAAAAAAGGAACGTTACCAAGTTTGTTTGTTGTGTGTTCTGTTCATTAAAATTTTGCGAATGTGTTTTAACACATCGCCATAAAATGAATTAACAATCTAAATAATTAACATAAACTCAACTCAAAAAAATCTACAATAAAATACAAACATAACAAAAACAAACGTAACACATTGGTCACGAATACAGAGGGTTAACTTTATAACTTGTCAATTGTCTTTAACTTTCCCACTCTCTGTAGATAACTGATAATTTACAAACATATAAATTCTTGCAAAATACATTCGAACTTGTCACGAAACCGTCTGTTCTGTGTCTGATCATCAGAACATTGCACCGCATTCTGTTCGGTGTCTGATCATCAGAACTTACTCCGTGTTCTGTTCTGTGCCTGATCATAAAAACCTTGCACCGCGTTAAAGTTGCGTGCATGGAAGACCAAGACCTGGACTAAATGTTCAGGTGGTGGTTTGCTTTTGTTGTTAGCAACATCACAATACACTCCATTTATTGAATCACCACATTGACCGAAGGCAATTGGGGACTTTATCAAGATAAATGTACAGAATGTCATCATCCATAGACAGAAAAACTTTGTTTCAAAATGTTTTAACGATATTCCTAATTTCCCCACAGACTTTCAGAAGATTGGTTATTGCAATCTATAGAAAGCTACCGTCTGTTTTCATTGTACTTCATTGAAATGCTATAAAATACATCTTTATACTCAATGCAACTATTGATAACGGCATTCATTTTGTTTAGATAATTTAAAACTGAACTTTGTGTTGTGATCTTAAAACTTGCGTTGGTACAAAATCTCTTTCTCCGATTAATTTTTTAAATAGTGTTTCCTAATATAAGGTTTATGGAATGTTTGGAAATCTCATCGTTGGTTGGCTTATATGTTTAAAACGTTCAATTAAGTATGGCAAAAAACACCTTTATTTATCTCTAATTGATTTTCTTTTTTAAATTTGAAGCTGACATTTTTTTTGAAGAGAGAAGTATTTATCTTGTCTTGTTAAATATTGAGTCTCTACGTGAGCCGAAGTTTGAGTGTTTAAAAAGAAATGGTTTGCACATCATTTAGAATATAGAACAAAATAATTTGTATATGTTTATTGGAATTTAATATCATACTAGGAAACTTGCTATATATCATTTTTACAACTTAATGTTATTTGATGCGAGTATAAAATAGGTAAGTTTAATAACACAAAATAGCAGTTTATTTAGTTAAATTAAGATTGAATAAAATACATTTTAAAAAAAATGTTGTACTTATAAATTCTTTCATTCAAGACATTCTGATGATAAACATTTATTTCTAAATGACATATTTGTGCAACACACACTAGAGAGAGGAGTAATTAATCCCTGAGTCTTCCAAACCACAATAACAAATTCCCATCTTATAAGAAAAAAACCATCAACAACATCAACATATTTTTTTAAAAGAAACAAACAATAAATAAATAAAATTGCCAATTATAGCAGGTTGCCGTCTCAACACGTATTCCTACTCTGACTCAATTGTTTTAAATATATTTTTTTAAAGTCCAATTTTTTAAACACAAATAAATCATATTTATTATTTCATACAACGACACATCGAGACATTTTGTTTAGTATTTCCCACAAAAAATGTGGATGCTGGACAGAGCAATATCTTTCAAAAACAAGATGACTAAGCACACACTGCATGATCCTTCGTCAAAGCTTTTTTCTTCTTTCTTGACTATTGATGACTTCACATGACCCTATCTTTTTCTGTAAACATATCAATATTCTATGATAAAAACACCATTCTTTGTAGTATTTAAATTCACAATAGAAAGTGGTTAATGTAATTTTATTAAATCTGATCTTTTAAACAGTGCTATAATGGTCCACCAATAAGATTGACCCTGATTTGATGTAAAACACAGTGTATAGAGCATGACACAGAAAGTGATTGCTCATCACAACGGACCTAAGGAACTACAAACTACATGCTTTAAATAGCATTTTACCAAAGCCAAATTTTTTGTTGGCCTCCGTCCGAAACGTACAACGACATCAAACGAAATCCACAAGGTCTTCTAGGATTATAAGCTGGTTCCCAACAGCAAATCGCCTCTCTCCACGCCGATGGATAACCCAAGTGAACATTATGTAAATGATACAGCTTGGTGCCATTGGCGTCGCAGGAGTTGTCGGAATGTTTCATTGTATCAGTGTTTTCTGCCTTTCGGGACTCCATCTACGGATTTGAATTCAGAGTTTCCTTCTCTTGGATAAGTTGCGATCCAAGGTTAACGAGTCCCATCCACCCGGGGTTTTGGTGATGCTTTTGCTTGACTACAGACCATCTATTGAGATTTGTCAGTTTAGGCCACTCGGCCACCCAGCTTCAAAGCCATTACACTATTAGACGTATCTCTCTTGGCCAAGCATACGTTTGTACAACATTAGAAGACATATAAGAACTTTGCCACGAGCAAATTAATCGACACCTTACACCCTGTTAATTTAATCAAGTTAATTGACCAATGTCTAAATGTATTGTTGCAAATAAAATGTAACTTACCATTTCTTAAACTATTTATTCTCCAACACGATGAAATAGCCGCCAGTTATATCATCTTTGTAATCAAGGATATCGCTCTTTTCATTCATTTTTTTTATCTTTGTATGGTCTTTACCAAATTTCATGGAAATTTTGGAATTATCGGGTGTTTTCTTATATTTTCTACATAGGAACGTCTTTACCTAAAATAGGATTTTTTTTAAAAAAAAGGAAACAAAAAAATTACTTTGAAAATTAAATAATATCATATAATTTAAAAAACAATTTTTTTTTGTGCTAATTATTCATGCCACTGTTAAATGCGATATAATGTTGAGGTGTTGGTCTTTTAATGTGTTATTTAATAGCCGATGCTTGTAAAAAAAAAAGACCTGTTCTATCCAGTGTTTCTATGATGTGTTGGATTTAGAATTCCTGGACTAAAACATTTTCATTTAAATTTGCTTGAATTTTAAAAAAATATGTTTGTTTTCAAATTTTTGAACTACAAAATATTGGATTTATAATTGCTTGTCTACGAAATTTGGATTTAGAAAATAATGGTAAACCTTTAATTATGAATTTAGATTTGCTGGACTACGAAAAGGTGATTGAGAAATGCTGGACTAAGAAATGTTCGTAGTACAATACACGAACAATAAATTATAACTGCTGAACTAAGAAAGGTTGGACTTAGAATTGCTGGGACAATACAGGGTTGGATTTAAAACTGCATGACAACGAAATTGGATTTAAGTTTGCTAGTAAACGAAATGGTCGATTTAGATTTCTCAAATGAGAATGTTTTTATTCAAAATAGCTGGACTAACAAATGTTATATTTAGAATAGTTGGACTAAGAAATTTTATATTTAGAAATTGCTGGACAAAGAAATGTCAAAGTTAAAATTGTTAATCTAAGAAAATCTGAAATTTCAACGTCCTGAACCTTAGAATGTATGGACTATTAATTGCAGTGTCAAGCCTCTAAATCTTATACACCAATTTAATGAAACTATTTCTTGGATTTATCAACTTAATTAGTATTGCTGAGTTATAAGAAATGTATTTTATTATTATCTAATCTTCAAGAGCTGTTGGCCATGAAAAAACATTGACATGTCCCGTTGCATTTTTGAAGCAGAAAAATAATTATCTTATTTATCATCACTTTATAGTGGAAATTTAATTTATTTCTCAAACTAATTAGGAAGCTGGATTCACTAGAAGGAATAATTGCCGAAAGAAAAGAAAGAAAAAAAAAGATGACTTAACATTTGTCTTCCCAATAGCTTCAGTGGTTCTTGTAATATAATGAAAAGCCCAAATGTTAAACACATATATTAACGGGTAGTCTAGTTACCTCTGAAACACGTTTGTTTGTGCCATTAGCGTCCACCACATGTACATCTACAGTCTCTATAATACCCGTATCTGGGTTCTGAACATGAATATCTACCGTTGCATCTATCCCGGCCTCTGGAGTTCATAAAAGAAATAATTAAAATTTTAGGATTGTGTAGGTTAAGTTAGTTTTGACATTGAGACAGTTTGAAAAGTCTGAATGGAGAGAGCCGGGGATAGAGAGGATTGGGTTCATAATTATGTTGGAGATTACAAGCAAATTTATTGACTCAGATACACCCATTATTGTGCTACATTTTTATACCTGAAACATATATAAGATTTTCCAAAGTATGTGTGTTACGCTGTGTTCAATAGCGCGAAATATAAAATTAACCAAAGTGCGATAGACGTTGTGCAAATTTCTGTTCAAATGCGTGCTTTGTACTTTTAAAATATATCGTTTCCTAAAACAATATTGGTTAATTAAAGAAAAAAAAAAGAATATTGAAATTGAATCGGTTTAAATCTCACGAATAAATCACCCTTTTATGCAATTATATATTAATCACATTATTTAATAAGCAAGTATTATTGTTATCAGTTGGAAATAATTGAGAAATAATTATTAAATAATTATTTTAGGTATTTATCGGAATGTCTGAGAAAAATATATTGTATAAAAGAAGATTCGCTTTGTTTACTACTAACTATGTATTAATACCTTTAGTTTAATAGCGAAATCAAATATTTACAAGATAAATATTATAGTATATTATTTTACCACATTCTGTTTACACATTTGAAGGGATAGTCATATATTATATAGTTTTTATGTACTCTTGGATGACGTCATCTGCGTGATACAATAATTACGGTAGCACTTACTAATATTAATGTCTCCAAATCCGATTATAAGACATTTTTGTATATTTTTGTTACACAATAATTCGCTGAATGTTTGTTTTTAAAAGGGGAACAATGAGAAGTAAAAGTGTTTGAACGTAACCATGTTACATTGATGAGGTGCTTGCAAAGCGTGTGCGGTAGTTACCATCACATGGATGGCTTGATTTATCTTTATGAGGCGGCTGCTATTTGATGGATTTAGTCCGACAGTTTAGGTTGGCGTATGTTATGAGAATAGCTGTATATCAAAGCTTGACAATCGGTAAATAGGTTGTGATAAAACTAAGGATATACTCCATTTAATATTCTTTCGAAAACATAATTGAAGGGGGCAAGAAAAAGGTTATGTTAATTTTTGTTTTTTTGATGATTACATCTTTATAATCACTGCTGATTTTATAAATTAAAAATGTTAAAACAAATTATTTAAAAAACCATAATATATACTAGCTTAAATACATGACGTGTCATGGGTTTTCCGATCCTAATAGGATCCCAATTTAGTTGAGATCCCTTTCCCGATCCCAAAAGGATCCCGATCACATAGGATCCCGAGACCGTTAGGATCTCGATCCCGATGGAATCCCGATTCAAAGTAGGATCCATATCCAGATGGTTTCTCGATGTGGTATCGTATCCCTTATTCCGATAAGATATCGATCCCGATGTAATCCCTTTCCCGACTTTGATAGGATCCCGACTCTAAATGACATGCCATTTCCCGATGCGATTGTTCCCAGGGGGTTATCTTTCCCGATTGGTTACCGACCCCAATGGGATCGCGATACAGAGGGGATCCCGTTTCGTAATGCGATCCCGATCCCATTGGGATAGCTAGAGACTGATATCTAGATAACTAGACCCTTACCAAATTCATTTGCAGCCATCTTGCTCTGAAAAATACGAAAACGCATCAAAAATAAATTATTATTAATATTAATTTAACTATTTTTATTTTTACAATTAAAAAAAAAAAACAATCTACTTTCAAAACTGGGAGACATCTTTTCATAATATTTAAATAAATTTTGTGTTTGAATAAAATCTACACATCTTTATGTTCATAAATGAAATATGTTAACTTTTCAGTTGTTATTTTATGAGTGGTTGCCCTGAAAGTGAATATTGTTATATTCGCACTACTTCAATCATATTGAATTAAAAGTTAATCTCTGCACTGATGCTTTCTTCGTGAACCATTTCCACTTTCCACCAATTTTTTCAAGCAAATATTAAAGCTCTTGATACTAGTTTAAACTGCATTTTTACCAGGACGTAATTATTATTTTTTTTTTTTAAAAAGATATTTTTGTTAAAAATTTTCTTATTTCCGTAATAAACTTTCGACTCATACTAAGTTGTGATCCCAAACAGATTAAGCATGTGTTTTGGACAATGAGAAAACTATTATTCTTGATTTTTATATAACATTTTTATTTTAGAATTGCAAGAATGTTAGTTTAGTTTTAACAGACACCCCCCAACTCACACAAACACACAAGCACACGCACAAACACACACACACACATGCATATATATATCAAACGTTTTAGAAATTATTATGTAAACGTGAAATAGTAACCTTAACTGGAAAAGCAATATACTTTTTTTAACGAAGTCCCCGAAAACTAAAGTTTGAAAATAAAATGCTTGTCTTTATCCAAAATGTTGCAACAAGGGTGTGTTAAAATTCAAGTAATATCCATTTAATCCCCACTGCTACCCTGTCTAATCGGGTGTGAACTACCGATTAGAGGAAACCACCTATAGTAGAAATTACACAGTTTCGTTGATAACTTACATCGATTAAAGAAAATCTGGTGTTAGATGTGTGTTTGCTCTAGGCTATGTTAGTTCCCCTATATATATTCCTGCTGGCGTGTAATATGATTTACAACGGCTTTTTATTTACCTACTTTCAAGTTTTGAGTTGGAAAACTCGTTATCAAAAAATGGTGGATGAAATGTTATTTCGGGAAATACCACAGGGTAAGATTTATACATAGATTATAGATTGCAAAGTAAAATCCAATAAAATGTTACTTATCGAAACTTAATTATCCCAGCTAACAGGGACAATATTAATATATATATATGAAGTTGATCTTAGGTTCAGAGAGTCAGGATTGAACTATATTGGACTTGGTACTCTGGGGTGGGGCTTTGAAGTTGAGCTTAGGCTCAGAGAGTGAGGATTGAACTATATTGGGCTTGGGACTATGGAGTGGAGCTTTGAAGTTGAGCTTAGGCTCAGAGAGTGAGGATTGAACTATATTGGGCTTGGGACTCTGGAGTGGAGCTTTGAAGTATAGCTTAGGCTCAGAGAGTGAGGATTGAACTATATTGGGCTTGGGACTCTGGAGTGGAGCTTTGAAGTATAGCTTAGGCTCAGAGAGTGAGGATTGAACTATATTGGGCTTGGGACTCTGGAGTGGAGCTTTGAAGTTGAGCTTAGGCTCAGAGAGTGAAGATTGAACTATATTGGGCTTGGGACTCTGGAGTGGGGCTTTGAAGTTGAGCTTAGGCCCAGAGAGTGAAGATTGAACTATATTGGGCTTGGGACTCTGGAGTGGGGCTTTGAAGTTGAGCTTAGGCCCAGAGAGTGAAGATTGAACTATATTGGGCTTGGGACTCTGGGGTGGGGCTAGTGCGCATTTTTTTTTTAAAGTCCATAAATCTATGACATAATGAAGTTTTCTGTTATTGAAAACTCACATAGTTGAGGGTTAAGTTTTGTTGTAGTCTGTGTGTAGCGATAAATAAGATATAAGATATATTTTCTTAATATGTCTGTAAAATATAAACATGCGGACTTATACTTTCATGCAATTTTTTGGTAAAAGCCTTATTATGGAAGATTTGTCTGATTTTAGTGCGAGTTAAAGGAGCAAAAATAATTGATAATTATCTTAATTTGTTGTTGTTGTTGTGGAATTTGTGATCTCAATTGATTCAATTTATTTTCGAAAAATCCCTTCCAGTGGTGGGGGGGAGGAAACATCGACCTCTGGTTTGTACAGTATGTCAAATTAAGTAAAATTAAATTGTATTTAATGAACAAATAAATAATATCAATGTTTTCATGTTTTTTTTGGAGCTTGGGTTTTGTGGTGGAGCTAACAATTTGATAGAATGTGTTGTCATCGGCAATGAGTCTATTTTCTAAACTTCAACTAAATAGGTTCACGGTAAGTGGGTCACTTAGCCGCCCGAATATTTTGCACCAAACACACAAAACACGAAGTTAATATAAAAGATTTAAAAATTAATTTAAAAACAACAACTAAAATACATATTATTTAGAAACAATTTGCAAATTTAAATTGTGGTGAAGAGTAATCTTTTCAAAACACGACCTTGATGTTGTGTTAACAAACTGTATATTAATAAACCACAGGTGTGTTCCAGCATGCTAACTTTATAATATTTCCATAATTGCGGATGCCAAAGTCTTAATAATGATGTGCCCTAATCATTATCGAAACAGTACATGTCAATATAAATAATTTTAAAGGAAAGCGTAAACGATAAAGAAAAAAAAACTTTTAAAATGTACAAAAAAACATTAAAAAAACATCCCGAACAAAAAAGTGGGAAAACATTTTTTAGCATTTTTATTTAAATATAAGACAAAAGCCAGACACACAACGCTCATGACCAGAAGAATAAACAATGTTTAAAAAACATGGGGATTTCTTGTAGAAAAACCCCAACATATTTTAAATTATTTTTTTTTTTAAGCAAAGGAATGAAGGTATACTTTGTAAACATTGGTAGCGTTCAGCATGAATTATTAGCTATTGTTTTTAAACAAGTATAGAAAAATTTTATTTATTTTTCATCTGTATACAATTTTGAGGAAATGAATTAAAAATATAATGTTCAACTAAACTGGGCAGAACTGCATAAATTATTATACATGTAAACGAATTTTCAAAACACTTTTGCTTGTAAAATGTTAAAATTAAATTAATATAAGTTAATTAAATTAAACCTGGAAGTATTCAGACGAAAAACAAACGATAGCTCAATTAAATTTGTTGCAGAGAACAAATATAAAATATGAAGGCCCTAGTGCTGAAAGTATTTAAGTCACAATTTTTCAAAATTAATCTAAACTGTGACCTTTTCTTTTCCTGTTTAGCCAAGTGTACTACAACCACGTGAACACATTAAAATGTGCCTAAGTCCTTTAATTATACAAGACAAAAAGGAAAATAATCAAATTTTATAGGCGAAAATAATATTTTAACCTAATTGTCTCAAAATGTGTATTTTGTGACTTAAGTACAATTAGCAATAAGGTCTTCGAATTCTAGAAAGTTGATCGTATTAAGTGGCGTTCCCACAAATTGTTTTCAGCGGACTGGCACTGCTCCACGCACCATGAATAATTCTGCTCAACTAAAAGAATTTTATTTTTTATTTTTATTTTAAACCGGTCCTTGGTACCATTTTGAAACTTTTGCACCGGTCCATCGAACTAAACATTTTGTGTATGCTGGTCTAAAGTACAACTAACGTCTTATTATCAAAATGCTTGTTCTAAATCATTAGTCAAACTTTTAAACGAAACGAAACAACGATAATGTCGATACTGCTCACACCTTATTGCAAATATCTAACGGTTGCATAAAACAATTATCTCCTTTCAAACGTAATCACAAATCCATTTAAAATATCAGCCTTATAATCGATCATATCTTCGTTGTCACTCAAGGTTTTTTTGACCTGACCTTTGACCAGCACAATATTGTAAGCCCTTGAAACTAGACCAAGACTTGTAAGCAGTTCATTCATCACCTGCAATAAAACATGCATGTATTTAAATAACATAAATGTTTCATTTGCAATAAAAAATGAATGTATTAAAATGAATTAAAAAAAGAACAACAAAAGAAGCGATATGCTGGACACATTTATCATTTTGGACTGGTTAAATGTTCTCAATAATTACTTTACGTATCCTAGTTGATGGTCTATTTGAAAATCGTTAAGATTTAAATATAACCGAACTGTACGTTTAATATTAAGACTACATTTACATAAACATCCACCCTATTGAATGGGTGCCGACAGCCCAGGTAAGAGCAAAGTGGAAATCAGCTGTCAAGTTATGGGCCCAGTCTCATAAATCGAGAAGGATAGCGACTGCTGAGACCCGCAGACTAACCCGAAAAAGGAAACCTTAGACCACCGACTAGAGCAACTATCGCCTGCCCGTGGTGTCAGAGACTATTCTGAGCACATATGGGACTAGCAAACCACATACGAACTCATTGTGTACCCACCCCACGCCTAACCGGATGATTAGAGGGTCCTTGTGGATCTTGACGGACGATCAACAACATTTTCAGAAATAATTCACATCCTTATTAATATTTTATCACACTCTATTTGCGTGATTATACAGTTGTTATTAGACACAAAAAATAATATTTATTTAATGTTTGTCTGGCTAACCTGTAAGACTGTCAGGTTATCGCCATTAGAGTCTAAATAAGAAATTTCTAATGTAGTCTCTTGTTCATCATTTGGGTTCTGAACAAAGGCATCACACTGAGCATCTTCAGCAGCTTCTGTAAGAAACCAAAAATTGTATAGCGTTAGGAAAATAAAAAATTTAATTGAAACAAATTATTTAATTTATAACAATGTTTGATATATAAATTTTTTAACATCAACATTCAAACTTTTGTTTCTAAATTTTACTTTTATGTATTTTCTTTCTAAGTCAAGCAACTTTAAGGTTTCATAGACAAAATATTTCTTGAAAATATATTTTAAAAAACAAATAAAATAAATTAGATTACGCAGAATGTTCACACTTCTACAAACATATTCCTTTGATTACACGTCTAAGTTACAACTGCCTACTTCTTTTTCGTACACATGTTTCATTGCAGGTATCTATTAATTATTATTTAGATACGCACAGAATAGTTGCTTTCCTTCTAAGTGTTTTTTTATATTAATACATCTTTTTATCTTTCGTTTACGTCTCGTGTTTGACTCATAAACATTTTCTTTCATTTTATTGGATGCTTTTTTATTGAATTGGCTTACAACTTCATATCTTTACTATCAACTTAATATTTAAATCACCTAAGCTTGTACGTATGTGTATTTTGCTTTTGAATACTTCTTAGCAGAAAGTCCACTTTTTTGTAATGTCTTTTTTTCTTTCTACACTGAGTCAGCATCTTATCTAATTACTCCAAATGTAACCAGTCTAAATTTGGACATTCAATAAACCATTCCTCCTCTAATTTGTTATAGTAGCATAAACCATCACTTGTTCAAATCAAAATGTCAAGTTGACGAATGCACATACATCGCTTTGTTAAATTGAAATATATATTTTTACATATGATACTTGAGTAAGTGCTCCATTGCACAGATTCAGTAAAAAATAGAAAAATATTATCATACTCCACTGGCTAAAGGATATGACGATGTACTTAATTATATAAAGTTTTGCTTACAATCTATTGATACAAACTTCTCCTATAACCTGCTTGTACAATCTCCTCCTACAGTCTCATTTTTTTGAACATTCCAAGATAACTCTAATTTTAAATATCATACAACATTGTTGACTACAAATGTCCCATATTAAACTGCCACGCGAATTCTTATTTCTTGTTTGAGTTTTACTCTACGATCAACATTCCCGAAATTTCATGATGTTACTTGTAACATAGCTGAATGTTCTTCTACCTTCAGTATGTTATCTAATACTTTATTAATATATATGCAGCTACCACTCACACCATAAAGTAAAAATCATCCTTAATTTTGCTGCCGTCTCATTTATCTCAAGAATTAAACAGATCCGATTAGATACATCACACAGTTCTTTATTATACAAATAATTTGTACAAATATGGTATTTGAAATTGTTACATTCATGTAACTGTTAAAGTTACTACAATATAAGAAATTAAGACACACTTTAGTATTATTTTATCCATGAATTAACATCACATTGAAATATTGCCTCATTTCTCTCTCTGACCAAAGCTCGTGCCCGCTCACTTACTCACAAAATCATGAATTCTTCATTCGCCACAAAAATTAGTTCTCCTTATTCTCATGATATGATTTATTATAATTAAATTACTACGAAACCGTGAATAGAAATAAATGATACTGTCATGTGTTGTGTTACATTACTCTAAAGAATTGTATGAAATATCGTTAACTTAACATCTTAATTTAAAAAAAAAACAACAACATTATCATATTAATATTCACACATTACTGTTACTCTTTAGATAAATAATAATGAATTCAATTGTTGAGGTAGAGAAACCCAGTTTAATATGTGTACGATATAAACAATAGCTTTAAAAAAACACTCGTGTAAAAATGGTTAAAAATATATAAGGAAAAAAAGAATATTTCGGATTGTAAGTAAGCATTGCCTGAGGTAGACACAAATGTCTTTATCAACGTTGCTTCAAACTGTTGAACACACTACACAAAGATACGGTCTTATAAATACAAGTATAACTTATTACAGAGATTTAAGACCGTGTTGTTTGCTTTATACTATCTTAATTAAAACGTGCTATACTAACATATACATTTAAAGGAACACATTTTTCTTTCTTATTAAGTTAATTTTTGTTTTGTTTACTTTATTGTATACTATATAATTTATTACGTATTTAGAATCCTAGTGTTTAAAAATAAGTACCATACATCTGAGTGAATTGTTTCTATATAAATATATTATCGTTTACAATTTCTTCAAGAGATAAGATTGTGAAGTATGAGTTGCCAATGTCGTCACATATAATTAAAATTATAGGTGATTAGATGGCATGAACATAATTTTTAAACTAACACATGTTACAATGTTCCTTTGTTTATTAACTAAATCTAAGCAATTTTGATGGTGTCTTCTATCTTATCATCAAATCATTATTTGCACCTGAATTAAAAGAACTTTGCAATAACTTTATAGAAAAAAAAGAGCACACAAAGAAATAAATGCATAGACTAAAATAATAATTATTATTATTTAAAAAAATATTTTAAAAAACATGAACAAATGCACAAATGTAAGATCGTATAAATGCGACATTAAAGGCGTACGAGCAAGATCAGAATTTGCTTAACGTATGCATATTGAAGTTGTAGACACTACAATTCTATTCATGATGCACTATTACTAAATTTTGAAGAAAAAGTAATAATTTATTGTAACAAAATAAACATTTGTCATTCTACATTACATTCAAAACACACAATGAGCATTTTGATACAATTTTCGTTACATTTAGCAAACGTCCTATTCAAATAATATATTATATATATATTATATATTATATTATATATATATATTATATATATCATATATATATATATTATTTGTTTTTGGAATATATTATTTATTTTACACAACTATTATTGCAATGCACATTGACTTGTCATGTTCTGGCTAATAAACTATAAAACCAACTATCAGATCATGACATTAAAACTAGATGCTAGTATGTATTACACAACCTTTAGTTCTCTGATGTATTCGTTCATCTCTAGTTATCATAACATGAACGTACAACAGTATATTGTGTAGTGTTTGTTTTTTATTTGTTTTTTTTTTTGAATTTTTTAAATAAAAAAGCATAACATACCAATTTAATTTGTAACACACAAATCATGTATTATACAAAGCTTATACATAAAGCATTACAACTTTGCTAATGTGATAAATTTTCTGTTTATTTAAACATCAATCTGTAACATTCCATACGTTTTATATTAATACCTTGAGTATTTATTTGGCTGTGACCATAGTTAATGCAATTAGTTTACTTGTAAATTAATAACAAAAACTGATTTTATAGAAAATACCCAATGAATATCATTATACATATTTGCTGCAACTTGTGTTCGTCAAACTTCTGCAAAAGAAAGATTTAGAAAGACATTTTTTTAACTTTTAAATTGATATTCGATTTAGAGTAAAATATATTCTATAATAAAATTCTCAAATTTGTAATCTGATGGCTCAACTAAAATAACATAAATTTATTTCGTGCAGATTTTATTTTTTACCACTTTTTTAACTATTATTTAACTACTCACTGATTCAGTCAGTCAGTCTTTATTGATATTTTAAATGTATTTATTACTATTTTAAAATTCTGCCTACTAATTTTGAAAAACAAATGATAAAGAGGCCGATTGATCTCCTTGCAATAATCATAAACATTTAGAAAATTCAACTGTGTAAACAAATAATTAGGTGTATTACGTGAGCTGAAACTCCAGTTGCCCGCTGCTTGTCTGGCTCACAATGTAGGTCGTGATTGGCAAGGCGTCTGCCATGATTGTTGTCTGATGTTCATTTGTTCTTAATGCCATAAAGTAGTCATGTGGGTTGGGAATTCCCGACTCCGTCAAGAGTTGTCTTTTAATCTTATAAAATACAATATTATAGATCTTAATTTTCTCTCTTCGTTGTAATTTTCCGTAAAAAAATAATATTGGATTATGATATAAATTCTAAGTTTAATGGTACATTTTACCAAATATTTTAATATCATTTTCAACAGCAGCCATAGATAAATTAAAATTTAAGAAGCTGTAAGCTAACATGAACGTTTCATATATTTAAATTCAAGTAAATTAAACAAAAAATTGAAATTTTTTGTTTGTTCAACTCAAAAGCGTCCCTATATTTGTTTATACTTAGTTCAAAACGAATTATATAAAACAAATTAAACACGAAACAAAAATGTTTACAAACCTCGCCGACAGTACGAACACGACCGTTTCGTTCCATTATGTTGATTGTCTTTAATACAATTTGACCGTTTGGGTACTGGACATGTATGTCATGGCCAAAGTCTGGCATGGCTTCTTTAAAAAACATAAGCAAATAAATAATACGTGTGTTTAACTGAGCCAATCAGTCGAGTTGATTTATATCGTTTACAATTCCGTTTTTCATTAATTGAGAAAGAAAAATATTTTTTGTTTCTCCTTTAGCTTTTCCTCAAAAGGAAAGAATTCAATTATATTTTCACTGTTCTATTTCATTATAAATAATACCAACCCTTTATTATCCAACCAAAACTCTGATAGGCAAGTCCCAACACTCTGCATATTATACAAGAATTAACTATATTACTTGTCTCCCATGAGTGTTCACATAATTATTCATATTTGTGAAAGTTATGTTTTTTATCATATTAGAAAAAACACTGTATTATTTATTTTTAAAGAAAATTATTATTTCAACTTGACTTCGATTGTTACTTAAAGTTTAAAATATATATTTACTTCATTTAAAAAAATAAATAGTGTTCGGTTTGGGGAAGGGGGGATGGGATGAGTCTCTAAAATGTGTTAAGTGATTTCAAATTTAACTTTAAATCGTGTTTACTATTCTACGTTTGTCTGTCTTTAGGTACGTGGTTAATTCCCTTCAAGCTCCAGTGCAACCAATTAATGTGGGATATAATTTAAAATGTCATTGTTGCTGCAATGCGTTCTAAAAGTCATTTACAAAGAAAAGTACGCACTAAATTTCAAACTAGAGGAAACAAAACCAGACAAACGAAACCTATGTTTAAAAAATGTTTAACACAATTGAACAATAAATAATTAACCTAAAGTGTTTAAAAATAAAATAATATTTTTACTTTCATCATTCGTTAAACTCATTCATGCTTCTCTCACAATTTCCATTTTTTAAAAATAATTATCAACTAGGTGATGCATACTAAACAAGAAGACACACTGAATCGCTTTAACTCGCATAAAGTTCGCCCACCATCAGTCAAGGAAATACTTAGGGTTATAACAAGCATGCGCATCTCTCAATATCTCTGTGTCTTTTGGTTCTCATACTCACCGAAATGGCCTGCCATCTGATAGGAAAAAAATTAAAAAATTAAAAGATTAACATTTATTTGAAAATATTTTTGTTAATGATGATCACATGTCAGGTTTAACAATGCTGTAACAAACAAAACATTGAACTTGTATATAGACTTGCAATCAGTGAGATGATAATAGTTGTGCCCCGTAACTAATCATGCACAGTGCATAGGAAGAGAGCGGATTAATACTATTTCATTGTATTATATTGCAGTTAGTTGTATTTTATTAAATCATGCCAATAACATTTTTAAAAAAATGTATTTTTACTCTCACATTGGAGGGTTTGCATAATCCCCACATAGTGGAATTTAGCATTTTCAAGATGAAGTTTTGTTTCTAGTTGAACAATATTTTCTGTTGAGATGGCGATATTGGTCTGGACATTGGGGTTATTAAAAATGTTTAGTTGCTTACCTAGGGCATGGGTAAAAATACAATGAATTGTGAGGAAAAAATAGAATAGGATTTTTGTAAGGAAACAATTGAAAAATTACTTGTTGAAATTTCAACCAAAAAAAAAAAATATCTTCCAATCTGTTACTTTATGTTTAAGCTAAGACATTTGCTTTCAAAATTTAAATTATTTATAAGAGTTATACTTTTTTTACAGACGTTTCATTAGACACGAAATATTTTACTTTCAAAAATCGCGAATGGAACTCGCTTGCATGTGCCATTTCATATTGCTAGTCTTTTATGGTATTATTTTCATTAGGACAGATTCAGTAATTTGATAATATTTTTTTTATATTAAAATATGCATTTATATGAAAAAAATGGCAAAATATTTGTGATCGGTGATTGTATTGGTGGAGGACTCGTCTTGTGCAGCGACAGGTTATACATATTGCCCTTTTAAAAAATCAAGTGTTAATTGTTTCCTCCTAATTTCAAGTGGTTTTTAGGATACCATTGTTGATAAATTGAAACTCATGTGATTTCATGGTATGTTTATTAAAATTGTACACAAAATTATACAGTAAAAAATGGAATTATTTGTAATATGGTTTATAGTCGAAGTGCAGCGTTGGGTTATTTATTTTAAAAGGCTATCAAATAAAATAAAATAAACAGATGTAGAGCCACTAATATTATCATTTTTTCCCCTCGAAGAAAGGTTAAGGTCACTGACACGACATTGACACCGATAAGCCCTATATTAAGTCTTCAATATGCCATTTTGTTTCTATGGTGTCACAAAGGAGCCATGACAATTAAGGGCGTTCTAATATGTTTCATGAGTCCTGGTTTTGACAACAATATCATGATCTCTGGGATTTGACAATATCAATTAATACCTTACATTGAAGTTTTTATCAATTGTTATTTAAACACATTAATTTTGACTGGTGCTCTTGTTGCCCCCCAAAGTTTTGATTTACTGTTATAATTTAGATGTACAATTTATTATTGGTTCTCATTTTAATTAATATGGCTTTCATTAAAGTTAGCTTTAAAAAATAATCAAAACTTGTACATATGATTATATCTGAAATACTTGTGTCTCAAAAATCATATATTTTTAGGAACGCCTCAAGGAAATGTGTTAGAATTTACCCATACTCTAGACTGACTGGGTAAAATGTGTACAAATTAAGGTACAAAACGAGACTATTTAAAAAAAAATAAAATAAAACATAACCTACTTTTTTGGGTACCCGGTAAGGTGACGTTCAAAGAACCAATGCCAACAAAATCTAATTAATTCTGTTTTTTAAAGCCACAATGGTTCGGAATTTTTGTTCCGATTTGGAAAATTCTAAATCTATATTTAGAAACTCTACTACGCAATTGTAGTTGTATGTTTAGTATTAGACATTATCCAAAATATTTTCCTAGATTTATTCAGTAAAAAAAATAAAATATATTCATGTATTTGCTTCAAATTTTACTCAAATTTACACACATCTATAGTTTAGATATTACTTTAAAAAAATTAATATCGTACTCAACTAAAATATGCAAAAAACTTTCCTAATTTAATAAAGTTCACATTTGATACAGTTATTACGGAAATTTCCGCTGTAAAATGATCGGTAATCCCCAGGAATCAGGTCTTTCCGTTAGTCCGTGCACGGTTACCAGCCTAATAGCCGAGGGTAATTGATGACGTATATGTTTCCGTTTAAGATACGATTATGATTAAATGGAATTGTCTTGCAGACTAACTGCTTGTGATAATATATAATAAACAATACCATAATCAGCATACAGCAAGCGCTGGTTCATATTCCAAATAATGTTTTGTTATGAAACATTCTGCATATATACGACACTATGACGTATACACTGCTGTTGTTGTTCGTCCGTCAACATCGACTAGGAGCATCTAGTCACGCGGTTAAAGGAGGGGGGGGGGGGTAGGTCACAGACTGTTCGTTGATGGTCTGCTAGTCCGATCTGTGCACGGAATAGTCTCTGGTAACGCGGGCAATGGATAATTGTTGTAGTCGGTGGTCTGAGCCTGCTTTTTCGGGTAAGCCTACTGGTCTCAGCTGTCGCTATCCTTCTCGCTTCGTGACATTGAGCCTCAGTCTTTAAAGCTGATCGTCACCTGGCTCTGTCCTGGGCGGTCTGCACCCATTCAATAGGTTTGATAATGAGAGTGACCGACAGTACGTTGCCTAGAGTTTAGGTCCCTTGCGCTTTAGTTATAGGTAAATTCCAGAGTCAAAAATGTCGTTCCAGCTCTTGCAGAGTTGTGTTGTAATATTCTGCAAGCCCCCTAAAAAGCTGATGTAATGTATCAAATAACACAAAGAAGTGAAACAGTTCATTTAAATATATTTAATCCTTTGTTTGCAATGCGATTGAAATGCATAAGAAACCCCACAATTATTATACTGATGAAAAATCATAGGGAATACGGGTGGAAAAACCCACGATCACTCACTTAACATCATGAAACGGACACATAAAAAATAATCACACATTTTGACCGTAACACGTCCCCCCTCACGAGTGAAATTAGTTGAAACTCAATGTTGCGAGTTTAAAAAAAAACAATGGTCATTTCGTGTGTATGTTATAGTCAAACTGACATTCCAATGAGAGCATATAAAAATATCGAAATGTATGATAATGAAAATGGTGAAATTCCTATTTGCTATCATATCATTTGATCATTTAAAATTGCAAGTCAATACTATTGACATACTAAATACAATAGTAATAGGTAAAGTAGTTACTCTCTTAGTCAGCTCAATGCTTACCTAAAAAAATGGAAAATGTATTAAATACATTGTCACAAATATTTAAATCATTACAGCACATGATTTAGAAAAATCTTTATAAATGCAAAGTGAAAAAGAGAAGAGAAAAGTGTCAACATCTGAGCTTGTGTGGACAGCCGTGAATAGACCCGTCAATGTTTACATATACGATTGTGGAATGTTCCGTTTGTCCCTTTGTCTTAAAAAATCGTGGAGGTTATATGATCAACTTAACTCCCCCGTTTCTCTTCTCGTGTCTGACATGCAATGTCCAGTAGTCACCACACAAGTCTTTTATATGCAACGAAAGTTTTGCTCCACCCCGAGCTGTCCCTTCTCCCTAGTAACAACCAACATCATGGTTAAAAAAAAAAAATTCTACTGTATCATACATGCTAATTTTAGACAAATCAATCTTCGTAAAGTTAATATTTCCATCGTCTCTGGACGGAAAGACTTCATAATCTTTGCCCCTAAGGCGGTCACTGTCATCTGTGAAAAGTTCACAAATAGTAGAGTTCAATTCGGGAGCAGCTGAAAACTGTGATCTCCCCTCCTCCTTAAAACATAACAACTCGCCTTGGTCTAGGTTATGGTCTCCTCTTCGTGGTTACGGCAGCTTGTCCAAGTTCTAACCATGACACATCTCTTGCGTGGAAGCGGAAGACTGTTCATTCATTCAACACCCATGGGTGTTTTATCAAAAGCCTCAGGCACTCTATCAACATAAACATGTGGATATTCTCTAACACTAGGTTCACATTCAATATTAGCATCAAAATCACCATAAAAAGCATCAGCATTACTAGGGAAAGCGATATTATCAACAAAATTTACCCAATAATCCATGAACACAAGTAATGTTAGTATCAAATTCATCATGGGAAAAATCAAAGGTTTATCATTTTTCTTACTATTTCTACTGCCAAATTTTACGTTTGTATTTTTAGTTTCTGACAGACTTAAACAAGACTTGTTCTCTTGACACCATTTAAGCTCATTCCCACTAACTTCCACATTTGCATATTTCCTCGGTCTACCTCTCCCATAAATATTTTTAAAGGCCTTCTCTCGCTCGTTTTCTGATCAACTTTTACTACAAGGAAAGTGCCAACTCCTCTATGTTCTTCTGGATTGAGTAATTTGTCAAGTTCCCAATCACGTTGTAATATGTCGTACTATTCTTAATATCACTGAATAAACTCAAGTCCTTTTCATAATAACTAATACTTTAATAGCTAAATATAAATACAGGCTGCAACTTCAATAGACGCATGAATCTATTATGATATAGCGCAACTGGCTATCAGACATGAAAGAAACAAATCTTACTTCCACTATGATATACTCAATACTGCCGCACGACTAAAACTTACGTCACAATACAGACTGGACAATACGTCACAATTAACGAAAAAATACGTCAATCAGTCAAGCGCGGGAAGAGCGTTCATTAACTACTTAAAACTCTCTAACACACACCCGCGCGTAATAAACATGACATACACTCACATCAATTACTAATGAACTCACACACTCGACAAAAAGCTTGGTCTCTAGTCCAAACACTTCGAAGATATGTCTACTTCAGTACTAGCTAGTCTATATTCTGCCTTTGTAATTTTAAATTCAGATAGTAACGTTATTTCTTAAAAATCTACACATTTTTCTCACCACAGTTTCGGTGGGTTATAAGCATATATATACACCAAATATATTCTTCTCTCATTTCACGCATAGATGTTTCTTCCTGGCGTATGTTTAATCTTCCTTTGAAATTGTGTTGTACCGGTTTATCCCGCTCTATAGCCTTCTCATTTGGAGAAAAATGTCCCCTTTCAGTACCAGTTAGTATAGTAGCATTGTAGTAGCATCCCACCTTACATTGCACCCTACATTTCTCCTTACATTCCACACTTAATCACACCCTACATCTCACCCTGTATACAACCATGCATCCCGCCGTACATCCCACCCTACATTCCACAATACACCCAACACCTTTCAGCACAAACACATTAGATCAGATCGATCGGAACAAGTTTAATCCCTAAATTTTGGATTAAAACAATAGTTTAAAAGTATTTTTGATCCACAGTCTGTTTGAACTTAATAGCGTGCTTCCCCTACTGTTACACAATCTAAATACTTACTATTAAAGTCAATATTCAGTCAGTATAGAAGCAAAGGGACTGAAGTTCAGTGGTATAAAACTTTGTTTTCCTTGTTCTTTTTTTATTCATTTACCTTTTTTTTTTCACTTGAGTCATAGTTTTGTCGTCGAGTGTTTGCCTTGTTTTAATGATGTCTTATTAAGCAATAATTCTCTTGTTTTGTGTTAATTTGTTTCTAATATTGTCTTATTGAGTAATAACCTTTTGTTTTGTGTTTAAATTGTTATAAATGTTGTCTTATTGAGTAATAGTTCTATTGTCTTGTGTTTAAGTTGTTTTAAATGTGGTCTTATTGAGATATTTTTGTGTATGTAGAAGATGAACATATAAAATGACATTTTTTTTCAAGAATCCATTATTTGGATCGATCAAATAATTGTAATTATCTCATAGGATTAGAATAAACGACCCGATGTTTTCGGGATAATAATAGTATGTGCTTTGCGATAATTTATACTGGCTATTGCAAAAACTCATCAGTATTTATGCAATGATATTTACGTTTCTAATATCATTAAGCTTTGTCAAGTATTTATCTGCCATATATTATACATCTACCCTACTCCCTTACATGCCTCTAAACTACACTTTTTATTTCTCTAAACATGACCTTAAATGACCCAACCTACATTGTCCCTAATTATACCACTTTTGTCACTAAAGAAGTTAATTGAGAAACGATTTTTCGGAAGAGAAATACTTTAAATGTCTTGTGTTTTTAAATTATTAAATTTTGGGCCTACGCAATCCCGTACAATTATTTTTTTTAATGTATTTAAATACGTTATTTCTCTGATAATTTACGCAACTAATAACTTCCCGAGACTCTAAACCAGTGGTTCTCAACCTTCCTAATTCCGCGACCATTTAATACAGTTTCTCGTGTTGTGGTGACCCCCAAACATAAAATTATTTTATTTGACACATTATAAATACGTGTTTTCTGATGGTCTAAACCGACCCCAAAAGGGCCATGACCCACATTTTGAGAATCGCTGCTCTAAACCTATGTAAATAGGAATGTTGTTTGACTGTAACACTGTCTTAAAAAGTCTGAATGAAATATTATGTAACTTTAATTGTGTTCACCAACAATAAAATAACACATACAACAATAAGAGCAAAACAAATTAACTTCAAAGTTAACTTTAATTAATTTTTTGTTAAACAGTTTACATAATATTTAAAGTTTCACAATGTAGACAAAATGTATTGAAAAGAAATTGCACAACATCAAAGTATGTTTAAAAAATGAATTTCGTCAAAGTAAATTTGTATTCAAATTTAAAATCTCCATTTGTATTGTCGTCTGTAATTAATATTCAACGCTGCATAATGACCTAGTTTACTGTTAATGTCTGTGAAGCATTTGAGTAGGAAGGAAAATGGGCGGGGTTTGTGGTCCATATCTGTTGCACCGACTTCTACATCTTAACATACGAGAACTTTTTCGGGTTATATAATCTTTTTTTTTAATCTGGAGAGAGGTTGTCTAAAACCATGACTTCGAACTCGGTGACCTCGGTGACCTCAGTGGCAATGACCTATACTCTACATCATTGATTCTTGTCTCACAGAATGTGTTTTAATAATAAGAGAACTGCAACACGTGTATTTAGATGTATCATTATATTTTTTTTGGAAAAGCGTACACGAAAGAAATTATAATGTACAACGGCAGTTTTAGCCATTTCCTTAATTAAAAATGAAGAATATGTTTTGTTTCGTTATAAAATATTTGTGTAAGATAATTTTGCTTTTCAGCACTTTTTCTTCGTTCTCCGTATGCGATAATGGTCAAGGCGATACTCGACTGTAAGTACGCAGGTGGCTTGCCAGTGCTTTCTGTCGCAATTAGGTGTGTCGGCATGTAGAACAAACGTGTCATTGCGTCATAGAGACATTGAGGATGCGTCAGATTGTACTTTATTCGCACTTTGTTTGAGCTTGCAAGGTGCGTTTAGTCTCTGAAAATTGCACTCCAACAATAAGTGTGCATGACCAGTTTGAGTACAAAAAGAAATTACAATCTATACATTTAATATTTTCTTTTAAAGTCTTGATTGTAAAGTGTAGTACATAATTTGTGTTCTATTTTTAATCAAAATAATCCATAGTATTAAAACAAAATCAATTTTTAAAAGGCGACCTTAAATCACTTAATATATATATATATGTGTGTATGTATGTATGTATGTATGTATGTATGTATGTATGTATGCATGCATGTATGTATGTATGTATGTATGTATGTATGTATGTATGTATGTATATATGTATGTATGTATGTTTGTATGTATGTATGTATGTATGTATGTATGTATGTATGTATGTTTGACAAGTGGGCGCCACATCACACCCTCACCGGCCTTGGATTATCCCCAGAGTCGTCATTACTAAAATTCGTGTTTTTTTTTAAACCCCTTACTGTGGACATGGTCGCAACGTTTTAAGGTAATCACACAAGCTCCACTACTGCCCGGGCATGTCGGCGTTGTGTCCTCGTATTCTATGTACAGGTAATGGAAGGGAAAGAACTCTTTGGGGCAAGCCGTGATATCCTCGCATTCTCCAACGGTGACCATTTTAGGACAGCCATGAGGATGGGAGACAATCAGAACAATGTTTCTCTCCTTTATGGATCTGTACATTTTGGATACCTTCTTCTGCGCACGTGAACAATCTTGGATCAAACTCAACAAAAATTGATATAAAATAATCATCACTGCAGTGCACACATACCAAGTAACATGTATCTTCATATACTTGGGCTTCTTCGACACGAGACCCGCGCAATGTTACCGCAGGAGATGTATCATTATCATAAAACAACCTGACAGTGGTCTTGCTCGCCTCAAAATCATCAAACACCACGCGTGCATCGGTTTTACATACACTTCATAAATACTTTTTCCTTTCTTAGAGAGATCACAATTGTCAGATGGGCTAAAATCATTTCGTCTCTTCAAATCCCTTATCAAACCTGTCCCAACCATAAAGGTTTTTTCATAACGTTTCCCATGAAACGGATAGTTTTTCACGTGTCGCAGTTTTTCTAACTTGTCGGAATCATAATCCAACGGAAAACCACTAGGTCTCTCCCTGCTTGTCCCAGAGACTACGACTTTAACTGTCAGAGCAGCTGTAGCTTGGTCCAGCTTCAAAAGTTCCTGGTTTCGGTACGGTACGGGAAGATGATGGGTGGTAAATTCCTTGATCGGTATAAACGCTTTGTGACCAGGATTCTTCTCACAGTGTGCGTAATGTTTATGTAAATCAGCTTCACCACCTTCAGCATAATCGGCCTCATGGGTTTCTGAACAAAAAAGAAAAGTGATAAAATCAAACTGGTAATATTTAAAGAAATAATTTCTACCATGATCTTAACTTCCTTCTTTATTGGAAATTAACCACTATTTGCCTTGAAACCAATAACTGTTTTAGATACATAATTGTTATTATTAATATTATATTTGATATTATGAATGTAATAAGAATTAACAATTTTTAACATTTGAAGAGACAAAAATAAAACGAATACATTTATATTCATTCGCCTTAATCGAGTATCAATACACAAATATGATAAATGTGTTTATGAAAGTAAATAGAGAGGAAAAGTCTATAGCAAAATAATGTAAAAATTCACTGAATTTAAAAATGAAATGATTGTTTATGTAACAATGCCCCTAACGCTACCAGGTGGCGCTGATTTCATTAAAAAATATTACGTGTAACTGCGCTAAATGAGATTATTAAAAAAATATATCACAATTACGTGTGATGCGCAATATACTCTACTGTTTTACATTAATAATTGTTTTAATTAATCTGTGGTGTAGAAGCGGGATTGACATTAGAATATCAATATAGCGCAGTGGCGGTGGCCTACGGGGGGAGGATGGGGATTGAAATGCTATAACTAATTGGGAGTCTTAAATGATGCACTATTTGTAGATTTGAAGTTCTTTTATTGCAGCCACCATTGTTCGGCGGGATATAGATAGTAGTGCATAAGAAAGACCGTCGATCATATTGCAAGTAATTGAATTCGGTTTTAGTCTTTATAAAGTTAACGTCCTCGAGATTTAATCACTTTATTCGCAACTTAATTGTGTCAGGTAAACTCTTAGCATACAAGTACTTGCGATATGTCATAGAAAGTACACCTATGACACAATGACCGATTCCCGTCAACTAGAACTAGTTTAACATTTAAGAATCTGTGTAACTCAATCGACTTGTTGCGGGATTATATTTAGTAGCATGATGTACGATGATAAGCACAGTTAGGTAGATAGTCGTTTTAGTATCGAGTTAGTTAGGCAGTTAGTTAGACGGTTAGTCAGGCAGTTATGTAGACAGGTTGACTGTTTGGCAGTTAAGCAGGCAGTTAGTTTAAGCACTTAATTGCACAGTTAAGCATTTAGGCAGGTCATTCTATAGGCAGTTAGGTAAAAAGTTAAAGGGGCATTTAGATAGGCAAAAGTAGACTCATATTTTATATGAGTGTGTCTTAATTAAATAGATGTATGTTTAAACGTAACACATACATAGCAATTTAAAAAAAAAAAAAATTAAAAAAGGTTCCCCATGTAGTGGTGATCCCCCACCAACTTAAAATTATTTTCCTTGCTACTTCGATAGTCATAGGGACACCTTTAGGTTAAGGACCGCTGATCTAGGGCATATATTTTAGTTTTATAAAGTTTTTAAAACTTCTGGATAGTGTCAAACACACCGAGATCATAATTAAGATTTAAAATGGTAATAAGGGGAGAGACTGCAATCAGGTTAGCACAATAGGAAATTAGTAAAACACAGTATGGTTAAACCTGAAACAAGGAACGCTACAAAACAAAGAACGTGTCGACAGGAAGCCTTCATCAGCGAACAAACAGAAAAAACGAATAAAATTTAAAAAAATATATAACAAAATAATAATATAGCACTTAGCTGATAAGTAGTGTTCAAGAGGGTAGCAAAAGCTTTACTAATGTCCTATTAAGATTTAAAGCTAGAAATACCTTCTGAAAGCACGGGACGTTGTTTTTTTTGGAAGACAATGGTCTCTTTCTTGACAGGCAACAGTCACATCTATCGATACTTGTGATACACCAAATTATACTTAAATTTATTTGAGATCCAAATGTACAAAAAAATTTACAATGATTAGTTTTGTTACAAATTTGAACATATAATGTAATTTCTTTTAACTACCATAAGACGAAAAGATGACATTACTTTTAATAACAAATTGTTAATTTTTTTATTATCTTATTTTTTTATTATGTTAAGTAACTTTTTAGTAATTTCATTTTAAAATCGGCAACCACAATTATTATTCATTTTATGTATTAAAACTATATATTTTTACTTTTTATTTCATTTTTTTTCATAATTGGTATTTTTTTTATAAATATGTTAATTAAACGAGGAAAAAAAACAGCTCATCAAATGTTTATCCTTTAATGGTAAATTCAACACGCGAACGGTTAAAACTTGTCCGGCTGCTGTTAACAGGCCTTAAGTACGCAGAAGAGCTGAGATGGGATAACCTACCGATCGCGTGTTGATTCCGTCGCCTAGCAACTTAGCCGTCAACATTTGCTGCCACGGTATCATCTATTTTGTTTCATTCTTAAAAGAATAAACTTATAAAGACAATTGTAGTGGGAAATCCTAAGATTCGTATTAAGGATTTACTTCATCTTGATGTCAAGCAGAGGTTTAGTTGCGTTAGGGTGCACAGGGGCGCCTTCATAATCTTTTTTATTAAGATTATCCTGATAGCATTACATAACATTTTATTTTAATACTGTTTGTTTTTATATTCAAAATGACCAAGTGTAATGACCAGGGAGTTTACGAATGTCAATTTTGAAAGGTGTATATTGTATAAAATAGAAAAATAAAATATTGAAATTATGTATTGTGACATATCGTTTTGTCACATCAAGGAATTAAATAGTTATAGGTTTTGGAAAGCCTTGAGTTAGTGTTTACTTTACGGCATTTCTTCTATCATTACGATTTGTATTATTTATTTCATTTAGCACATTTATTGGCCCAAACATTATTTCGTTTCCTAAAATTATTGTTTTAAAAAATTCAATCGTTAGGATTAAATAAGGTTTAACTGAGGAATAAGTGGGGATTAAGTGAGGATTAAGTGATGATGTGTTGTGTATACACTCATCTAATGACCGGCTCTTTGGACTTCTGTTGTAATCAATTCCAATTTACTTCCTCATGTCTACCATGCAATGTTAAATGTTCATATGACACACTTTATTAACTGTTTTTTACTTACGTTTGAGTTAATTTCCATGTTATAAAATTAACCAGCTTAAATTTTATCAATAATACTCTGACGTTATTAAAATAGTATTTGACTGTCAAATGTGTTACTTTTATTTTTTGAATATAAAATTTTGTAGCATGACATTATATATTTATTATGGGATCAAATTTTCATATTTGTCTGTCTACTTTCATAAAATGGTCTACATTTAAATCGTGATAGTTCGTCAAAATCTATCCCAACAAATTATGTTTCTTACAGACTAAGGAATGTAACATAAATGTATGAACTGTTACCTTTATTAACCATTATCTAAATTGGACCTACGTAAACCTTCAATATATATTCCCACTAAGTTAGCCCCAAATTCGTTACAAAATTTGCACCAATTAGACACGTAAAGGTTATGGAAACTAACGTTATATTTGGTCATTTACCAGAGAAGTATCACAATTTTTAATTAGTTTTAAAATGTATTTTTTTCAATTTACTTTCAGTCCAGAAAATATCTATTATTAAAACCACGTGATCTGTTGTCTTATGTTTGTATTGTATAATAAAAAAATTCGTATAGTCGACAAGTTATTTCACTGTCATTGATACGTCTTTTCATTTTAAGCATAACCATCTCATGTTCAACTATTTCAGCCCAGATAACTTAGATGACTAAGATGATACAATTTATATGGTTTTAATTGTGCATATTCTACCCCCACACCCAAGCTATAAAAATAAAATAATGACATTTTGAAAAAAAAAAAATTAAAAATAAAATATGGCGCATTTATTCGATTACGGCAATTACGACTACTATAATATTAAATACAGATTTAGTTGTAAAAAAAATATTTTTTTTACAACACTTGACTCTCAGTTGATAATGTAGAAACATATTTTGAAAACTTGCTTTAACTTACACTGCGTTTTTAAAAGCTAGTTGTATATGCGTAAATGAGGTCTTTAATAGACATGAACTGTTTTTCTGTATATCGTAGCATTATTGCAAAAGAGGTGCTGACAAAAATAATATTGCAGTATTTTGAATGAAATTATACTACTCTTGCAAGCATGCATGCTCTTATATTCACTTGTTGGACTGTCAGGTCGTCTCCATTGGCCTCAACCATATGGACTGGGACACGTAGAAGTTTTCCTGATTGGGGCATTATCACAGAATCCTCCAGGCAGTCATCAGAAGTTTCTAAGGTAAGTATAATCGGTTTATAGGACTCATTTATTTCATTAAATGTCACCAATGAAGGAAGCCTATCAAAACTATTCTAACAATGAAGGAAGTCTATCAACACTATTCTAACAATAAAGCTGGCACTTAGACAGAAACAATTCAAAACCAAAAGCACTATTGCTGTTTAAATTAACAGTGTGAAATAATAAAACTTAGGCTGACATCAAGTTTGACTTAGCTTACACAATTTGAAGAACAACATGAATTTCCAGCCAAAGAATTGTTCTTTATTTCAACATTTAAGTATTTTCTGAGTGGGAAAAAGTATAATAAATATAAATATTTCAATACAAAACCTCACCAAAAGTCGCCATCACGAATCCAAAGAAAAGTTTGCTACTGCGTGTACTTGAAAGAAATCCGGCTTTTAAACTGCTGTAAATGTGATGTGTTCTTCGTCATCATTATGATCACGTCATGATGATAATGTTATTTAGAAATAAAAGAGGACTTAAGAAAAAAAAACGGGTTGAGATTGGTCAGTACAGAATACAAACCTCTTGGTATAAATAAAATTTAATACAGGGAGTTTCTTTTAGTGAGTTAAGGTGTACTTTGATTGTGCATTCCAAATATATGACGTTTTAAAAGACTTGTCTCTTGGCGTTTATTGAATTCTTATAAAGGACATATTGAAATGGGAGATTCCCGATGTCATGGAGCAATCTATTTATAATCTTACATTATTAAAATATCATTCACATTTTATCGTGTGCTCTTCAATTCACAGGCGCAATAATTTAGTTTAATAACCAGGTCAGAATTACCGTTTTGTTTGTACATTGAAATAAGCTTAGATGTTACCACTTCAAAGTAGTTCTTTGTGTTTGAATCTCAAAAGTAGTTCTGAATAGTTATTTGTATAACTATAACTTGAAGCAAACATATTGTAATTTTGAATTGTTTGTGAGTTCTTTTATAATTTAAATATTTTTTGTATCAAGTTTGTTAATGTTTTTAGTTGAAGCACTCTCCATTTCTACGAATGATTTAAAGACGAATTTAGAGAAAGAAATGAAATGTGTTGAGTTCGAGGAAGACCATCTTTAAATGCAATGCTTCTTTTGTGTCAACGTCTGTCTCTTGATTTTGTTATATCAATAATTTATGGAAAACAAATCAATAAAGTGATTCGTTATACTACTTTGTATTATTTAATTATTATGTGTATTGTGTAGTCGCTTTTGAATTAATCGCAGTATGCGGCATAGCACGGATCATTGAATGGGAAAATCATTTTTCAAATCCCACTCTGAAGAGAAAACTCTGCAGTTGGCCGAAAATGCCACCCTTGCAAAAAATTTAAAATTTTTAAAAAAAATTGATCTGTACTGCCCCATCCTCATCACAATCCTACGCAATTATCGCAGTCACACTGCACAAAGGGACTAATATTAACAAAGTAAATGGATTTAAATATTACCGTAATGATCAAATACCTAACTTAAAAATAATTACGCACAGTTTTGCAGAATTGAATCCACTTTAATTTGATATATATAAAATAAATGGTTAATGATATATCGAAAATTAGCTTTTAATTTTTTTTCATTTTCCTCGGTTACTTCCCCTCTTACTTAATGACAATGAGCTTAAATAATTTCTAAAAATACATTTTCAATAATTAATTTTTTTAAAGAATTATTTGTCCAATTCTTTTTATTTTTTTCACTTTCATTTTTTGTGAATCAATTCATTTTTACTGTTTAACTTTGATACGCTAAATTAAGGGACCATGAGAAACCCTAATACATATTTTTTAAAATGATGAAATAATGGGATTTCCCGAAATTACCTCTCACATTTCTTCCACTCACGATCATAATTTAAGGTAGGTTGTTTTTAATTAGCAGAATTTGATGCTTTTAAATATTAAATTTGTCGTAAAAGAAGCAGAATAAAAGATGTCATTCAATTATCATTATTCATGATTTCCTCTTGGACAATTCAGTTGAACAAATGTCTATAGTTTATTAGCTGCCACGTAGCTAACACGTAAGTTCCGGTATTCCAAATTTTACAGGACACCTTAACATGTTCGCTAATTGGATTGAAACTTACGTGACGTATATCTGACTTGAGAGAAAAGTAGTTGTTGTAATTTAAGGAGACAAAGAATTTTTAATATTCATAAATGGCTTAAGAGTCGATAAATGGGGTTGCCCCATCGTTTAGATTTTAAAGGCAAGGAAATAAAGAAATATTTTAATCATCACCTAAAATAGTCTAAATACACAACTAAAAAGTTTCTTTCAGAGAATCTCTATGTACTTGCTTTTCTAATTCTGAATTTAAAATAAAATTTTCATTTTTATTTTTAAAAGATGTTTTAATTATTTTTTAATTGGTATAAAAAATAAAGGGAAAATTAAAGTTTTTTGTCAAAAGTTTGTTGAAGATACATTAGCAATTGTAGAAACGTATGCTGAACAAATAGACATATGAGATATTCTCTCCTTTATACAAATACTAAGGTGGTTCAAAAGATATACACAAAATTTATTTGAAATTTTAATGGTCTGACCTTCTTAATATGTTATACTCTACTAAAAATTACTATGTAAATAAAGTCGATTTTTATTAAAATTTACAAGTAGCTGAAACATATTTGACAATCCTCAATACACAATATTGTACTAAGACGTTATTTATTATATTGTTGGTAGTGCCGACCATTAACACATACTAAAAACAATTTCTATTACAAAGAGAGTCATAGTATCAAAGTAATCCTGACACACAAATCGTGATGAATTACTCAAAGTTAAATGATAACTTTGTTATGCCCAAAGTGACTTCTGGGGTCGATTTCTTTTCTTGCAGTCAGGTAAACGCTGACGATTCTCCTATACAACTTTAAGAAAATATTTATTCTGTTCCAAAATCCATTTTTATAATGATTATAAAATCCCACATGAGAGCCACACACACTTCATTTATTAACAGTCTCCCAAAATTATGTGTAATCGTCTCTGAGAATCAATGCCTCAGGATCTGTTTCAAGATTGGGATGCTACATGTAGTTTTTAAAAAGTTCATTTACAAATTGTTTTATGGTTTTTTTTCAAGAGGATGTCTGAATTATACAGAAACAGCTTTTTATACTTTTATATTGTTTTAATTGCATACATCGACTTCAACATTGCCGGCAAGGTCTCGAGTGACACAGATACGTATAAAAGGAATCTTCACCATACAATCTTCACCATACAATCTTCACCATACAATCTTCACCATACAATCTTCACTGAGATTTTTAAAAAAATGACATTCTTATCATTCTATTTTTTTTGTGTCATCCATGTAAAGGGCAACATTTGCATGTTCACATTCATTAAAATTTTTGTAGGAATTTTATATCAACAGTAGCAAAAATGCATTGAAGGACTGTAAACCTTGCCTCGATGTCATTAGTAGACAAATTCATATTTCACGAAATCTTATTTTCTCTCTTGTAATTAGTATTTTCTGCCCACGAAGCAATAGTGATGTATTGGTCTATGCAGTTTTATTAAAGATAATGAATTGACAAAACATTACATACCAAGTTTAAACAAGAGCCACAATGCAGACATGTGTGCTTTACAATTATACACATTTTTTAAGGTAGACCTATTGTGTAGATGCAGATATGATCACATGTAGCCGTTAATGAAAATGAGGCATGAGTGTGTTGTGGCAGCCTATACCAATGATTCTATTATACAGCCTGTGAGGTGACTGTCCCTAGGCAACTGTATTGTCCCAGCTATGGTGTGACTTCATCGCAATGTAGAAACCACGTAAACAAATCCCAACTAGAGGGCGTTTGACGCCACCTTGGAATGTGAAAGGGCGCTTTAGGGATGTTAAAATATATCCAGCCCATAGAAAGTTCGACTGCGAGAGCAGCACCACCAGCCCACCAACTGTTCCTTCGTTGATGCCGCCCCACTTGCATGGTCAATCGAGTGGAAGGTAGTCTGGGCTGTCTCAGGGGTGGAGTTAACGCTGTTTGTGTCGGGGAGAAGAGGGGGTATCTCGGAGAAGAAGTAATGATCTCTGGCTCGACGGTCTGCTGTTTTTATTATAGATTAAATTAGTAGATAAATATCACGCTTGACAGATATATTTGGATTACTATTTCAAATTGTATTGAGAGATTTTGTTAGTTTGTTTATTTAATACATCCAACTAAATAAAAATAAATATTAACTTATTGAGAAATACTGGAATGACATTTTATGTTTTTTTCATCGTTTAATTTCTTGAACTCAGTTTATCTACAACACTACCGTATCATTAACTGACGTCACTATATTTCTAGACATAAGCTTCTTGTCTGTGGTACTTAAGAAGAGTATATGAATTTCCAACATGTAGATAATTTTATTAAAAATGCAAATCTACTTTGCAAACAAAAATACATTTAAAGGATTCATACCTAAACTTTTTTTAGAGTTTATTTAATTACCCTGTACATTTTAAGATATTTTTAATTACAGCTGCGTGGTAAGGGGATTATGTACAAACTCTTTAGGGCCTATCTATAGTTCAGGATATGGTAAAATGAAAACGTTTGTTGCGATCCACTTCATGGTTTGTTTGTGATGAATCGCCCTATTCCCAAACATAGTGACGCTGAAGTGTCTATAGTTGTGTATCATTTATTCATTACATTTCTTTTACTATTCCCGTAATTCTATATAGAAATTTATAATATCCGGTATAGTATTAACTTTGATTTTAATTTACTCTTTTTTTTTTCTTTTCTACAGATACGTTTATTATAATGAGTTTGAAAATGGAAATACTTTTATCAAGAAGGATCTCAACTAATATTGACAAATCACTTTTGAAACTTTCAGTTGTTTGAAAATGTTGGTATTCGTGGAAGCTCAAGAAACAGTAATAATTTTTCACAAAATTTTAGTAAGATTATAAAATAATCCGAAGCATCTTTGAAACAATTGTTGACAATTCGCGTTAATGGTGACAATAATGAATGACCTTGAACTTATGAACTACGAAAATCGCGGACTAATGGAAAAGCACAATAGAGATATTTAAAAAAAAGTCCTACGATAGTTTTTGAACAATATTTACATATATGTTTAAATTTCTAATGTCGTCAACACGAATTGAAATAAAACGACACATTAGTTGAATGATATCACGAAATTGTCCAAATAGTGAAATGGCTACATCGACTATCACAATATAGGAAAAAACGTAATAGTATTAAATAAGAATCATAAATAATCAAATAATTGCTGAAAATGCGTGAAGAAAGCATAAACAAAAGACTTGGGAATTCAGGTTTATAAAGACAAGGTATGAATGAAAAGAAAAATTAAATGTTTGAAATAATAAGGAGACAAATGATGCTAAAGAGGAATAGCAATTGTTGGCTTTTCCAACTGAACCATTGAAATATATAATTCATGTACATTTTTAACAGCCCAGGTTAAAAGGGTATTTTAAAATTAAAACTTCTCAATAATGTTACGATAAAATGATTGTGAGTGATAGACATATTTTGTATATGCATGTATAAAAAATGTAATCTTAATAATTACTTTGATATTTAATATAAAAATAAATTTTTAAAAAAAGGAAATTTATATTTTAAATATATCGTATTTAGCATCGAAATTTTGCAGATGTATTTATTTTAAATGAAAAGTGCGTGATAAAAAATTAGAGTATTGACTGGACATAATATAGCCTCACAAAATGGTCACAAAATAAAGTTAACATTTTTTGGAAAATGGACACATGTTAATGATAAAGACTTTTAAGAAATTACTGCATTTATCATTGCATCCAATAGATGTCACAAAAATGTAGTGGACTTTCTTATTAAATGGAGACAAATTTTAAAAAATAATGAATTCCAGGAGAGGATCCACTTTACATAGAATCGCATTATTCGTCACAAAGATATAGTAGATCTACACTTTGTAAAAGGAAAGAATGTAAATGACATAAATTTCAAGTAAGGCACAAACTTCAAATAGCTTCAAAACATGGTCCCAAAGAAGTAGTTGAATTACTATATTTAAAGGGTGAACATGTTAATAAGAATGAAAAACCAGACAGGACGACACATCACGTGGCAACAGAAAATGTTTACACAGATGTAGTGGATCTCCTTATTAAAGAAAGTGAAATGTTAATGACAATGGTATTCTATAATGTAATGAACATCACATAGCATCACTAAATGGCCAGAAAGATGTAGTGTATCTACTCATTGAAAAGAGAGTAAATGTTAATAAGAAGGATATTTAAGAATGTACTGCAATTCACAAAGCATCAATAGATGGTCACAAGATGTTGTAAAACTACTAATGAAAAAGGTACGAAATGTTAATGATAATCTTCTTCAAAAAAGTACTGCACTTAACGTAGCAACAAAAGGGGGTAACAAAAATAAAGTAAATCGACTGCTTAAAAAGGGGGCACATGTTAATGAGAAGGACACTCAAGGATGGACCGCACTTCATATTGCTACAATATGTGGTAACAAGGATTTAGTAAATCATCTTATTAAATAGGGAGCAAATGTTAATGAGAAGGATATTCGAGGATATACTGCACTTCACATAGCATCAGAAAATGTTCACAAAGATATAGTGGATCTACTAATTAAAAAGGGAGCTAATGTTAATGAGAAGTGTATTCAAGAATGGACTCACTTCACATGGCATCACAAAATGGTCACAATGATATAGTGGATCTACTAATTGAAAATGGAGCGAATGTTAATGAGAAGGATAAACAAGGATGTACTGCACTTCACATGGCATCATTTAATGGTCACAAAGATGTAGTGGAACTACTCATTAAAAAAGGGGCAAATGTTAATGAGAAGGATAAACAAGGATGTACTGCACTTCACATGGCATCACAAAATGGTCACAATGATATAGTGGAACTACTAATTAAAAAAGGGGCAAATGTTAATGAGAAGGATAAACAAGGATGTACTGCACTTCATATGGCATCATTTAATGGTCACAAAGATTTAGTGGAACTACTCATTAAAAAAGGGGCAAATGTTAATGAGAACGGTATTCAAGAATTTAATGTACTTCAAATGGCATCATTTAATGGTCACAAAGATGTAATTAATCTACTAATTGAAAAGGGAGCAAATGTTAATGAAAAGTGTATTCAAGAATGGACTGCACTTCACATATCATCTCAAAATGGTCACAAAGATGTAGTGGATCTACTAATTGAAAAGGGGGCAAATGTTAATGAAAAGGGTCCTCAAGAAATGACTGCATTTCACATATCATCACAAAATGGTCACAAAGATGTAGTGGATCTACTAATTGAAAAGGGAGCAAACGTTAATGAGAAGGATTTTCAAGAATGGACTGCACTGCCCTTAGCATCAATTAATGGTCACAAAGATGTAGTGGATTTACTAATTGAAAAGGGAGCAAACGTTAATGAGAAGGATTTTCAAGAATGGACTGCACTTCACATAGCATCATTAAAAGGGCACAAAGATGTAGTGGATTTACTAATTGAAAAGGGAGCAAACGTTAATGAGAAGGGTTTTCAAGAATGGACTGCACTTCACATAGCATCATTAAAAGGGCACAAAGATGTAGTGGATTTACTAATTGAAAAGGGAGCAAACGTTAATGAGAAATGTTTTCAAGAATTGACTGCACTGCTCTTAGCATTAATTAATGGTCACAAAGATGTAGTGGATTTACTTATTGAAAAGGGAGCAAACGTTAATGAGAAGGGTTTTCAAGAATTGACTGCACTTCACGTAATATCATTCAATGGTCACAAAGATGTAGTGGATTTACTAATTGAAAAGGGAGCAAACGTTAATGAGAAGGGTTTTCAAGAATTGACTGCACTGCCCTTAGCATCAATTAATGGTCACAAAGATGTAGTGGATCTACTAATTGAAAAGGGGGCAAATGTTAATGAAAAGGGTCCTCAAGAAATGACTGCACTTCACATAGCATCATTCAATGGTCACAAAGATGTAGTGGATTTACTAATTGAAAAGGGAGCAAACGTTAATGAGAAGGATTTTCAAGAATGGACTGCACTGCCCTTAGCATCAATTAATGGTCACAAAGATGTAGTGGATTTACTAATTGAAAAGGGAGCAAACGTTAATGAGAAGGGTTTTCAAGAATGGACTGCACTTCACATAGCATCACAAAATGGTCACAAAGATGTAGTGGATTTACTTATTGAAAAGGGAGCAAACGTTAATGAGAAGGGTTTTCAAGAATGGACTGCACTTCACATATCATCAAAAAATGGTCACAAAGATGTAGTGGATTTACTTATTGAAAAGGGAGCAAACGTTAATGAGAAGGGTTTTCAAGAATGGACTGCACTTCACATAGCATCAAAAAATGGTCACAAAGATGTAGTGGATTTACTTATTGAAAAGGGAGCAAACGTTAATGAGAAGGGTTTTCAAGAATGGACTGCACTTCACATAGCATCATTAAATGGGCACAAAGATGTCGTGGATGTACTTATTGAAAAGGGGGCTAAAACAAATGCTAAAGATAAAGACGATATAACTGCTCTTCACATGGCGTCATTAAACGGTCATACAGATATTGTTAAAGTTTTCTTTAAAAATGGAGCCAACATAAATGACTGTTTACTAGTTAATTTAACTTTTCTTATCTTTTTATGGCTTGAATGTAAATCGGATGATTCTAAACTGTTTCTTAAAAAGGAAGAAAACGTTACTTATAAAAATGGACTTAAACCTGAAGAAAAGGTGGATGTAAATGAAAAAGAAAAAAGAAATTGGTCTGCCCTACACATAGCCGCATTCTTTGGCCACTTTGAAGTTGTAGAGTTATTAATAGATTGTGGTGCCACGTGTTATATAAATTTATTTACGGAAATTTTTAGTGCTGCCTTAAAGTACAATACAAATATTACATCTCATATTATAAGATTTCTAATTGAAAAAGGTGCATCTATTAATGAAACACTTGACAATGGTCAAACGGCCCTTATGCTTGTTGTAATAGGTGTACATATAGATATAAAGCCAATCAGGGGCGTTTCTTATGAGGTATGGAGCAGCGAGAACAGTAATACAAGTATTAATTCAGGTTTGCAAAAACGTCAAGAAATTATTTCAGAACTACTTAAAAATGGAGCAGATGTTAATATACAAGACAAAGATGGTTGGACAATATTGATGTTTGCATCAGAGTGTGATGACATGGAAACTGTTAAACAATTAATTCAAAATAATGCAAACGTGAATGACACAAATATGGTTGGATGGACAGCTCTGTCAATAGCATCACAAAATGGAAACAATGATGTTATTGGTAAGCTGATTGATCATGGTGGTGATGTCAATCAGAGAATCACTGATGGTTGGACAAATCTCATGATAGCAGTGCTTAACAACAAAAAGGAAACCGTCAAGTTGTTGATTGAAAGAGGGGCAAATGTTAATGACACAAATGTCTCTAACTGGACAGCTTTATTGATAGCAGCAGGAAAAGGCTTTAAAGATATTGTTCAACTTCTATGTGATGAAAAGGCAGAAATTAACTCAAAAAATAAATACGGTTGGACTGCTTTAATGAAAGCTTCTCAGAATGGACATTGTAGCACAGTTCAATGTCTGATTAATAATGGTGCTATTACCGGTGAAAAAAATATTAATGACATGACAGCTCTTATGATTGCGTCACAATATGGACACAAAGAAATTGTTGAAACAATTATAAAAAATGGATCAAATATAAACGAGAAAAATAAATATGGATTAACAGCTCTGATTATTGCATCATATTATGGACATAGAGATGTCGTTGAATTAATGATTACTAAAGTTGACACAGATTTAGAAGACGGTAAAAACGTATCAAGTGCTTTGTATTTTGCTCTGAAAAGAAAACAAAGCGATATTGTGGAATTATTAATTGACAGAGGAGCCAATGCCCGTGAGATTAGAGAGTATGAAGTTGCCACTCTGATGAGATCATTCCAGTGTAAAAATGTTGATCTCGACAAATTAATTACCTTACCTGAAGCCTGTCATACCCTAGTTAAAAATGATTGTGTTTGCAAATACTTAACAGAATATCAACATTTAATAAAAACTTTATTGGGAGAAGACACAAGTGGAGGAAAGTGTTCATCTGAAACTAAAATAACTCAGAGTTTTTCAGCTTTTCATTGTCTACAGTAAGTATTTCTTGTTTGTTTCTTTTAAAGTTTAATAAGAAAGTAATTACACTTTATTTGTTTTGCTCATGATAAGAAAATCGGTGTTTAACACTGCAGTTTAAATTATATTATATTAATTATTAGATATAGCCCGCCAATCATTGGCAGCAGCAACGCGTGAACTTCCCATCTACTAAAGTTACTTGACAAAACATGAACTCAAGTCACGCACATATAAGAGTCCTAATTTTTGCGACAACCCTTCCCCCCATGATAAGTCACTGCACGCTTTTTATTTTACGCCTATGAACTATATTAAATAACCCAACCACTTTTAAAACGAATATTTTTTATACCATACTTAAATTGAGACGATTTCATTTTCAGAGAAGAAAATATTACGCACCAAATGCAGTTGCTTTTGTAAAAAAAATATATATCATTTAACATAGTTATCAATAATTATATTTGGACCGCTTTTGAACTTATTATTGAGCCGGAAATGGAAGCAGTAAATTAGGATGCCAACCACGAGTCATACCAGAAGCGATATTTATATAAGAGATTATTTCAGCCTCGTTCTGAAACTGTCTTTCTTATGGCCTAACACATATCAGTTTTTATTTATTATATTTATTTAAACTATTAAAATGTGTTATCTAAAATGTGAATTGTATTAAACATTTAATGTTTTAATTGATTTTAATAATAATGCATTCATTTAAACCTTGACAAAATAAATACACATTTTAAAAAACATAATTTTAGTGAGCTTGAGTAACTGACATTACTTAAATGTCTTTAACTTTCTGTTGATGTCAATTAATACATGTAAAAATGTCATTCATTTTTTAAAAATGTTTATTATGAGATAAAATTCTGATAACTAATGACTCCATTTTATTTTGCTTTACTTTTTTCAGGCAAGGTTTGTTTAAATTTCCTGAGTTAACACATATGAATTCGACTGAAATGTCTATTAATGTGTAAGTAGCATGGCATTAATAATTAATGTTTCTGACATTTGAATGATAGGCCTATAAGAAAAAAATTAAATAGACGTTTCAAATATTAATTTTATAAAACAGAAACCAGTCGCGTATGTAACATTTAGATTCAAGTATGCTTAACTAAACGAGCTTTTTTTTTTATTAACATGAGTTTTCTTTTTCAGGTTGCACAATTTAACTCAAATAATAAACATTCAACATGTGGAGAATTATGTTGCAGAAGGAAACATTAATTTCATACAGAGCGATGCGTAAAGAAATGACATATCACAACAATTTATGGAGAGACGGTGGAAGAAAGACAATTGACCAGATAATCATTTTATACTTTTTTCCTTTAAAGAAAGAAATAAAATATATTTAAAATTTACATACATTGTTTTGCAGGCTCCGATAGTAACCTGTGAGAGGGAAACACTCATAAGAAGCATCAGGAAAGAGTGAACTATTTATAGAATTATAAAATGTATACATTGCAGTGTTACTCGGACATGAGGTGAGGGTGTGCATTGTTTCCTAGTGCCCATGGAGCTTTAAAATAATAATATATGAAATTTAATTATTTTTTTTTTTTAAATGGAATAACAACGTTGTATATATACTTCACTCTTTATACCTTGTGTTTGTTGCAAAACCACCTTGCAGTCTTGTTTGACATAGCAGCCTTGATATTAAAGGTCATAATGGCTTTCTTAAAATATTTTCATAAATATAAATAAATAGGTTTTCTTGAAAGTATTCTAACATTACGAAGATTAATTGATTAAAATATGTCTACGATTAGTTTGTCTGGAGTTAAGTTGAACAAGCATTATATTGGTTTCCCTGTAAATTAGATTTTGAACCAGATGTAAGTCTTTGCAAAACATATTAACAGAAAGGATGGTCATCAGCTAAAAAGGTGGTGCATTATGTATTCATATCCCAGATAATAAAATAAGCAATAGACAAATGCAGTGCTACCTGGCTTGGCGAGATCTAGAAATATGCCTTGCATCTGGCGAAGGCATTGAATTTATATTAGAGGTATAAATTGAAATATAATGACTTAAGTTGTCTAAAATAAAATAAAAAGTGGTACTATCTCTGGGTGAACGGAGGCTAGCATTGCGTTGCAGTTACAAAGGTCTACTTAAAAAACAGTACGTTTTCTGGGAGTTATTGAGTTATTGTCTGTTTGGGTTTCAATTCCAAATGAAAATGTGTCATAAAGTAAATAGAGAGTAACTTCAAATATATTACGGATGTGCCGATTCGAAAAACGAGTTTTATCGCTGAATGTTACTCACTTGTAAAGTAACATTTTGTGGAGGACAGGGCAACTGAAAAGTTTTGCTGTTATTGTTGGTTACACGTCAAAAGAAACAAAACTACTTTTCTGTTATTTAATAACACATGAAAAAAATTCAGCCAACATGACAGGAAAATATATATATAGGTGTACAATCTAGAATACTTGAGCAATATCAAAGCTTTATATCACCATCGGGATATCTTTAAATGATGGTAAGACACGATTGCATGTGTTCCGTAATATGTAGACCACCAGCCAGATATCTAATTAGCATTAGAAAACCTTTTAGATTTGAGCTTCTTTGTCAAAACACACAAAAAAAGATCGTATAATGTTATTGTTAGAATCGCTGTCATTTTCAATGCAGCTGTGAACATTTATGAGACCTGCAGCCTAGTCTGGAGGTACCTATGAATACATCAAGATAAACTGAAGAAAAATCAAAAGTACTGGCTGATCAAATTGCAGCTGATATCGGTTAAGATCTTGCAACGTATATAAGTCTTTTTACATCTGCTCATCAAAAACATTTTGTGTAGGGACAAAAGTGTCCTTTGAAACAACATCTATAGCTTAAAATGAGGCACGCTGGAAGTACTATTTCAAAAGATTTGTGTCTGCTTCTGTATCCCGTTAACATTTTATGTCACTGTTGCATTTGTAGAGCGATCATTCGGATAACTGAAGGTGATAACACATTTTTTAAAATTGACAATTTTATGGGAACGACTGGTAGAGATGTCAAAGTATTGAGTCTGATGTTGCAAAAACGGTTGATTAAGAACTTTACCTAGGAAATGGGCTAGGAATGCATCATAATTTAGTAGAATATAAATGCCATTGCATTTCAAATATAGTAACTGTTATAAGCTTGCAATAAAGCTATTTTTATTTTTAAATCCGTTTTTTTTTAAATTTCTTGTTTTCATTTATTCGTTATTCATATCTATATATAAAAGTGAAAATTTGTTTGTGGGTTTGTTTGTGGGTCTGTTCCAGGGGCCCCGAATTCTTATTTTTTCTAATGTGAGCTATATAAATAAAATTCCTGACAAATACTCCTGCATGAATAGATGGATCTCGACAAAACTTAGTACATGTATACTTGATTATCCATATTCAAATACCGAAGGGTACCGAGCTCATAATATCCATCCCTCCGGGGCCGGGGGCCCCATTTCATTTTTCCTTATATATATCAATAGGCTTAGACAAAACTATAGATTCTATGTGAATTGATGGATACAGGCCTATGATGGTTGCAATACTTTTAACTGTCCGTACTGAAATATCGGTGGATTAAACAGTAATAAAATCCAATCTAGAATTTTCCACAAAGTTCGATCACTTGAAAACGCTATATCTATGGCATTATTCACTAGATTTTGATAGGAAAAATTTAAATTGAATTTCATAACTTACCTGAATTATTTTTATAGGGCCCCATCTCAGGCAAAACAAATTCTATACAATTTTGGAATGGGCCCCAAGGGCCCCTCTCTTAGCTTAAATGTATTACAGCTATAAAAAAGCATTTAGTTGTATACTTTTTCGCTTTCGAAGAATAATTACTTAGAAAAAATAGTTTTTACAAAGTTCGAGGAGGATAATACATTGAATTTTAAATGTTCCAGAAAGTTATATAGGTCAATAGGCTTAATACTCCTACATAATGATTGGATCTTGACCACAATTTGGCACATGTATCCATCATTATCCGGAAGGATCACTTAAGGGGTTATGAACTTTTTATGACATTCCGTTGGGGGCCGGGTGCTCAAAATATCGTTTTTTTTCCAAAATGAGCTATATAAATAATCATACATGATTAGATATCTTGACCAAACTTAGTACACATACACTTTATTATACATATTCAAATCCCACAGGGTACTGAACTCATAATATCAATTTCTCTGTGGCCGGGGGCCCCATTTAATTTTTCCTTATATAAGCTATATATAAGCTATATATAAATATCAATAGGCTTAGACCGGTACCCCACCCGTATCCGGAGCCGACAGCTATCGTTATCCCACCGGTATCGAGATACCACCGTGATCGGAATACCGACGGGATTGGGATCATACAGGAATAGGGATCCAGAGGTATCAGAATCCCACCGGGAGACGGTAAAATAACGGGGCGGGATACCGACGGAATTGGGAGCCCGCCGGGATCAGAATAATTATAAGGCTGTAGTCTGATGAAGTTTCTTCGTTCCGAATGCTATCCCGGAAAATTGCCTGGTATATCCGCTAGTACTAACTAATTATAGCCCACCAAACTGGGGCGGATGTAATGCGTGAACTTCCCATCTACTCAAATAACTTGACAAAAGCGCTAGCACCGCAACAATGCGCTATCCCCACGTGATTTATATTAATATTCTAATTCCCCGCCCTCTTTTACACGTCAGATTTATAATACAATAGTTATATTGAGACCATTTTCTGAAAACAAATGAAAACATTATGCAGCAAACGCGCTTACGGTTTTTTTACAAATATTATTTGGGGAATTTTATTTAGTGAAAGTGTCAGTCACGTCATTATTTTATAGTAATATTTCCTGGAGCATTGTGTATTTTGATGTGTATTAATGTATTTATTATCTTCTACACAACTGTGTGTCCTTGTTGTATATATATTTAATGTGTATTTTAATGTAATTAATAAATTACGGCACTTTTTTTAAATGTTTAGTGTGCTTGAGAAGATGAGTTGGCACATATTGGACTTGTCGCTGAACATAATAAACTTTTCGGCACCACGGTCATCATATATGTTGTTTGCAATGTTTTAAATTGAAACTTTATTTAAAAACTATTTATTTTACTTGGTATATTACATTTATAAAAAAAAAAAAGAATACTTCAGAAAGTTTCATTTTAAGTTGATACATTTTCATTTTAGTATATTTAAATATATTTTATTAAAATTGTTGTTTTATTTAGGCTATGTGTCAAAATGTTTGTTATGTATTTGTTTGACACCATTTAAATGTAATTTTCTTTTTTGGAATTTTGATAATTAAATATCATATAACTTTGTTTCTTCTGCATGTTAAAAAATAAATTATCAAAAGTTGTTAAACATTTTTTAATTTTTTTGTATTGCAAAAATGTATAGAAATAATTTTTGCTGTCGTTGAATGTCTTAGTTTTTTTTAATCCAATTAACTAAGTACGCCGAGCCCTAAAAAATACGAATCCTATCTCGATTAGATTATTTGGCATTTTACTAAGGGGCTCACATTGGTATTTCTAATTTACATTTTTTTTTTAAACCGTGTTATTTAAAAGCAAATACCGATTATAAAATAGCTTTTTATCTATATTTTTGACCTGGGAAAAAAAGATAAATTTAAGAAAAATAAAATTTATAAGGAATTCTATCAAATATTTATTGTATCTCTATACTTCTAAAGCACTGTAGTTAAATTAATAACTGATAAAATATTGAAACAATGCTTTGATTATACCCCGATTAATAGCGACTTATTTACAAATGCTAAGATGTGCTAAATTTAAAAAAAACGTGAGAATGTACTCCAGAATACAACCAGCAAGTATACTTTATAGTGCTTTAGTCAAATGTACTTCAATGTGCTAAGACTTTCATCGGCCATGTATACTTATAAATGTAGGTTAATTCAAACATCTCTGGCTCCGTGCTTAAAACAGGTACCTATTTAGATTTGTAGTACTAATCTGTGTACTTCTTATATAAGCATAACCCGCAAAATAATTTCTGCAATAATTAAATATAAATATATGTTATAACAGTATTTATTTTTACTTTTGGATATTCATGAGGTCTATTTGTATAATTAATCCTCATTGCTATTTAAAATTATTTTTCAACATGATTATTGTTAGTACACGGTGAAAACGTGTTTATTGCTAGAAATGTATGCCATAAGATGAATAACCTATAAAATGCATAGTTATTTTTTAAGCATTTCTTGATGATTGTTGTTATTTGAATAACTTTTAAAACATTCCTTGCCCAGAGTTATCCCACCTGTTAATTTTTAGATATGAATATGTCCTATATTTGTATCTTTACATAAATTGTCTTCTATTCAGGATTTCCTTGCCTATTTGTTTTTTGTTTTATTTCTGCCTACAGCAGTATAAGAAATATTTTTTTTTTAATTCTGAAGACCTGATTTCACTGTCATTGTAAACTCAATTTAAAACTGCCAGCCACCAACAAGTCACCTACTCGGACATGGTTATTTTGATACATGCCTTCTTTAATTTCTCAATTGCATAGCATGTTTATTTTACATTTATGATTAAATTTTGTATACCATAAACGAAATAAAGGAAAATAAAGTATACTTTAAAAATAAAACTTGTTTATTCATAAGTTTAGAAATTAGTGATTGTTTGTGCTATTTCGAACATGTATCTTTTCTGAAACTGAATTTAAAAAGAAATTATTTGTATTTATTTAAAACAAAAACAAAAACAATGCATTTATAGAAAATATATGATCTTAAAAGTTATGGTCAGAAAAGTATGGTCAGAAAAGACATAAAAATACAATATGTTATATATATATGTATACACAACATATCCGATGAAGTAGAAATATATGTCAAACTTATGGAAATATGCTCTATCAAGCAAAGTCAAAACGTTATCTTTTGTCTAAATTATTAATAATCAGGAACAGGAAATTACACATATTTATTAACACAGCTTAATTTAAATTGAGACTAACTATAGATTGCTTCACTTTTTTGGAATTGCCCGAATTTTCATTTTCATGATAATCTCTCTGACTGTGGTTAGCTAAAGAGGACCATATGACATGAAGTCGTTTCCATGCAGTTTTGAGGAATAGTGCAAAATTCATGAAAACATACCCACATGATATATATATAGTGCATAAAAACAACAGAGAACATAAAATAGATCGAAACTACTTTTGGAGTTTAGTCATTATATGTCACATAACATCTACATTTATATTTTGACAACTTTTTAGTGCACACCTAGAGTTTAAAAGAGGAATCACCAAATTACAATTTTTACTTAATAAGCATTCTTCTTCAGTGTCTTCAGCTCTTGTGATTATTGGGTCGATTGAATGAGTGGGTGGTATTTTAGTTTATTTCTAATAACTACTAAATAACTTTATCATTGCAAAATTAGTTCACGAATATTAGCTTAACTCTTGTAATGGTGGTATATTTTCATGTCTTTAATTGATCTAAATGAATGATTGGAGAAATTATTTGAAATGTTAACAAAAATTTTAAAACAAATAAATAAAAGGGAAATCAATCAATAAAATAAATAAACGATGTTAACATATTTTAAACTTAAGTCCAATCCGTGTTACATCAAGAAAACTATTCTCAACTGTCATGAAAATATCACCACTTTTATTCTTTTCTATCAATTTTAGGTAGGATACACGTTTATCTTTTTTTCTGAAAATTTAATGTAAAATAATACGATTTTATAATTATTTTTGCTGATGAACATGGAGACCAGAAATGCTATTTTAATGGGTTTTTTATATTTCTGAAAACTAAATATGTTTTAAAACATAATTGCCAAACACGTGTAAACTTACTTTATTACAATTATGAGTGATTGGGTAATCATTATAACTAGTTTTTAAAAAGTGTTTTGTCAGTTTGGAACATATACTGAAATGATGTATGCGACACGTTTGTGTTTATTTATTGACTTTTTCTGCAACGTAATTTTGGCAAAGCTATTCTTACAGTCATAGAGAGAAGAGATAAATGCTTGTATTAAATTAGGTTTTAATTAGGGCCTACTGCATCGCACCATGTTTAGTTTCAAGGGAACATAGGTAAGATAAATTATGTATGTTTCACACTTAAATAAAAATCTTTAATATATATATTAGGGGCCTATATATAAATATTTAAAAACAGAAGATTAAGGTCCGGTCCACACAGAAAAAGTGATAGCTTACCTGATATCAGCAGAAGTATTAATTTAGAATGTTGCCAGTAACACAATTCATGATCATGAGCTACTGAAACATGTCTCATAAATATAAAAAAAAAATTAATAATATAATATTGCCTATCCCTTTTTTCAAATTTGTGTTTATTTTTTCATTGTCTTTTGTTTTCTTTTATTTTATTTCGTTTATAACTTTTTAAATAATAAAATATAAAAAATAATAAAACTCATGTTCTATTTCATGTTTTTGTGTATGATATGAATATGAATATTATCATATATCATAGCGCCTTCGTGAGACATTGGCGTAACTTGTCTATTATTGACAACTAGCGAGTACCCGGCATGCGTTACAATGCCACTCAAATAAATAAGTGTTTTTTTTTGTTTTAATTATGTTTTTGAAGTACTTTTTACATACACATTATGTGTTTGTTTTTTACCTTCTGGTGCGTACTCGAATAAATTAGAAGGTTTTTTCAAAGCGTGAGCAGGCCACACACAGCTTTCCATGTGACAATCATGGATGTTCAAAATGTAGTCCACACAGTATAAACGATTGATAAACCCACGCAATAGCTATGTTTGAAATTATATTTATAAAGCTCATTTAGTACATGTAAACAAATTATGGGCCCCCGGCCTCGAACGGATTATTGTAAAAGGAATGTAATGACTCAGAAAAATGCGCATGTTTGTGGACAAAAAAACTCTTAAGTTTTTTTTTGCAATCGTGTGAATGGTGTTGGAGCGTATACAGGTTAAAATTATATTTATATAGGTTTTTTAAGAAAAAACGGAAATAGGGTCCCTGGCTAAAAACGGAATATTTAAACGGTATAGGAGCGCATACGGAAATTATTTTTTACAAAGCTCATATGAGAAAAAAAATAATTAAGGACCAACGGCCAAAAAACGGAATATTTTAAAAGTCTTGTAATGACTCAATAAAATGCGAGGGCTTTTAAACAATAACTCACCAAAGTTTTGTCACAATGTCATTAACGGTGTAGGAGCACATACGGTTTGAAATTATATTTGTATAGCTCAACTTATATAAGAAAAAACGAACACAGTGCCCCTGGCTCAAAACGGAATATTTTAAAACAATTGCAATAATTCAAAAACTTTGCGGGCATGCTCGCAACATCTCACAAACGTTTTATCGCATTCAATGGTGTAGGAGTGCCGACGGAAATTCTTTTTTAAAAATCTCGTATAAGAAAAGAAATCGAATTAAGGGCCAGCGGCCGAAAATGAATATATTTTAAAAATGTGTAATGACTCAGTTAAATTTCAGGGTATGTGGACAACAACTAACCAACGTTTAGTTGCAACCACATGAATGGTGTAGGAGCGCATACGATACATACAAAGATTCATTTATATATATATATATATATATAATTTTATTTATTCTGCATTTGGCAGATACGTCGGAATCTGGCCTTTCGCTATTCACTCTACATGACCTAACATGTATATGTGCCTCTTAATAAGAGTGTAAACTTTGCTGCACATTGGGGGTGACGTTCGTAAATATTTTATGTTCATAGATTTTGCACGATCTTGCCAGAATATTTCAACAAGTTCATTTTCTTGTTGCTACCATCATTTAAAACTTACTGTTGTGCCAAAATATGACGATAAAGAAAGCACAGATATAAATAATGACGCACTTTTCAAAAACTTTATGTACAAATATCAGGGACGGGTTACCTGAGATAATGATTGTTTTCTTAGGTCTAAACGATTTATTATCGTCCTTTTTTAAATCAATATTTTAATTAAAACAGTGTTTAGCAACCTCTGGACCAATCACGACACACCCGAGACCCTTCCGATATAATTTACAAGGCACACCAAAATTAAAACATTAATAAAATTAAATAAAAAAACACAAAAGTTTCACCATTGCTTACACGAAGCAACAATTAACATTTAAAATATATATATATATATATATATCTTACAGACGGGACGTTGACATGAGATTCCAGTAGAACAATTAGAACAAATTATGTTACGTTAACTTAACCAGACGTTTTATATCAAATGATATCACATACAATGAATTTCCATTTTTTTTAAAATCAGGAATATCAATGAAGCATAATTACAAACAAAACTTTTTTTTACTCTATGCACATATTTAAATATTTAGTTTCAACAAATAATATCAGAGTTTGAACTTGCTGTTTTGAAGCTAATTGGTCTATGTTTGGATAATTATCGGAGAGAGATACTCAGAGTTCCCAACCAATATCTAACCGAGCTACTCAAAGTGTACCATCAATATCTGATAGAGCTACTCGAAGTTCAACTCAAATAGCTACTAAACGTTAAACATCAATATCTCAAAGCTACACAATGTTAACCACAAATATCTGATAGAGCTACTCAAGGTTCTCCACCAGTAATATCCGAGCAAGCTACTCAAAGCTCACCACCAATATTTCATAGTGCTATTCAAAGCTCACCACATATATATGATAGAGCTACTCACAGTTCATCACCAATTAATGATATAGCAAAACAAAGATCCCCACTAATATCTAACAGAGCTGTTCAAAGTTCTCCACCAAATATGATAGACCTACACAACGTTTACCACAAATATCTGATAGAGCTACTCAAAATTCACCACCAATACATGAACTATGTACTAAAAGCTCAACATCAATATCTGAGAGACCTACTCAAGTTCATCACCAATATTTGACAAATCTACTCAAAGTTGACCAATACATATAGGATATATATGTATAAATAGTAGAACGTTTCGTTTACACGAATTTAACTCCTTAAGAATTGTAGCGGAATTCGTCAGCCTCTTTAAAAATATATGATTTTCTTTCATAAGTAAAACCATAGGAACGTTTAATGGAACGGTGGTGACCGTAACATTCAATGTCCCGTCCTTCCTAAATTTCAGAAATGTTTCTTGAACCTGATGGTGAGGAATTTTGCAAAATAGTGACCCTACTTATTTTACATATGACATTCATGTATGAAGTTATACTATAATTTACAAGGCCAGAAACGAAACAAGCCACATATTAATGATAATGAAACAAACACATTTTCTTTTAAATGTGATCCACAATGATTGACTGTTTCAATAATTCCCACATTATGGACAGAATGGGGCACAGTTTGTGTTGTATCCTTAAACTGTCAGAACGGAGCGTATAACCTTTAAATTAAATTCTATTTACATATTATCTTTTTTTTAACTTTTTTTGTTTTGTTAGGGTACGATGATTTTTTAAGATGTTTAGTATAATAATGTGCACCATTGATATGTGTCAATATGTGTCTAGAATTATTTTCAGCATAAATTAAAATAACATATGTGTTTTCCTTCTTTAGGGGACTAAACTGAATCCCATAAAATCACAAGGACACCAAATTAACAAAACAATTAAAAAGGCACAAGTGTTTAGGCTTTTAGTAAATATTTTTGTGCCGATAATATTAGTTATAATTGAATGTTTATGAGTTGAACAACAAAACATTTAAATAACTTACAAGTGCACGTATTTAATGTACACAAATAGGATATGTTTGCTTCCTTTATACATATAATTAATCAAAGAATTTGGACGATCCCTTTTTTTTTTTACGTCTTAAGTATGATTGTAACAAAATATGTACTTACATAAATATTTATTGTATTGTTTGTTTTCTTTTTTAATCGTTTTAATCTCCTAAACATTAAGCTAATGTATATTATAGCATTCTTATAATTTAGTAAAGTATAGTCAGCTATGTTTTTGTTTTTTTAAATTTTTATTGTTATTAATTTTCTTTTTTTTTAAATGTAACATTATTTCTAAAAACATGTCTCTTGATAAACATATCTATCACATTTGTCGTTCTGCATATACCGCCATCCGTCAGATCAGCTCCATCCGCTACTACCTCACAGTTAGCGCAACAAAAACAATAGTCTGTGCTCTTGTTCTCTCACGTCTTGACTATCGCAACTCTCTTCTGTCAGGTTCACCAAAGCACTTCATATAAAAACTACAAAAAGCTCAAAATTCAGCTGCTAGGCTAGTCCTAACGACAAAAAAACGTGATCACGTCACTCCCCTACTCCACTGACTTCATTGGCTCCCTATACAGGCACGCATTGATTACAAGCTGTCTGTTCTCTGTCACAGCATTTCTCAGATTCTTGCGTTTCCTATCTAACCGAACTTCTTTCTGTCTATTCACCCTTTCGACAGCCTCACTCCTCCACAGACACGCGTATTCTGTCGGTTGCTAAGACACGAACTAAAACATATGGTGAACAATATTTCTCTTTCTGCGCCCCCAAACAATGGAATTCTCTGCCACTACACATCCGCAATATACCAACCACCCAGGCCTTCAAAACTGCACTCAAAATGCATCTCTTTAAACTCTACTACCCCAACCGATTCCCCAAATCTGACCGATACACGATGCTTATGTGTGCCGTCCATGGCTTGACATGTGAAAGTTCTGGGGTGGGTGGGGCTGAATATGCATTGTTTTTGTTGTATTTTTATACAGCTGTTCTTTATTACATAAATGTATTTTATTTATTGTCACGATTATGTCTCTTTTGCTTATAGTTTTATGTACAGCGAAGTGAGCTCAGCCTTAGGCTTGGGTACATCACTATATAAGACATCTAATAATAATAATTTTGAAATAAGAAGAAGATAACATATAAAGTATAAATCATTGTGTTTAATTTTACACTGGCTCGACTCAACATAGTATGTTAAGTAGGTTAAAGTTTTATTAATATTAAGTAAGCCAACATGATAAGGATGAATTAAAAAAGAGGTAAATATATAAATATGATTTAATTTATTCCTAGAAGTCTCATTCTTTGCACTAATTTGCTAACATTGTTTATTTTTTATCTGAACAAAGTGAGAGGACTTGTGTATTTAAAAGTAAATAACGACTTTAAAAAAACCTTTTTTACTATTTTTCCAATGGGGATCCTAAGTGATATTGAAGACATAGAAAACTACAACTATTACTTTTTAATAATCGTCATCAGTTTTGCCTCCAACTACCTCTAAGTCTCATATCTCTATAATTAAAATATTACTACGTCATAACATATTGATGAAAAAAGTTTTTTTTATTTATTAATAAATGTTTTAATCATTCCTTTCCCCTTTACTTTGCTTTTTTTTTTTTTTTTTTTTTTTTAAGAATACTTAAATAATTTCGGAAATTCCCGCTTTTTATTGGTGTAAAATTTCTGGTTAAGAATTCCTCCTTATTTACTATTCCTCGCGTAACGTTTTCAAATATGTAAATGCAAATTTATGTCGTTACTCAAAGTCAAAGGCAGTGTTGTCCAGGCTAGAACTTAAGCCTTTTGTGATTACCTGAAATATTCTACATCAATTTAAATCATCAAGGTATTTATGATAATTCTAAATAATGAAAAAAAAATTCAAACTTTTGTCTGAGATGTATTAAGAACTGCACAAGGTGAACCAGGAGGAATGTGAAGGTTCAAAATGATGTGTGGCTATTTTGTTTAGTGACATATCTTTCTCAATTTCCTTGTTGTTCTTCAAATATAAGTCTTTATGGAAATAAATTAATGTTTATAACTAACGAAACAAAATTTTTAAAATTAATAACTTAAAGTTTTATTGTAGAAGGTAGACATCGATTGTTGCAAGATAATCGCCATATTTAGCTGTTCTCAAGTTTTTTACCATCGGGTACTTATGAGCAACAAGTATATAATAATAACACCTCATCTATAAAACCACTTTATAAAGTATACACTTTTGTAATTTAGCATTTAATAATGATTAGCTGAGTTATGATTTGTTTTTTTTCTTTTTTTCTTCATCCATTCTTAAAACAAAATTCGCATACTTTGAAGAAAACCTAAAATATATTTTAAAATGTAGATTCTTTTTTTGTGTTGTCCGATTTTAACGATGATTTGATAATAAATTGATACAACTACAAATAATTTATGTTTCAGATGGCAAGCACATACCTCTGTGGTGAGGAAAGTTCAGTGTTATGATAGAAAGCTGTGTGTGATGGTTGGTGTTTCTTGGTGTGTTGTGTTTTGTGGGGAAAGCGGTGTGTGTGGCACTATGAGGAGTGTTGTGTGTGGAGTGAGGATAGGTAGTGTAATTTCGGGGAGTCTAGTGTGGGCAGTGTGAATGGGACGTATGATCTTTGGAAATGTATTGTATGGAGCTTTATGTTGTTCTAATATTAAGAACGTTGCTTGGTTATTTTGGTGTGGCGATTTGTTGGTCTCTAATCCGCTCTTTATGTATGATCAACTACTAATAGAGATGTGATAAAGGTTCAAGGTTGCATTTGTCCTGTTGTAAGAGTTATTGCATAGACAGTTTGCAAAATCAGGTATGTAGTGCTTTATTCTTTTGTGTGTGTGTGTGTTTAAAAAAAGATTTCACTCTAGTTTAATCTGATATAATCAATTACAACAGAACATGAAGCTTCTGATGACGGCATTAAAATAAATGTGTTACATCAAGATGATATGTACCAAAACGTAATCCCTTTGACAGATGCACATGGACAAGATCTCCAGGTAAAGGAGGTGAGTGCAGGATTTGTTTTACGTATTTTCGTTATGCTTCAATCGTTAAATAGAAACAATGATATTCATAGATAATCTATTTAGAATTAAAGTAAGCAAAATACAGTTAAATCAATTTAACATTGATGCCGCACAAACAATACATAAACAAATACAAACAAACACAAAAAACAAACAACACATACAGTGATAAATTACTACTTTAGCTATATCATGAAAAATAAAACTATCAACAAATTCTGAAATATTTCTCCACAGATTAAGCAAATCCTTCTTCCAAGATTTAACATCTCCAACCCAGATGGCTACCGATTAGTTGGCAGACTTAATGGTGAAGCATGGACAGAGCTTGACGATGGCAAGAAAATTACTGTGTACATGGAGTTCCTCACTAGTGGTTGTGTGTCTTTTCAAAGAAAACATTAAATGAATGATCATCTAGATACACTTTGTACCTATGATAATTTTTGAACTATAAAACTTTTGACAGAGGCAAAACGAAAAAACCTATTTATTGAACGCTTGACTTCTTTATTTAATCGAACACATTTATCAGTCTTGAATTGTGAACTAATCTTGAAATCTCATGCATTGCATTTTGAAATAAACTTTATGCAAAATTAGCATGATTAATAAAAATACATTTTATTGTATACTCAATAGTTCATTTTTTAAATTATTTTTTAAACATTTCCAACCAATTACACTGAAACTACTTTTATCCACTTGGTTTTTTTTTTTCGACTTAAATAATTTTTATAAAATATATATTCAAACATTAAATCTAATATATATATATATTTAACATTACATAGCCTCTATGCAAAAAATTACAAATCTCCCTAATTATTGTTATAGATATAAGTAAATCACCAAAATAACTTAAAGAAAAGGGGTTAAATGTGTTACATATCACAAAAATCAATGCAAACGTATCTTAGCTGTATGGGAATTTCCCGTAATATTAGGCGAAATAAGATACTGTGTGAAGGCCATGGAGCTGTCATTCATCCTGTGTGGTCATCATGTTATTTTGTCAAGTCATATATAATCAACACAATGCAATGCATACATTGTTTTACTAGATTAACTGAGAATGCACATAAACATGAGTTCAACAGTAGTTTGGTAATTCCATGAGCTTTTCAACAAAGGACCATAATGATATGTACATGACATGTTAATGTTTCAGAATCCAATTAAAATGGTATAATCGCATTCCTATATTAATTTGTTTTAATCTACGATGTGACAATTAAAATTAATTAATGTAAATTATGTAAAAATTGTTTTAATCTACGACGTGAAAATTAAAATTAATGCATGTAGATTATGTAAAATTTGTTTTAATCTACGATGTGACAATTAAAATTAATGAATGTAAATTATGTAAAAATTATTTTAATATTCAAAAAAAAATATATTAACTTTAGAAACAATGTCATTGTTTCAGTTAAATTTTCTAAACTTTAAATAATGTGTACATATAGTTTCTAATTAATCAGAAAAGCTTCAAAAATATAAACTGTAGTTTTTCCTAACATTAATGCATATCCAAAGAAAGAAGTTTAAAATTCAAAGAAATAAGTATTAATCTTCTAAATTTCATTAAAATATTATTTTTTAAACGACATTCACTGAGATATGAAATGTTCAAACGACATTGATTTAAATAGTTGATGTTCAACCGGCTTTCATTAAAAAATGTTCAAGTTAAATTAGTGCTTTACTCAAATCAAAGGCAATTTAGCAATACTTATAGAACACATGGAATATAGACCTAGGGAGATGAAAGTGTTCACAGATTTTGGCTATTATCCCAAACTAAGTATAGGCAGTGTCATTTTTTGCTAATTGTGTTCAGATTGAACTTCAGTGACAAACATTTGTAAAATATAATATTTTATTTTAATCCTATTGATGACAATAGGTAAGCTATACAGTTTAAATATACACTTCATTTTAGTGATACTTTGATTTCTCAGCATATTTCTTTGCTCACTGCTGGACTAATTTTGATATGACTAAACTCTAAAAGAAAAAAGAAAATAATTAAGATCTACCTTTTTAAAAGATACGTTCTTTGAACAAATTTAAAATCATTGGCTTGCCTGAAGGTGTTAAATTTATACCTAATTTTCAACTTCGTTTTAAACATTCCAGTACTATATTTTGTTCATACACGTCAAATTAATACTTTTGGTCTGTAAACTCGGGTAAAAAATTGAGTTTATGAGTGGAGTAAACATTAATAATCAAAAATAATAAATCTCTAGGTATGTGCGTATGCTGCTACGATGTGTTCAGTATGCAAAAACATAATAAAATTATGAGACATAAGCACCAATTACGAATATTTTAAAGTGCGTTACTTAAATGCGTGTTTTGTCAAATAATTTTAGTAGATGGGAAGTACACGCATTGCTGTCGCCATTGTTTCTATTACGTTTATAAGTTTAAAAAAGGAAAACTTTGAGATTGGAAAAGCTTCCCATCATTTTAACTTCCCATCATTTTAACTTCCCATCATTTTAACTTCCCATCATTTTAACTTCCCATCATTTTAACTTCCCATCATTTTAACTTCCCATCATTTTAACTTCCCATCATTTTAACTTCCCATCATTTTAACTTCCAATCATTTTAACTTAATTCAGTAGAATTACTCCCCATATTTAATTCCTCATTGTTCACTCCCAATAGTAAACACCTCATAGTTTACTCGATATATATAGTACACACGTTAAATCACAATATTAAAAAAGCTATCGTTTACTCTCCAAAAATAACTCCCTATGTACCTATACCTTACGGACAAAGTTAAATCTCCATAGTCATATCCCCTCTAAAAATCCCTTATATGTGTATGTACCTGTTTTGCCTTAAGAATTTCATACTTGAAAAATGGAAATCATTTTTTAAAAATGTTTTAAAAAAAGAAAGACATTTTTTTTCACACATTTGTATTTGTTAAGAAATTAGTGTCAACAAAAATGTGAGGTATACTATCATGAAAACCTTATCAATTATTTTAAAATTATTATCATTATTTAATGTGTAAATGTTTATTCAGAAGTATAAACTGGTTGTCCTATTGCATCTATTTAGTGTGTAAATGTGTATTCAGAAGTAGAAACTGGTTGTCCTATTGCATCTATTTAGTGTGTAAATGTTTATTCAGAAGTAGAAACTGGTTGTCCTATTGCATCTATTTAGTGTGTAAATGTGTATTCAGAAGTAGAAACTGGTTGTCCTATTGCATCTATTTAGTGTGTAAATGTGTATTCAGAAGTAGAAACTGGTTGTCCTATTGCATCTATTTAGTGTGTAAATGTGTATTCAGAAGTAGAAACTGGTTGTCCTATTGCATCTATTTAGTGTTCAAATGTGTATTCAGAAGTAGAAACTGGTTGTCCTATTGCATCTATTTAGTGTGTAAATGTGTATTCAGAAGTAGAAACTGGTTTTCCTATTGCATCTATTTAGTGTGTAAATGTGTATTCAGAAGTAGAAACTGGTTTTCCTATTGCATCTATTTAGTGTGTAAATGTGTATTCAGAAGTAGAAACTGGTTGTCCTATTGCATCTATTTAATGTGCAAATGTTTATTCAGAAGTAGAAACTGGTTGTCCTGCTGCATCTATTTAATGTGTAAATGTTTATTCAGAAGTAGAAACTGGTTGTCCTATTGCATCTATTTAGTGTGTAAATGTTTATTCAGAAGTAGAAACTGGTTGTCCTGCTGCATCTATTTAGTGTGTAAATGTGTATTCAGAAGTAGAAACTGGTTGTCCTGCTGCATCTATTTAATGTGTAAATGTTTATTCAGAAGTAGAAACTGGTTGTCCTATTGCATCTATTTAGTGTGTAAATGTTTATTCAGAAGTAGAAACTGGTTGTCCTGCTGCATCTATTTAGTGTGTAAATGTGTATTCAGAAGTAGAAACTGGTTGTCCTGCTGCATCTATTTAATGTGTAAATGTTTATTCAGAAGTAGAAACTGGTTGTCCTATTGCATCTATTTAGTGTGTAAATGTTTATTCAGAAGTAGAAACTGGTTGTCCTACTGCATCTATATAGTATAGCGTTTTGCTCATTATTACCATATATATATTTTTTTAACAATGGTTTCTTTGGTTATCAGGATACTGACTTACCTCCCTTACTGAAAGGTCATTGACATTGCCATCCGTAATGTTAATACTAACTTCTTTAATCTCATGAATTGCGTGATTTGGTAGCACAATTTGAACAATCAAACAATCATCGCCAGCTTCTGAAATATATATGAGTGTCTCAGAATTAATTTCATTAATAATAATAATCACAATAAAAAATAAAATGAACTTAATAGATTTCAATGACCCCCTTACAAAGAACACTGTCCTATTAATTATAGACGTTCGATAAACAAGAAAAATAAACACAAGTACAGTCCTGATAATATGAGAAGTGATCAGATCAATGTGATGAGTTTAAGGATGATTAATAGGTGACTAATAACAGTTCTAACAATAGACACTAATGATACCATTGTTAACTTTCAATAAAGTAGAATAAAATGTTTTTACTCTTTTATAAAGGTAACATTAGGAAATATGTAGTAATGACAAATCTATCAGCTCTTTTTTTTTTAAATCTCTTATAAGGAGGGCCAGTGGCGTAGAGAGCGTAACTCGCGCCCGGGGCACAATACCTTTTTAGCGCCCCCCTTATTCCAAAACCATACCATATATGTAAAATATACCATTTGGCGCCCCTTTGTGAGCAGTCCCCGGTGAATAATGCCCCCCTTGACCCCCCTTCGCTACGCTACTGAGGAAAGGGAGGGGGGTAAGGCTAGAACGATATCCCATGTCCTTTTTCCCATCTGAAAACACGAACAACACAAAAATATAATGTCAAAATGAACATAAAACACAGTCAGGTAACAAACAGAACGCTACGATGGTAGGCATCAATGGATTTGGAAATTTAAAGAATGAGAGATCTAGAAGAAGCTGAAATCTTGATTGGTTACCAAACCTCGATCAATATGGTTACTTTGAAAAAATCGAATTTAAACCATGACTTATGTGATGTTTTTGATTTTATATACGTTGTACCTCAAAGTTTTTAATTAGTAAAATGGTGATTAAAATAAAATGTTTTTGATATGAAATAAATATTAGAAACCTTGCAACAGTGGTATTGTCTGAGCTTGTGATGTGTGTAGCTTATCTTTGTTATATGTGTCGTTTGAATGTTTGATGCGTGTGTAGTTTGAATGTTTGTGGCGTGTGTAGCTTGTGTTTGTCACATGTGTAGTTTGTGTTCGTGGCGTGTGTAGTTTGTGTTTGTGACGTGTGTTGATTGTCTTTGTGACGTGTGTAGAATGTTTTAGCACATAATACATTAAATTTAGTCTAACTTATCACCATCACAAAACTTAAGCAAAATTAATCAACAACATTTTAAAATATATGTATGGAAGTAGAACAAAATTCCATCAGTGTAAAGGAAAACGCCCAGCCCACTATCGTTCCAAATCATTTACATATGTCCCCCATGCACCATTACTACTGCAATATTTTACCCCTACACCCACCCCCCACACCAGATATTTAGATATCTGGGGAATATTTGAAATATGTAGCTTATATTTGCCATACCTTTAAGTAGAGCAAGTATAGTAATGATCTAATTATAGATTTAAATGTGTTATTCAAATGAAATTTAAAAAAAACGGTAAAGTAACTAATGAAAAAATTAAAAGAAAAAAATAGTAAGCTCTTACCAAAATTCGACATCTGAAATGTACAAGATAATAAGTTGTCTAACTTCAATAAGAAGCGTTCCGTTTTTAATTATTCACTTGAGTGAAGGGCTATACAAAAAACTTACTTGTTTATTTGACGCTTGCATACATTTTTATCATAGCCCACATTACAATATTTAATTATGTGGCAGAAAAACATAAAATATATTGATCCTGATATATATATGTCAATATGTTTTGTTGTTTTTTTTTACATTTAAATATATATATCTAAATTGATTTACATATATAATTTAACTATTTTATTTTTAAATAAGTAGCTAGATATATATGTATGTGTATACAAACAATATATGTATATATGAATAGCGACAGTTTACGTCTGTAATTCTTGAAATTAAATACAAATATTCTGATCATTACATAATGTTTTAAAGAAAATTTGCTCTTACTGTTTGTTTTTGTTTAAATTAAAAACTGCGTCATTACCGAAAGGATTGGGGGGGGGGGGGGTGTTATAAACATTATTTTACAGGAATTCATAACATTAAAAAATGTATTCCACGTCAAAAGACCTATCGTTGCATATATTTTATTTATGCACTCTTATGAATAATATTTAAATGCATGTAAACTGCCAGACTTATGGTATTAAATAAATAGGATGCAGTGGAGCTATTGAACGATAAATTAAATAGTTGTTAATATAAAATATTTAAGTCGAATATAAAGTGTAAAGTGTATTAGGTATAATATTAAGTGTAAAGTGTACAACGCATAAAAGAAGTATAACGTGTAATGAGTATAATATGAAGTGCAAATTTTATTATACTTAAATTCAATATATAGTATATTAACTATAATATCAATTATAAAGTGTGCTAGTATAATATTAAGTATAAAGTATACTAAGTATAATATCTATCAGAGTCGGAGAGTATGATCAGCTCAAAGCATTACTTTTTAGGTCAATATATAACGTTCTGTAAAGCATATGTATAGTGGACGAACTTTTAAGCTTTGATCAAGGTTGGGATTCATTCAAGGTTATGCAACTTTGATAACCACTTGATAGTAAGGTTTTAAGTTACACTCTAATAAAAAAAGTCATATTTTTAAACACTTTAATTTAAACTGATTTTTTTTAAAGTGTATTCTGCATAGAAAGTAATCAAACAATATTAATAGTCAAAAGAGTCTTATCTCAATAACCAAAAACCCGTTTTAAATTGTTATGTTTTTAAACAATATTTATTGAGAAGAGAAACTAAAGAAACTAAAAAGTTTTTTCACTTGAAAAGGAAAAATTAATTACCTTTTTGTTTTCTGTTAATTATGTATATGGCAACTTCACTGCAGGACTGCTAGTCATTTTTCTTAAATTACTGTCTTTGTAGAATATTACAATAAAAAATGACGTATGTTACATATCATTTAAATAAGTTTTGTATAGAATAATAAGAGAATAACCATGATATAAACATGATATTTTAGATTACGAATGACATGTTTATAAAAATTAAAAACATATAATATGCTTTCATAATGAAACTTACAACAAAGAATGGAATACCATGTCCATGTTGAAATAATTAAAATTACTTTTAATTGTTTTATAAACTTAATATATTTTAAATTTTAAATACATTTCAAAAATGAAGAGTCAGACACACAACAAATGTGTCCAACTTATTTCTTACAAGGCAACCGCCACAAAACTGCTTAATTTTGCATTATTGAAAATATTTATTTTTCTCGAATTTTAATCGTTATATTTGGACTTTGATTTCTTTGCATAAAATATATAGCAGTCACATTATTACATTAATTCCGTATCGTTAAATAATTCACGAACGAATTGCAAAAATAAAATACAATTTTTGATCAATCTATTGATTAAAGTATTATCCTAAACCTTTGTAGTAATTGTGTCATTTCAATTCTTATTCTCTGAAGAATTTCTGTGATCGCATGCAAATTCCAATATTATTCCAAAATTATCTTGTCGTTGCATAATTCATTCCAGAAATAACAGAAAGTGTTCAATAAAAGAACATAACAAATGCCCCTGTATGATCAACCTATGAATTGTAATGAATTATGTAGATGTATCTAATTTTTTTTAAAACGAAAACTAAAGACTGTCGATAAATACAACATTTTATAAATATGTGTAACATTCACCCACCAGAAGCACGCAATAAATTATATATGAAAAATTAAACATAAAGTTAACACACAATAAATGGCATCAGCTTTTAAAACCTGGCTATAAATAATGTTAATATTATTTCCAATAACTTTAGACAATCAAGAAACATGAAACTTTTTTCACCATTGAAATGAAGTATGAAAAAGAAATACATTTATAATCACATTAAATAATTATCACATGTCTCACATTCTTCAACCAAAAATTAAAATTAAAACAAAATTTAGAAAAACAACATAGAAACAAATGATGAGTTTTAAAATTGTAAATTATAAATATGAAATGATACTTGTAATATTGTCTTTCTGTGTAAAATTTTAACACCGTATTTATTTGACATATCAATTATTTGAATCAGAAAACAAAGAGCACATACACACTTGCAAAAAGAAAACAATAACAATGAATAGTTGGTTAACAGATCTCATTAGCAAAGAACAATAAAAGAATGAAATAAATAAAGTAAATTTAAAAGTACAAAGTTTTCTGAAATAGAAACAACTAAGAAATGATGAGTAATTTGTTTTACAGCAAAGTACACTTGTTAAACTTAGAGACAATGCTTTTTGTTAAAAATATGCTTAAATATACAAAGCAATTTTGCAAATTTATAGCAAAATAATTAATACTTATTTCCCTGTCATTAACTTCTTTTTTAAGAATGAAAAGTATATATATACTAAAGATGTACGAGTAGTGCGTTGTCCTGGGAGTTTATTTTGATGTTGTTATCTTGAATAGTTCTCTCTTGATCTATATAAAAAAGAAATTATGATAGTAATAAAAATAATTTTAAATGTGCGTCTCATTCTTGTATCTTAAATTTAAAAAAAAAAATTGTATTGAAAAAAATATCCATCGAGATACTAAAGAAAGTTTACATATCAAATTAAAACAATTTTCCAAAATGCTGTAACACGAACAGGAAAGTCATTGCCGCTATTGAAAGTCAGAGGTAAATTGTATCCATATGCGCTACAAAAATTATTAATAGAACGTTATTTTTAGCCGTATAGAACTGGCGCACTGTTCTAATGTAGGAAAACTTGCATTACCCACGTCTGCACCTAGCATTGTGTATAATTCAAATGGAGCCATCCTCGAAATGCAAGAACATTATATTGATTATTCAGTTTGTAGTATAATTTCTTTCGAGGCTCATAATCAACCGATAAACTCAAAACTCATTTAATTTCCCTACTTCCCATTATATAGTCGTTTTAAAATTCTGGAATTTTAAGTTCTCAGCTCAATACTAAATTATCACTGACTTCTGGATACGATTTGGAGTAAATGCGTTGATATATTGATGTTACATTACATTGAAATTGAAAGATAAAATGAAAGTATGGAAGTAAACTGAGTAAAATGAATGATTACCTTGTTAAATAATCGATGCAGGAACTCCTCATAATGCGGATCATTATTTAATACTACAAAATTCAAACAACTATAATTACACACAAAAAAAAGGAAAAAGATAATATATCACTTCGCAATTATATTGTTGAAAAATACATAATACAATTATATATTAATCTGATTTAATGTTTTTTCATGAATCCGTTTATCATAAATATGGACATATATTGCTACAGGTGCCCGCCTATGTATTTGGAAGCCAGAACCGGGCATCTACGGGCAATGAGGGAAATAAATAACAGCATATATCTATAAATATACCTTAACATAAACAAAACTGTACAGTTTATGTTTTGTCAAATAACTTTAGTAGATAGGAATTTTAGGCATTGTTCTTGCCAATTTTATGCGGGTTATATCTAAAATTATGGCTGCTTCCTAATAAGCAAATTTTCTGCTGAGATAATTTTCAGTGTAACACTTGCACTAAACGTTTCACAACGCAGAAATACCTTCAAAAACACACAAAACGTCATATATTACCTTACTCCTACTCCAGTAGCACCTTCTTCCAGTGCGATTTCTACAACAAAACTTTTCCAACGCAAACATCTACTGCTAAACGCAAGAAAAACAAGAAAATAATTGTTCCCTAAAATTATATGAGTGCTAAAAATGCAATAAGAAGTTCACTACACGGAATTATTTGACTAAGCACAGCAAAAGTCATTCATAAGTCTTGCATTGCGACATCTGCAAAGCAATGTGTCCAAACCAACGCAGTCTCAGGAGACATATACACAATCCTCTCCCCGTTACCACATGTACTTTTTCACCAGAAGTGCAGGCACGGTCATGCGTTATACTGACCTTAAGATGCTGCCACGACGGCAATGTAGCTTTACCACCTTTGATGGAGCCACCTGCGTCTCTACAACAACTTCTCACCGAGTAAACTTCAGAAGCTACAAACTCAACCTCCTGGCCACGGACCATACTGTTTTAACATACGCGGCAATTCTATCACAAAATCTCTCCACTATACACTAACACTTGGAGCTCTCCAGGATAGTTTTACGTTTTGGACACAGCACAAGCTAATGAAGCATTCTTACAAAATAAAGTAAACTCTGCATGCAGCGAAAATGTACTTATCCTGTTAGAGTCCATGCTCAGAATCACCAACCCCTTCGCTAAATCATAAAAACACATGCATGAAATCGCCGAGGACCCAACAGATTCTGTACGAATGGTTTACAGTGAAAATACTGGGATGAATTTACGACGATACAACTACCAGACGTGTCACACCGATGTTGCGTCGATTTTCGTCAGAGAAGATTGCGACCCCTTAAAGAGACATGTGCATCCATTCCAGAGGCAACTCCAGTAAGTATATTTCGAATCTCAATATGAATAGCGATCCTATGGTTTACCAGCTTTTATTTCCTTATGGAGATGTTGGCTGTCACAAAGATTTACAACATGTTCCTGGGAAAAGAACCACTAAGCGAATCAGACTTACTCAATGTCAATTATATGTGTAAAAATTAGCAATGAGAAATACATTTAGTATTTAGCATTCCAGTGGCAAACCATTCCAACAGTAAATCGTAGATGGGTACATTAAAACAGATGATACACGTCTCACCCATCTCAGATCATATTAACACGATCTCCTAGTGGAACAATACAACGGACTATTAGACGCACTTCAAGCAAAGGCTGAAAATAACGCACATGTAGACAAAATGATCATATTCACGTCTACATTTCCAGGAAGTCCCAGATAAATCAATAGGATGACATGGACATATTACGTACAACAAAACTGACAGGATGCCATGACTTAGAACATACAACAAAAATATCAGGAAATCATGGACATAGTACATACAACAAAACTATCGTTATGACATTGCCATAGTACATACAACAAAACTATCATGATGTCATGTTTATAGTACATACAAAAAATATCATGATGTCATGGCCATAGTACATACAACAAAAATATCATGATGCCATGGTCATAGTACATACAACAAAAATATCATTTTGTCGTGGTCGTAGTACATGCAACAAAAATATCATAATGTCATGGCAATAGTACATACAACAAAGCTGTCATGATGTCATGGCCATATTACATACAACAAAACTATCATGATGCCATGTTCATAGTACATACAACAAAACTATTGATGCTATGGCCATAGTACGTACATTCGGAAAGATTCATTTATTTCTGCCTTTGACATGCACTCCTCCCACTAATCAACATGTTTTATATTAATTGGACTGAGTGAAAAACAAAGCTGTCAACCAGTGAGGGTCAAGCTTGACGTCATGCGTGACGGTTGAAACCAGGTTAAGAAGGGTGAGTAAGAACTTGACTTTTGTATTTAATCAATAAAGAGCCACGGGTTGTGTGAAGGACCGTCTGTAGGACTGTCGGAAGGACTCTTGTCTCAAGGTCGGCAGATGGCGTGTAAGACTATATATATGCCTATAGTGTAAAGACCGGCATATATTATAAGATAATGAAAAGTTAAGGTATGTTCCTACACTGTTGTATGCTAAAACGGGCATCAAATAGTCACTAATAATGAATCTCTAGGTATTTACGCAGGCTGTCATGTTGTGTTCAATAGGCGAGCAAAATAATGTGCCCACAAATTTGCTCTAACTGGGATTCATATAAAGTGCGTTACTTGCATACATGTTGTATCAGGTAACTTTAGTACATGGCAAGTTTACACATAGCTCACATCTCTTTGTTTGGCATGTTATTTCTAGTAATTTAAAAAAATTATAATCATATTTTAAAAATGGAAATCTTTGAGATTTGAACCGATTCCCATCGTTCGTTATTTGCTCCACATTTGTTACCACCCCTCCCCGAGATAAATATTTCCCCATAGTTCACTCCCAGTAGTAAACATATAATTTACTCACCAACAGTACATCCCCATGGCTAAATACCCATAGTTTATTCCCCAAACTTATCTAACCATAAATAACTGACCATAGTTTATTCTTCATTTTTAACTACCATTAACTCACTGGTAAAGTTAAATGCCCATAGTAATCTCCCCATAATAATGTGTCTGTTTATGTATATGATTTTACTGTAAGTCGTGTACACTTGAAATTTGGAAACATTTTAAATAAATCAAAGTAAAGACAAAACGCAATTAAAAAATTTTGTATATAATAAATGTAATGTCAAAAATAAGTGAGATCGAAAAAACATACATTATTACATTATAAAAAAGGTAGGCAGAATGCACTTTATTTAATTCACCTATATTTTAAATCAAATTTTGCCTTACTTAAGAATTATTGACAAAAAATAATTGTATGGTTGCAACTCTATTATTATTATTGTCCATGCCATCATGCATAATATTGTGTTGTATTAAGTGTTAGAATCTCCACCAAAAGGTCTGTAATATCATTTTTTATTGCTAAATTTGCAGAAAAACTGAAGCTAAAAATAGAAGAAGTACATTTATGTTGATATATATTAAAATTTGGAAATGCATATTTTATACATTCAAAAATTAGAAAAAAAGCAACGTTTATTTAACTAGTGCAGTATATCAATGAGCTATTTTGAGAGTAAATGTTGGAAATATGTTCACACAGTGGGAAATTTAACCCAAAAAAATGTCTAGCTAGTTAAGTCAACTTTAATGAAGTTGTGTGATGTATACAGTTATCTTCTAATCATTTAAACTCTAAACTTAGTATGTATCTTTGGAAAATCAAAAATTCAAAATTCCATATAATGGAAATATACACCAAATTTCAGTCCGGGAGCTATCCTGTACCAGATTCTACCCATATGAATAAGATGAACAAGTTGATCAAAACACTATCAAAAAAATTAACATATATTTGACAAAAGATATTCATACTAAACATTAAATGGTTATATGTTATTGACCTTTTTATGCATTTCTTTCGTGATTATCTGTTTAAATTGAAAAACTCCATGCCGATTTTATATCCTTTTTCAATTTTAAACTTGTATCTTTAGATGAACTTAATATAATCGAAATTCAATCAGCTAATAAAAATCATCAATATAAAGGATTGTGAACATAGAAAACAAAAATAGGTCTGTAATTTTTAACTTCAGGTGTTGTTATACATCTACGATACATGTTAACACATAAACGAAACTTTTAACGTCTTTTGTTCGTTGACTTGGTTAACGAGGACTGAAGCTGAAGAAACCTTGCGTGATGTATTCAAAGTAGTCGGTGAATAGTGCGTCGTCCTTCATCTGCTCCACTCTTCCGTCTTCTAAATTGCCAACCATCGTGAAATTGTCCGGATGTTTAATGTTCTGATTTGTTAAAACATACCTCTTTACCTAACAAAATAAATTATAATAGTTATTAAAATAAATAATTTAAGAAATGTAAATAGGTTCACACATTAATATTTATTTTTATTCGGTGTGATTCCAATTGTTTTACATTTTATAAAATTACTCTATTTTTCATAAAGCAAAATTTATTGAAAGCTGTTATCAAAAATATAAAAATGAAAGCAATTTTAGAAAGAAAATAAAGGAAAAGAATAATAGACGGAAAAATGTAATAAATAAAAAAGTCAGAAAGTAAGAAAGAAGGAAAATAAGCAAACATGAAAGACATACAAAATGACAGAACCAGCTGATTCATATGTGATATCTCATTATCGAGAGTTGCAATCTACAGAAACTAAAACTACAACATTTATGTTCACTATAAAGTCATGTGTGTTGATTTTTTTTTCTTATTTAATTTTTGTTAAGATGATGTGCTTAGTAAACTTATTTCACGTAACGTGTGTTTATTACATCAATCAAAGTTACGTTTAATCTGTACTTTCGAACAAAAGAGCTGTGCTCTAGTTGGGATTACGTTGTCTCCATTAAAAATCATTTAGCAATATCCGATCCTAACAAAAAAAAAGTATCGGTTGTTGTTTTGTTATTATTAATTTAATTTATATGTCATTAGATAGTTTCTTTTTTAAAGTAGAAGTTTATAATCTCTGTGCATCTATTTTCTGGGGGCGTTGTGCTCGTTAATTCATTACATGATTTATGAGACATTGTTTGCACTCTATGTGAACTGACCTGCCCCACTGAAAGGTCATCTCCATTGACATCCGTAATTTGAATAGCAACTTGTTTAGCATCATGAATATCGTGATATGGGAATACAATTCGAACAACCAAACTGTCACTATCTGCCTCTGAAAGATGATTGTTGAAGAATTAAATTTATTTTGTCAAAGCAAATATTCATTTTAGAAAAAAAATACAGTTTTTTTCCCCTTGCAAAGAACATTGTCCCAAAGAATAACTTGATAAGCAATAAGAAAAGAATAATTTTATCAGTTCTTATAATATCATTATAAGTTATAAGATTAATGTTAATGAACTTGATGATTATGAGGCTAATAAGAATTATATAATAGACATGTGTGGTGCCATAGTACTATTTAAATAATGGTGAATGAAAAGTGTTCACATCTTTAGTCCTTAGAAAGGAGATAAGGAAAAATGTTTCTGATCTCTAATGGCATCTTGTTTTTTTTTTTTTGTTTTTTATGGAATCCCTAGAGGAGGAGAGGGAGGGCTAGAACTTTGACGCTTGCAGATAAAATCCACCGCCACTCTCCATGTGGAAAAAAAATGAACAGGAAAAAACATAATACTTTGGTCAGCATTGACGTATGACTGCCATAGACATACTGAAAGTCAATCTTAAAACAATAATTAAATAAGCATAGAATAAATCAGCAACTTTTTTTCCAGTACGTTCTTTTAGTAAATGTTTTTTTTCATATAAAAAGTTTTCAGGTGACTTTTAGTTGACGACATGACATTTTTTTTCATCATTTGTTTAGCGAGATTTTCAATACAATTGTAAGTATTTTCTACAAGCGCCAAAGGTCCTCTGCTGTAGCTCTGTTAATATCACCAACTTTTAAGGCACGTTCGACATGAGAGACGCTTGGCTTAAGGCTATTAACCTGAGGGGAAATGAGACCCTTGGCTTAAGGCTATTAACCTGAAGGGAAATGAGACCCTTGGCTTAAGGCTATTAACCTGAAGGGAAATGAGACCCTTGGCTTAAGGCTATTAACCTGAAGGGAAATGAGACTCTTGACTTATGGCTATTAACCTGAAGGGAAATCCAGTACAGATGGAAATCCTCGAATGACCTGATATTGAAGACCAATGAAATATCTAGAGGATAAATACGCTCTATCGGTTACCAAACCTCAATCAATATGAGTGCTTTAAATAGTGAAATAGTAATCATGGCAAATATGGCGTTCTTTCATGTTGGATATTAAATGCCATACTTGTTAAATGAGTAAAATTGTGTTAGAAAATAAAATAATGTTCTTTATGTGACAAAAAATGTTAGAAGTCTTGCCCAACGGCTGTACTTATGCCTTAGTTAAGACCACCACAAAACATGCATAATATGAAACAAATGTGATACATATGTACAGTATTTTGTTGTTGACGTCTGAAATATGCCACTTCCACTCCCCAACCAAATCACACACAAACAAAAAATCAAAATTTTCTGATGGCAGCACAGCTTGACATTTATTCTACTTGAATAATTGATTTTAGTTCAGACCTGGGAACACACTTTTCTTATAGAATATAGTAGCTACATCATTGTAACTCACATGTTCCTTTACGATGATTATATAACAGTCAATTTGAAAGGTTTAACACATGATTATTATATAATCAGGTAGAGGACGTATTGAATTAATCAAATTATACATGTTATTTCATTTTTAAACATCTTAACTAAAACCGTTATTTAATTGTATTTAATATTGTTTGATTTACAACATAAATTCTTACCGAAAAGTGCCATCTGAAAAGTTTAATATAGTAAGTTGATAAAAGAAAGAATCGTGGCGGTTTAAAGAAAATATTTAGCAGAGTTAAGTGTTTTGCAAACGTTCAAATGTTAATTTGAGCATTGCAGTATTTTGTGTCACAGCCCACATTGCAGTATTTTGTGTCACAGCCCACATTGCAGTATTTTGTGTCACAGCCCACATTGCAGTATTTTGTGTCACAGCCCACATTTCAATATTTAAGTATTCATGTATTTCTAAGTCAAGTTTAAATCAATTGGTAGCCTACTTAATGCACATCGTCAAAATAATCTCATGTCCTCATAAGAGTAGTTGTATTTATTAAATAAATATACTAAATATGTGTTATATACGTAAACATCATAAACAATTTTTTTTTTTTTTAATAGCAAAGAAAGCAATAAAAATCATTTCGAATAATAAATGCTTCAGAAACAATTTTTCATTTTATACGAGTAATAACATCTAACTATAAACATTTCAATATAATATATATTATTTTATTAAGTCATTGTCCATTGGTCGATCATTTACGTTAGCATAATGATCCTACAGGGTTAAAACGTTTGTTTCATTTTTATTTCATTGTTTAAAAATCTAATATATTATATTCTGAATTACAGATACGTTTTAACTAATTGATTTTAGTGATCACAAATTAATGTATATGAATTTTTAAAGAATACATTCTTATTTATTATATACAAATGAAATAAAACGGTACATTACCTCTGCACGTTTTTTAAAATTGGTTAGGATCTTCTGATTTGTAAATACAATTTTTGTTATGAATGGTTGTTGCTATAGTTTATTTGTTGCTTTGTATTTGTTTGTTAGCTTGTTTTTACTTTTCAAACTGCGTCATTTTCTAAATTCCCGTTATGTAATGTAGACCTACTGGGAATACCCAATTAAAATTGGTAAGGTGGGTTTGGCTAAAAGGAGGCAGGTAACTCTTGTTTTGAAATAAATGAGTTTATGTTTTGTATACGTTTAACTCCTTATTTATATGAATTCTTGCGATTTAAAGTAGTATTTCCATTACATTTCTTCATTAAACAGAGGTAATTTTCCAAGTTAGTAAATGAAAAGAGACAATTAAAATAAACAATTTGTTTTTAATTAAAAAAAAAAAAAATGTATTAAAATATCTTGTGAATAGTATAGCCCACGCTGAACCCTTAAAAAATAGTAAAATAAAAACTAAAAAAATGTATGTTCAATAACCCGATATAAATGTTAGGCATGTTGAATGAACTCTCATAGATAAGTTAAGTTAGGCATGTTGACTGAACTCTAATAGATAAGTTAAGTTAGGCATGTTGACTGAACTCTCATAGATAAGTTAAGTTAGGCATGTTGACTGAACTCTCATAGATAAGTTAAGTTAGGCATGTTGACTAAACTCTCATAGATACGTTAAGTTAGGCATGTTGACTGAACTCTCATAGATAAGTAAAGTTAGTCATGTTGACTGAACTCTCATAAATAAGTTAAGTTAGTCATGTTGACTGAACTCTCATAGATAAGTTAAGTTAGGCATCATTTTTTTTTAAAATTGTAATTCACGTAAACGGTAATAGTATAAAGCTTTGAAATGTTACGCAAAAAAGTTGTCAAAATATCGTTAAGCCCATTTGCTTCATTAGCAGTAAACCGCTTAATTACACAATTAGTGTGAGCGTTGCTATATATCTTTATCATAAGGATGTTTATAGGGATCTGGCCTTTGAAAGCTGGTCAAGGTTGAGATTAATTTATATTATGCCACAGATTAACAATTGGATTTGGTGTTTTTATTAAAATCTAAATTTTGAAAGAAATAATTAAAATGGTGCTTTTATCCTATTAAAAAAAAATGAAGATTTCATTATGTATACCAAAGTAACAAAAATAATTATCAATTTTATAAAATATTTTAATCTTTTCTCCATAACCAAATGCACGTCTTCAAGTATTTCTGATCAGAGTCACTACTACTAATATATAAATTTATCATGTTAAGTGACATACTTATCTTACTTTTATCTGTATTACTTTCTTTTGATGACATTTATTCCAATGTCATTTCAGGATTTCAAGTATGTTCTTAAATAATTATATTGTTAGATTGTTAGAAAACGCAAATAAAGATTTTACAAAAAAATAAGTTTATCCTTATAAAAATTAAAAGGAAAAAAATCAGCAAAAATGCATTGGAAAATGCCATTAGAATAAATAAGTCTAAAATATGCTATTATCCAGATGTTTTATATGATGAATAATATTTTATTAAAACTAAAAACACATGTTATAAATCTTCATTTGCTTCGAAATTAAAACTATATATTTCATATCTTTAGCACAAAGACATATGGTAAACGATCTTTCTCTTTCTATGCCCCCAATTCTCTTCCACCACACATCCATTATACACCCACCATAAAAGCCTTCAAAACTTCAAACAAAACACATTTCTTTAAACTCTACTACCCCGACTGATTCCCACCTCTCAACGATAAACGATGCCGATGGCTGCCGTCCATGGCTTGACATGTACATAGTTATGGAATGGGTGTAATACATACACACTTTAAAAAAAATCAATGTATGTTAATTTTTATTTCAAGATTGTGTTTAAAATGTTATATAGAGTTTGGTGAGCCCAGCCCTAGGCTGTGGTACAGCGCTATATAAAACTACTATTAATAATAATAATGTGTATTTTAAATTTAGTTAAACTCTTCATTTTATTAAATTAATAAACTTAAAATTGCATAATTATTTAACATATTATGATTGATTGTGTTGTTGATGAGCTTATACCTGAACTTTAAATGTAATATATCGCTCTGCAATACAAACGGATGTTGAAAGACATATACAATGAACAAAAAGTGAAAACGAATTAATATGTGGCCCCGGTTGCGGGAATAGCTAAGATAAATAAGAGTGCTGATTTGCTTCATTTCAGTCTTCTTGCTCATTGTTTGAAGAGACATTTTCAAATGACCTCTGAAATATCTTATTGCAGAGTAGCATTGTGTGATAACACTTGAAAGTTTAAAATAAAAATAATTCACATGTTGAGCTTAAATAACGTCCATATGTCATAAAAGCCCCACTCTCATATATATATAATGTTGTCTAATTCACGTCAGTTTTCTTCTAAAAAAATTGTATTTGGAGTGCAAATGAAATTCATTTACTTTGTCATAAAAAGACACATTTCTTGACGCATGTTGCATTCGAGAAATATTCTACAAATACATGTAAGGCAACTTGATTGGGTCTCAAATACTCCAGTCCGCCAATGTTTGTGCAACTCCTGAGATAACATATTTCTATTTTCAGTATACTTCTAAAAATATTTCACATCTTTCAATGGTTTAATAGATATATTGCTTACATTGTAAGCCAAACCAAGTATATATGAACCTCTTTTTCTTACAAGAACGTTTCATGCATCAGCCTAAGATGTATATACAAGCTCAAACTGATAAAATACCAATAAGTCTTAACGTTTAAGTATATATATTAAGTCAACAACTCGGAAGTATGTATGAGCATAAACCTATGAAGTATTTATAAGCCTAACGTTATTTACTTCATTGCTTTAAATACTTCTATCATAAAAACCTGTGAATCACATAATAACTTTTTAAAAATTTTATCTCTTATTCTTGAAATAATTTCTATGCTCACATGATACTATAAATATTATTTTATAATATTTTTTGCACGAGTCATATATGTAATACAAAAATGTTTATATATATAAACATATGAAAAATATCCGAAAATGCTTTTAATTTAAAATACTACAATATCAATAAGGTAATCTAAAATTTTGTCATATCTTTGAAGCAATGTGATTGACTAATTTGAGACAGTTACACGATGGTTGGCAATTCAGAAGACGGAAGAGTCGAGCAGATTTTGGACGATGACTCAATCATCAACTACATTGAGTACATCACGCAAGGTTTCTTTCTAAGTGTTATTTTTATTTAATTCTGCTTTTAATTTTGTTTGTTTGCTGATGAAGTCTTTCTACCGACACACTATTTGTTTTGTTGCCTTCTTTTTTTCCGGCTTTTCCCATCATTTTGTTTTGTTGTTCATTTCAAATATTTTATCAATATCAAAACATCTTAAAATTAGATATATGTTTGACCAGTTTTGAAGCGGAAGAAACCTTGCGTGATGTAATCAATGTAGTTGATGATTGAGTCATCGTCCAAAATCTGCTCGACTCTTCCGTCTTCTGAATTGCCAACCATCGTGTTACTATCTAGATCATTACTGTGATACCTAGATAAAAGTGACCGTCTTAGCTGGGGGAAAAAAAGTAATACAAAATTAACATTAAAACAAATGCTAAAAGAAATGTTTAACAGGTTCAGAAATATAAAATAGAAGTTTATAATACCTAAGTCTTTCGTCCGGGACGTGAAATTGGGGCGAAACGGTTGCCTAGGAGCGGCTTTCTCACTGTCGCGTAGCGAAAATCAGTAGCGTGGACTTTGACTGCCACCCAAGCCTTATATCCATCAACGGCAACAAGTAATCATGTTAGAAACTGCTATTCCCGTTACGTTTGGAGTCATGCGGTCTGTCGGGGTTTTTTGCTTCGGCACGCCACGAAGAGGCAAACCCCATGTGGGCGCACCCAAGTTTCCTTGGAGACGCTGCCACGGCCCGACCGAAAAACTCCCTGGGAGGTGGAGGATGTAACGCAAACCCGCCCATACCCTTGGGAGAGTGGACTGCGAATGCTTTAAATGCAGCGATCTCAGTCGACCGGACGTCCCCCAAGCCAGCGGGGAGGTTCCCGGCGCGACGCCGCAAAGTCTGTCGATGGGGAGACCCGGCGTCTAGCCCATGTGGAAGTGTGCCTGGGGGGGGGGCATTAAGAGCTCGCGCTCGACGGCCAACCGACGCCAAGTCTTATGTGACATTTGGAATACTCAAGTCTCATTCAACGTAATTTCAATTGAAACATTTTTTTACAAAGAAAACTGTTTGAAATTGGCTGTCAAATAAAAAAACACAAAATGAAGAAAAATATAAATAATATTTTTTTAAAAATAATAATAAAAAAATAAAGCCAAATTCAGAGAGGTAAAAAAAGAGAAAGAAATAAATAAAATAGATAACAATCTCAATGTAATTAAGAGAAAATAAAACTACACCCTTCATGCTAACTGTAAAGTCATTTTATTGGGCCTTACAGTATATATGTGTTTAGTAAACTTATTTTTACTTATGTGCTTCTTCTTCTTCTAATATATTAAGGACCCACGATCAATATATAGATTATTCTAGCTCATCCATTTATGTAGAAGGAAATCGCGATGTTTCTATGCCTGGTATTTGAAGAGGGTATTTTACTGTATGCAAGGTCTACTCAGCGACGTGTATCAAGTACTGGGGGTTAGAAAGTCTGAATCAATAGACGCATATGTGTCAAGTGTTTTCGCCTCACCTGTTCCTTTTGGAAGCGTGTTCCAGTCCATGATTCTCTTTGGCAGAGTGATCACTTCCTGTACTGTGTTCTTGCTTTTATGAGCTTGAAATGGCTGACATGGCCTCGACACTGTTTTTTGGGGGAAAGAAACGAGTTGTTGTTCGATTCTGGACATTTTTTTATCGTGTACATCATGAAAGCCGGGATAATCGTCGTCGTTCCTCCAATGGTGAACAACCCAGTGTTTTTAGCATGCTGCCAACACTAGGGGAGTTCCTGTAGCGGTTCAGGACAAAGCATGCTGTCCGTCGTGGGACCGTCACAGACATGTCGTTTCTCCTCTGAGTGAATGGGTCCCAGGCTGAAAATTATTACATCATTCATAGTTACGTTTAATCGGTAATTTCAAACAAAAAAGAAGTTCTCTTGTTGTGATTATTTTTTCTCCTTCAAAATAAAAATAGCTAAAAAACAATTGATATATTATGATCTATTAAAAAGTATAATTGAATGTGTAAATTATTCGGAAATAGAAATTGGGTAGTTATGTGCATCTGTCATTTGAGTTAGTTTCTCGTTATTGCACTATTTGCTTTATTTAACATTGGTTGTTCAAGTTATCAGGATTTTGACTTACCTCCCTCACCGTAAGGTAATCTCCATTGACATTCGTAATTCCATTATTTGGGAGCACATCAAATAACGTCGCATAGGAGATGGCGTCGCTGGGCCGTCGAGCGCGAGCTCTTAATGCCCCCCCCCCCATTTGCGCTCCCCCACACAAGCCAACGCACTGAAGGTCTCCCCGACGCCAGCCCGTGCGGAAGGAAGCCGGGAACTCCCCCCTTCAGCCTAGGGGAAGCCCGGTCGAACGAGGACGCTGCGTTTAAAGCGTCCGCATTCCACTCTCCGAGGGTCAGGACGGGTTTGCTTCCACTCCGAATGGTAGGTGTTGCGTTACCACCCCCCACTGCCCTGGGAGTCTTTCGGTCGGGATGAGTAGTAGTAGGACGAAACGGTTGCCTAGGAGCGGATTTCTCACGGCCACGTAGCTAAAATCATCGGCATGGGTTTTTGCTGCCACTCAAGCCTCATATCCATCGACGGCAACAAGTAAGCATGTTAGTCGCTGCTCCTGTTGCGTTGGGAGTCATGCGTTTGCCCAGGTTTGGGAGCACAATTACAATACTTAATCCATCACCTTTAGCTACTGAAATATTTAGAGTGTCTAAGAATTAATTTAAAATCACACAAAATATTAAAAATGTATATGCTGATTATTACGAGGCTAATAACAGTTATAACATTATACACTTATGAATTATATTTATATTTCAAAAATGTTGAATAAAAATGTATCACTTGTTTAAAGAGGAAACGTTAGGAAATATCTTGTGATAATAAGTTGTATCAGCTTTTTGTCAAGGAATCTCTAGGGAGGAGATGGGAGTGCTTGAACAATGCCTCGCTCAGACCAAATCTACCACACCATTCACCATTTAAAAACATGAACACCATAAAAATGTAATGTCACAACGAACAAAAGACTCAGTAAGATCTAGAACGCTTCCAGAGCGTTTAAACAATGTTTGAGGGTAAGCATCAATGGACTTGATTTTAAAACAATGAGATATCTAGACATAAATGATTGATCGTTTACCAAATTATTATTTTTTTAAAGAAATATAAACCATGTTGTTTATGTCGTTCTTTTTGTATGTACTTTTTATATCAAAGTTGTTCAATTAGTACAATTATGTTAAAAATACAATGATGTTCTTATACTGACACAGATATTAGAAGCATTGCCCCATTGATGTATTTTGAGCTTGTGGTCTTTAACTTAGCTTACTTATGATTACCTTTGAACATACTTAATATAAAAACGAAAGCTTCACATATATATACCAAAAATAACATCTCTCAGAACCAACAGAATTGCAAGCTTTAGTGATCCAACCCTTTCATCCTCCTTTTGCTACGCTACATTATGTCCCTTAAAATACTTCCCCACCCCCCCACGCCCCGACCTCTCAAAAACAAAAAAAACAAAAAACCGGGATAAAATTGTCTGATTGAGAAACAACTTGTCATTGTTTCTATTTGACTATTTGCTTTTAGTTTATAAAATGAGAGCAAGTTTTGCTTGTAAAATTATATCAAAAATGTAAAGGGACTTGTTGATCGTGAGAGTGTTTTTGTGAGTTGCAAGTCGTGAGGTCAGAGTGTGAAGTTGGTTCGTGGTGTTGAGCTTTAGTGTATGCTGAGTGTTTTGTTGGGATATAAAAAGGCATTGTGACAGTGTATTAATTGAGCGTTAGTCGAGAAAGAGTCCAGAGTAGATCGTTGAGAGCTAGAAGCGAGTCGCGAGAGAGTGTAGAGTGATCTAGAGTTACAGACAGACCAATACAGAGAAGGGATAATAATTTTTAATGGATGATTTATGTAACAACTGCGTTGTGTAACAAGTGGAGTACCATGCTTCCCCGGGAAGGGTGGGGGATATATTAGGACGTTAATGTACCGTCACGACCCCGGGGAGAGTGGGCTGCGAACGATTTAAACTGAGCGTAACAGGCCGAGCGGACGTCCTTGAACGGGGATGGCCTCCATCAGCAAACCCGATCGAGCGGCTGCGGCTGGGGGTGTCCACGCCCTGGTTGGTCTAAGCGTGCCCGCACACATTCCGGCATCAGGGAAACATGGTGACTGGCTTGTGTGGGGGAGTGCCAAAGAGGACATAAGGAGCCTATGCTCGACGTCCCGCTGACGCCATTTTCCATTGAGATATTTCAGTACATAGAAATAAATATAGAATTTCAAATATTCAGTGTTTGAGTTACTTGACCAAGAGAGAGACGTGAATTAACCAAACAGTTGTGACATAATGTTAGACATCAAGTGTTCTATTTTCTATTTTAATTTTATTTAAACTGTCTATTTGTTCTGCGTTGTAGTTCTGCCTTTCAAAATGTACCATAGCAGCTAAACATTTATTAATATATATATATATATATATATATATATATATATATATATATATATATATATATATATATATTTAAGTAAACATGGATTTCATTAATTATTTACAGATGATTTATATGTATGTAACACTTGGTTTCTTAAATTACGATCAGTTCATGTTGTTATGGTTCCCATTAAAAGACAGCAGAAGTATCCTTGGCCCGGTTAACTGAAACGAGGTCATTCAGGTGTAAAATACTTGGTGTCAAACTTTCACTTACTCCAATGAAGCGTGACGCGGTAGCCCTTAAGTAAGGCACACCCCACGATGTGATTCATTTCAGTATTTACGTTTTGAAAGGAACATGTTACAAAGCACAACCTTAGTGAATAATTAAACCAATGAATAATCGTACTGCGAACTTTTCATTAGATAAAGGTTACCAAGTGTGAACATTTTAATAGATCCTTTACTGATTGTAGATGGATTTGGAAGCCCATCAATAGAGCTCCTAGGTATATAGTGATTATCAGCGTCAGTGAAAATAAATCCCATTTTCTTGATGTGTTATAATGATGACTGTCAAGGTCATGGAATCAGTGGCATAGTGTGTGTGTTGATTTGGGAGAAATGAGGTATGTGAGCGAGGTGAACGATTGTCATGGAACGGACGGGTGAATGACTTGTGAGATGTTTTTAGGTAAAAAATGGGGGGTTAACTGTTGATGGGGAGAGAGAGTTTTATGTTTGAGAGAGGGGAATAGATTCACGAACTTGGAGAGTGAACGATCGTGACTGAGAGAGAGAGAGATCTTGAATCGAGAGCGGATATATACTAGTTGCTCGTTAAAATGCCTGGATGGGTTTTGAGCTGAAGTGAATATCGAGTTCTTGATACGGTGTATTATACATGTATACATTCATAAATGTCCAGCGGATTTGGTGATTATAGAATAAAGTATTATAGTACTATGAACCTTGTTGTCTCTACATGTCAGAGAGAGAGAAAGACACTTATTGAGAAGTAATAGACCTAGACAACGAGTATATTCTTTCGGACCAAAGAATATTTCACAATGACTTTTTTGTAAAGGTCTTAAATGGCAATATTGTACAACATCGACAGTGATCTTGAATGGGCGATTCATAGACTTGATCGATATAGATCAATAGCACCAATGATACGAATTTAATTTTATGTTAAGCGACAGATGAAAGGAAGTGATGTGGGGAGAAGGAGGAGGAGGGGCGGGGGGGCAGTGGAATCAGAAACCCCCAACCCATACCAGGTTGAGGATTACATTCATAAGACTTATGAAGGTCTTAGTCATGCAGTTTAGTACAAGGCGGATCTCGAAATAGTCCCCAAAGTTTGGGGTATGCCTTAAGACCACATATGTAGTGTTAGTTATATATTTCACATATATCGCGATTGGCAAGTAGTACACAGATACTGTGATAGGCTTAATACACAGATGTGATAGAACGGTCCACATATTGGATGGGCAAAGACAACATCTATGATAGGTACATTCCAGAAATGTCATGATAAGCACAGTCATCAGATGTTGTGGTAGGCGTGCGGACTAATGGTGGTGTTATAGGTCTGGTAGAGCTTTTAAAAAAAATAATTAAATGTAACGATGTGTTGTTTTTTTTCCTTTTCCGAGTTTTCGCCTATCCCGGGTTAGCTGGACAAAATACGCACTCAGTTAAAAAATAATTATTAACTGGACTAAACTATTCCCCCAAATTTTTTGTTTTTATAAATACTAAATTTTAATTGTCTATTAATAAAATTAAAACAACAAAGTTATGGTGAATTTAGAGGTTGATGACTTGTAAGAAATCGCTTTATTTTCTTCCAGTTAAGTAACAGATAACTAAATAATATGTTAGAAAACTTGAAAACGCTTGAGAACATATGATCTAGAGATTCCAAGCTTCAATAGTTCAAAGCATGTTTCAAGATTTTTCTGGTTCTGGTTCAGGGTGTTAAATTTCAACTTAAAATGTATTTGTCAAGTTATATCATGGTTTACTGAAGATTTTCTGGGAATTCATTGGTTTACCAAACAATCGTGTGGGACCCCTGTAACTTCGCTGGCTAAACCCAAGTGTGATCCCTGTAACTTCGCTGGCTAAATCCCAAGGTCTACTGTTGCGCATACGTGTAATAAAGTGTTTTAAAAAGTTATTTGACGGATTGGTAGAGGAAATATATTATAGGTGCCTTTGTTTTATGTACGCCAAGGTGGTCTTCGATGTAATTATCAGCGGTAAGCTGCGAAGTTTAATGTGCAGTTAGTAAAAGAAAGGCTGAATTGTTGACAAGAACTGCATTAGAATTATGCAATAAATTCTTATTTAATAGAATGCTATATATAATAATTTAAATGACGCAAAAGAACAATAAACACATTTCTTAGTAAGAATATGAAGTGGATTAGAATCTTAGAGTAAATGTCTGACAGGATATCAACATCAAAAGAACACTAATCACCGCCATAAAAACTCGTTTTAGAGACGACAATGTATGTTAGCAATGATAGCGTGATCAATATTTAACGTGCTACAATCCACAATATCTCATGTCTTTGTTTGGTTTGTAATATTTTATTTACTTTACTAGCTTCGCTTATTTAGTCCTTATCACTGAAATGTATGTAGTGGCAGTAAACTAATGGCTCAGCAATAACATTCGTTGATGGATTATGTAGACACCTGGATACGCCACTGCAATTATCATACATGTATCAAGTATTCTTGATGAAATATAAGTATCTAAGGGGTACGACTCTAGGCCACCTAGCACTCTATAAATTTCCAATCACCTAGTTAACGCTTACATTGATCATTCAGTGCGGCTGGATTGATGTAAGCGATTACATTATAGAACACAAAATAGGAACTTGGTTATTACACCAATATACACGTAAGGTAAACTACTTTGTACTTCTATTTGTAAAAAAACAAAAACAAATATTCTTGCACTTAAGATTATAATATCATTATTAACTTATATCGCTTTAAAGTTATGTTTGAAGTGTCAATCTAATAATAATCTTTAAAACTAAAAGTAACAAAATATTTTTTTAAAATCATAATTCTATTTATCCCGATTTAATAGTTTGTATATAAGAGGATTGTCAACTATCATGACTCAAGTTTTCAGGTTTAATTAATTGTACAAACAATTGTATTATTATCTTTTTTAACGAATTTTAAAAAAAAAAAATCAAATTGCAACTGAATTTTTTAATGCCTTTATATACACGAAATCAAATTATGTGTACTGTGTCGTATTTAATAGATATAAATATTTTATCATCATAACCGTAGCTCCTTAAAATTATTATAGCAAACAAACAGTACAGCACTTTAGTATCAAAGAAAATTGGGTAAATAATTTCAATGTTAGTATTATACTTAAATTAAGTAGTTGTATTTATTTGTTTCATAATATTTATTACATTACTAAATACATTTTTAACATATTAAAGTTGTGCGACTTAACTAGTCTAATCATTATTCCAAACACTTATAACTGTTCATATAGAAGCCACGATGACTCTCCTCGACCCTGGCAACTCCTTGGACATGCTTATGATAGGTCGAACAGGTGATGGTAAAAGTGCCACGGGTAACACTATAATTGGAAGGAATACATTTGATTCTTCAGTCAGTGCATCATCTAAGACTTTTAAAGCAAAATCTGACTATTCTGAACTTCACGGCCGCATTCTCAAAGTGGTGGACTGTCCAGGACTCGGCGATACAAAGTTAGGTCCAGAAGATGACGTCAAACAATTGATCAACGCTATCAACACCGCAATAGCAGAAAATCCAAAAGGTTATCATGCCATCCTGTACGTGGTCCGGGTTGGGAAACGATTCTGCAAAGAAGACAGCCAGACAATGCAGATTCTAAAAACGGTTTTGGGAGAGGATTTTATAAAAAAACACACAATTCTTCTGTTTTCTGGAGGCGATGATTTTGAGACAAATCCAGAGATTAAGCAAAAAAACCTTTCATTTGATGATTGGATCAAGATTCAAGATAATAAGCATTTCAAAGAGCTTGTTAGTGAATGTCAGAGACGTGTCATTCTTTTTGACAACAGATCAAGTGATTTAAATAAACAAGCCGCTCAGAAAGAGAAACTGGTTGAAATGATTGACAGTCTGTCAACTAAAGGGAAGCGGTACACAAATGAAAACTTTGAAAAGGCTGAAAAGAAGCGTCAAGAATTGCTAGCAAAGTTGGGGAAGGAACAGGATAAACAAAATGTCATCGACAAGATCGGAATTTTAACTTCCCAGGTCAAGAATGCCACTTTGGATAATACAGGAGCTGAAACATTGCAAGAAATATCTAAAGAGATCGAAGATCTACTGAAGGCAACAACTGAGAGTGCAAAGAAAAACTCAAAATTAAAAGATACTTTAAAATTATTTAAGACGATCCAGCAGGCTGTGGATGCCAAGAAAATAGAGATAGAGGCAAATCGAAATATTCGAGAGAAGAGAGATAAATGGGAGGAAGATAAATCTATGCTTGAGCACCTTAAAACAAAAGAACAATTGGGGAAAACATCAGGTGAGCTTGATGAAGTCAAAAGAAGAATTCAAGTGCAAGAACAAGCGCTGAAGAAAAGTGAAGAGGAAATTCGAAAACTTGAAGAGGAAAATAAAAGATTACGTGAAAAGGAAGGCGCTGGGAAGAGAATGGAAGAGTTGGAAAAGTCTTACATTGAGGTTAAGAATAGCAAGGATTCGGCGAGTCTCATTACACCAATATTAGAGTATGCAGCCAGCTTTGCCCCTGTCACTGCTGCCTTAACTAGTGCATACAAGTGGTGGACTGGAAAATAATTGATTACACCGTTTCTGAGCGGCGTGTAACCAATATTTAAAATATTTTAAAGATTATTTTCTGGTATTACTTTAAGTTACCGTAGATGAGTGAATTGTTCCCATGCCAATTTAAAAGTTACTGTCGTTTATTTTCTTCTTTTTGTTGTTGTTGCTTAAATTAATTTAATAACTATCCAACTGTGCTACAGTTTTAATTTTGTTGTGATGGAAAGTAAAAATAGTTCAATTACAAATATTGTACAATTGTTACATGACAAAAAAGCTAAATACTTTGATTAATTAGAAACTGATATTATTAAAAAAATATATTAATAACTATTTGTATTGTGCTTCAACCAAAGTTGTTGTTGATCTGCCAACAACACATACAACTACAGTTTTTCTCTGTATGCCCTAATTACTAACTGGTGGAATACAGTGATAATTTGTTAAAATATGTATGCATAAATAATTTATTATAATTGCTACGTTTTGTCTAGAAGAATACGTACATAGCACAGGCGTGTTTAATCAGTAGCATCAATGTCGATTATAAAAATAATAACATATAAATAGAATATAATAATAATTGTATATTTTTATTTTTTTATTTTTATACTTTGTAGTGCAAGACAAACAATATAAACAAATGTAAACACCAAACATTCTTTCCGAAATGTATAATCTACATTGCTTGTTTTTGTATCTACACTGTATCTCATATAACTTGACTTTAAAAATAAATGTCTACTTAAATTACAATAGCGACAATACAACTGACATGCAAATGATATTTAAAACGTAGTTTTGATTTATTCACAATTTATGTAGTTATATAATATGTTTCATATAGAAAAAACTAATGTTTAACTACTATTTACACAATGATTAAACAAGTAAATTGAAATGGCTTTCTTGTCAAAACGTTGTTTTTTAATAGTTTTAATCAATGTCTTCATTGAAAGTATCACGCATTTCTGTTCCGTTGTATGATATGTTAAAAAATGTTGCACTGTGTAAACCAGGTAATAATGATTAAGTTGGGTCCTTTCAGTTTACATTTATTGTAATGTCTTGCTTGTAACTGTTCCCACAATAAAAATGTTTTTAACCTCCTTCCGCTTCCTCATTATTACAACTGATTACCGCATTTTGCCGCAGTGTGCACTTACAACTAGTGGCGTAGCTAGGGGAGTGCGGACCGTACCGGGTGACACCATCTCAGGGGGTTACACCAAATTGAAGTTTTTTACAAAAGGATAACTGATCACACGTACATTTTCCACACATGTAACCAATCCGAATGGGTGCTTTGTTGAAAGTTCAAGGTTGATGAGTCAGAAATAATGTGACCCTATAATAAGGTCAGAAAAAAACCTGTTTGACTATGATTCAACGATAATTGAAGTGTTCGGTAACTTAAGTAAATGACTGGAAGCTATATTTATCTAAATTCTGAGAAATAACTTTTTCTTTTGATACAGGCCCGCCCCTATAAAATTCTTGGCCAACAGACAGCGGTCAGAGTTTTTGCCCCTATAGTGTTCCAAACACGTGTGTATATTTAAAAAAGCGGGCCCCTATCTAGTTCGGGCCCTTTACAAGTGCCATGGTTGTCCACCACTCCCCCTCCCCTTTTTAACCCAATTTGAGGGCATGATTGATACCAATTACAATGTTGTCGGGTGATTCTAAGTACATGTTACAGTTCTTAAATACATTTAACCCATGACCTTCAATTAATTTGTTCTTGTTCTTGTCATTGTTATACTGTGGACTTATTTTTAAAAAAAAATTACATCGTGGAAGTCGAGGATGAGATAAATATAACGCTCCATGACAAAAAGACAAGTGACAAAACGACAAGTGACAAAACAAGTGACAAAACGACAAGTGACAAAACGACAAGTGACAAAACAACAAGTGACAAAACAACAAGTGACAAAACAACAAGTGACAAAACGACAAGTGACAAAACGACAAGTGACAAAACATCAAGTGACAAAACAACAAGTGACAAAACGACAAGTGACAAAACGACAAGTGACAAAACATCAAGTGACAAAACAACAAGTGACAAAACGACAAGTGACAAAATAACAAGTGACAAAACAACAAGTGACAAAACGACAAGTGACAAAACGACAAGTGACAAAACGACAAGTGACAAAACGACAAGTGACAAAACAACACGTGACAAAACGACAAGTGACAAAACAACAAGTGACAAAACAACAAGTGACAAAACGACAAGTGACAAAACAACACGTGACAAAACGACAAGTGACAAAACGACAAGTGACAAAACAACAAGTGACAAAACAACAAGTGACAAAACAACAAGTGACAAAACGACAAGTGACAAAACAACAAGTGACAAAACAACAAGTGACAAAACAACAAGTGACAAAACGACAAGTGACAAAACAACAAGTGACAAAACAACAAGTGACAAAACGACAAGTGACAAAACAACAAGTGACAAAACAACAAGTGACAAAACGACAAGTGACAAAACGACAAGTGACTAAACGACAAGTGACAAAACAACAAGTGACAAAACGACAAGTGACAAAACAACAAGTGACAAAACAACAAGTGACAAAACGACAAGTGACAAAACAACAAGTGACAAAACAACAACTGACAAAACGACAAGTGACAAAACAACAAGTGACAAAACGACAAGTGACAAAACAACAAGTGACAAAACAACAAGTGACAAAACGACAAGTGACAAAACAACAAGTGACAAAACAACAAGTGACAAAACAACAAGTGACAAAACGACAAGTGACAAAACAACAAGTGACAAAACAACAAGTGACAAAACGACAAGTGACGAAACGTCTTCACAAGGTCAATAATCATTGAGCTTAAGCCAATCATTATTTATTAAGAATGCCAAAATTATCCTCTTGACTCAACCAGAGCATAATAGTGTATATGTGTATAGAGCCTTGCTACACAATTGCCATTTCTTTCTTTGTTGACAAAATAGTCAGCCTAATGGAGTATTACTTGATTTGTTGACATCACAACATAAACAAGGTATCACTATTCAACTCTCTTCCTTCCAAATGATTTCATAACATTCTCTACAAACTGTCTCTACCCGACAATAAACTCATTACACAAGGCAGTAGAAAATAATTACATTAAATCTTCACTTTACGTATTTTAAAGACACGCTTCTCGTACAGACCTGAACAGTCAATAAGCCTGTTATACCGAGGCCGGGCCTGTCCCAAAGAACTCGGATTAACATTATATTAACACCTGGCTTGCTGTAACTTTGATTAGCCCCAGGGCTAGCAATCGACAGACAGTTTTCATCCTCCTTGAATATAGATGTTACTTTTCACACATAGACGCTAATCCAAGGATATTTTCAAAATAGTTAGCAGTCAAGGGGGCGTCTGTGGTCGTTGGCTTCTGTACACATCTAATTTGTTCTTTAAAGTAATCCAAAGATGCCAAGTAATTAAGTTCGCCCTAAAAGTTATAAATTACAGACCACCGCCAACAATAACTGATTTCGAATCACGTAGAGACTTAAAAACACAAAAAAGCAATATACCAAGGCTTTGGATTGGAGCTGGATCAAAGCTGGTAAAATGTATTCATACTGCGAGCTACAAAATGTATTTAAAATTATTATTATTATTTTTTTTTAAATTCAGAAAATCTGGAGCGTTAAAAATAATTGTGTGACTAAAAAAACAGGACAAAACAAAACAAAATATCAGTTTATAAATGTGATAAATATGTTCTGTCTGATCAACTCATACTTAACTTTTATATTGTGCAGATTTTATTATAAATAGAATAAATCGATCTCCATCTGCACTTTAAAAAAGAAAATCCGAGACTTCATATTCATTTAACACTTTTAATAAAAACAAATATAGAACAAAATGCAAAGTAGGCCGTTTGGCCATTAAGTATTTTGTGATCCTTAAATCAAAAATGACATTAAAGCCATGAAACGACAATCAAACATTAGTGAACAATCCAAACAATAGAATTTATATTATGATCATTTAAAACTATCGAAACAAATTATAGATCTCCGATAGCGTGATAAAGGTTGTTTTTTTTTTAATGAACAACCTTTTCTTACAAAGCGCTTTGACATGCCATATCAATTCATTTCACAAGTATTCAAAATGCTTTTAAAATGCGCGTATGTATATTATGCATATGGACCTTTAGTAAATAAAACATTTTTTGAATTTGTAGTAAAAAAATATATATTTAGGGTTGTTAAAGTTTACCTATCGTGTATATAAACTTTAACATTGAAAGTTGGCAGCAGGATGTCTCGCTGACATAGTAGCCACTGTTTCTAAGTTTAGAAGAGACGGATAATATCTGTATTTTTTTTTTGTAATAGATAATTTTGTTGTTGTAAAATAAAAAGTAACTGAAAGTTTCCTAACTTTTTATCAATTTTTATAAGAAAAAAATATATTAATTCACTAAATTATAACTGTTTTGTAGATTTCTGTTGTATGGTTGTCTTGATTTTTTAAAATTTTTGTTTTTATCTATTACTACATTACTGTTCATCGAATTTAAAATAAAATGAATTTATTTCAGTTAATTTCTTGTTATCAAAACTTTATTAAAAAAAAGCGTGAATTTTAAAACATGGAAATTATTTTCTTTTTTAAGAGTACTAAATAATTACTTCATTTCTTGAACTATACATATTTTTTGTCTTTAAATTAAGAGCAAAAATGTATAACATAACTTTAAACTAAATACCCAAAGCATCATTTTTTTAGCGAGACATGCTTTTCTGTACATTTTCTATTGTAGACTATTTTTCGCGAAACTTACATATTCTTTTAAACATTAAAGAAGGATAAGCCTAGGGATTACAAGAAGATCAACTCAGTTCATACTCTTGGCTCTAGTGCCAAGTAGCCGTTATGTGACGTCAGATAAGCCATGTAATTGTCATCTGTTTTAAATGTATCGTCGTTAAATACAACAGTTTTAGTTCCGTACCCACCCATCAGTGAGTAGGACTCATTATTTTTCTCAAGTTTTATCAGTGTCAACAGCTGTATTTTAACCTGTGGAAACAAACAAAGAAATATATCATAGCTTTAAGATGACTATTTTTTAACGTTGATTATTAACAATTTTCTTTTCATTCGATTTTTAAATTTTCATTACAGTTTTAAAAAAACAACAACAAAAAACGATGGATTCTAAGAAAAGTAAATGTCAATATTCAGGAGATTTATTTTCTTGTCATTTGTACTGCTGTTTTAAAAACAATACATGTCATTTCAATATGGCTAAAAATAAAGCATATAAAGCTAATTTCATTTAAAGTTTAGAACAATTTATATTATTTTGACATAGGATTTTTTTTAAAAAAGCTTTCTTAAAGTCAAATTAATATTAAACAATAACATCTCTATTACTATTCACTTGATCTATCCTGTAAAAAAACAGGTCTTGGCCCAAATCAGATGCCCCTAAAAACAAATTGATGGTTTGTTCTGGAAATCAATGAGCTCCCTCCCCACTCCCTTACCTCACAACATAAGTTGAGCGCCTTCTGTAAACAAGATTTTGCGTCGCCATCCCTGACAATTGTCTTCGACTTCTCGGACATTGACCCTTCCTCACTCCCTTAAATAAAATGCTGGCCACCCCACTGGTTTGTTTACACTGTAAACTACATAATTACCTGCTTAACTGTAAAGTCATCTCCATGAAATACACTGTAAACTACATAATTACCTGCTTAACTGTAAAGTCATCTCCATGAAATACACTGTAAACTACATAATTACCTGCTTAACTGTAAAGTCATCTCCATGAAATACACTGTAAACTACATAATTATCTGCTTAACTGTAAAGTTATCTCCATGAATATTTGAAATATGTACAGTCATCTTTTTCTTCTTGCTCTTTCCAGGGAAAATAACAGCCACCACAACGCCATGAGGTACTGCCTCTGTTAAGAAATACATACAGTCTGCATCATTCGGACGCCTTGTTTATTTACGTAGTACGTTAAGTATAATAGAAACTAATGTATAGTATGGTAATATGGGTAGCTCAAGGTGTGTGAAAGGCGTGATAAAATACAATATAAAACATAGCGAAAGCATCGACTACACAAAATCTGTTAAAGTGAAACTTGATCTTTTCTATGCACAAAACAAACCCGTAATTACAATAATTAAAACACACTTGGTGTCAATTAAAAGGTAAAAAGGAGATTAATACAAAACAAAACTGGGAAACAAGGGTTAGGACATTGGTTAGTAGCTTTTATTGAGTTCAAGGACATTTTTCAAAATGATTTATGTTGCTTTTTAAACGCATTATTTGTGGTACATTTAACCTTAATTAAATAAAACAAATAACAGAAAACAGAGAAGACATCAGTGTAACTATATTTTTTTTTGCAGGACGCATTTCTTTGGTTATAAATATGACACTTTCTATTTAAATTTAATATTTCATTTCACATTCTGTTTGTGTGTGTGTATGTGTGTGTGTGCGCGCTTTGGTGAGTGCATGTGTGTGTGTCTGTGTGTGTGTGGGGGGGGTGGATCATTCCTGAATTATTCCATATATTTCAATAATATTAATGTAATTCAACACTCATATAATAAGTATAGCAACCGGCTGCTATGAAATTGAAATGAGAGTGATATAAAAAATGTATTAAAATAAAATGCGTTCCGTGGAATCAGAAAAATGATTACTGCAATCGACCAGCGACAAAAAACACTAACACACGTAACAAAGCTCAGCTTAATATTTCATTCTTGTTATGTTCTTGGGTTAGGGAAAAAGCTATTAGCCTATGTTAGGGTTAAGGAGGTAGCTTTTATTATGTGTTAGTGTCAGTGTTAGGGTTAGGGCAATAGCTTTTAGCATATGAGACATCATACCATTCAGTGTCGCCTGAAAAAAATTTCAGTTATAACTTAAGAATTTCAGAAATGGGAGGTATTATAAGTGCTTTTTTCTTAATCAATTTTCATTTTAAATTTAAACATTCTTCACAATGATCGAATTAATTTCTTGTTGTCACTACACTCTGACTACACTAGATCTAAACTATATAAAATGAAATGTAAAAAAAAAAAGATTAGAAATAATTTTATTTTTTTGCATAACTGAAAAGTTGGCAGTTTACACGCAAAACTACAACCAGGTGTGTACATTTATCAAACTTTTTCTAATGTTTGATCTACAGTTTCCACTCTGTAGAATCATCCACACCTTTAGCTCTTATTTCTGCCTACCTCAACCCCCGATCAAAATTTTAGTGCAAACATTAAAAAAAAAAAAAACACCTGTGTTGTTGTTTTTTCAATTATGAGGTATGCATCTGGTTGTGGGTCGCCAGAACTTGCCAAATTTTAAAAAGAAGTCGTGGCACTAAATAGGTTGTGAGCCGCTGTGCTAGGATTATATTGTTAAACTATTAGTGTATGAAGCCTTCAGCTTTGATGGATGAGTTAAATTTACTGTTGCTATAAATGCGCTTTCACTTCTACACGTCGGTTGGATTGTACTATAGGAAATGGGGTGATACATTTTTTGTAACACCCATACCGGTACTTGGATCCTGGACTTGGAATTGCTAGGTATTGTCTTAAAACACTCGGAACTTAAATGGGTGTAAAAACCTGCATCAGGCGAAGACTTTGTTAAAATTATGAATTCTCGGTTCATAATGTATTTCTAAATATATTTTGAACTAAATAATACACATAATTTTCAAATTATTTCCGTACAAATGGCTGGAATTATTGTATTGTCATTATTTCATTGTCTTATTTTATTTTCATTATCTCATTGTCATTAATTTTTGTCAACTTTTAAATTTGGTTTTAAAACACTAAAGCGTCCCTAAATTGAAGAAACGTCCTTACAAATTTTGGGTATTGTATATAATTATTTATTTCTTTATCAGACTGATGAGAGTTTACAAAACTATACTTTGGCTGGGAAATAAATTCATTACTCTATTGTTGTGTATTAGAAACAGATGCTAAGGAACTGTGCATCACTGCCCCCTGCCCCCTTACCCTCCAAATTCTTTTTTTTTTAAAACCCTGCACGTGTAATGCCACATCTCAAATAAAGAATAAAAGTAGATATGAATCTTTAACGCCCACATATATTTGGGTACAACTGTAAAAAATGTTAGTTATATTATTTTTAAAAAAAATAAAAAATTACTCATTATTTTTTTTTTAAATAAGGAATACGTTAACTAAGTTTTTGAGTTACAGTTATAGACTGTCCTTTCTGCTCAGATGTGATAGCGTTTGCTCGAACACAATACATACCATACGACGTCATCTGCAAAAATATTTTTTTTTTTAAATTTTAATTATTAGTTCCTTATTGATATAACTATAACAAAATGTTTTTCTGTTTCAGTTGTCAATTTTTATATTGATTTACAAAATATTAGACTATAGATTACGATTGTACCAATAAAAAAGTAAGTTGTTCTTAAATACTTCTTAATCAAAATTCAAAGGCAATGTAGGCTTCATCAACTAATAATATTTAAATAGTTATTTTTAGCTCACGATTTTTTAATAGCCGATATTTCGTCTACTTCTCCAAGTTACAGAATCATTAACAATACATGAGGGATGAGTTTAAATATTGTTGCGTTTTTTAAATATACAATTACCTACTTCTTTACTTAAATGCAGCTAGCTGGAACAAAAGTAATATCGGAGTTTAGATTTAGTAGTGGGTATTCCCGTTCTAATAGAATGGAATATATATTTTATATATTACGCTTCTATTTAAGCAGTCAAAGGAAGTTTACTTTCAGCTGGTCAAGGACACCATCTGTTGCCTTTTTTATTTGCGTGAATAATTAATAGCATTTAATTACTTTTCAATTTTGCTTACTTTAAGATGCACATTATCTGAATGTATTGAAAATTTTATAGCAATAGATTTATTGTTTTAGTAATTATGTAGTCATGATAAAATTAATTTTTTCAACAATTATAATTATGCACGTGATCCACGCCATATGCTCACAAATTAATATTTTATAAAATACTAGCGGATATACCCTGCATTTTGCAGGGATAGCATTCGGAACGAAAGTTTTTTAATAGTCTTCTTCTTATTCTTCTTCGCCTTTTCGTCCTCGAGAAATAGCAGCCGATCTTCATCGGCGTCTGTGGTCATTTCTAGGACATAGGCAGCCTACAAGAGCCCTCCAGGCATCACGATCCTGAGCCTATCTCTCCAGCCTCCCCAAGTGTGGCCAAGTTTCTTGGTATCTGCTTCCAATTCGCGGCGCCAAGTGTTCCTCGGCCTGCCTCTTTTCCGTTTTCCTTGAGGGTTCCAGTTCAAGGCTTGTCTAGTTATGCTGGAGGCATGTTTCAGGAGCGTATGGCTGATCCATCTCCATCTTCTCTGGAGGATCTATTGTTCTACCAGTTCTTGCTTTGTCCGCTGCCACAGTTTCTGGTTGCTGATTCTGTCGGGCCAGTGAATCCCGAGAATCCTTCTTAGGCCGTTATTGATGAAGGACTGGATTCTCTTCATATTCCCAGCAGTGGTTCTCCATGTCTCTGCAACATACAGTAGAACCGGTTTTACCATGGTGTTGAAGGTTCTGATCTTCAGTTTGGTTTTCAAGTGTTTGGAGGCCCAGACATTCTTGAGTGTTTGGAAGGCTGCCCGTGCCTTTCCTACCCTTATTTTGATGTCAGCATCCGTCCAACCTCGCTTGTCCACGATGCTGCCAAGGTAGACAAAGCTCTCTACCTCTTCTAGCGATTCCCCTTCGAGCCTGATGGGTACTGTATTGGTGGCGGCATTGACCTTGAGGACCTTGCTCTTCCCCTTGTGAATATTAAGACCACTACGTGCAGAAGTGTCTGCAATAGTTTTGGTCTTCTCCTGCATATGTTGTTGGGCATGGGAGAGGAGGGCAAGATCGTCAGCAAAATCGAGGTCATCAAGCTAGTCCCACAAGGTCCATTGAATACCATTCCGCTTCTGCTGTGTGGATGTTTTCATCACCCAGTCAATGGCCAATAGGAACAGGAAAGCATCCGTCACCTGTTGTCCGTGGACAACTCGGCAGGTCATCCCCTCATAAGAGTTTCTGATTAAGTCCGTGCTTTTCCGCGGCACTCCTTAATGTCTCAACAGTCTCCAGAGGGTTTGCCTATCCACACTTTCAAAGGCTTTCTCGTAGTCAACGAAGTTGATGTAGAGGGGTGAGTTCCATTCCAGGGACTGCTCTAGGATAATGTGCAGTGTTGCAATTTGGTCAGTACAGGATCTGTTGGTCCGGAAGCCAGCCTGTTAGTCCCGCAGCAGGGGGTCAACAGCTTCTTTCATCCTGTTGAGTAGTATGCCGTTGAAAACCTTACCTGGTATGGACAGTAAGGTGATCCCTCTGTAGTTGGAGCAGGAGCTTAAGTCCACCTTTTTGTGGATTTTAATGAGGTATCCCTCCTTCCACTCAGAAGGTACCTGTTCCTCCTCCCAGATCTTCAAGAACAGTGGGTGTAGCATCTCTACACTGGTGTGCACGTCAGCCTTCAGTGCCTCTGCTGGGATGCCAATCGGTCCTGCAGCCTTGTCATTTTTAAGTTGTTTGATGGCAATACGGATCTCTTCTTTGGTGGGTGTGTTGCAGTTAATAGCCAGGTCACTGTCAGCTGGCTGAATATCTGGTGGTATACTTGGCTCTGGCCTGTTTAGAAGTTCCTCGAAGTGTTCTTTCTATCTGCCTCTCTGTTGCTCCTCTTTAATAGTCTACAGCCTTATAATTACTCCGACCCCTCTGGCTCCTAATCCCGTCGCTATCCTGCTCACGTTAGTATAACGTTTCCCGGTGGGATTATGATCCATCTTAATCCAAATTTCTGGTATGATCCCAATCCCATCGGTATTCCGATCCCGGTGGTATCTGGATACCAGTGGGATAACGATAACTGTCCTATCCCGATACCGTTAAGGTACCGGTCTAAACCTATTGATATTTATATATAGCTTATATTAGGAAAAATTAAATGGGGCCCCTGGCCCCCAAAGAAATGGATATTATAAGTTCAGTACCTTTCGGTATTTGAATATGGATAATAAAGTGTATGTGTCATAATTTTGGTCAAGATACATCATTTCTTGTACTAGCATTTGTTGTTAATTTTATTTATATAGCTCATATGGTAAAAAACTACTTTTTAAAAGTTCAAAACCTCTTAAGAGTTCCTTCCAGATAATGATGGATATATGTAACATATTTGATCACGATCCATCCATCCATGTAGGAGAATTGTGCCTATTGACCTATATAACTTTCTGGAACAGTCTAGATTAAATGTATTATCACCCTCGAACTGTTTGAAAACTGTCTTTTCCAAGTAATTATTCTTCGAATACGAAAAATTATACAACTAAATGCATTTCTATAACTATAGTACATTTAAGTTAAAGAAGGGCCCCGGGGGTACATTCCATAATTGTAATGAATTAGTTTTGACTGAGATGGGGCCCTCTAAAAATCATTTAGGTAACTTATGAAGTTAAAATCATAATGTAAAATTTGTCCGATTAAAATCTATTAAATAATGCCATAGAAATATCGTTTTAAAATCATCGAACTTTCAGGAAAATGCAAGATTGGATATTTATAGTTTTAAATCCAACGATATTTCAGTACGGACAATGAAGTGTATTGCTACCACCCTAATAGGCCTATATCCATCAATTCATATAGAACTTATAGTCTAAGCCTATTGATATTTATATAGCTTATATAAGGAAAAATGAAATGGGCCCTCCCCTCCCCCCGACCCAAGAGAAATGGATATTATGAGTTCGGTACCCATGGGTATTTGAATATGGATAATCTAGTGTACGTCTACTAAGTTTGGTCAAGATCCATCCATTCATACAGGAGTATTTGTCGGTCATTTTATTTATATAGCTCATATAAGAAAGAAAAGAGAATTCGGGGCCCCCGGCCCCAAACGAAATGTTATTAAAAGTTGTCAACCTCTTGAGAGCTCTTTCTGAATAATGATGGATATATGTGCCAAGTTTGGTCAAGATCCACCAATCCGTGTAAAAGCCTTTGTGGAAGAAACCTACAACCAATCAAATTTTCACTTTATATATATATATATATATATATATGATAATAAATTAATTCAAAATTCATTTATGTTGTTTTGTTAAAAATAGTATTGTACATGTCTCCTCCAAATTCTTTGAGAGCTCCAACTTAAAAAGCAGAAAAAATAAAAACGTTATAGTATAAAAACAATAATAATTCATACAAAAACATTAAAAGCTAAAGAGGGTGAGGAAATAATGACTAAAAAATTCAAAATTTTCTCCTATAACTATAAGTGATAGAGAGATTATCTTGGTGTCATTAGAAAGCTTAAAGCCATCTCTTTTCAATGGTATTATCTTGTGTACCAAGTATGTCAGATGTATTTGAAAATTTGAGTTGGATTACCTACCTTAACAAAAAAATATATAATAACCATTTAAATTTTAAGTATTTTTTCTTCTGTATTATTAATATTTATAGTGCAACAGTGCAATGCTTTCTCCATCATATAAAAAAAAAACCATTTAATTTCAGAATCCTAATTTTTGTATTTAATTTTCAATAGGGTCTACATAAAAATAAAAGACAGTGACTGATAAAATAGATTTCTCCTTGCAGTTAAATATTAGCCACCCTAAATGATCAGGCCAATATCATCTATAATGTTGACTAAGTTTTGCCTAGAAGCCCATCAAGAGAAGCGGCCAGTGCAAAAATCAACTGCTGGATAGTTTTCAAAAAATGTAAATTTGTTTATACATTTAGTTGTCACAAACATTTTTGAAGAGATTTCTTTTTCTGCTTTGAAACTTATTAAAAGTAACCCGTGATCCACTCTGAACATTGAAAAGCTCAATCTTTATTGGCATTATTTAATTTAGTAACTTTGTTCTCTAAAAATAAAATTTTAAGAATTTTGTCAATCAGTTTGTTGAAAGATTAACACGGGCGATGTTGAATTAGCCAAATAGATGTTAAACTTCATTTGTAATATTATTGTTATAAATAAATTACGTCTTTTGAATGTGTAGTGTTTCTTATTTCTTGCATCCGTCCGTCACAATGTAATAGTTGTGAAACAGTTTACAGGACAAAATCTCATGGCCTGTATTTTTTTTTTCTTTAGCAGGGTAAGCTGGTTACTTATATAGCAAATCACTCACTTTACATATCTGAAAACTCACTGGAAAACTTGTTTCAATGACATGCTTAGAATCAGCACCATCACAGAAGTTGCCGGATTTTCAATTCTGTATTTTTCTTTATCTTAGATGTGTTGAATTCCAGGTTGGGTAGTCACATCCACTTGGGATGGTTTTTTTTTGTCTTGTCTGGGCTTTTGCTGGAGATTGAACGCCAGTCCACCACATTAATTAGTGTAGTAAATAAATTATTTCAATACTTATTTTATTTGTTTTATTAGTGTAAACAAAAAAAATTAATCCGTTAATTATTTCATAAGCATTAATTTTTAATTACATTGTAGGAAAGGAAAGTGCGAAATTTGCAGGTAGATGCTAAGGGGACAAATGAAGCTCCAATTTTAGGGCCCTGCAATGGGTTTATATGACACTGCAAATAAATGATAACATTGTTATGATATAAAAACAACAAAGAGTATAAAAACTAATGCTGTTTGAATAATCATTTGCAGATTGATATTTCTTAATGTTTTATTTTCATTTAAAGGTCATACAACAAAACAATAATTACACAATATTTACATTTTGATATATGGAAAAAAAAGAATTGTTGAAAAATTTGTTTATAATTATTGAATTATAAAAGCATCAATAATTTAGCAAATATACTTAGTTAAGTATCACATTTAAAAAAAAATTGTATTGTGATATTGTTCTAATTAACTTGTTACAAATTATGAAATATGCCAAGAGTAATATTTTTAATTATTATTGCTAGGACAAATTTAAATTGTATTATGTACAAGAGGAACCACTGCTAAAAGATCATGTCTTCGACACTGAATCCCTGAGTTGGAAAGTGAGATATCCTGTGCTGGGTGAAAGATACTCAAAGTAATTTGTAATAAAACTTGTATCCTCTAGTATTTTAATTTCATTGTTGATTTCATCTCCACCCAGCATTGCATATTGATGATAATTCAGTATATTCTTTATCAAAAGCAGCTGTCTTTTCACCTATATAATACAAAGTAAATAGTTTTAATATTATATGTTTTAGTGTCAATAGATAATCATTTTTATTTACGTGAATAATTAACATCATATTATTGTTGGAAAAAAAAATTATGGTTACCATGAGTTTGCTTATTTACTTAAATTATTACTGTGGTAAAATAGAATCTACATTTTGAAATATGTATTTTTCTTTGTTCTAAATATGTCACAACATTCCTTATTATTAAATTTGTATTTAAATAACTACCTTTACAAGCTTTCAATTTTTTTATATTAATTATTGTATTTCTGTTAAATCAGAAACTTGTCAATTATTTACATTTTAGACAATCAAATAACTCAAGTAATGAATGCACAGTAGTAATTAAAGCCACTCAATATTATCATCATAGTGGTATCCGACAACATTAATGCGTACACTATGATAATAATGATGATAATAAATGTTAATATTAATATACTCTTTTGAAGGAACTGTTTACAAATGATTTAGAGGTAAATAGTCAAATTCTTATTTCACCTAACTCAACACTTAATGGCATATTCAATGAATAAGGATGTCAATCTATTTTATATATTTTTCTTAAATCCTGAATGCATTATCCTATGAAAGGTATTACTGTTGTGTTGTATCAATGTTACCTCTGCTACTGTAATGTCATCACCATTCACATCTGTGATATTTACTACCACAAGATTTTTCTGTACCTCTTGAGGAAAAATAACATTTACTTCAATACCATCAGCGTCAGCTTCTGTCAAATGAAATACGTTATTTCATATGATTAAATGCAAGGGACGTACAATTTGTTTTTTAAAACACAACAATTTATCAGAAACTAAATTATTTGTAATTTTTTAAAGTAAATTTAAAATCCTTCAAATTAAATATATATCCTAAATGAGAGACAAATATCAATAGTTTAATTATTATTTAAAAAGGTCACAAATCATAATGATAATGGTCTAAATTGTACAAAGAATGAAGAAATGATGACATCACATTACTAATTATTATTATACTAATAAATTAGTTTAATATAAAAATTATTAATATGATTATGATTATTGAAATTGAGGGTTTAACGTCATACTGACATAGCTCAGTGCATTGATTCATACTATACTTAGTCTCACCATGCGAGGCCATCTGAAAATAGAAAAACAAACATAAGTTTTCTTTGGTATAATTATAATATTAATAATTATTATTATAAGTTATATTAGACTGTTTAAATTATTATGTTATAAAGGTATCTATTAAATAGTATATTATATTATAAGAAAGACTCAAAAAGTTACATCCCGTTCGGAACTGTTCCAATTTAACTGAGTTGAAAACATTTTAGCTTTTCTTTCAGTTTTCCCTTTCTTAATGACGATCCCCACCAATCATTTTAAAACAAAAATAAAGGCAAATTATAATGTTAAAATTGAGAAAACACAAATAAATGTTACTTAATTTTAAATTAACTCACAACTCTTCACAATTTTTGTTAACAAATATCTTTGGAAATTCAACGGGAAATCCCTAAGTATTTTGGAGAAGGAAAAAAATCCCGGAATAACCTTCTAAAGTAAGTCTACTTATCGAAATCAATGGTAATAAGAAGGGAGAATGCAATCAGGCTGGCAAAATAAAAAATGAGTAAAACAAATTATGGTCAAACTTGAAGAAAAATCATAAAGCAAATGCATTCCTTTTTTTTGTTCAGTTTGACCATAGTTTGTTTTACTCATTTCCTATTATTAAAATCAATAATTATACCCAAAATTCTAACTGATTTCGGAAATGTTAAAAATGATTTTCATCACATATTAGCTAATTTGTTCAACATAAATTTTATTGTAAAGAAAATGATAACCATGTTGAAACTAAAGTTGATGAAACGGCAAAAAAATAATATTTTAAAAATAAAATTTAAAAAATTGGATGATATTCCAGGCGAAATCAAACAAAATGTGTTTCTGTATGAATGTTTACATTGCTAATGGAAAAGGACTTGAGTTAAATACGGTGTGATTGCGACGTATGAATGCGTAAAAGAACTTGAGGAAAAAACAATCAAATACGGGTGGGTAACAGAGAACAAGCAATATATTTCTACAGTTTATTTTTTGAGTGAAGTATAACGTTATGTATGTGACGGTTGAGTATAGTTTACGTTTGTGTGACGATTGAGTAGAGTGTCAACTTCTATACTCCTGGATTGGATCATTCATCAAGTTCTCTTACTATTCCAATCATTAATGAATAACTCAAGTCCTTTTAGTAACTTTAACTTTAATTATCAATGAGGAATACTGTCTGGAGCCACAAGAAACACATCTCTCTTCACTAAGGTTCTACACAATAACTGACGCACGACTAAAACTTACATCACACTACGGACTAGACAATACGTCACAATTAACATAAAATACCTCATTCAGACAAGCGCGTTCATTAGCTAATAAAAACTCTTTCACACACCGCGCGTAATAAACATGCATTCAAAACGCAACAATAACTAATGAACTCCCATACTTGACATAGAGTATAACATTATGTGACGATTGGGCTAAGTATACTGTTATTTGACACTTGAGCAAAGTATAACGTTATGTGACGGTTGAGTAAAGTAAAGCATTATGTGACGATTGAGTAAAGTATACCATTATGTGACGGTTGAGTAAAGTATAGCATTATGTGACGCTTAAGTAAAGTATACCATTATGTGACGATTAAGTAAAACATAATATTATGAGACAATTGAGTAAAGTATTTTAAAATGAATACAAGATAATGATTTTGATATGTCGAAATGTAACTCTCAAGGCCATGACGGTGCCGCGACAATGAGTGATGTCTAGGTCAACGCTGTGGCGGTGCAGCCAAAATGAGTGATGTCTAGGTCAACGCTATGGTGGTGGAGCCACAATGAGTAATGTCTAGGTCAACGCTATGGCGGTGCAGCCACAATGAGTGATGTCTAGGTCAACGCTATGGCGGTGCAGCCACAATGAGTGATGTCTAGGTCAACGCTATGGCGTTGCAGCCACAATGAGTGATGTCTAGGTCAACGCTATGGCGGTGCAGCCACAATGAGTGATGTCTAGGTCAACGCTATGGCGGTGCAGCCACAATGAGTGATGTCTAGGTCAAGGCTACGGTGGTACTGCCACAATGAATGGTGTCTACTCTGGAGGCCATCACGTATTTTGAAAAGTGCCAAAAGTGAATAAGTTAATAGGTTGCAAACAAAAACTATCAAAAGTATTTATTTTAAAATATGATATTATGAAAATCAGTTGTAACGTGTGCGATTAAAGTTTTAGTTAATTAACTGTTAATTTTGGATTGGGGACCGTATAGATAGCTATGTCTCTAATGTAAACATATTCAAAGTGTTAATCATATATAGACGTTATTTCATTATGTTCAAAGAGAAGAATAAAAAATTACATCAGAAATTAACGTTATAACCTTCTTCTTCTAACCTTTGAGGGCCCACTATCAATTTGTGTGATCATTTTGGCTCCTGGTTTAAATTCAGAGTTCGCTTCTTTTAGATGAGTTGCCGTCGATGGCTAGCGAGTCCCATCCAGCCGGGGTGCTGGTGATGTTTTTGCTTCGGTAAGGATTGTACTTGATGGTCATGTTCTTAAATAGTATAAAAAAATATTTTTTTTATATCAGACATAAAATGAAATTTCAGAAGGGTCAGTAGATTCCACAACATGCAAAATCGCTCTCGGTGTGATATCGTTAGCATATAGAACTACACTGTTGTACGCGTAATGAAGTCTTCCCATCCAAACTAGTTGCCAACAGGACATTACATTTGTATTAAAAAAGTCATGAAGCATACTACCTATACATGCCACTTTGTGTATACCGTTCACATGGAGTGGCGCAGCTAGGGTTAATGACGCCTGGAGTGAGCCAAGCTTCTTGCCATGCCCTTCAAGGTGCAGCTTGTATGCACTGCATCAATTAATTTTCCCTTACCTGTTACGCTGGACAGGGCCATTTGAGTGCATGTTTACCAAGTACTAAAAATTTACTTGTAAACTTGTAAAACCGTCGACAAAATATGTTGGTATATGATTCAGTTACGTTTACGTCAAAAACCTTTAGTACACTTCTTTGTACTTTAGATGGCCATTAAGTCAGCGAACTATTTGTTAAGATATTTTGGATCAAACTTTTTTTATTAGCTTTAACGTGATGCAATTATAACATGTCTTTGAGTGAGTAGATAGAGTGTGATTTGACACACTTTAATGTGTGTGGGATTTTGGGGGTGGATGGAAGAGGAAAAGGTGTTGTGGTATGATATATTTAAAATAACTTTAAATGTAGGTAATCTGCATGTGTCTGTTAAAGTCCTATAGGTTAAAGTAATTTTTAAAAATAAACTAAATCAGTTTGTATGGCATGCGTCATATCTGTTAATTGTATGTGTATATATAATTTTTTTATGTGAATGGTAATTGTTAAGTCATACAACTATGTTTTCTGTGTAAAAGGGCGACTTTATGGATAATCAAATATTTCCCAAACGGTCGATCACCTGTGTGCCCGCATATTTTTAGAGCCAATAGTACATCATAAGCCAGCTATGGCGCAAAAGATACTGAGTTTTTTTTTTTTTCAAACAGCCTACGGGATTTCAGTATCTTTTTAACGCTACCCTTAATGTAAATAACCACAGGAAAGCGGATTTTTTTCCCCATTACATAAAACAATATCGGAGGTTGACAAGTCTCATGTCCCAAACGATCAAATGAATTGTCTTGTTATATTAAATTTTTTTTATTTCATAAGCTCGAGCTAGACACACTTGACTGAACTGTTACAAATCCAAACAAAATATCCTGTAATCACGTTCAAGCGGTTATTTTCGTTATGGGAAATCTCCGATAGAACGTTAGCCCCCCAAGTGTTGTAAGCAGGTATTGTGCAAATTTCTCACGATCAATTTCAACAATTTCTCACCCTTGACTCTAACGTCCTTTTCTTTTATATATATATATATATATATATATATATATATATATATATCCTTCTAAGGTAAAGTGTACTACAGTTTAGGAAAATAAATGAATTAAAGGGGAAGTAATTGTTGTTGTTGTTTTTTTTTCATTTATTTTAACGTTTTTTTTTTGTTGTTCTTTTCTTAGTTTTTTGTGTGTGTTTGTTGTTTAAAAAGGTATTACTAAAAATGTGAAGATCACAAATATCGGTCGTTTTAAATAGGTTTTGTATAACGTTGTTGCTAGCCCATAAATGCCCGTTAATTTTTAAGTTACTATATTATTGAAAAAGGTAATCATATATAATAATATGTTGATAATAAAATTCCTTGTTACAATATACGTTTTAAGACAAACACGACTCGCTTAATAAATCTGATATAAGTTAGTTTTATGATAATGACTTGAAATACGCCTAGTGTACAGTGAAGTTATTTTGTCTTTATCTATGATTTAAAAAACAACACATGGTATAAACGTATACACCCATACCTCGCTTTACGGCCTAGATTCGTTCCGGAAAAGTTGGCCGTAAAGCGAAAAGCCGTATAATGAATCAATAATTTTGATATAAACCCATACAAATTTAATTGGGTATGTTCCGATTTTTGTATAAAATAATAAAGTCGTTAGTTCATAAATCATTTTATTCTTTTCATTTCCTATAAAAATAAAAGTACAAAACATTGTAATAGTAAACAGAAATTTAAAAAAAATTAACATATAAGAAATCATATGCACATATTTATACATAAAATAAAATGTTTAGAAACTATCCCGAATACATTGAACTGTGGATTTTGCCAGTCCCATTGCATTGCAAATGTTAATTATCTTTTCACCAGCTTCAATGCGATGTAAAACTTCTAATTTGGTCTCTTGCGTGATAGACTTTCGGTTTTTCTTTTTATCAGTACCGATATCTAACTTCAACCAACGTTTCAGTGACATTTTGTGCTAAAAAGGTAACAAATATTTATTTGAATTAATTAATTACATAAATAACGAAAATACAGTCAATCTGATTCATACGTGACAAACATGCTTACAATTCACCAATTAATCCAAACAAACAAAACAGAAACAAAACCCAACCAGAAAAGAAACAGGAACAAACACGTCAACTTACTGAGTCACATACACAGCAACTTACTGAGTCACAAACACGTCAACTTACTGAGTCACAAACACGTCAACTTACTGAGTCACAAACACGTCAACTTACTGAGTCACAAACACGTCAACTTACTGAGTCACAAACATGTCAACTTACTGAGTCACAAACACGCCAACTTACTGAGTCACAAACACGTCATTTTACTGAGTCACAAACACGCCAACTTACTGAGTCACAAACACGTCAACTTACTGAGTCACAAACACGTCAACTTACTGAGTCACAAACACGTCAACTTACTGAGTCACAAACACGTCAACTTACTGAGTCACAAACACGTCAACTTACTGAGTCACAAACACGTCAACTTACTGAGTCACAAACACGTCAACTTACTGAGTCACAAACACGTCAACTTACTGAGTCACAAACACGTCAACTTACTGAGTCACAAACACGTCAACTTACTGAGTCACAAACACGTCAACTTACTGAGTCACAAACACGTCAACTTACTGGGTCACAAACACGTCAACTTACTGAGTCACAAACACGTCAACTTACTGAGTCACAAACACGTCAACTTACTGAGTCACAAACACGTCGACTTACTGGGTCACAAACACGTCAACTTACTGAATCACAAACACGTCAACTTACTGAGTCACAGGATATGAATAAGGTGGGATAGCACAGGAAATAAGGCAGACTACTAAAGCAGAGCCGTCTAAGGGGAGAAGCTGAAACTAAAGAGAGTGTATCTATTGGCCGTATAATGAAACATCGTGGGCCGTAAACCGAAAAAGTGCCATAAGAGGTACACCCAGAGGGGGGAGGTACACCCAGAACATAGGTCGACTACTAAAAAATTCACCAAAAAAAAAACTATTGAAGTTACAAGTGTCAAATTTGCACTGAAGCTAGAGGAATAGCCATTCTACCACAATAACACAAAAAATAACCATTAAAAAGTAATACATAATAGTTTGCTTATATTGAAAAAAAAAAAAAGAAAAATGGGATGTTGAAAATTGGCATGTCAGACTAAAAAAATTAGATAGAATGTTTTAAGCTCAAATTTATTATACTTTTTTAACCATATAGAAATATGGATTAGCTATGGCATGAACTAAGAAAAATGTGAGAAATTGAATACTTTTGATATCACAGGATCCCAAAGTAACCTAATTTTGAAATTTTAAAATCAAATTTTGATAAATTGTAAAATGTGTAATTATTAATATATTGTAATATGCTTAGTTGCTGCCATAGACAATTATATTATATAGCATCATGCAAAATTTCAAACAAATTGGTTGACATTTAAAAAAGTTATCATTTTTTATGTGAACTAAATGTCGAAATTTTATGAATGAACACGCATTAATTTTGTTCATAAAGTAAATGAATTCTTTAATTTTAATGACCCCCCTGAAAGATAAGGATATCATTTAGCTTCAACTTTTGACTATTCTAACCCTAATTTAAGCCTTCTTCTGGTTCTTTTAGCTTCTAAGGACTTAGTTTTTTTGTTTTTGTGCTTTTGATCCGCACAGCGCCCATTGTAATAAAATAATTGAAAGTAAACAGACCAAGGGACACTGTAAAAATCTTAGAGGAGCCTCATATTTTTTGGATCCATCATTTAAAAGAAGGCTTGCTAATGCAACATCAATGTTGACAGCTCTTAAATCATTATATTTGTTCTTAGGGCACATTTTCAATATAGTACTATTCATCGATTCGTTCGTATTTTGATTATAACTATCTAGATATTTACTAAATATACTTGGATGTGAAAGGTATACAAAATTGGCCTAATTAAATTCATTGCTGACTACTGATACTGATTCACTTTTATTATAATAAACATTTAAAATTAATCTTCACTTTAATCTCATTGAGAATCATTTACTCCATAGATGTCTTTCAATTTAATTTCTGCCCTGTTCTGGGTGGGCGTGGCATATGGTGTTTCAAGAACACTACACTTGGGTATTTTAATTTTAGTCAAGCCAAGGGTCAAGGGTAATTCATCTTGAACTTGAACGATTGAATCAATTCAGATTGTTTTATTTTATTTCCATTTTAAATCTCCACATTGGGACCAATATTAGGCTTAATATATCTATTTTTATGAAACATTCGTTTCTTTGAATATTTGCTATCACTAGGCATTGTATAAACAAATTATAAACAAATATTAAGACAATTATAATGTTCACAAAATTATTTTTTTTATTTTTATGGAAGCTGCCATATTTAAAAGGACTGATCATTGTATTGAACAATTATTGGGGAGGTCATCATTGTTTTAAAATAATTAATTCAGAAAAAGTAGGCTATAATGATTTTTATTTTTTTGGGGTAGTTTCTGATACTACCCCTTCTAATAAAAAATTTATAGCTCAAGAACTATTTAACATAAATTAAAAATAATTACACATAATTGTGCAGAATTGAATACACTTTAATTTGATATCAATGATTATTGCTAAATCGAAAATTAGCCTTTTTCCATTTTTCTCGGTGTACCTCCCCCCTTAAAAAGGCCGTAATAGCGAAATGCCGTATAAAAAGCGGCCGTATAGCAAGGTATAGGTATACAGCTTTTGAAAACATTCTAGCATTGTTCTTCTTTATTTCCAATATTTTATTTATATTCCAGCTTCCAAGAATGGTGTTAATAATATACGGTTAGAAATTTGTGTTAAATATTAATATGTATAGATTATAATTTCTATTATTTTTTCTTTACGTCTAAACAGCCAAAGTAGCTCAAATCCCCAGGATTTGCGAAGTGGCATTTCAGTGGTAATGACCAGTTCCATTTGGGGCCGGGGGCCTCGAATTCTTTTTTTTTCTTATTAGAGCTATATAAATAAAATGACCGACAAATACTCGTACATGAATGGATGGATCTTGACCAAACCTAGTACAAATGCCCTTTTCTTATCCATATTCAAATACCGAAAGGTACTGAACTCATAATATCAATTTCTAGGGGGCCGAGGGCCCCATTTAATTTTCCCTTATACAAGCTACATAAATATCAATAGGCTTAGATAACATTATAGTTTCTATGTGAATTGATGGATATAGGCCTAAGGTGGTAGAAATACACATCAATGTCCGTACTGAAATAGCTGTGGATTTAAAACTAATAATATCCTATCTAGAATTTTCAAGAAAGTTTGATAACTTTAAAACTCTACATGGCATTATTCAAAAGATTTGAATGGCAAAAATTTAAAATTTTAATTTCATAACTTACCTGAATGATTTTATAGGGCCCCATCTCTGGCGAAATAAATTCGGCACTATTATATAATGGGCCCCCGGGGCCCTCTTTTAACATACATGTACTACAGTTATAGAATTGCATTTAGTTGTATACTTTTCGTATTCGAAGAATAATTACTTATAAAAGACATTTTTTACACAGTTCGAGGAGGATAATACGTTTAATCTAGAATGTTCAAGAAAGTTATATAGGTCAATAGACTTAATACTCCTAGATGAATGGATGGATCTTGACCATATTTGGCATATATATCCATCATTATCCGGAAGGATTTCTTAAATGGTTATGAACTTTTTATGACATTCCGTTTGGGACCGGGGGGCTCAAAATGTCGTTTCTTCCTTTATGAGATTTATATATACAATTAACAACAAAAACTCCTACATGAGTAAATGAATCTTGACCAAACTTAGTACACATACACTTTATTATCCATATGCAAATACCGAATGATACTGAACTCATAATATCCATTTCTATGGTGCCGGGGCCCCATTTTATTTTTTCGTTATATAAGCTATATAAATATCAATGGGCTTAGACCGGTACCCCACGGGTATCGGGATCCGACAGCTTTCGTTATCCAACTGGTATCGATATACCATTGGGATCAGAATACTGACGAGGTTGGGAGCCCACCTGGATCGGAATAATTACAAGGCTGTAGAATGTTGAAGTTCCTTCGTTCCGAATGCTATCCCGGCAAATTGCCGGGTATGTCCTCTAATTTAAATAAATGCTAAATTTCTGTTTCAACCTTAATAAATGTATTATTTTTAAAGTTATGCTAGTCTTTGTCTAAAATTTCCTAAGGTCCAGATATTTAGTCAAACATATGGTAGAAGATGGATGATTTAGTCAAAGAAGACGTAAATGTGCAAATTATAGCAACATTTTGGAAGTTCTTATTTAAGTAAATATTTCCCCACAAGAAAATACCAACGCAAATATTCCAATAATGGCGAACTCAGTCTGTAAAACTGTTAAGTGCAGATGCTGTTTTTTTTATCTTAATGTGTATTCTGTTTTATTTATTTAATCACATAAGCTTTGTTTCATTATTTATTTATTTTTCATACCATATAATAACTCTTATTTTTGTCATTTTCTTTTCTCAGCAAACATACGCAATGAGGAAAGTTGACTAATATAGTTCCTACTAATTATTATCTTTATTTTAAATTTTCAACAACATCAAATAATAAAGTTGTATCACATATAAGATACTTAATGCGTGATACTAATATATTTGGAAATTGTAAAACAATTCGAATATAATACGTTCTTAAAACCTATTCTAAGTACACCATCATACAATTATGGCATTCAATCCATACATTTTAATACTAAAAATATTAATTTCAAAGAATAATTAGACATTTAGCTTGTAATAAACTACACAGTTCTTTAAGGCTAGTTCTCAGAGAAAAAAAAACGCGATCACGTCACACAACTACTTTATTTAATTCATTGGCTTCATTTATAATTTATAAGCACGTATGGAATACAAACTCTCTGCCCTTCCTATCTAACCGAAATTATTTCTGTCTATTCACCCCTTCGAAAGTTTCGCTCCTTCGCAGACACGCGTATTCTTTTTTTTTGCCCAAGACACACACAAAAACATACGGCAAATGAGCGTTCTCTTTTTGTGCCCTCTAACAATGGAATTCACTTCCACTACACATCCACAATATACCAACCATCCAGACCTTCAAAACTCCAATCAAAACACATGTCTTTAAACGTTACTATCCTGACTGATTTCCCCAACTGACTGATAAACGATGCTGCCGGGTGCCGTCCATGGCTTGACATGTAAATAGTTCTAGAATGTGTTGAGTGAATAAACATATGTTTTTTTTTTGTTTGTATACAGCTGTTTTTTTAATTAATAAATGTACGTTATTTTTTTATGTCATGATTATGTTTTCTAATTTCTGTATGTACCCTACGCTGGGGTACAGCGCTATATAAGACCACTGAGCCCTACGCTGGGGTACCGCGCTATATAAGACCACTGAGCCCTAGGCTGGAGTATTGAGTTATATTAGACTATGGAGTGCTAGGCTGGAGTACCGCGCTATATAAGACCACTGTAATAATAATAATAATAATAAGATCTAGAGCTGAAGAAGTCCAATATTTCGTTTGTTATATTTAAACATCTTTATCTGTAGACCTATGACAAAGATAACGTAGTCTAGAGGTTGGCAAAATGTTATGGAATCTTTGTACGCTATGGGGTCTGAGGTTTAATATAATAATTAGCTCGGGCTATCAGTTTGTAATAGTCTGAGGTAAACAATCCGTTTACTTTCAAGATAAGGTTAATATCTATTATGTTTACGTATTTCTCAGACATTTTTGAAGTAAAATTAAAGAAGGATGAAATAATTTTTGAAAATCAGTAAATTGTTGGGGTTCACTTCTTTCCATGTTAGTGATGGAATGCCGTCATCAATGTGTCCCTTGTAAAATTCTTGATACTGCCAATATCTACTTTCTCTACCATGTATTCAAAGTAACCCATAAAAGGGCAGGCACTACTAGGGCCATATCGGTATTCATAGCCTCACCAATAACGAGTAATAGAAATTGCCATTAAATTCAAAATAGGTGAGGGTGAGTTCCAGTTGTGCCAGTCTAATAAGGCTGATAATATGAATTAATATATGTCATTTATTTTTACTAAAACTGAAAGACTTAAGACCATCAGCATGCTAAATTAACATGTATAATGAGCAGACGCCAAATGAAAACAGTACATGTTTTGTATTTGGGATAACGTTAAAGGAATCAAATGTTTTTAAAGCGTCTTTGGTGACATTAATATATTTGGGTCAGGATGTTACAAAGAGTTGGACGAATCCATCCAATACTCTATGAAATGTGCTCTGTAAGACAATTGGAGGCTGAGACAATGGGATGTCTAGTGTCGGTTAATATTTAAAAATTAGGTAATAAAAAATAAAGAAGGTTTTCCACAAGTCAATATTACATTTGTGCAGAGAAAAAGCTATTTTTTAAATTTTTACTGGTTGATTAAGTTTGTTAGTGTCTGTCAATCGATTTTATTGTTGTGAAATAATTGGTTTATTTTTATACAGAACTATTTGTTTAATTGTCAATTTGCTCTTGATCTATTTTAATACATAATATTTTATCCCAAAGACAATGTAATCGGTCTTATATACAATTTTAATCACAATGTAATGACATATAACGTAATTTATAGACCAATTGCGATTTCCGTTTCAAGAGGTTACAGTGGTAAGAGTGGGGAAATTTCGGGAAGAAAGGAATGTTATAAATTGATCGACTTCTTCCGATTAATCGTGTGGGTCCAAGTCAATTTTGGTTGTCGCTGTAAAGGAAACATGTTATCTTTGTTTGTGAAACTGTACAATAACAGTTTCACGGTAGTCTCTAAGAGTGAATATAGTGACGCAAGTTCTCTTCAAGACATTGACTTGCTCCTTCTGTGCCAGCTCAACATGCCCATCTTGTACTTGGATGTACTTAACTTTCAAAAGAAATGCAATGAATTTTTGTTGACGCTAACGACATACTTTCCTCAATATGAAAAGTGAACTGCGAGTCTTTTTGAGGTTCTCCCATCCGGCAACTGTCGTGTGGAACCGCTAACATCATTATTTTCTCAATAAGCACGAAATTTCAATAAAGACATTTCCCTTTGGGTTTCGTAAAGTCTTCAATAGTCTTTAAAGGATTCTCTTTTGTAGTGTCCATTAGGCATGCCTTTGTATTTGCCAGTATAATACTTTTATAAGGAAAACTGTTGATTTCGTATAGTGCTCGGTCTATTTCGCCTTATTTCTGAGTAAGAGTAATATCTTCTCTATTTATTTAAAATTGTCCTATAAGGGATATTTTTAGCCTAGTTATTGTCAACTATTTCTTGTAATTGTAAAAGTGTACTATTATAAGTGAACTAAATCAACTGAACATATTTTAAAACATAAACCCCTATCTACCACACATATAACTTTACCTATGTTTTATCCCATCTGAAATGTAACAAAATATAAAAAATGAAAAATATATAGTACGCACAAATTATCTATGAACTAATTATTTGGATATTTGAAGAATTTTGCTTAAACTGCATATTGATATTAAACGGTAACTATTTTAACGTTGAGTTTTTGTATTCGGTAATACATTTGATAAATTAAAAAGTGTGTATAGATTACCACTTGTTAATGATAAAAATACAAAACTTAAATTATGAGTAGTATGCTAAAACAATTGTTAACAATTTAAAAATAAAGCCACCCTATTTACCTTTAAAAAGGATTTATAAAAATAATATTCGTTTATAAAGTAGTTAAAAATAAAACAAAAATTATAATGGCGATTAGCGGGCCATTTTAGCAATTGCCAATTGTTAGGATCTAGACATAAACCCTTAATGTGTGTATAATATATAAAGCAAAATCATCTTAACTTAATGTTAGATCAATATCATTTTAATTTCACGAAAATGTATAACATTATTATGCATTAAGCCTGTTATGCAAAATAGAATATCACATTGAGGTTTATACAAGGCTACTTTATTACTACTGGTTGTTTTATGCAGAGAGATATATACATATATATATATATATATATATATTGTATTAAATTAGTCTTTGGGCTTTTTAAATATATACGTTTTTATCCCAACCACAACGCCACCGCTCTTATCTACAAAATGTCACAAATAAACGTAACTTATTGAGAGCTTTCGATTCGGTAGGTAAGAGTGCGATGTTTGGGTGATTTTTTTCTTTCTTTTCCTATAATGCTCCGTACATCTTATACTGATATATGTAATGATTGTAAGGTCCAGGTGGACTTTCCTGAAAATGAAAGATAACATTATCTTTTTTGGGCTCTGTCTGTAACATAATAGAGTAAAAATTGTGACGAGTGTCCGAAATAAATAGAAAACAACTGTCAATAGAAGACTTTAGAGTAATACATTTGAATCTCTTAGAAAGTAGAGATAAGTCTCATCAAATAGAGTGAGATTTGGAGGGATGCATACTACCAAATTGTTGCCATTATCTGGTCTGCTGATAGTTGAGTTAGACGTTTGTATAAGGTCAATAGGAAGGAATAACAAAGGTTTTTGAAAATCTATTTTGCAAATATTGATACTTTACGCAATTTTTTCTAACGTAATATATCATTTAAATATAAAATATTATTTTAAGTAATATATTGTTTACTCTCATTTACTGTAACGCACATTTTAGTTAAAATGAAAAGAAAAATGCCAGTAAAGTATTAACACCTATATATATATATAAAAAATCTACAAACATAAAGAGAAAATAAATATTTGAAAAACAAATCTGTTATATATATATAACGCGTCTGTTTTGATTCGTGGATGGCGTCTTAATTTATTGATTCCATTTCCGGCTCAATAATAAGTTCAATAGCGCGCAAAATATAATTCCCGATAACTACGGTAAATGAAAAAAAAATATTACATAACGAAACTGCATTTGGCGCTTAATATGTTCTTTTCGAAAAATGAAATCGTCTCAATTTAAGTATGGTATAAAAAAATTCGTTTTAAAAGTGGTTGAGACATCAGAATATTTAAACATAGTTCATGGGCTTGAAAAAAAGTGTGCAGTGACGCAACATCGAGGGAAGGTGTGTAGCAAAAAGTGCATTCTTAAATGTGCGTGACTTGAGTTCATGTTTTGTCAAGTAACTTTACTTGATGGGAAGTTCACGCAATGTTGCCGTCAATTTTTGGCGGGCTATATCTAGTAAAAGATTATTCTCACAGTGCTTAAAATAATTACTTTTACTTTCATTACTTTTTTTGTGTGTTGTAGATTCAGAGTCTGGATTTGAAACGAAGATGTATGAACTATTTTTATTCCATAATTGGCGCGAATTAATATAACCTTACTGGTATTTACATTTAAAACCTGAAAAAAAAATTAATTATTTAAAGGACACAATTAGGCAACCTCAGAAAATGAATCTACAATACACACAACGCTAAGCTCATTTTGACAGTCACAAATGATTTTTTTTTTTTTGCACGTCCGCTGTCCAGACTTGTTTCTGCTATTAAATATATGCCATTGTCATGCATGTGGATTAGCTCAATAAACTCTGCAATACCAAATATGTTTATAGGTCAAGCTGCCCTGTTTACAATGGATTGTTTTTTACGTTATATTTTATGCACACAATATCTTTTTATACATGCAAGGCTATCAACTGACACAGACAATAGAGAGGAATTATTTAGTCCATCAATCTAATGATTACTTGTTTAAAGGTACAAAACATACTTAAAAATTTAGGCAACAAGTCATTTTTTTTCTCTTCAAGGACCTTGGCTTTAGCCCAACCTAATTGTCGATATGAAATCATCTATAATAGTTCAATGTTAAAACAACTAAGGAGATTACCCCATTAGAATCTCTCTTTTACCCCATTAGAATATTTCTGTTACCCCATTAGAATATCTCTGCTTGCCAACATATGCTAGATGACTCTATACCTAAGATGTGCGTTCTTTTAAAACAAGTTTTTCCTTATTAATTAAATATTTGATATAGTAGGTGGCAAAACAAGACTAACACATAATTTATGTGGTGCGTACGATCATGTTAAAATAATTTATTAAGTAAATATTTTCGGCTGCAAAAAATTAGAATAGAAATATTAGAAATGGAGAAAACTGAGGACCACTAGTCAGAGAGTATTTAAAGATTACCTATGGCGCCATAAATCTGATTTAGTTGTATATCTGTTTAAGAAATCAGAGCTGTGATGTATTCTTCCCATGTGTCCCTTTATTTTTATCCGATGAACTGAAATGAGACCGGGGATGGCTTGTTTTGTTCAGTATCTCAAAAATGTTCAGATATTCTTCTTTTCGTCTCACTTTTGAAAAAAAGCACCATCTGCGGCTAATTATGACAAAGATCTCATTTGGACTAAAAATGTGAAGTTCTACTGGCATCCTATGTGTTAAGTTTGCAGTACAGTGGAGGAAATTCTCCAACGGCTTCTTGAGCACCTCTTCGATATCTGTAAGGCAACTGTGAATTAGAAGATCACCTAGTACTGCGTCTGAAGACAATGAATGGAGGGGATGAGAATAGCTTGTTAGTGACAGGGTCAAGAAATAGTACATATCGATTTGACCACTATTATTTTTCAATCACCCTGTGGGGTAATTTGTTTTCAGTGTATATCGTTCACGAATGTAATATCATTAGATTTAAAGATATTATAATCCACATATGAAATTGCACATCCTGTAAAATGCCTCCGATCATTGTTTTCTGAAGACGGTTAATATAATAAAAAAGTAATAATCATTTCAACATTCGTTGGTGTATATTGTACTGCATCGTGCATAATAAATGTATAGAATCTCATTCAATAAACAGTTTTTTTTTTAAAATGATATTAATAAAATTATCTAGGGGAAGGTTGCCTCCTCCGTACGCTATCGCACTTTTTCAAAAACCGCTGATTGCTGTACACCGCGGATTGCTGTACACCACGAATTTCCGTTTCCTGCTGTGACTGTATCCTAATGTGACTATAATCTGTTGTACTGTACCCGATTAGCCAGTGTACCGCTGTCCGTTAAACGCATGAGTGTCAAAATCAAGACGAAGACCGGGTATTTAGTTTGAATTATATAAATATAGTTTTATTATACTAATGTTACACGTTTGTTTTTTAATTGTTACCGCAATTAAATACCTTCTCTTTCGCCTTTTTCATTCTCGAGGAACAGCAGCCGATCTTCATCGACGTCTGTGATTAGGACATAGGCCGCCTACAAGAGCCCTCTTGGCATCACGATCCTGAGCCAATCTTTCCAGTCTCCCCCAAGTGTGGCCAAGTTTCATGGTATCCGCCTCCACTTCACGGCGCCAAGTGTTCCTAGGCCTGCCTCTTTTCCGTTTTCCTTGAGGGTTCCAATTCAAGGCTTGTCTAGTTATGCTGGAGGCAGGTTTCCTGAGCGTATGGTCAATCCATCTGCATCTTCTCTGGAGGATCTCTTGTTCTATCAGTTATTGCTTTGTCCGCTGCCACAGTTTCTGGTTGCTGATTCTGTCGGGCCAATGAATCCCGAGAATCCTTCTTAAGCAGTTATTGAAGAAGGACTGAATTCTCTTCATATTCCCAGCAGTGGTTATCCATGTTTCTGCACCATACAGTAGAACCGGTTTCACCATGGTGTTGAAAATTCTGATCTTCAGTTTGGTATTTAGGTGTTTAGAGGCCCAGACATTCTTTAGTTGTTGGAAGGCTGCCCGTGCCTTTCCTACCCTTATTTTGATGTCAGCATCTGTCCCACCTTGCTTGTCCACGATGCTCCCAAGGTAGACAAAGCTCTCTACCTCTTCGAGTGCTTCTTCTTTGAGCCTTATGGGTGATGTATTGGCTTTTGCATTGACCTTGAGGACCTTGCTCTTCCCCTTGTGAATATTAAGACCAATACGTGCAGAGGTGTCTTCAATAGTTCTGTTCTTCTCCTGCATATGTTGTTGGGTATGGGAGAGCAGGGCAAGATCGTCAGCAAAATCGAGGTCATCAAGCTGGTCCCACAAGGTCCCTTGAATACCATTCCGCTTCTGCTGTGTGGAAGTTTTCATCACCCAGTCAATGGCCAATAGGAACAGGAAAGGCGAAAGCAAACATCACTGCTTCACACCGGTCTTCACCTGGAAAGCATCCGTCACCTGTTGTCCGTGGACCACTCAGCAGGTCATCCCCTCGTAAGAGTTTCTGATCAAGTCCGTGATTTTCCGCGGGACTCCATAATGTCTCAACAGTCTCCAGAGGGTTTGCCTATCAACACTGTCACAGGCTTTCTCGTAGTCAACGAAGTTGATTTAGAGGGGTGAGTTCCATTCCAGGGATTGCTCTAGGATGATGCGCAGTGTTGTAATTTGGTCAGTACAGGATCTGTTGGTCCGGAAGCCAGCCTGCTGGTCCCGCAGCAGGGGGTCAACAGTTTCTTTTATTCTGTTGAGTAGTACGCTGTTGAAAACCTTGCCTGGGATGGACAGTAAGGTGATCCCTCTATAGTTGGAGCTGGAGCTTAAGTCCCCCTTTTTGGGATTTTAATGAGGTATACCTCCTTCCACTCAGAAGGTACCTGTTACTTCTCCAAGATCTTCAAGAACAGTGGGTGTAGCATCTGTACACTGGTGTGCACGTCAGCCTTCAGTGCCTCTGCTGGGATGCCATCCGGTTCTGCAGCCTTGCCATTTTTAAGTTGTTTGATGGCAATGCGGATCTCTTCTTTGGTGGGTGCGTTGCAGTCAATAGCCAGTTCACTGTCATCTGGCTGAATATCTGGTGGGTTACTTGGCTCTGGCCTGTTTAGAAGTTCCTCAAAGTGTTCTTTCCATCTGTCTCTCGGTTGCTCATCATTTGGTATGCTCTTACCATCTTTGTCCTTCACTGGTCTCTCTGGCTTCCTGAACTTTCTAGACAACTTCTTGATGGTGGCGAACAATTCCCGCATATTCCCTTGGTAGGCTGCTTCTTCCGCTTCTTTGGCAAGCATGTCTACAAAGTTCCTTTTGTCCATCTTAGCGCTTTTCTTTACTTTCTTATTTGCCTCTGAGTACTCCTTTTGGAACCTAACTTTCTGCGCTCGTGTACGGCTGTTGTTAATTTCTGCCTTCTTCCATTTTCTCTCTTCTATCACGTTCAATGTATCTGCTGTTATCCATTCTTTGTATGTATGTTTCCTGTTTCCCAACACTTCCTGACATGTTGATTTGACTGCTTTCTTTACTCCCTGCCACTTTCCATCGATCGTCTCGTCTCCTAGCAGTTCCTGTAGGACTTGGAACTTGTTGGACAGAGTGATCCTGAACTCTTCCTGTTTGGCCTTATCTTTCAAGAGGGGGGTGTTATAGCGCAACCTATTTGATGTCTGCTCAGTATAGTGCCTTTTCAGTTTTAGTCTCAGCCGGGCCACTAGAAAATGGTGGTCTGAGGCAACGTCAGATCCTCTTCTGACACGTACATCTTGGAGAGATCACCTGAATTTTTTCCCAATACACACATGATCTATTTGGTTCATCGTTTGGAGGTTCGGTGAAACCCATGTGGCCTTGTGTATCCTCATGTGTTGGAATAAGCTCCCACCTATGACTAGATTTGTTGTGGCACATAGGTCGGCAAATCTTTCTCCGTTATCATTCATTTCTCCTATACCCTGTCGCCCAATGGCTTCATCGTAGCCCGTGTTGTCACTGACGATCTTGGCATTGAGATCTCCCATGAGGATGACAATGTTTCGCCTAGGGCGACCCTGGGTAATGGTAAGCAATCTGTTATAGAATTCATCTTTGTCTTCCTCCTCACTTTCGTTTGTTGGTGCATAGCACTGGATAACATCCAAATTTATTATGTGTTTTTTGGTCCGAAAGGTTGCTGTGAGTATTCTAGGCCCATGCGCCTCCCATCCAATGAGTGCTCCTTGGCCTGCCCTGGATATCATCAGGGCCACGCCCAGAGTGTGTGATGCATCGTCATCCTCGTGCCCTGAGAATAACAGCATCTCTCCTGAGGCTAGTCTCTTCTGTCCGCACCCGATCTATCTTGCCTCGCTGATTCCTAGTATGGCGAGGTTATAGTTCCTCATATTAGCGGCTACTTGTGCAGTCTTTCATGTCTCATTCATGGTGCGTACATTCCATGGTTTCAATGGCGGTGGAGATGATGGTCGTCGGCCTAGTAGTTTCCAGATTCTGGCTTTCACTACTTGGCGTCATGCATTCCGCCGCTGGGAATCTATCTTCTCACATGACCGTAAAGTCTTTTGTTGTTCTTATCTGCGTTTTTGTAACAAAGAGTTTTTACGCAGCAGAGTTGTTAGCCCTGCGCACAACCGTCTGGGGGGATGCCCCTGGCAACTCTCCGGAGAGCTGCTCTTAATTTTGGGAAGGGTACCCTAGCTTTTGTGGTTTCATCCACTCCCTGCAAGGCAGCAGGCTCTGATTTTGGTCCACCCTGGTTATTTGATTTCCCCAGTACCTACCATATCTGGTGGGCATTCTCCCATCCACCACCTGGGGAGGCGCTTGATGGGAGATCAGAAACTCCACACGAGAATTGAATACCTTAGATTTTTTTTAATGTATAAATTATCACAAATTTTGAAACTAATGTTGCTATTAGATATGTTTTATATACCACGTGTGGTAAGATAAGATAATGTTTTATATTTTTTTTATAAACAAGAATGAAGTTATAAACGTACTGAAAAATATGTATTGAGTACTTGGGTAGGAATATTGTGAACTAAACAGTAAGATGGAAACAAAAAGTTACAGAATAACAATTTTTCCAACAGCGTAGAGAGGAGGGAGAGGTGAGGGGTCTCAAAGACGAAGCTCTCAGTCAGTGGATAGAAAGGAAAGCAAAGGAAAGACAAGATATAATAAGAATAGAAGAAAGGGAATAAAGGAAAAGACAAGATAAAATAAGGGACAATGAACTAAAAAAAATTGAAAATAGAAAAAGATAAACAAATTGAACTAGCTAAAATAAACAAGGAAGTTACCCAACGTAATAGTTATAGCGAGGGGCTAGGGAAGAATCACAAGATAGTTATTACAGGGCAGAAGTAGAAAGTAAGAAGAATCAATTCAGATGGGATAATAATTAAAAGACTTGGGGGGAAAACTAACAGACAATGTAAAAGTAATAAGTGTGAGGCCATTAGTTGAGTTGTGCTACGTAAGCGGCAGTGTCCCCGAGGAGACTTGGGGGCGTCCACATGGGGTTTGCCTCTTCGTGGCGTGGCAGACTAGTAGGTGGACTTGTCCACCGAAGCGAAAAACCCCGGCCAAACTCATGACTCACAACGCAACAGGAGTAGCGTCTAACATGATTACAAGTTGCCGGTGATGGATATGAGGCTTGGGTGGCCTCCAAAAACTATGCCGATGCTTTTGGCTACGCGGCCGTGAGAAAGCCGCTCCTAGGCAACCGTTTCGTCCCACCCCTACGCGTCCCGACCGAAAAACTCCCTGGGTGGTGGGGGTGGTAACGCAACACCATCCCTCCGGAGTGGAAGAAAAGCCGTCCTGACCGCGGGAGAGTGTACTGCGGACGCTTTAAACAGTGTCCTCGGTCGACCGGGCTCCCCCTAGGTAACGGGGGAGTTGCCGGCGTCTTTCCGCACGGACTGGCGTCGGGAAGACCTTCAGTGCGCTGGTCTGTGTGGGGGGGGGGGGGCGCCGGGTGGGGCATTAAGAGCTCGCGCTCGACGGCCCACCGACGCCATCTCCTATTCGACATTTTCAGTTGAATGGAATAAATTTTTGTTTTGTTAGCCTTGAAAAATAAGTTAACTGTGAATATTGCAGACATTGGGGACGAGTTTAAGTATCCCAAGGAATGCCAAGCCACTATAATTGAGTGCAGGGCAACGGGTTTGTGTAGCATCTAGGGAGGTCATAACCCAAATAGAAAACAGTGGGGACACATGGGATAAATATCTTTTAAGTGCACAGCATGTGAATTTTGATTGTGTACAAGATGTCCCTTTTTATGACATACAAGAAGATGCTAGAAAATTTGATTTGTGATATTTTTAAAGATATGAAGGGTCAAAGTAAAAACCAGTTATATCACTGTTTTGAGAGTTTTGAGAAAAATTGATAATAAAGTTTGAAAATTCCTCATAAAAGTATCAAAATGTCAAAATTTCTAAAAAAAAAAAAGTATTTATTGGCTACGAGGCTTTTTCAGTTGAACCTATGTGTCATATTATTCTATTGAATGGAGCAATTTGTAAGAATTCCATGATATATAATAAAGTGAGCAGTTTATTGAATCGAATGATTCGATTCTATACTTAGACAACAAACACAATGAAAATTACCATGCCATAGCACTTTTAAATGCATATATTTATAAAGATTTTTTTTTTTTAAATTAATGTGTTACTTATTTAAATGATTAAATTTTATCTCTTTAAAAAACGTGTCAATGACAGATCCAATTTACATGATGAGGTTTACATAGCATTACTCATAAACAGTGTCATTACAAAACGCTCTAGATACTTATACATTTACGCATATTCATGCCTAACAACCTAAGCTAATTATATGATGTTATTGATTATTATTTTAGATTTATAATTGAGAATGTCTATACATTTGAGAATAATGAAAGGTTTTTAAGAAAATCAGGATTCTGACTTGCTTCAAAATGATAAATATTAAGTTAATGTGTTTTTTTTTTTTAATTTATCAAAATAATGATGATTTTGTTAACTTTTATATTTCAGACACAACATATTTATATTAATTATACGTAATGATATAATAACGAGAAAGTAGCTGATGGCCCAGTCTATTACAAATCTACGTGTTCAGTTAATTTACAGAAAGTTAATCTAAGATCAAGGAGCTATGACATATTAACTACCATGTATCAAAATATTGATAGCAATGATAGTTATTTTGAATTTGAGCGTGATCAGTTAGTTTCTATCATTATACGTAAGGTATTTTTATACATTAATTAAAGTTCCTCTCGAAAGAATAACAATGAAACAGAAATAACTAATTTACTTTTCTAAATTGGAAAGGGAAAACTAAAAGTTTACACATTCTTCATTTAAAAAAGGAATGATATTTTTTACACGAAAAGACCTATTCGCATGCATATAGATATGAAAAGAAATCAAAATTATAAGGTAATACAAAGATAGGCTACGTTTCAAAGATGTAAGATTTAAGCGCATTGGGTGGAATTGGTCTTTTGGCACACGTGTGTCATATAAAAGCAATTTTATTTATCCTAGAACACAAAATAATTGTAGATTTTATGTAGTAAATCTTATAACCTGAGTTTTACATCAAAAACAATTTATGTTAACAAAGAAGTATTGCCATTTTAAAAAATATGTTCAGTATTCTTGTTTCCACTGTTACAGGTCAATGACTTGAACGTTTGACCCCGGCGGCGCACTTTAATATGGTCCCTTGTTGTAACTGTTTTCATCGCTATGACTGCTATAACAATTGGGTGTTTTAAATGAATTGGTAAGTTTTATGGTAACAATGTTATACTTACCGTAGTATATGTCCTTCCATTTGGTGAGCTACCGAAGCTTAAACCAGGAAACGTTTTGTCACCATGTCTTCGTTTGAACGGCTTTACTAGGCTTTCAGCCCCATCCATTTGGCAGCATGCATTTTGATATTCTGCTTTGTCAACACACATTGCGTTACAGCTATCGAATAACCAATATATATAATTTTATTATATTTTTGTTACCTTACATAATCTGCCCTGTTTGTTTATTTAAACATTCAATTTAACCTTTTAAGATCTTTATTATTGCATTCCTTACGTAAAAGATATAATAAAATATTTGCAAGAGTATCGGGGAGCATCAGTGTCAAATTTGCTTTTAATTTTGAATAATTATTGTTAATATATATTTTGAATGCATAATTATATATGTGTGAAAAAACACAATATTTGATTTAATAGGACATTATTTGGTATACAATGTCTTATTTGTAATATTTTATACGCTTATGAAATATAAAATAACTATTTTATCATACAAGGAAATATGTTATATCCATAATTTTGTCTCTCTAACTGAAATCAATCAGCCGCTTAAAGCTAAGTTTTCCATAATTCTTAAAAGAAAACTAAAAGTAGGATAGAATTTAACAACCAACGTAAAGCTAAATATTTTGTAAACTTTTCAGGTTAGTAATTACATTTTTTTTTATAAAACGGGTTTAACAGTTATTACCAGCTCTGTTAACATTTACAAATGCCTGATGGGCTAAACAACACAAATGGGAGTCTTAAGTTAGGTCATCTGCTCCCGCTCCAGGTGGTTTCTTATAAAAAAACAAACTATAAAATGCCCACTGAAGTATTTTTTAGTCAAAGGATACTTTCTTAATGACGATTTTGGTGCAATAACGAAAAATCTGTGACATCTATTATTCTATGTTGAGATAAAGCTATCGTCAGTCCTTTGTTTTGTTAAATTTAACCCAAATTTTGAGCGCATGCAAAACCATGGACAGAAAGCTGCCTTCACAGCTGTGGTAAAATTACGTCTCACATTTTAATTATGTGTTACACGGTTAGAAAGTTTAATAATGGAAGCTTAATTTATTTTGAACACTGTGAAAAACACTCGAAAATACTCATCTTAATTCTTTTGACCAATATCCATTAAACATGTTAATTAAAACAAAGAGCGATGATAGAATGTCATTAAATTTTAGGAAAGAGGCGTTCATTTGCAGAAATAATAGAAGTACAACAAATAAAACACAATAAAAATTAAAACATCATTCAATTTTGACTATTTATTTAATCTAAGATGGACAAGAATTTAAAGATGTAGTAGATTTATTTTAATAGATCGCATATTAATTGTAATCATTTATATTTCCATCAGCCATAGTATATACGACAAATTTTTTGGATTTTTAAAATATTGTTTAAAAGAGTGAGAACTGCTTTCATATATGCTGCCCAGATAGGCAACTAGTCATAACGTTTTGTTTTCTAACCTATGCTATTTGGTTGACATAACGTCTCCATAGGAATAGTGCAATAATCATACAGCGTTTGGGATCATTCTTGCAGAAGTTTTTATAGATTGTGACTAGAAATATTATTTGTCACTGTTTTATTTTTTTTCAAAGTTACTCATGTAAACTTTAATTAGTGTTAAATTATCATAAAATGCATGTTCAATTTCTGAATTAAAATTAACTCGTTTCCTAAACTCTTGACATTTCTTTTTCTTAAAAAATATAATTAAGTAATTGAAAATATATGTTGTAAAGAAATATCAATGTTAGCGCTTAAACGGTTATAAATATATTTCTATATTAAATACATTGAATAAATCTCTATTGTAATAACAATATTACTTCTAATTAAAGGGAACAAAGTTTCCATAAACTGTATAAGAATATTCTATACGAGTGTTTACATATGTTTGGTGTTCTTCTTTGTTTACTTAATTTTAGAAAAGTTGAACACCTCTGGTTAACTACATCCCTTTATGATAAAATAATTTGATGTAGCAGGGAGATACTATTGAATAACGCCCCATTTGTAGCACAGCCAAGCATGTGATATGACTCATGAGCGAAACCTCAAATGCTTGTCTTTTCTTACAGATATCACTGTGTACGTGTTGACATTATTGTTTGTCGCTAAGTGACAATTATAAAAAGTCAGAAACATCATAATACAGAAGTGTAAACTGTAACGTGAATTTTTTTTGATGTTCCCTTAAAATCAATTCAAGTACCATTTGATTACGCAACTGAAAAATTACGATGTAGGAAATAAGTAAAACGAACTAAGGTCAAACCTGAAAAAGGAATGAAACAAAACAACGATCGTGTCGACAGGAAGCCTTCGTCAGCGAACAAACAACAGAAAAAATATATATAATTTTAAAAATATCTCTTAGCTGAGACGTAGTATCTAAGAGGGCACCCAAAGAATTGCAGTCACTCCCCTAATTTCCAAGTTACAGTTAAAATCGTTTTCCAATATTATAACTTGTTTGAAACTAGGCTAACATAATTTATTGAGCGTTAGATCCTGTGTAAAGTATTCATTATTATTGAATATCTAAAAGTTTTTGCAGAGAAATAAAGAATTGATATGTAGTTTCACTAAAACATTTTTTTTTAAAGTATCGTTTTGGCTATGTAAGTTTTTGAATGACGTCATGTTCTTTTAAAAGAAATCAGCTAAACAACCAGGAAATATATTTTTTTTAAAAATAACTTCCCAACGGTAATTCCCAATGTGATCTAGATTACATTTATTTACTGACGGCCATATTTGTGTAGAAGTGGTAACGGTTGGTAAAATTATTTTTTTTTTAATAATAAGATTTGATTTTAACTTAATTTCCATTGAAAATTTTAATAACGTAAAGAAAGGTTAAAAGTGTTATTGTTTGTTATTTTATCATTACTAGACAGCCGAATTAGCAAAAATATAAAAATTAGCGTTTTCATTTGCATACATCATTCTTTATGCCTTGTATATTTTTAGATTTATAATTTTGTATTTTACATTACTCAATAAAACATATTTTGCGCTGTTACTTTTTTAGATATGAAGTGTATGTTAGAAGTATTGTTAGATCAGTGTCATTCTGATCTTGTGTAGCAGTACAATAAATGATATTTTAATATTTCATTTGTAATAAGATACATTTTTAAGGATAATTTGTACATTATATGTTATAGGCCTACACATAACTTATATGTTTATGGTAATATAGTGAGATGCTTGAATAAATTCGGAAATTAAAGAAGATTGCTTTCAAACTAAAGGCCTTGATCATTTTAAAACTAAATTTACACGAAATCAAATATTACAACAAGGATAGCCTATCTACTGATAAGAAAATAAAAATGGTGGTTCTACTATAAACACAAAGAAGAACGAAAACAAGAAGGCGGAAGTATTGCGTATAACACACAAATTCAGGAACAGAATTGTCAGCTTTGGGAAATAACCAATATTTTTTATGCCTTAAAGATAAGCGTAACCATAGTGTAATCATATTATTCCAAAATCAAGTTATCCCGCGCAGGCAAAAAAAAAAAAAAAAAAAAAAGATGACAAGTTAAAAAGTTTTCCGTTTTTTCAAAATGTTTCAATAGACCAAAAGGGTTTTACACAGAGTTGTATGCTCATGATGAGACATTGCACGGGGCACTGAATTAAAAGCATGCGATTAAATACAAATCATATTTTCTTTTTTTTTTTCTTATAAACTAACAAAAAAAGAAACAATAGACATATCATTCTGTTGATTTTCGTTAAACGTTGTTAAAAAATATATGCTTACATGTCTCTTCCCCATAGCTAAACCAAGACACCAAAGATAAAACTGAACTAAACCCGAATCTATTAGTAATTAGATTAAATTTAGAAAAACATAAAGTCAGCACAAAATGTGTTTTTTTTAATAAAAATATAATACATCATTTTAAAAAGTTATAGTTTAAGGAAATATTTAATTACTCTTGTGAAAAATAATTTCGATGCTTCGTTAATCTCATACTTATTATGCTATTGTTGTAAAGTCCGTTGCTACTACTGTGCTTGCCACCGCCCTTCCAATGAAAGTTTTTACTCTAGAGGGGTATATTGACATTGACAAAACAAAATATACATTTTGACTGAGTTACGTGACGTATTAATTTTTATTTTTTTTTATTTTATTTTTTGTTGGTTGTTTTTTAAACATCCTTATTACCATCGTTGTTGTAACTATTTTTTTTTACTGTAAGTATACTTTTGTTGTGTTATATATGTTATTATTTTAACTTAGAATGTTAGCTAATTATCATTTCTTTAGTTAATTTTATTATAAAATGTTTAATTAAAGTTTATTTAAAGATTAATCAATTTGATTTGCAACGTATCTTTTCTAGTAAATCTGTAAAGATATGATGGGGTGTAACTTAAAAACCATATATCATAGATGAATATAAAATATTAATATTGTTGTTAACGTTTCGCAATGCCTAAAAAAATACAAGAAAAGGATATTATATGTTAATCTCAATAAGGTATAACAAATTATTATGTTTGTATCACATATAGACTGGGTTTATGATAATGAGACGTATGAATGTAGTATAGCGTTTTATCAGTAGAGAAATCATAATATTGTCTTATAGCAAAACACCATTAATTTCTTGAAAAAATTAGCCCTAGGATTTTTAAAAAATTATTTTTGTAAAAATAAAATTTAGTAGGCTTTCCGAAAAATTCTTTTAAAATAACTTTAAGGTATATAACATTTTTAAACTTAAGAAATCTTAAACAATGTCAATAAATTTAATAGAGTAATTAGCCCGAAACAAGCGAACTGAGTTTGGTGGTGTTAATTTCGTTGCTATTTATATAGCTGTTATGGAATTTGTGTTTATTTTTATTCAGATGTGGAATATTGCAATAGTCTTTCAATAAAAATCAGAAGTGAAACTCTGGGTATAAATATTTAGCTTTCTAAATATAACTGTTTCCGGGGAGGGGGGATGATATTTTTAACGATCAAATGAAGTGTGGTAATTTTTCTATTAATAGACAGGTTAAAAAATAAAAGGGGACTATACTATAAATAGGGACTGTATACCTTTTGTAACTAGCTAACATAATGGAACGAGAAATGTTTAGTCTTAAGAAAAAGACAGAGTAATTAAACTATTTAAACTGACGTTTCAGCTGTAAATTAGTACGGTAATCCCCGTAATGATACGGCATCATAAATAACAGTAATTACATTTTTCTTAAAAATTAATTGTTAAATATAAATTGTAATACATTTTTACATAAAAATAATTTGTTTTAACTTTTAAAGTGTCAAAATGTAAATTTTTAGTTATGTACTAAAGTATTATTTAATTTTTCAAATAGTTCATATCATTCATTTTACATGACCAAATTTAAAGAAGTAGTTTTATTTTTCGTTGTGTAAATAATTACTACATTTTTATTTTACCAAATTAAATAGATAACTGTCCAACCATGTCCAAATCGTTACAATAAACTCAATCACATATCATATTTTCAAACGATTTTAAATACGTTTCTTGCATTCAGATAAGGAAGTAGTTACTTCAACAACAAAAAATGAATGTTAATTTTATTCTAAAAAATGTTCTCTTCACTAGTCACTCAATTCTAGTTTACTTAATTTCTTATTCATTTTTTCATCCTTTTTTATGGTTTAGTTTAATAAAAATGTTCTTAGATTTTGTTCAATTCTAATAAAACCTCCATAAATAAGATAAAATAGTTCAAATATGTATTATGATTTCAGAGCTTCGAGATCACCGCTCTCCCTAGGTGGACTTAGTCGATACTGATTATGTAGTTAAATTTAGAATCTTCTCATACATCGTAACATCAATTTCAAGGATTTTGGGTAAAACATTTTAAGAAATTCAGGAGATTTTGGCAAATAATAACAAGTGAACATGTCTAATACAAAAGGAGGTATGTATTAAATATAAAAATATTACGTCAATTTCATGAACTATTTTTGCTTATATCTATATCTACATATATATATATATATATATATATATATAATATATATATATACATATACGTAGATAATCAGAGAGACATAGAGAGACAGAGAAGTGGGAGATAGAGAAAGCTGCTTTTGATTTATTAAGTTTTACCCATTCATTAAATTTAAATGTGTATTGATGTTTCTTATCTTATAAAAGTTTATTTTTGCTCCAACTATCAGTCTCAAATAAATACTTAAATATTTTCAGTTTCACCCCTTTATGGAAGAGAAAATTCAAATCTGAGGAGGAGAATTATTTCTGGAAAAGGTAAAAATATATAAGTAAAATTGTAATTCCATCATACATTAATGTATTTTTGTCTATCTAAATCCAACAGAGGTTTTATCAAAGAAAACGTGTTTTATAATCTCTACACTTTTGTGTTTCTGTTCAGGGGAAATGGGATACGTTTTAAAAAGTACATTATTGAGGTGTTATCTTTATTTGCTAAGTAAACACCACCGGCATCTATCCTGAAATTAAAGTCAGGAAGGAAAGACTAGAGACAGTTGGCAGCTTCAAGTACCTTGGAGCAATAGTCTCTGAATAAGGTTCCAATCCCGAATTAATGTCATGGATTGTCCAGACCAAAGCAGCACTAAAGAGGCTCAAGAAAATATGGAATGAAAAGAATATAGCCCCCAGCACCAAAATCAGGCTGATGTACTCATTAGTCCTATCCAGGAAAATAAAAAGGTGATGAGGTGTTTCAGAGGCATTTTTGGCATCTGCTTAGAGACAATATCTCTGACGAACAAAATAAAAAAAAAGGATTCGTCACTCAATTGGGCACTATGCTGATCTACTGGTAACTGTAAAAAAAGCGCAAACTGGAATAGTATGGTCACGTGACAAGAAAAGAAGGGCTTGCCAAATAAATCATTTAGGAGGAGGGATAAGAAGATGAAGACATAGAAAAAGATTGGAATATATCATCAAAAAGTGGACAGGGTTAAAACTAGGCGATGCTATGCGTAGTGCAGAAAACCGAGAGGAATGAAGAAGGATAGTTTTCATGTCATCTGTGGCACCCGAAGGACTAAGGGACATGATGATGATGCTTCTATTTTTATTTTTATTTTATTATTATTATTATATGAAACAATTTTTTTTAATAAAACTAAAACTGTGAACTATTTTTAGCTTTTTTAAGCTTATTTTTGTTTCGTTTGTTTATTTTCGTTTTTGAGGGGTGAGGTGGGACACATTTTCTTGACTAATACAAATCTATTATGGAATCTTGTCATCTAACTGTTTTACAAAAGATTAAAATTAATTTTACATTAATTAATTTACTCGATGTTGACCACATTAAACATTTTTAATATAAATATAATTTATCAAAGATTAATATTTTTTAATGTCTTATTAAGGCGATAATACATCAATACGTTTAATTAAATATAAATATGAATGTTTAAACCAGCTGTTCTTTACTCAACGGTTGTTAATTTTAAAAATTAAGTAAAATAAATTTAGAAAAAATTATTGTTATAAATACAAAAGCATTTTCTATTTCCTCCCACTTCTTTTTATACAAATGTACTTCATAGATGTTCAAAGTTCTTTTTTGTTCATTTCCAACTCAACCAAATTCTCGGCATTCCATACTTTCATAATATTTTATATGATTTAATTTCAGATTCTTACCAAGATGAAATCACAAGACTAGTAAGTCTTAAAATGTTGTGTTTAAAATGATGATCTTTATATTGTAAGATATAATTAATGAATATGATATATTGTTAAAACATCTTAATGTCACTGTTTTAGAACAGTCTGCCTAGGGGTTATTTAAAAATTTAGGATTCTCCAGCTATCCTATTTAAAAAAAATATAATTTTAGTATAAGCGGATCTCTATACAATCTACTTAATATTAATTTTAAACGCTCCTTTACGTATTTAATGATAATATACTGACTACTTCATTTATTTAAAGGAATCTAAAGACAAGCTGCTTAAAGTTATTGTTAATGGAAAAGAAACAATAGTAAAAGTCAGCGGGTTGATGACAATGAGAGAGGTAGGTTTACCAAAGTTATTTGTTTCATATATTTAGTGCTATGAAATAATTCTTCTTAAAACAGTTTAATTGTTAAATAATATGATATTAATGATATAATTAGATACAACTATACGTATAATAAAAATAAATTTTGATAATTGTATCAAAAGCCTAATTAATTGATAATTAATATGTACAACGCGAATTTACTATAAGTTTTGTTCTAACACTTTGACTTATACCACAAAATATAATTGATTAAGAAAATATATGTAATTTAACACTTAATTCTTCACCTGCCAATAATAAACGTTAATTATCACAAAATGTTGTAGTTAAATGGTTTTCACATTACATAATTTAAGTATTTATCATTTTGTATTTATTTTACTACATTTCTATTCCAATGGAATGTTTTAAATAAAACGATGGAATTTCAATTTTGTAATGTGTCTCCAGAAAGAGATATTAGTCTTAAAATTATTTTTTTAAAAATGTAAATCTTTTTTTCTCGTATTACCCTGTAAAAGAAATAATTTTATCTAATGAAATCATGAAATGTAAATAGTGTTATTATAAAGTATCTGATAGGTTAGTGTTATTTTCAGTTTTTATATTTATTGTATCAGTACTATAGAAAATAATTTATATATCGCCTTTTCTTCTATGCAGATTACCCTAAGCGCCATGGGAAAATGTTAAATAGAAGAGAGCATGGAAAATATGTAATATACATATTACTTAATAATCTCAATGAAAACTATGTATGGTAATAACTAATGTACAATGTCTTAAATATTTCGAATTACGCCTGTGTTGGGAGGAATTTAAAGTCTTAGACAAAACCTGAATGACAATGTCCCGAGATAGTCTTGTCATTTCGTCACCAGTTTCAAAATATGTTTATTAACTGCTTGTTTTTTAAAGACTAAAGATACATTTTACACAATAATTAACCCATGTCATCATGTTTGAGTTCAACAGGGCAAAAAATCACACTAATTGCAAATAAGAACGTTGACTTGTGTATTAATTAGGCTCATAAAATAATTTCAAAAATATATTTTAAATTTTATTTTCAGAGCCAACCGTGGTTTCAATAGATATTAAACTATCCTCAAAAAATAACTTTTATGCATGCCAAGAATATGAAGCGGACAAATTTGTTGCTAATTTTTTTTTAAAAACTTATTAACACAATATAAAAACGATCATTTAAAGACTTAATTTTAGCACACACAGCACACGTTTTACATTACTTGATTATATACCCATGAGCAAAAAAATTGATAGTGCATTTTTTCTCAGCTTGTTTACATACAATTAATATTTCCTAGACTTCTGAATTTTTTACTAAGATGCTTATATTATTTAATTTGGTGCACCTTTTCTCTCAAATTATTTTAATGATTTAATGTATCAGGTATATAGAATACTATAGAAATGTAATCCTAATAAAACATTTTTGAAAGATAAGGATGTTCATGCCTTATTTTTAAGTTAGTGTGAAGTTATTGTCGACAAGGTGTGTTCGTGTAGCCAGTTTTTGTGATCTGTTGAGATTTTCGAAAAACACAATAGTTGTTACAGAAAAAAGACCCAACATTGTTGAAAGCCCCATTAATCAATCCATCAATATTCTGATCTTTATTCAGTCGACGATAACCATCAACATGCGAGGAGCTGGCTCTAGGAATAGAAAAATCTGCTCTAAATTAGCATGGGTCCTCAGCCATCTATTTAAGGCACATACGAAGGCACTATTGAAACGTTATAACAATTTTAAATATTTAAGGACTACGAAGTCAATTGGATCATTAGCGGAGTGTTTCATTAAAGTTCAACGAATTAAACAGCACTAGAGATGAATACAAAGATCATAGAACTGAATTTTTATAAATAATTTAAAGTTCTTATTCATTGATCTCAGAAGAGAAAGTTGACGTTCGTTCAAAACTAATTAGTAGAAATTCTGAAAGAGCGTAATCCACCCGGAGCGCCCCTACACGTTCTGATGTTAAAGTCTGTAATAAAAGTAATGAAAACCATTTTCTTCGGATGGACATTCCCCATTAACCTTGCCAGATATGAAAATAATATTTATACATGTAATTATTCTAAAATTTCTGAAGATTGTAATATTTGCTATCCAATCTGTCGAGTTTTTTGTGCATTAGCCACGGTGGGACGTAACTATTTGGTTAAGAAATAACTGTATTGTTGCGTTAAATGGAAGTAATCAGTAACATAGACGAGGGGATGCGGACAGGGCCGATGGCCGCTCACCCTGGGACCAATATATAAACTTTGTAAAATTTGATGCATATTTACGTTTGTATATTGCACTAATGAAGACATTAGGCAGAACGTTTATACATTTGTATTTTGTCTTGAATAACTAAAGCCTACACATAATTTTATATTTACACAAGTTGTGTCTTTCTTAGTAATATGCTTAAAGGTTCATTCGCTGTTCCACTATCTTATACTAATTTGGTTTAACGTTATTTTAACTGCTGCAATATATATGGTTTTCACATTAAAAAATGTAGCTTGTAGCATGGATTGCTAGATAGGAAATAATATTGTCATATTAGAATTGTTAAGCATAGCTGTAAATGACCTCACATATCAATCTAATGCCGTTGACCCTTATATTAACAGCACAAAATGTCAAATACGAGCTCAACTTTGTAACTCAAACATTTGGAAACAGGAATGACCAGCATCTTTCCAACTAAACAACGCCAAAGTAGTATTATAAAACCTGGCGACACAGATGCAGCTGTTGTTTGTGTTAAGAAACTTTAATTTCAAGAAGCCGCTAAACAATTTGAAGACACACATTTGTACACATCAAAAGCAAAACGCTTCAAAATACCTAAATTTAACGAGCCACTTAAGTATGTTGCAGGGGCATATGCTGCTGACAAAGCACTGTTAAGGACAAGTAGTAAAGATATATCAAACGCTTTTATTGAATTAGGAGACGCTTCACCACAAACAGTGCTGGAATTTTTACTATTTAAAAAAAAAATACATGACTATAATAAGAGAAGAAAAGACAGATGAGGCCATTAAAATTACAAACCACACTTTTGAAAAAAGTACATCAATTTAAATGCCTAGCATACTCATTAAATGAAATAAATGAAAAACAAATAGACACAATAGAAAGAATATCGGCAGGAAACAGTACATACTTCAATAGTCAGACAATACTGAAAAGTAAAAACATAACCAGAAAAACAAAGAAAACTATTTATAAAACTGTAATCAGACCAGGTGTAAAATTACGCAGGTGAAACTTGGATCTTAAAAACAGATTTAAACCTATTAAACAAATAGGAGACAAAATTTATCAGAAAATATATGGACCAACAATGAATGAATATGGATGGAGAATAGGAACGAACCAGGAATTGTATAGTCTATATCAGGATCCCATGCTAGTAGCAGAAATAAAAAAAGAATGGTGGGCTACGCTGGGCGACACTAACAAATAATGTCCCATGACAGATGAGTCAAGAGGGTCAAACACCAAAATCCCAGAGGAAAATAGCACAAAGGCACAACTATGTTTAGATGGGTGGATGAAACACTATCAATAACAGCTGGGAATTCAAGTATGGAAAAGAAGGCCTATGTTTGGTCTGATTGAATAGAAATGGTGAACATGGCTTTGATGTTCATTGAATTTTAAGACCTAAAACTGTCATCTTAATTATATATTGCGCTACATTCTAGCTTATATTTTGAAGTCTCAACATCTAAAATCCAAATGTATACGTATGTTACCGAATCGGAGTTTTGTGTACTGTATTCTAAAATAATGGTACCCTTTTTCACTTATTTTAAATGAATATTTAGGAAATAATAGTTACAACTTTCTATATTTTTAAAGAAAAATCCCTTAAAAGATATTTACATTCCTGATAGTGTTCGGTTAGAGAAATTTCTATCTTCCATGTAATGGAGGTCTACACACGTACCGTATTTACACAGGAAATACTTTTCTAAAATGTTTTTAAAAAAAAATATATGTCACTTATATGTCCTTAAATTAAAAATAAAGAAAATAATTTACCAGTTTAGATTTAGGTTACATTAAAATATTTCATATATTTGTAACAATTAAAAAATAAATACCCAACCCTTTCACGCTCTTGAACCTACTGTTCGGAAAATTGTAACACATATCACTCTTCTTAAAGAAAAATCTCTGAACCGATAATCACGTTATTTAAAGAGTATGGTTAGTTACTTTAAATATAAATCTCTACCAAAGTATGAGACTCAACCATATTTCAATATTTATTACTTGCCATTACCACTCCCCAAATATCCAATTTACCTCGCATTTGAAATATAAAAATAGAAAATTGTAAAATATTGCTCACAATTTTATGTAAAATAGTTTTTATACACCATCAAAATCCCAGAGGAAAATTTCTCAAAGGCATATCAAGGCTTGGATGGATGATGAATGGATGATGTGATAAAAGACCTTAAGCGGAGGAGAATTCAAGCAAGAAAATGAAAATATCATTTAAATCTGAGTGGCAAGGTTTGGTAAGGCCAAAGCCCTAGATGGGCTGTAGCGCCAACGGATGGATCGATGATGTTTATATACACACATTAATGTCTTTAATATTTTGGTGTTTTTTAATATTGCTTTAACAGAAACGGCGTCACTCGAGTACATAATAAAAATTCAAAATGAACCGTCATCCCAATTTCCTCACGTTTAATTTTATAGCAACGGAAAAGAGTTTTAAAAAAAATTAACATTTACAATTGTATTTTAAATTATCAAAATTCATTGAGTTTTAATCTTAGTATATGCCCACAATGATATTTAAACACCAACGAACAGTAGTTTGTAACATTGGTATAAAAATATGCATTATATTAATGAAAAGCTAAACATTGTTTACATGACAGTAATCTGATTGGATTTAAAAATATTGTCTTACACTTAAGAATGAAAATATGTATTTCCTTCTCCTGATTTGTGTTTACCGAGGAAGTTTAAATAATTCATACAATGCACCCACCAATTCTAAGTTGTTTTTTGTGCTGATTGGGGCAACATAAATTAACAGAATCGCAACATATGATGCCTGGAGCAAAATAGAAACAATTGCAGCACCCTCTCGAAAACTCGCACATTTTTATTTAGTTTTTAATAAACATTAATACAAGCATCAACTGGATGAAAACCAAAGACACACATCTTGCACGCCCCTGAACTTTATTAATATTGTTATGTGCCACTACCATTCCTTTACAACGAATTTCATTGGATTTTCTATTTTTATAAATAATATAGCTAAAAAGCCAATTCCGTATATTTAAAGATTATGGTTATTTAAAAAAAAAAAAAAATCCATTAGAAATATCAAATCTGTAAAATTTTGCACTTGGAGATAACGATAATAAAATACACCACCATACTAATTTACTAACCTTAGTGCGTCCTGAACTAGTCTATTTTCATATTCTATTGTCAAACTTCCCTTTCATCAGACATTGCACTGATGTTTTTAAATATCCTTTTTTAAAACGAATATTTCCTTATATATATAAGAATTAGCTATAGGGACATAACGCCAAAGAGCCGAAAATATTTTGATACGTTCGGATTCTTAAAAACAAACAGTTATTTTCTATTATTTAATGAAATCGAATAAATTTACATGTGCAAAAAATATTATATTTCCGCTTTTATTTTAGCAAACGATTAAGTATTATTATTATTACATACTTCCGGTTAACAACAAGATGACTGAAATCAGAAATTGGTGTAGTCCATAAATGAAAAGTTCAAACAGCAACATGCCTAGAAAGCAGACAGTGTTCATAAAACGTACCAATAATCCAAAGGAGAAGAAAATGGATAAAACTAATCGGAAGACAGCAGAAAAGGTATAAGAGATCGACTAACGAAATTGGGAACATTTGCTTCTTGAGAGACAAAAAACCGGATATTGCGTATTTATGCCGCCACACAATATCTCGATAAAATAACAACACATAAAAAAAAAAAAGCTCAAAACCATTAGCTTCGGGTAGATGAGACCCGTAAACCATGGCCGGTAGCTCATCTAGGAGAAGGAAACTCTGACTCCAAACCTCCGCTGCCTTGTGGATTTACCCAGATGGGAAAGGCTAAGTGAGTAAACCCCGACAGAAAATCAGGAATTGGAGCTCCTTAGGCGGTCTGTTTTTGAAATCATTTGCATTCCGGCAGCTCCTGCGACGCCAATGGTGCCAAGCCGTATCGACACTACTCAATCCCTTGGATCCACCAAGGGCGTGGAGAGGGGGGATCTGCTGGTTGGGCAGCAGCTGGTTCTCCATACTACTTTGCCCAGGCTTTATCTTCACTGGGTGCATGGAGATCAGAGGGTCATCTCAACAAGTAGGCCACAGAAACATGCACCTAGATATAAGAAAACAAAAGAAAAGAAGACACCAGCTCTTCGACTAGCAAGCTGGAACGTAAGGACTATGTGTCCGGGCATTACTGCCGACCTGCAGCTCATTGACGACGCAAGGTAGACGGCTATCATTGATAGAGAGCTTAGCTGACTAAACATTGATATTGCGTGCCTCCAGGAGACCAGGCTCCCGGAATGTGGTACCATAAAAGAACACAACTACACTTTCTTATGGCAGGGTGGACCAATGGACGCACCAAGACAACATGGGATTGGTTTTGCTATAAAAAAAGTACTCTGCTCATCCATAGAACCCCCGACAAAGGGCACAAATAGAATACTTACCATACGTCTATCAACGTCTTCTGGATTTGCCAACATCATCAGTGCTTATGCTCCATCACTTTCCTCTAGCTCAGAAGCGAAAGACCAGTTCTATGAAGATCTAAATATTACAATCGACAACATACCCAACAGCGAAGCAATTTACCTCTTGGGTGACTTCAATGCGAGAGTGGGAAGTGATTACATGGCATGGCTTACATGCCTTGGTCATTTCGGAAGAGGTGGGCTAAATGAAAATGGGCAGAGGCTATTGGAACTATGCTGTTGACATGGACTATGTGTAACAAATACCTACTTCAACTGTAAGGCTATTCACCAAGTGTCATGGAGGCATCCCCGCTCCCAACACTGGCACCAATTAGATCTCATAATCACAAGACGCACACAACTGGCTAGTGTCCTCCTCACACGCAGCTACCATAGCGCAGAATGCGACACAGATCATTCCTTAGTGGCTAGCAAGATAAGGTTACTGCCAAAGAAACTGTATCAAACCAAAAACAAGGGCAAACCTCGCATATGCACCTACTTCACCAATAATCCAGAGAGAACAAGAAGCTCTTGAACAAATGCCACCAATAGACACTATTGAGTCCAAATGGTCACATCTGCGGGACACTATCTATAACTCGACTATTACGGCATTTGGCAAGAGAGAACGCAAAAGTACAGATTGGTTCGAGGCTCACTGGCAGGAAATGAAGCATGTCACTGATGCTAAAAGAAAGGCTCTCTTTGCTTATAAAGACACGCCTTGCCCAGCCGCTCTACAAACTCTTAAAAGTACCAAGAAAAACACCCAGCAGGCAGCTCGCCACTACGCTAACACATATTGGCTCAATCTAAGCTCCAGCATACAGTCAGCTGCTGATAGAGGTGATGCAAAGGCTATGTATGAGAATATAAAACAAGCAACAGGGCCTCTGACCTCCAAGACTGCGCCCTTAATGTCAAAAACAGGGGAACTTATTACTGATCGGGATAAACAACTCAAACGGTGGATTGAGCACTACTTGGAACAATACGCAACAATGAACCATGTCTCATCCGCTGCCCTGGACGATATCCCAGACCTGCCGGTCATGGATGAGCTTGACACCCTACCCACCCTAGAAGAGGTAGGTAGAGCCATCGATTGTCTCGCCTGTGGGAAAGCCCCTGGCAATGATGGAATTCCATCAGAGGTTCTCAAATGGGGAAAGGAAGTTCTATTACGGCCCTTGCACGATATCCTTACTATGTGCTGGGAACAGGGACAGCTACCACAAGAGTTGAACGATGCAAACATTTTTACATTGTACAAGAACAAAGGAGACAAGAGTGACTGCAACAACTATCGTGGAATCTTCCTTCTTAGCATAGTTGGATAGGCCTTCGCCCGAGTTGCATTAACACGCTTGCAGACCCTAGCATCGCGTGTACTCCCAGAATCGCAATGTGGCTTTCGAGCCGGTAGGTCAACCATAGACATGATTTTCTCTCTGCGCCAGTTGCAGGAGAAATGCAGGGAACAACATATGCCTCTATGCATCGCGTTTGTCGACCTCACTAAAGCTTTTGATCTTTTCAGCAGAAGCGGCCTCTTCCAGATCCTAAAAAAAATAGGCTGCCCTGCACGTCTGCTTAACATCATCGAGCAGTTCCACTATAACATGCAGGGCACAGTATGCTATGACGGTGCCACCTCAGAAGATTTTCCAGTAAGTAGTGGAGTAAAGCAAGGCTGCGTGCTAGCTCCTACTTTATTTGCAATCTTCTTCTCCATCTTACTCCAGTATGCCTTCAAGAACAACAGCGAGGGGATATACATTCACACTAGAGCAGACGGGAGATTGTTCAACATTGCGCGCCTTAGAGCTAAGACCAAAATAAGAAAGGTCATGCTACGTGAGCTCTTATTTGCTGATGACGCCGCATTAGTATCTCACTCAGCAGACGTCCTGCAGAGCCTTGTATCCAGTTTATCCGCTGCCTGCAAAGAGTTTGGCATGATCATCAGCTTAAAGAAAACCAACATTATGGCTCAGGACGCTTACTCTCTCCCCACTATCTCCATCGACGACTGCGATTTGAATGCTGTTGACAGATTCACATATCTAGGGTCGATCATTTCGAGCACCCTCTCAATGGAGGATGAGATAAGTGGTAGGATAGGGAGGGCCGCAACTGTCATGACGAGATTGAAGAAAAGAGTCTGGTCCAATGCCAGGCTCACAACAAGAACTAAGCTGCAGGTATACCAGGCCTGCGTACTGAGCAAACTCCTCTATGGATGTGAGTCTTGGACCACATACAACAGGCACGAAAAAAAGGCTCAATGGCTTCCACCTCAGATGCCTGCGCCGCATCCTTGACATCAAATGGCAGGAAAAAGTCCCCAACACGGATGTCCTGTCTCAAACAAATATGTGCAGCGTCTCAGCGTTTTTAATCCAAAGACGCCTCCGCTGGCTTGGGCACGTCAAGCGAATGCAACCTAGTCGCATACCTAAGGACGTGCTGTACAGCAAGCTGGCGACAGGGAAAAGGTCAGTTGGACGGCCTCGTCTCAGATACATAGATATTTGCAAAAGAGATATGAAGGCGGCTAACATCAACATCTCAAATTGGGAGGACCTGGCGGAGGATCGATCCACATGGCGGGGCATCGTGAAGGAATGATCACTACGTGCCGAGGAGCTCTACAGGGCGGAAGCAGCTGTGAAGAGAGCGTGGAGAAAGGCAAGAAAACACTACTCCACCGCATTCGTGTGCGGGACATGCACAAGAGACTGCCATTCAAGGATCGGTCTCATTAGCCACACGAAGAGCTGCAACCAGACAAGATAATCTATTGTCTCTCGTAGACGGAAAGATGCCATACATACAAATATTATTATTATAAATTACAAATACATATAAAGAAACAACTAATGAACTATCTAAGGGAATTGTATATGCGTTTAATACACAGTAATCACATTTATCGGGAAAACCTAAACATCAGTTGTTGTTAGTGCGCTCTTTAGCGCGTTGTCAATAAGGCGAAATAAAATTAAATTTATTTGGTTCTAAATAATCACGCATATGACGTCATAGTGCAAATTGCCTATTTAGCCAAAGCTAAAAGTTATCTGATTTAATAAAAGAGCTGACAAAACTGATAATGTACATTCCCTTTCTTATTAGTAAAATAAAAAAATAGCATTTATTGCTTTTTAAATTGCTAAACTTAAATACTAATCAAAGATAGAAATGTAGATAAAAGATAGCTAGACGGATGGATGGATGAATGAAAGGATGAATGGATGGAAGGGCGGGTGGGTGAGAGGATGAATGGATGGATGGATGGATAGATAGGTACGTAGAAAGGTAGGTAGTCAGGTAGGTTGGTAGGTAGGTAAGTAGGTAGATAGATATATAGGTAGGTAGGTAGGGAGATAGATTGATAGATGGGTAGTTAGATCACACCTGTTTACTCTTACAATGTTGGCGTACAATGTACGATTTTGATGTGTATACATTATATACACTGAGTGTTTTTTTACTATTAAGATAATGTATTGAACGATTTTGTGATGAAATTGTACGATTTTAAGATTTTGAGGGTAAACAGGTCTGTAGATAGTAGCTGGATTGGTAGATAGTTAGGTAGATAGGTAGGTAGGTAGGTAGGTAGGTAGGTAGGTAGGTAGGCAGGTAGGCATGTAGATGGTAAATAGGTAGACAGAAGGAGAGACAGTCAGAGAGACAAACAGAAAGACAGAGATGTAGACAGAGAGACAGACAGATATACAGACAGACAGAGAGATGGACAGAGAGACAGACCGAGAGACAGACATAATGACAGAAAGATAGACAGAGAGACAGAGACTGACAGTGAGACAGACTGAGAGACAGCTTGAGAGACAAACATAGAGACAGAGAGACATATAGACCAGCAGAGAAACAGAAAGACAGAAAGAGAGAAAGAGAGACAGACAGAGAGAAAGAGAGATAGACAGAAAGAGCGACAGACAGAGAGACATAGAGACAGGCAGAGACAGAGAGACAGAAAGAGAGACAGACAGATAGGGAGGGAGACAGACAGAATGACAGAGAGACAGACAGTCAGACAGGCAGACAAATCATTCTTGAATAATTGCAAAAAAGTTATCTTAATTCGGTAAACTATATCTATACATATATATGTAAATCCCGTTTGTGCTTCTAAACCATCAATCCAAAGTGATTAAAATTGTGTGAATTGTAAAAAAATGCAAATTTTACAATATTCTGTTTTGGGACCGGGGACCTAAATTTTGTTCCCCCTCTTTTATGATATAAATATAATTTTCGTATGCGTTCATATACAATTCATCTGATTGCGATACAACTTTGGTAAGTTGTGGTGCGCACCAATGGTTTCTGAATAAGCTTATCCATTTTGAAATATTCCTTTTCAGGCCGGAGCCCCAAATTATGTTTTTCTTATTTGAGCTATAAAAATATAATTTCAATCAGTGCTATTGCATGGGTGGCTAGAAATCAATCACATACAAACGCCATTTCAGTTTGTGTGTGACATAAGTACAACCATTTTAAAATTTTACGTTTGGGGCCGGGGCCTTATTTTAAAAATAATAAATATTTGAGCTCTCTAAATATAATTTAAAACAGAGCTACTGCGTGGGTGGATCAATCGCTACAAGTGTGTGAACTAAATTTTTAAAATACACGCTTCTCACGTGGACAGCTATATGTTGCCTGCTCACGCGTTGAAAAAACTTCTAATTTATTTGTGTACGCATTAGATGGAAAAAAAACAATAAATCTTTTCTATTTAAAAATTACTTTACAACTTAATTAAAACACAAACACTTTTTTCATTGAGTGGCATGCAACGCATACTGGGTTCTCGCTAGTATTTAAATAATACGATTATTTTGTTTCATACTAATCTTTACCTAAGTTGAAAACTGTAACATAATCTTGAATGGAAATATTATTTTTTTTTTAAATACGTATGAGGCTTCATCATTTGACATGTATTATCTGAATATCTTTGAATTACTATTAATTAAAAAGAAATCAGATTAATTTTAGGAATTATAGAACTTAAGTATTTGCATCAATGTAAGTATTTGGTAAAAACGACGTTATATTGTAAGGATCTATCATAGTCTTGGATTTGATTATATGAAAAACTTTAAAACTAATTTATTGCTGATCTGGACATGGATGAGAACAAAAGTTCCGAAGAGAGAAAGCGTTACCTGAGCAAAGAAAGACAAAGTAGATGGAGAGAAAAACAAAGACGGGTGTCACGTAAGCGACTACGAGAAGGAAGCCCAGATGTATATAGACGGGATGTAGGACAAGAACTGGCAGTTGAAGGTCAAGTGAGACGAAAGTCAAAAGCTGCGTGACAACACCACTGCATAGTAAGAATCGCAGTCGCAAAAAGTCAAACAATAATAAATGAAGCTATACATTTTGCAGAAGATCGGGTTCAGGCTAATGATTGTGGACAAATGAATATCATATGCCAGTATTGGAGTTCTGTGAATTTTTTCAAGGAACTTCCAGCAGATGGGATATTTACGAGTTGCTGTAGGAAAGGCAAAATTAAATTGCCGATACCAACCGACATTCACGGGGTAGAGCTTGCCTATCCCGGCGTTCTTCAAAAACTTTTATCGGATCCAAAATATCCGGGTCATTTTAATTTTCGTGAAAACATTCGCTCATACAACAACGGAGCGTCGTTTGCCTCCCTGGGAGCGAAAATTATCGATGTTCCAGGTCGCGGTCCCTACGTTTTTAAAATTCATGGACAAACACATCACCGGACTTCTCACTTTGAACCACTTTCCCAACAACATCCGCAATATGCTCAACTATATGTGATAGAAAGTACACAGGCTTTTGATTTTAGAGAACAGCTTCCCGCTAATGATCGATGCCTTCCACACATTTTGGATAGAATCGACCGTTTTTTTAGAAAAAGTAACAGAATCGCACAATCATACCATATGTTGTGTGAAGTAGAAGCTAAAGCTAAAATAAAGGCGGCAGCAAATGGAGATACAATTCTTGTCGTCAGCATGGTATTCCGTCGAGACCGCCAGTCAGACCAGCGACTTTACAATGCTCAAAAATTGAATGAAATCGCCATGGGGCTTGTAAACGAAGATGGCGAACCTCCATTTGAACGTGACATACGAATATATCCAAGGAATCCTAAAAATCGGAAAAATCAATTTGTCAACATCAATGTTATGAGTCCAAACTTGGATCCAAAGACTTATGCCATTCTTTTCCCATATGGAAAGCCTGGATGGCAGCCTAACTGGGTGTGTGATGCGTACGAGGGAGTGCTACGAAATAAAGTTCGACATAAAGTCACCATGCTTCAATATAAAGCGGCTCAGACAGCAATTCGCGCTAAATTTAATCCTGTTATAGGTGCAGGGAAACTGACACAGCAGTGGTTGGTCGATTCTTACCTCCATTCGAAGTCATCAGCAAAAGCTTCGAGCAGACAACTACCTGGGACTTGCTGCAATCATGCTGCTAACTTAGCCGATAACTCAAATGTTGCACCGGAAGTAGCTGTGATTCTGCCTTCAAGCTTTGAAGGATCACCGCGAAACATGAGGGAACGCTGCAACGATGCAATGTCAATATTTAATAAGTGGGGTGCTCCTGATCTCTTTATCACGTTTACAGCAAATCCAAACTGGCCTGAAATAAAAAACAACTTGAAATCATGTGAGCAGACAAGTGATCACCCTGATTTGGTAGCTCGCGTCTTCAAGCTCAAGTTAAAGTCTTTGATGGAGGATTTAATGGTGCATGGAGTTTTTGGTCAATCAGAAGCTTTTGTTTACAGCATCGAGTTTCAAAAGCGTGATTTACCACATGCACGCATTTTGATTACGCTACGAGCAGAGGAGAAATGTACAAACCCTGAACGGATCAATCATTTTGTTTGTACTGAAATCGTCACTCGCTGTATGCTGCACGGTCCATGCGGAAACATCAATCAGTGCGCACAATGCATGGAAGATGGTGTCTGCCAGAAGAAGTTTCCGAAGCCATTCAATCAAGAGACTGTTCCGAATTTCGAGGCATACCCTCTTTACCGTCGTATGTGAGGTATGCAGGTTAAAGTTAGAGGAATAGAAATGGACAATAGTCATGTTGTCTCCTATAATCCATACCTGTTACTAAAGTATAAAGCTCACATTAATATTGAGGTTTGCACATCGCTTAAAGCCATTAAATATATATATAAGTACATTTTTAAAGGATTCGATTGTGCAAATATTACAATCATGACAGGAGACCAGCAGGAGCTAAGGTGCAATGAAATTGACAACTTCATAGATACCCGCTATGTTAGTGCTCCAGAAGCAATGTGGAGACTTCTCGAATCTAAAATGCATGACCGATCACATTTTGTTATGCGACTTCCGATACATCTCACGAATCAGCAGAGAATCATGTTCGAGAAAGGAAATGAAGAAGAGGCTTTGCTGGCAGCTCAAACTAGCAGAACAAAGCTTGAGTCTTGGTTTCATCTCAACATAAAGGATGACAACGCACGACAGTGACTGTACACTGAAATCCCTTATCACTATGTTTATGTTCGTGGAAACTGGCAGCTACGAAACAGAAGTGGAACTAAGATTGTTTAACGAATGTTCACAGTTGGCATAAACGATCATGAGCTATTTTTCCTAAGGCTGCTATTGCTTCATGTTCGAGGTGCCACAAGTTTTGAGTTCATTCGTACTTTCAATGGAGTAGCCTATGGCACCTTTAAAGAAGCAGCAGCAGCACGTAGGCTTCTGTAAAGGGATGATGAATGGAGTCGCTGTTTAGCTGAAGCAATAATCTTTCATATGCCAATACAACTTCGTGAAACTTTTGCATATATATATATATATTGCTTTTGTCAACATTCAAGGCCCATAGATATATGGAACAAGTATTCAGCTGACATGGCTCTCGATTATCAAAGAAACCACGATGACGATGCAGCAAAGAACTTAGCCCTCCATGACATAAATGCAATATTTAAACTTCACTGACTTTCTTGCGCAAAGCTTGGTCTGCCGATTCCTACTAGAAATCCCATAGCAGTTCAAGCATTTCATCATGTTCAAGAAATGAAAGAAGTTGAACAACAAATTAAAATTTTAAACGAAAAGCGGCTTGAAGCATTTGTCAAGATTACTGGTTCTGTAGACAATGATAATCTAAACAAGAGATGCTTTTACCTTGATAGACCAGGAGGTTCTGGAAAAACGTTTCTTTATAAAACATTGATGGCCTTTATTCGTGGAAGGGGTCAAAGCGTGCTTCCTTTTGCTACAACAGGAATAGCAGGCACTTTGCTTAAAGGAGAGAGACCTGTTCAAAGTGGTTTTAAGCTGCCGATGCCTCTGTTAGATACGTCAGTTTCATCAATGAGATTAACCTCACATGAATCGAAAATTCTGCGCGAAGCTTCCTTAATCATCATCGACGAAATCACAATGCTATCAAAGCATGGATAACGTTGTATTGAAAAGTTATTGCGTGAAATTATGTGCAATGAAAAACCCTTCGGTTGCAAGGTTTTCGTGGTCGATGGTGATTTTCGACAAACACAGCAAGTTGTAGTAAGAGGAACTAGAACTAATATTGTTGAAAGCTGCATTAAATCAAGCAATTTGTGGAAGCACGTTTTTTCATTTGCCTCCAACAGTCAACATGCGAAGTGCTGGTCAGGAAGACCACAACAAGTTCATTTGTCTCTAACAGTCAACATGCGAAGTGCTGGTCAGGAAGACCACAACTAGTTCATTTGTCTCCAACAGTCAACATGCGAAGTGCTGGTCAGGAAGACCACAACAACTTTATTTGTCTCTAACAGTCAACATGCAAAGTGCTGGCCAGGAAGATCACAACAAGTGGCTGCTTCAAATCGTCATATGTCATCATCCTCCTATTGAAACCATCTACAACGATTGCACCATTGAAATACCTCAGCCAATGATCGAAACCAGTGATATTATCGCTTCCATTTTCGGAACACATATTTCTGAGATGTCACTTAATGAATTGGCGAAGCGTGTAATTATAGCGCCTACAAATAATCAAACTCTAGAATTGAATAGAAAGCTCATCGAAATGATGCCAGGACAAGCCAAAATTTATTGCAGCTCTGATTCATTAATCTCAGAAGACCCTAGTGATTTTCAGAATTATCCATTTGAATTCCTGAATCAACAAACTCCCTCAGGAATGCCAACCCACGTTCTGCTTCTAAAGCCTGGAGTAATAGTTATGTTGCTGCGTAACCTGAATCCACAGAAAGGACTGTACAATGGAACTCTCGTGATCGTGAAGCAGCTGAATCACAATTTCATAATTACGGAAATCATTTCAGAGTGCAACCGTGGGCATATTGTTTTCATTCCGAGAATTGATTTGGCTCCATCAGATACAAGACTGCCGTTTATTCTAAAGCGTCGACAATTTCCCATCATTCCTGCTAATTCGATCACAATAAATAAATCACAAGGACAAAAATTTGACCACGTCGGTATCGATCTCCAGACTGCAGTATTCTCACATGGTCAGCTCTACGTTGCATTGTCCCGATCTCCAGACTGCAGTATTCTCACATGGTCAACTCTACGTTTCATTGTCCCGATCTCCAGACTGCAGTATTCTCACATGGTCAACTCTACGTTGCATTGTCCCGATCTCCAGACTGCAGTATTCTCAAATGGTCAGCTCTACGTTGCATTGTCCCGATCTCCAGACTGCAGTATTCTCACATGGTCAGCTCTACGTTGCATTGTCCCGATCTCCAGACTGCAGTATTCTAACATGGTCAGCTCTACGTTGCATTGTCCTGATCTCCAGACTGCAGTACTCTCATGTGGTCAGCTCTACGTTGCATTGTCCTGATCTCCAGACTGCAGTACTCTCACGTGGTCAGCTCTACGTTGCATTGTCCCGATCAAGGAACCCAACACAAATACAACTCTACATTACAGAAAAAACACAGCAATGAACGCTGCTGAAAGATAGTCGCCATTGTACTCGAAATATAGTTTTCCATGAAGTTTTCCAGATGTAAAGACGATAATTTGCAAACTTTTAAAAGTGTTTTGTTATAAATCAGTGTGTCTTTTTTTAATTCAATATTCTGATGTGTTTTGGTGGCTTAGGCCACACAGGAAATATCTAGTATGAAATATTACGATACTTGCATAAAAGAAGATATATTTCATCATATTTAAATTGATTTGATTTGCCTTACATTGTCACATTAGTTCATTCTTAGTCAAAATGTGATATTGTTTAAAATAGTTTTAGCCATTAAGAGAAAGTTAGATTTAATCATACGAGCATAAATAGGAAAATAATACAAATCATTGCTTTATTTGCTACCTTACATAGTGTAGTGAATTTAGAATGTTGGTATCAGAACATTGATTTGATGTAAGAACAGCGCAATCAGACTTAGATAAATTGCTGATATAGAATTTTCAATACAAACTACAAACTTTCAAGCGCTTTTAAAGGTATAATATAGTTTTTTGAAGATAAGATTGTTACAAAAGTTAATAATAAAAGTACATACATATATAACAATGTAAACACAGTTTTAACCTCTCATACATTATCGAAGATGATAGCAGTGACATATATAATTAACAAACAATGCTAAAGCCTGCTGAAGTGATCTTGAGTCGTTAACAAAATAGCTAATTAACATAAATTTAGTTATTGGCCAGAATGAATTTTTATTTCTTGATTAAGTTTAGATAAAGTTCAATGTTTTTATTTGCTCTGCTTTCAATAATTTATATACATTTAATGCACAAAGTAGGATTTAAAACTGATGTTCGCTTGTATCTTTACCTTTGAGTTTTTAGATAGCCTATGCATTCATAAATTTTTTAATCACAAAAATTAATATTTTAAATACTTAACAAATAATCATTAAGAATGAATACAGCTTTACTAAATCGTTCCGTTTTTCATCTACTATTTCATATGTATTCACACAAATATATTAGAAATGTTCATTTAAAATTTAAATAGTCTACCATTTTTATTACTGAAGAAAAAGAATGACAGAAATGAAATATCAAAAGTTTTTCTTTATTTACAGTCTCAGTTTATTAAATGTTTACTTGAATTTCCAAATACTTCGTCAAATAATCTATAAATATTCTAAAAAAATGGACATTTAATAAAACTGGAAACGAACAGTTATTTAATTTATTAATGAACATATTCTAAAATAATATGTATATGCTTTGCCTTATGACTTCTGAGAGTTTCATTTTCTTAGGTTTCAAAAGGATGCCGGTTACCTCTTGACTCCTGATTGTGCACAGGTCATACTACTCGGTGTCTTAAAATGTAGCCAAAATAATTCAATTTTTGTTTTACCGTCAATTTGAAATTGCATTTAACAAAACTGTTAGCAACAATGAATTAAAAATATGTTTTAAAATTATATATACCTTAGCGTTTAGTCAATGTGTCATGAACACATATTAGATAAGTTGCTTTTAGTATGTTTATTCTATATTTGTAGATTTACATATTTCATGGGCTGAAAAAGGGCTGTCTTTTGTTGACCCTCATTCTTTTGTTTCGTCTTCTTTCAGGTTAAGCCAGTTAAGCTCTGCGTTTTATATTTCTGAATTGCAGTTATCTGACTAAGCTGTCTTTTTTCTGTAGAGAAAATGTTTTTAAAAAAAAAATTCATTATTTAACATCTTCAGTCAAATACCATTTTACTTCTCTTCCACCTACATTTTGTGTTCTTTTTTTCTCTCTATTTCTACTTTATAAAAACATGATTCATTTTCTTCTTTATTCTATTTATATCTTTTTATTAGTCTTTACTCGATTGAAAACTGGTTAGCATTTGTTGGAAAATATATTTGAGTAATTAACATTATAAAATAATGATCGAAACATTTACCTTTTACTGACAACGTACTCAAATCCCTTATCAATGTAGCTTTGATAAACTAGGTGGACGTCCGCAAGGTTCACTGGAATTCGTGTAACTCCAGAAACAAAGAAACAGTCCACATCTTCTAAACCATCATGAACTTTGACCTGGGATGAAAATATCAAACATTAAAACTCCAACTGCTTACAAAATGCCAAATAGCACACTCTGAGAGTAAAAAAACACGAAAATAGAGATGTTTATACCGCATTAAATTTATATTTTATATAGAATTTTTTTCAAGTATTGGATACCTTTTTTTATCACTTCAATATAACAAGACTATAATGTTCATATTATTTTCAAGTAACATATTTTTTAAAGATTTTTACATTATTCAGTAAAGCAAACTGACCATCATCGCCTTTCTTATTGTACGCAAATTTAACGACACATTAAAAATATGGTGTTTCTTTGTGTTTTTTTTTTTTTAAATGCGTTTCGAATATTTGCAAGAATTGATACATATGCATGCACTGTCACCATTTAGTCTTCATGAGACAATGGATAAGTTCATTGCCACTTTCCTCTGCAACATACACATCTGTTCGTTATTCGAAAAAGTTAGCAGTGATCATCTCTCCTTATAAGTTGGCGTCCTTTATATTTCTTTCACATACGTCATCAGAGACACGGCCACCGAATTAGTCTTGCTCTCCCTTCCCCCAACCCCATATCTATTAATCGACATTAGCAAGCCCATTGGAAAAAAGACCTTTCTCCTTACATATCCAATGTAAAATATAACGCTTAGCGCAGGCGAACACCTGAAGGATCACAATACTAAACAAAAGGAGTTTAGACAAAAATGCCTTCAACAGGAAATGCAGAAGCAAAAGAATTGTGTGTGTTGATTAACTTCCAACCAATCCCAACATTTAAAAACCGATGTCATGAGTTATTATGATTTCCATTGTGGTTTCAATTAAAAGTTACATAAGGTTTAATGAATTATACAAAGAAGGATCACAAAAATTATTATGTATAAAATAGAGACTAATATATAAAACTATATTCCGCAACTGTATGAGGCACGGCCGCCCAATTAATCTTGCTCCCCCAACCCCATATCTATTAATCGACATTGGCAAGCAAATCGGAAAAAAATGACGTTTCTCCTTACATATCCAATATGAAATATAACGCACAGCGCAAGGGAACACCTGAAGAATCACACTACTAAACAAAGGGAGTTTAGACAAAAATGACTAAAAGGGGAATTTTGTGTGTGGATTAACTTCCAACCAAACCCAACATTTAAAAACCGATGTGACGAGTTATTATGATTTCCATTGTGGTTTCAATTAAAAGTTACATGAGGTAATACATCTTGATGAATTATAGATAAAAGCATAAAAAAATTAGTACGTATAAATAGAGACTTGTTATGGACTAGATTGTTGTAAAAGTTTGGTAAGGGGAGTTGTTAATCGTGTTGAGAGTGTTTTGTGAGTTGTAGGTCACTAGGTCAGAGCGTGAAGTTGGTTCGTGGTGTTAAGCTTTACGTTATGTGGAGTGCTTGCTGTGTAAGGGATATAAAAGGAAGTGTGTTATTGTTTATTTAGTGAAAATAGAGAATACATATAGAGAAAGAGAGAGGCAGTGGAGAGTTAGCGTGAAAATGCAAGAGCTAGTGTTGTTAGAATGGAGAACGTTTTGTGAGCTGACAATTACTGTGATAATAAAGAATGATATCTTCTCTCATTGAACGTTGGTTGTTGATTTGGACCAAGCATGGCTATGTAGAAATGAAGTTAGATAACGGTGCCAGTAATGTACAACAATAGTATTTATCGAAGCACGGACATTCATTTAATAGGAAAGGTCGTAACATTAATTTGTAAAGACAAAACGAAAGAATGTTGTAACAAGACTACAGGTAAGAAATTAAATTATTAATATTGATATTTTTACCTGTCCTGTTAATAGTTCTGCATTACTATTTATGGCTGCTTCACCTACATCATTGTCATGCCTTTCCTTAGTAGAAACGTCTTGTAATTCCTTTCATAAAGATAAAGTAAATATAACGTTATACTATCTTTTTATAAATATGTTTCAGTTCTTCAAAGTATGAATTTTAAAAACATTTTAAAATTTTTAGCTTGAAATTTGACCAACTTTACATTTATTGTAAAAATTGTAAGCATCTAAAACTAAAGACTTAAGAAAAAGAGCAAACTATCGAGCCAGAACTTATTAAGTCTTCTTCAACGTTCTCCCCCCTCTCAACTGGCCATCAACCTAGTCCCTCACCAATCGTTATATAAGTGGGCCACGAAGCGGCACGTGAGTGGTATTGAGCAATTAAAAAAGTCTCATCCGACCTCAACTCGATTGACTTAGCAGGCGGGGCGGCATCAATGTAGCAATAGCTGGCCGGCTTCTGGTGCTCTCACAGCAGCTGGAGTCGAGCTTTCTATGGCATGGGTTGAACATTTACGTCATATTGTTTTTTGATTTCAACAAAACTAGTTGATTGCTGAAGTCCGGTATTATACTTTGAAAGTAAATTAAATTTTATTTTTACTAAGATTGTTCCTCCAACCAACTATACTAGTTTTTTAGTGTTTAACACACACGTACAATTTAATAAATTACGCGATAGACAGGAAAGATGATAACCCTTCACGTGTTTCAAATTAAGAACAATAAATTATTTTAAATAGGTAAAGTAAAGTTTCTTTTTACGGTACTTTATTTTATTTCAGTTATATTGTTTAGACACTCGTAGGCCACATTACAAAAGAGCATTGATATTTTATGCTCTGTTACTTATCAGCAGTTTGCCGTTAAATACAATATATATATATGTATAGCTAGATAGATATAAATTATAATGTGTACATAAAATATTATATAAATATAGGTCTATTTCACATTTTGTCCGTTCAAATGATCAAATGCCCCGTCCGCGTCTTGCATCATACATAAATTATTACATCTAGCATATGTTAATTAGTAAGATGTTACTTCTTTATTGTTAAACATTGTAAAATACACCAATTAAAAATAATAATAATAATAACGTAAAGCCTACAGTAATTAAGAGCATGGAAATTATTGTGAATATTTGGTATGAGAACACCAGACAAACTTAAAATATACTACTCGACTTTAGGTTTCCCCTGAAGATAATCTTTTCAGTTTGAATCGAGGGTTCAATTTCTAATTGTGATTTTTACATTTCTTTCGTTAATAGTTTTGTGTCAACGAATTTTTTAAAGAACGTCAGTAAAAGAAATGTGCCATTTTAGTGACATGTTAGCAAATTTATCATTAGGTTACTTTAGCAAAGTTTTTAAATATTATTAAATGTTTACTATATCTTCCTGTGCACCAACGCCGTCAGCTGCCAACAAAGGTGTATTTACACCAATACCACATGTCACCTGTTCGGTTATCTGTTTCTGATAAGAATAAAAAAATTACATTAGTTCTACTTTAAACAAATACATGTATTTAAATGTATTCTTTCAAAATGTTTTACCGTTTTTGTTAATTTGTCATTTATTTATATCTTCCCAGATAACTATTAACTAATCTTCTTGACAAGCATTATATAATTATTTTTTTTTTAAAATATAAAAAAGTGTGAGGAAATGTATATATATTTCAAAATATGTTTAAATTGATTTCATAACATTTGATAAAAATGTTACAGACCAATAAAGTCATAAGGAACTGAAAATATCATTTATTTATATAATCTAAAAACACTTATAAAGTATAAGTTAGAAACTGCTAGAATGTTATGTAAGATATAATCATTGATACCAAGGAAATTCCAAGTAAGGTAAAGATATTTATAAAACTAAATTAACATTTTCTTATAAATTTAGATTCAATTAACATTTTCATATGAATTTAGATTCAATTAACATTTTCATATGAATTTAAATTCAATTAACATTTTCATATGAATTTAGATTCCATTAACATTTTCATATGAATTTAGATTCAATTAACATTTTCATATGAATTTATATTCAATTAACATTTTCATAAATCTGTATAGCTACGTGAAACTATATAGAACTTTCTGGAAAATTCTAGAATATCCCTTAAATCCTTTAAATAACTGGTGAAAAGTCTCGTCTATGTTATAATTATTTCAATACTAATATATAAAACTATATTCCGCAACTGTATGAGGCACGGCCGCCCAATTAATCTTGCTCCCCCAACCCCATATCTATTAATCGACATTGGCAAGCAAATCGGAAAAAATGACCTTTCTCCTTACATATCCAATATGAAATATAACGCACAGCGCAAGGGAACACCTGAAGAATCACACTACTAAACAAAGGGAGTTTAGACAAAAATGACTAAAAGGGAAATTTTGTGTGTGGATTAACTTCCAACCAAACCCAACATTTAAAAACCGATGTGACGAGTTATTATGATTTCCATTGTGGTTTCAATTAAAAGTTACATGAGGTAATACATCTTGATGAATTATAGATAAAAGCATAAACAAATTAGTACGTATAAATAGAGACTTGTTATGGACTAGATTGTTGTAAATGTTTGGTAAGGGGAGTTGTCAATTGTGAGAGTGTTATTGTGAGTTGTAGGTCGCTAGGTCAGAGCGTGAAGTTGTTTCTTGGTGTTAAGCTTTACGTTATGTGGAGTGCTTGCTGTGTAAGGGATATAAAAGGAAGTGTGTTATTGATTATTTAGGTGAAAATAGAGAATACATATAGAGAAAGAGAGAGGCAGTGGAGAGTTAGCGTGAAAGTGCAAGAACTAGTGTTGTTAGAATGGAGAACGTTTTGTGAGCTGACAATAACTGTGATAATAAAGAATGATATCTTCTCTCATTGAACGTTGGTTGTTGATTTGGACCAAGCATGGCTATGTAGAAATGAAGTTAGATAACGGTGCCAGTAATGTACAACAATAGTATTTATCGAAGCACGGACATTCATTTAATAGTAAAGGTCGTAACATTAATTTGTAAAGACACAACGAAAGAATGTTGTAACAAGACTACAGTTAAGAAATTAAATTATTAATATTGATATTTTTACCTGTCTTTTTAATATTTCTGCATTACTATTTATGGCTGCTTCACCTACATCATTGTCATGCCTTTCATTAGTAGAAACTTTTTGTAATTCCTTTCGTAAAGATAAAGTAAATATAAAGTTATACTATCTTTTTATAAATATGTTTCAGTTCTTCAAAGTATGAATTTTAAAAACATTTTAAAATGTTTAGGTTAAAACTTCACCAACTTTACGTTTATTAAAAAAATGTTTAGCTTCTAAAACTAAAGACTTAAGAAAAACAGCTAACTATCGAGCCAGAACATATTAAGTCTTCTTCAACGTACTCCCTCCTCTCCACTTTCCCATCAGCCTAGTCCCTCACCAATCGTTATATAAGTGGGCCACGAAGCGGCACGTGAGTGGTATTGCGCCACTCAAAATGTCTCATCCGACCTCCACTCGATTGACTTAGCAGGCGGGGCGGCATCAATGTAGGAATAGTTTGCCGGCTGCTGGTGCTCTTACAGCAGCTGGAGTCGATTTTTCTATGGCATTGGTTGGAGATATTATAACGTCCCTAAAAGACCCCCTTCCTATAGCGACAGACGCCCTCTAATAGGGTTTCTACACATGATTTCTACTTTGCAGCTAAGCCACATCGTAGCTGGCACGAGACGGTTGCCTAGGAGCAGTCCCCTTAAAGGCTTCACAGTATTCTTAATATGGTAACATTTACGTCATATTTTTTTTATTTAAAAAAAAATCAGTTGATTCCTGAAGTCCGGTATTATTCTTTGAAAGTAAATTAAATTTTATGTTTACTAAGATTGTGCCTCCTACCAACTATACTAGGTTTTTAGTGTTTAACACACACGTACAATATTATTATATAAGAATGAGCTATAGCGACATAACGCTTAAAACCCGAAAATATTTTGATACGTTCGGACTCTTAAAGACAATCATAGTTATTTTCTATTATTTTACGGAAATCGAATAAATTTACATGCGCAAAAAATATTATGTTTCCGCTTTTATTTTAGCAAAGGTTTAAGTATTAATATTATAAATTACAAATACATATAAAGAAACAACTAAGGAACTATCTGAAGCATTTTATATGCGTTTAAAAGTTATGAAAAAAAATTAAATAGACAAAATATGATAAAAGAAATACACAGTAATCACATTTATCGGGAAAATCTAAACATCAGTTGTTGTTAGTGCGTTCTTTAGCGCGTTGTCAATAATGCGAAATAAAATTAAAATTAATAAGTTCTAAATAATCACACAAATGACGTCATAGTGCGAATTGCCTATTTAGCCAAAGATAAAAATTCTCTGATTTAATAAAAGAGCGTGACAAAACTGTTAATGTACATTCCCCTTCTTAGAAATAAAATTAATAAATAGCATTGATTAATTGATTGCTTTTAAATTGCTAAACTTAAATATTACTTTAGCTTTGTATTTTTAACATTTAATTAGTTTCTACTTTTTATTTATTCCAAAAATAAACTCTTATGAAATTCATAAAGTAGTAAAAACTCTACATTTAAAAATAATTTTAATAAGAATATGCCGTTTAATTAAATTGGTGCACCAAAACTAAATAGCCAAATATCATTTTTAATGCAGTTATCACTGATCTAGATAAGAAATAAGCATATTAAATGCAAAAAAAAATCTTTTTGCGTCAGTAAGGGGGCTACAATCCAGTGGATGATTTATTTATTTTTTTAAAACTCTGTGGGCGGGGAGTACACTTTACATTCATTTTGCCCAATGCAGCACAAGATAAGCCTCAGAATAAATTTGATCAATATTAACCTTCTTCGATACATTCATATCGATGGTAGGAATTTGAATTCATGCATTTTTACTTGGATGACAATATCTTTCAATCCAATGACATTTCAGTTGTAATATAAAAAAGAAGCTATATTCTCATTTTACATATGAACATATGTTAACCAATTAAGAAAATCAATGACTTTAACAAAACATAAATATGTTTAAATAATTATACCCATGGATATCAAAACCATATCACTTTACACATGTGAAAATTTAATTTTAAAAATAGAGATTTTATTAGAAAGAGAGATAGAAAGACAGACAGACAGGCAGACAAATACACAGATAGATTATAGATAGATAGAGATTTGATAAAAGGTATATAGACGGATGTATGAATGGATTGATGAAAGGATGGATGGATGGAAGGGTGGGTGGGTTAGATGATGAATGGATGGATAGATAGGTAGGTAGAAAGATAGGTAGGTAGGTAGGTTGTAGGTAGGTAGGTAAGTAGGTAGATAGATATGTAGGTAGGTAAATAGATAGATGGGTAGATAGATACAGAACTGTTAACTATTACGATTTTGGCGTACAATTTACGATTTTGATGTGTATACATTATATATACTGTGTGTTTTTTTACTATTAAGATAATGTATTGAACGGTTTTGTGATGATATTGTACGATTTTAAGATTTTGAGGGTAAACAGGTCTGTAGATAGTAGCTGGATAGTAGATAGGTAGATAGGTAGGTAGTTAGGTAGGTAGTTAATTATGTAGGTAGGTAGGTAAGCAGGTGGACAGGTAGGTAGGTAGGCAGGCAGGCATGTAGATGGTAAATATGTAGATAGGTAGAGGATAGATAGATAGATAGATAGATAAACAGACAGACAGACAAACAGACAGGCAGTTAGACAGAAAGAGAGACAGAAGGAGAGACATAAAGAGAGACAGAGAGACAAACAGAGAGACAGAGATACAGACAGAGAGACCGACTGAGAGACAGAGAGAGAGATAGACAGAGATACAGACAGACAGATAGACAGACAGAGAGATAGACAGAGAGACAGACAGAGAGACAGACAGAGAGACAGACATAATGACAGAGAGATAGACAGTGAGACAGAGACTGACAGTGAGGCAGACTTAGAGACAGCTTGAGTGACAAACATAGAGACAGACAGACAGATAGAGAGACAAATCGACCGGCAGAGAAACAGACAGAGAGACAGACAGAGAGACAGAGAGACAGACAGAGAGACATACATATAAATAGACAGGCAGAATGACAGAGAGACAGACAGAGAGACAGACAGAGAGACAGACAGAGAGACAGACAGAGATACAGACAGAGAGACAGACAGAGAGACAGACAGACAGAGAGACAGACAGTCAGTCAGACAGACAGACAGATCATCCTTGAATAATTGCAAAAAAGTTATCTTAATTCGGTAAACTATATCTATACATATATAAGTATATCCCGTATGTGCTTCTATACCATTAATCCAAAGTGATGAAAATTTTGTGAAATGTAAAAAAATGCAAATGTTTCTGAATTTTTACACACATTTTACAATATTCCGTTTTGGGACCGGGGACCTAAGTTCTTTTATCCCCCCTTTTATGAGCTAAATATAATTTTCGTATGCGTTCCTATACCATTCATCCGATGCGATAAAACTTTGGTAAGTTGTGGTGCGCACCAAAGGATTCTGAATTAGCTTATCCATTTTGAAATATTCCTTTTTTTCTTATATGAGCTATACTAATATAATTTCAATCAGTGCTTTGCATGGTTGGCTAGAAATCAATCAAATACAAGCGACATTTAAGTTTGTGTGTGACATAAGTACAACCATTTTAAATTTTGCGTTTGGGGCCAGGGGCCTTATTTTAAAAATAATAAATATTTGAGCTATCTAAATATAATTTAAAACAGAGCTACTGCGTGGGCGAATTCTATAACAGATTGCTTACCATTACCCAAGGTTGCCCTAGGCGAAACATTGTCATCCTCATGGGAGATCTCAATGCCAAGATCTCTGTCTGTCTATCTGTCTGTCTGTATCTCTGTCTATCTCTCTCTCTGTCTCTCAGTCGGTCTCTCTGTCTGTATCTCTGTCTCTCTGTTTGTTTCTCTGTCTCTCTTTATGTCTCTCCTTCTGTCTCTCTTTCTGTCTAACTGCCTGTCTGTTTGTCTGTCTGTCTGTTTATATATCTATCTATCTATCTATCCTCTACCTATCTACCTATTTACCATCTACATGCCTGCCTGCCTACCTACCTACCTGTCCACCTGCTTACCTACCTACCTACATAATTAACTACCTACCTAACAACCTACCTATCTACCTATCTACTATCCAGCTACTAAGAAGAAGCTACGAAGAAGCCATGGGGCGACAGGGGATAGGAGAAATGAATGATAACGTAGAAAGATTTGCAGACCTATGTGCCACAACAAATCTAGTCATAGGCGGGAGTTTATTCCAACACAGGAGGATACACAAGGCCACATGGGTTTCACCGGACCTCCAAACGATGAACCAAATAGATCATGTGTGTATTGGGAAAAAATTCAGGCGATCTCTCCAAGATGTATGTGTCAGAAGAGGAGCTGACGTTGCCTCAGACCACCATCTTCTAGTGGCCCGGCTGAGACTAAAACTGAAAAGGGACTACATTGATCAGACATCATATAGCTTGTTCTACAACACGCCCCTCTTGAAAGATAAGGCCAAACAGGAAGAGTTCAGAATCACTCTGTCCAACAAGTTCCAAGTCCTACAGGAACTGCTAGGAGACGAGACGATCGATGGAAAGTGGCAGGGAGTAAAGAAAGCAGTCAAATCAACATATCAGGAAGTGTTTGGAAACAAGAAACATACACACAAAGAATGGATAACAGCAGATACATTTAAAGTGATTGAAGTGAGAAAAGGGAAGAAGGCAGAAATTAACAACAGCCGTACAAGAGCGCAAAAAGTTAAGTTCCAAAAGGAGTACTCAGAGGCAAATAAGAAAGTAAAGAAAAGCGCTAAGATGGACAAAAGGAACTTTGTAGACATGCTTGCCAAAGAAGCGGAAGAAGCAGCCTACCAAGGGAATAAGCGGGAATTGTTCGCTACCATCAAGAAGTTGTCTGGAAAGTTCAGGAAGCCAGAGAGACCAGTGAAGGACAAAGATGGTAAGAGCATACCAAATGAGGAGCAACAGAGAGGCAGATGGAAAGAACACTTCGAGGAACTTCTAAACAGGCCAGAGCCAAGTAACCCACCAGATATTCACCCAGCTGACAGTGACCTGGCTATTGACTGCAACTCACCCACCAAAGAAGAGATCCGTATTGCCATCAAACAACTTAAAAATGGCAAGGCTGCAGGACCGGATGACATCCCAGCAGAGGCACTGAAGTCTGACGTGCACACCAGTGTAGAGATGCTACACCCAATGTTCTTGAAGATCTGGGAGGAGTAACAAGTACCTTCTGAGTGGAAGGAGGGATACCTCATTAAAATCCCAAAAAAGGGGGACCTAAGCTCCTGCTCCAACTATAGAGGGATCACCTTACTGTCCATCCCAGGCAAGGTTTTCAACCGCGTACTACTCAACAGAATGAAAGAAACTGTTGACCCCCTGCTGCGGGACCAACAGGCTGGCTTCCAGACCAACATATCCTGTACTGACCAAATTGGAACACTGCGCATCATCCTAGAGCAATCCCTGGAATGGAACTCACCCCTCTACATCAACTTCGTTGACTACGAGAAAGCCTTTGACAGTGTGGATAGGCAAACCCTCTGGAGACTGTTGAGACATTATGGAGTCCCGCGGAAAATCACGGACTTGATCAGAATCTCTTACGAGGGGATGACCTGCCGAGTGGTCCACGGACAACAGGTGACGGATGCTTTCCAGGTGAAGACCGGTGTGAGGCAGTGATGTTTGCTTTCGCCTTTCATGTTCCTATTGGCCATTGACTGGGTGATGAAAACTTCAACATAGCAGAAGCGGAATGGTATTCAATGGACCTTGTGGGACCAGCTTGATGACCTCGATTTTGCTGACGATCTTGCCCTTCTCTCCCATACCCAACAACAGATGCAGGAGAAGACCAGAATTATTGCAGACACTTCTGTACGTATTGGTCTTAATATTCACAAGGGGAAGAGCAAGGTCCTCAAGGTCAATGCCGCTACCAATACAGCACCCATCAGGCTCAAAGAGGAAGCGCTCGCAGAGGTAGAGAGCTTTGTCTACCTTGGCAGCATCGTGGACAAGCAAGGTGTGACAGATGCTGACATCAAAATAAGGGTAGGAAAGGCACGGGCAGCCTTCTAACAGCTCAAGAATGTCTGGGCCTCCAAACACCTAAATACCAAACTGAAGATCAGAACCTTCAACACCATGGTGAAACCGATTCTACTGTATGGTGCAGAAACATGGAGAACCACTGCTGGGAATATGAAGAGAATCCAGTCTTTCATCAACAACTGCTTAAGAAGGATTCTCGGGATTCACTGGCCCGACAGAATCAGCAACCAGAAACTGTGGCAGCGGACAAAGCAAGAACCGGTAGATCAAGAGATCCTCCAGAGAAGATGGAGATGGATTGGCCATACGCTCAGGAAACTTGCCTCCAGCATAACTAGACAAGCCTTGAATTGGAACCCTCAAGGAAAACGGGAAAGAGACAGGCCTAGGAACACTTGGCGCCGTGAAGTGGAGGCGGATACCAAGAAGCTTGGCCACACTTAGGGGAGGCTGGGGAGATTGGCTCAGGATCGTGATGCCTGGAGGGCTCTTGTAGGCGGCCTATGTCCTAAACACAGACGTCGATGAAGATCGGCTGCTGTTCCTCGATGACGAAAAAGGCGAAAGAAGACTGCGTGGGCGATCAATCGCTACAAATGTGTGGACTACATTTTCAAAATACATGCTTCTCACGTGGACAGCTGTATGTTGCCTGCTCACGCGTAGGAAAAACGTCTAATTTATTTGTGTACACAGCAGACGGAAAAAACAATAAATATTTTCTATTTAAAAATTACTTTGAAATTTAATTAAAACACAAACACCTTTTTCATTGAGTGATTTGCAACGCATGCCGGGTTCTCACTAGTTTAATAAAGAATACGAATGATAACCCTTCACGAGTTTCTATTAAGAACAATAATATATTATTTTAAATAAGTAAAGTAATGTTTATTTTTACGGTAATTTAATATACTATTCTATAACAAGTCCATTTTGTTTTTGTATTTTTTTTAATAATCGTACTAAGCATCTGCATACCTCTCCTTCGCTACTAAGTTTGCGCTTGCGATATCTTCGCCTGTAGAGAAAAAATGTGTTACCTCTGACATATTATGTTCTTTGTTGCATTTACACCTTACTTTTTAGTAAATAAAATAATACATATATATATATATATGGTTATTTAATATAAATGATAAGTAAATAGGTATTTTGCATTTTAAAAAGTTTTAATATTATAATTTGTATTTTTGTTTAACAGCCTCAAAGTAATAATGTTCTTATTATAAAGGGAACACATTTGTGACATTTTCTTTACCCTAGACTAGTTTTGAGTGTTTTGTATAAGAATATAATTTTTTTTTATGTTCGAGCTATTTTAATTGGAAGAATTAACATATTGCAGATAACTTATGGACTGCATTCAAATTGTTTAAATGAAATATAAGAACAAAGTATGATAAACTTTTGTCCTGTCTATAAATTCAAGTTTGTTATAAATAACATATTGAAACAGTCCCGTTGGTTTAAAGCAGTAACATATTTTTTGAAAATAAGTCTATCATAAAACATTTGAGACTTGCCGTCTACTAGCTAAACAAACTCTGGACCAGATTGAAGTCAGCATGCGTGACCTACAGCGAAAATTCCAATTTGTCCTAAACTAACTAATGTTGTCTTACCAGCAAAAGATAATAAGACAAACGGGCAAAGCAACACCAAGTATCGTCGGTATTATGATGTAGACCAATTGTGTGTAGTCTGAAGTTGTTAAAAATGAGAAGAAACAAAGTTACTTATAATGATATAGATTATATCTAAATGTTCAGATTATAAGTAAATTAATATAGAACAAAATAGGTTATTAAAATATATTAGGACAAGGGCTAACAGTTGTAACAATTATTTAGAAAAGTATTTGCTACAATGGCTGGTAACTAATATTAAATTCCGCAGCTAGATTTTTTTCTTTCACTTGTTTCAATATTTTAGTATGCTTCAAATTATTTTGTCATTTTACCATTGTTTTCGATTGTTCCACCATTGTCTGTTGTGATGTTGCATTCGGAACCGATCTCTATTTATAAATATAAAATACAGAATGAAATTATATCTAAAAAGCACCGGGGTTAAAACGTGTATGTATATATATATATACGAACATTTAATACCACAAATACGTTCATTTTATTATAATATACATTTTTCTTTAAATTCTGCATTATTATTTTATAAATTAATTTTTAAGGGTTATTTTCACAAAATTTCATTATCAAAAAGGATGTACTATTGCATTGCGTGTTTAAATATGTTATTTTAAAGATTTTAAATTATGTTATTTCTTTTCATAAATAATTCAGAATGGTGAAATATCACGCACATAAATAATATTTTAACGTAGCTGAAATCTCATTTATAATGGCATGGCTAAGCATTCAGTTGAATAAAATGAATTGATTGGACTCATGGTGTTAAATTATTCAAGGTTTATTACAGAACAACATATTTTTCACTTAAAGCTTTCTCACACATCAAGTCACCAGATATTTAGCTTGTCCTGTACATTGATTTTAATGTGTTAATAATTCCTGTTTTATCTAGTATTGACCGCATGTCAACTAATTTTAAATGGTAATCATTTAATTTAATTTTTTTTTAAATCTCGTTGACCAGATGGAACAGGCCTTAATGGTTTCATTTATCTAATACAATGTTTCATGAGAGTAGCCCCCAGGGATTGACAAAGGGAAAATTTAGGAAATATTGTATTGAAATAATATACATCTTCATAAAACTACTGACGTTTTTAAAATATGTTCTGATAAAACAATCTAATGGATTACGAATCTTTATTAAATATTTTTTTTTTTACTTTCATTCAAATATATTACAATTTTTAACTTATAAAATAAATTTGTATCGGTAATTAAATGAAAATAAAAACAATTAACATGTTTCCCACAAAGACTTTATTTATTCAAAACATTTTACTTACTATTTTGACACGAGATATAATTGTTTAAATAGACATAAATTTTAACATTTAAAAACATGGGGGTGGGGGATCATTTACTGGGAACACTACAGTCTAACAAAACCGAATCGACCCTAACAAACCTTACCCCCCAGCCCTAGTTTCAGGTACACATACAACACATGATGAGAAAATAACTTCTATAAACATAGCTTTGAAAACCGAATAGGTAAAACAAAGCGACCCTGGTATCCACATGAAATTGCTGTTTGTGAGTTTTGAAAAGATTTCTGTTTTACTTTACTAACAGAAACATTATTTATATAATGTATGTATTATTAATATTATATAGTGTATACAGCTTTTGATTTCAGATATCTTATGACACTCAAAACTAAATGAAATTAATGTACACTTTTGTTAGTATTACCTGTTATTTCTGGTAGTTTAATAGTGTTACTTTGTATTGAATTTGTACGGTCCCCTCCAAATAAAAGAGCGTAAATGTTGGCACCGCTGTACTCCTGTGATGCATGTTCTTTAACAGTAATCTTGACAGCATCTTTTCCAACAGCAACACAGTCAGTAGAATTCCCGGTTGGCACACAATTTTTTTTAATGTCATAGTCAAGGAACTTTAAATGAAATAGGTGATTTTTTTTACTATTTCAAATGGAAATTGTGAGTTAAAAGAAAAAAAAAATTCGTCTCTGCAATTTATAATTTATAGTCATCTAATTCTGAGCTAATGGGTAAATTATTATAATTTTTTTTTTTTTTTTTTAGATTATATTTTTTTCCATTTAACATTCAGGATTTTATTAAAGGCAAATTTTATTTAAAAACGTTAATTTCAAGTTTAGATTTAAAAAAAAAAAAATGATATTAGATTACAAATACAAGTTCTTTTTTTTAAATTTAATTTATTTATTACTTAGAACAATAAAGATATAAAACCGGTTAATCATCTTACTTCATATGAACTGCAGTTTGATTTTTTCGGGGCTATTTAGCCAAGATGGTACTTGATTTAGATATATATATGCTCATAATCATAGCTTTAGATGCCATTAGCATCATAGTAACATGTAACTTATTTAAAGGTACATTAAGTGACATTACGTAACACTTACATGTGTGGAGGTGCCATCAGTTAAATTCACTCTGCGGAACTCCACGTGGTTGATGGATTCATCTTTTGAATAATTCACCAGACATGTCAACACAATTGTATGGTTGATGCTTGCATAACCGTGTGTGCAGTTTATCGTCTTTGGTTCAAGGCCATAGTCAAGCAGTGTTATATTCTTACTATATATAAATGCTATATAGGGATACATGGTTCTTCATAAATGGTTTATGATTCGTACATTAGTAAATTAAGAAAGAAAAAAACATGTCTTTAATTCGTTATAAAATGATATTAATAAACACTGAATCAACTACGTTAAAGTTGTCCATGTTTTCAAAGGCTTTCATTGCCAACATATATTATACTCCAAAAAAGTTAGCGACTATCCCACAGAAAACCCTTTTTCCACTTTTGTTTATACACGCAGAAAGATCATGTGAAACACTACTTATAGGTTGCAAATTTAATGATTGCAAGTCACAGAGGCCCACCTGCATTAGCAAGTGATTGGCTAACAAAAGGAAGCTGATACGACAAAAATGGTGTTAATTTCTACTGAAATTTTTCATTGTCATGAGAGCAAAGGTTAACAAGTAAGAACTAATGGCATTGCACTACGTACTAACATAGAAAACAATTTTTTTATGTCGTTTTAAATGGAAGTTTCTGTTCATATTAATATTTTAGTGTAAAAGTTTGATTGTCTTTAGTAAATACTCTCTGAGCTCCTACGTTGTGCCACCTATCCCTGTATAACATTGTATAGGACAAAAGTAAGTGTTTTAAGTGTTTAGTGTAAATAATGTAAATGAAAGAAGTCTGCAGGAACTTTTCATTGATATTTTAAAAATGTAATCAACGTTTAAAAGTTAATTGTTTACATTATTTTTTTTTTACTATGAGTTTATTATACCTAACTGGTTGGAATCTTTTTTACTAAGTCCGCGAAATGTGAAGGTGACAATACAGGTTTAATGTCGAGCAGTAATGCTTTTAATGGCCACTTTAAAATAACCTAAATGTAGTTTTGTTTTCCGAATGTTCTACACATTCTTGTCAAGAGCCGTAATATTTTGTATTTCACATTTTTTCTTAGCCATTTTTTTTAAATTGATAATTTTTTTAAAAAGATTGTCAATAACTATTAATTTACCAAAATAAAATAATAACTAAAAATATTTATTAACTTACCAAATACACAATTTACTGATAGAAGCTTGATCAAATAATTCATGATTTGTAAAAGCAATCTGACGTCTCTTCATAGTAATGATTCTACAATGAAATAAATAGTTTGCGAATTTGTACCTTGCACAAAAAAAGAGATTAGAAAAGAAAATCGCTAATTATTTTCTTTTACTGATATTTTCAAAATAAGAAACTGTTATAGGCCTACATATTTAGCCTATAATATTAAACGGATAACCAAATTTAAGAAACAACTCTTTGACAAAATATCTCAACAATGCCTGCTTCTCTTCATCTAATTAGATTTAATTTTGAGATGATTACAGAACTAGATATTAATGTAAAAACAATTTGCGTATTCTGAGATTATGTTCCGTTGTTACATAACATTTAAACACATTTTGAAACTATATAATTTGAATGATTAAAAATTACACTAACTAACAGTGATGATATGAGATTATGTAATTGAGCATTTCACGCAATGTGGTTGTTATGGTAACTCGGGCTCGTAAACAAACAAAAAAAACACAAAAAAATAACTAAATCCTTTTTTGACATAACTGCTGCATGTGTCTAAGACATATATATATATATATATATATATATATATATATATATATATATATATATATATATATATAAATCTAGGATTGCTCAGTATCGTATTTTTGAAAGAAAAATCCAACCTTTGCAATAAAAAAATCACACTCACATGTATACCTTGTAAGTGGTAATATTTCTTTTCGCCAAAGGACTGAAATACCATTAAAATTAAAGCTCTTTGACTTTTTAGATTTTAGATTGGTTTATTTGATTAAGACTCGTGCCATGTTGAAACGAATTCTGTCGAAATAAAAGTTATCTAAGATAATATTAGCAATGTATATTCTAAAGCTTATTTTAGGTAATTATTTTTTTAATTGACTACTTGACACGTACCACTAGTTTCTTTAAGTTAAAATGTATGAATATTTCAAAAAATAATATAACATGAAGATAGTTCTCTCGTTTCACGTAGCTGAGATGTCTTTAAAAATATGTAGTACATAATTTCGGGAATTTCCATTGTTAGTTTTCCTAATTTTTATAATTCTAATTTTAACTAATACAAACAACAACAACAACAAAAAAAGGATAGTGACACATTATAAGTATAGAATACTTTCAACGTTCGTTTTAATTTTTAAACTTATTTTTCAAGCTTATTATTCTTTAATGCATTCATTTTAGGTAAAATTAGCAACTGTTTCCATATGTTTAGAATCGGAAATTCAAAATATTGTAACATGTCATATGTACGGGATTGTTCACTTCCGGTTAATAATAGTATTAAATTAGTAAACTACCTAATTTTTCAATTAAACATTTGCTCATAAATCGGATATGAACTTTAAAAAAATATTTGTTGATCCCCTATAAAGCTTTACAATTTTATGATTTCTTTATAACAAGTCGGCCGATATGTCAGGGAAACATAACGAGCTATTTTATAACTCGCAATACTGATGTAAAATTATTTGCGCATTCATATGATAATGAACTATGAATAGAACTCGTGGGTTGAAACCAGGAACAAATGAAAGTAGTTCTCAGAGGCGTAACTAAGTGGTTAAGGATTAACTCATCCGGGTTGCCTATTGTGCTAATGTATTTCCATTTTCATTTATAGTTGTGTGATGGAGAGTCATTTAGTCTACACAAATGACACAAGGAGCATTAGTTACGAAATAAACATAAAAGTCGCTGATGGGATTATTATCCTTATGAAAATCGTGTGGTATTTGTGGCGCTAATAAATACTCTCTATGTCTCACATTACTTCACTATTTAGTCACAGCTCCAAAAATGTGTATAAACACAACAAAGCACAAACGGGTCAAGGGAATCCAATTGTTTACGAGCTTCTCTACTCTATTTTCTTTCTACGCCTAAAATAACGTGTTGCACTTATTATTCACTTTAAATGGTTTCTATGCAGTCTCTGTTCTCCCATCAAGTGTAGAATAATAAAAAAAAATAATTAAAAAAATTATCAAACATTTTCTTGTGAGGAATTTAACGAGGACACCATCTATAAACCGACCTTTAAAATTTGAATAGAGCGCCTCGTCGCCCTTGATTTTTGCTCCCTCAAATTGTCAAAGTGACAGTCCTGGCATCCTCCTATTTCAAAAAGCATTTTTGAAATATATAAAGAGTATTGCGGGCTGAGGGGAAACTCAAAATTTAACTTGAGTGGCACAATGTCCAACTTCAGCACAGTCTAAATCATAATTTGATTAGACCTGGTTTGTCATTTGTGTCCTTCGCCCGGGAACTGATTGGAGCGAATGGCCTTCTCACGGCTCTGTGCGCATGTTTAAAATAGTGACGGTAAAGCATAAACGTCGCCCCACCTAGGTACAACACTTTTATCTGTTTCAACTCTATATACTTATGCTAAGCTTAAGTATATAGTTTCCTTCTAAATTATAAATAATAGAAAACTTAAATATTCTGGTTATTAATATTATTATTATTATTATTTTTAATGGTCTTGAATGGTGCGTTACCCCAGCCTTGGGATGGGCTCACAGAGCTGTAGGATCTGTAGGCTCTTATGACTCCGGCTAGTACATTGGCTACCAGCTCCATTCTGCTGATCTGAGCCATATAACATTATCCTCACATTATAGTACTCTCTAGCCGCCAAGGCCTCACCAGAACTATTTAGTGAGGCACTTTCGGTTAACAGATACATCAGTGTTTCCTGGACCAGGCTGAAATGCCGATAGCTAGGGTCCCTGTTTTGGATAATAAATATTTGCTATGAAGATGTGGGTTCACTGTTCCCCCAAAACTGCTGTAGGCCGAGTCAGTGTTTGTAAATGTATGAATAAACTATAATGGAGAATGCACATCTCATTTGGAGTTGCATAATTTTTAAAAAAATCAAGTAATGAAAATTTAAACTAAAGAACAATTTTAATCAATTTAAAGTAATTCGTATTTTAATGGAAGTGTGACTATGCCTGTGATAAAAAGATGGTCATTGTCCGGTTCCATAACAGTCACTGCTACAAAGTTACCATAAAAACGACCATTCAAGCCGTGATAAAGACATCTCGTGGATATCACCCGTGGGCCATAACTTGAGAAACACTGATGACAGAAATTCGTCTTCCAAGTAAGTGACTAACACAGGAAATGTGCAATTTTAATATTTTTAATAGTTTATAATTGTGTTCAGTGCCTTAAATAAAACGTATTCTGAGTGAAATTACTGAATGTATGTTTTTAAAAAAAAAATGTTTCATATTCTTTAAAAAAATATTCTATGTTTATTTTCTTTTATTTTGAAACTTAAAATAATAGAACCCCTGTTAAGAAAAACTCTTAAATGGATGTGTCTAATTTTCTATATTTTTTCTGTGTATAAGTGTGTGAAATAGTGTAATGTGTAGACTATGCTCAAGCTTAAGTATTAATGAATATATTAAAACGCTTGATATGATGCAATTGCATTTTTCTATTTTAACATGTAGATAGAAATTGCATTCATTAGTGAAAAAAAATATTTTAAACAAAATGTTATGTATGCCATTATGTAATTGAAATTATATACTGAATCTAACTTTTGAAAATAAATTAAACCTTAATGACAATATTATATAAATTTATAGATATAAAGGTAACTCAAAATAGGTACATTTCTTTGTTTTCAATGAAAATATATTTTATAGCCATAAATATTTAGATTTGTATCCCACTATATAATATATTTTTACAATAAATTGCCATTAACATGTAGCCCTTTGACAAGGGCCTTGAAGCATTTATTAGTTTCAGTGAAAAAGTGTCACGTCTTCTTAAATTATTTGTCTTCCTTTAATGTGTTTCTGTATGCTGAAATTGTAATATATTATTTAGTCTTTAGTATTGGAGTCGTTGCCGTTAGTCTAAATGATATGATGTGTTACTGTCTCATTCAGACTGTTATGTAGACGACGTGTTTACCTCATCTTTCCCATTAATGCTATTTAGCTGACCAAAAATTGTAACAGTTCTTTTGAAGGTGGCTAATTTAAAATTGTCTATCTTGACCTAGTTTACAAATGAATACGATTTATATCGTGTATTATTAGAATTCTGTAAAATTCTCGAGACAAATCAGCAGAGGAACACAATGATTAAACCGTTCGAGAAATGTCAAACAGGCTATATATACACGCCTCTGGAGGGATTGATATAATATTTGTTAACACGATTACGAGACGAATATTTTGAGTTTATATTCACTCTCTGTGTGCGTGTACTTTTCTTTTTTTAACATTGTGCCGATACAAGCCTACATTATACTGTAAGTCAATAGCTTTAATTTGTATTTCTTTTTGATTTTGTAAAATTATAATTAACTTAATACATTTATTAATTGTAAATAGCCCTAGTTTTGGGTTTCGTATACTTTGTTATTGTATTTAATGTATGGTATCGTCTTTTGTTGTGTACTGTTTTTCAACGGCCATATACTCAGTACGAGATAGCATTCTCTATATTGATAACAGTACGAAGCAAGATGTTGCTCAGTGTGGGGTCAAGTGCGTCTTCTGTTTTTTTGAGATTGAGGTCTGAGCTTAGTGGGAAGTGTCACGTTGGCAGGGAAAATATTGTTGCATTAAATAGTAGAACAAGGTATGTGAACGCTTGAAATGAAAGACCGAACACATGAAAACACGACAAGAAATAGAAACTCATTTGTTCGCCATAGTTTTTGTATTTCCGAAAATAACTATGGCTAGCACTTAAGTTTTTAACGACTTTCAACTTCTTGTTGTAATTTCATTTGACCTTTCTGCTGAGAAAAGCTATTAACGGAAACGTTCTTCTATTATTGTACTGCTTATATATTCCACATTTTCACAAACCATGTTTTACTATTTCCTTCATTTAAAACAATTTTGTAGATTAATCTTTTTTTGTATGTCTTTGAAGTGTGTGCAAAGTATTTGTATTATCATAAATCTACTATTCTTCCAATAGAAACACAATAAAGTTAAGCAGCAGTAAGTATTTGCTTTAATAATCAAACGCAACTTTAAAAAAAAACAACTGTTGTTTAAATGTTTTGCAGTGTAGCTCCAAGTGTTTGTCTATGATAATTTGTTCTTTCAGTTCAAAACAAAATAAGATGGAAGGATTCTTAATTCGGTGGTCCTAAATTTAACTAAAACATTAACTAACCCGACTGAGAATTTGAGAGAAAATAGCACGATATTGTAGGCTGGGAATTATATTTGACTTAAGGAAAAACAAATGTGGAAAGCATCATTTTTCTTAAGGTTGTGAGATTTTCCTCGCCGAAAAGTCAAACTATTTAACCACTGAATTCCTCTTTAATCACATGAACTAAATTGTATTTAATTTAATATTCAGCAGTATTAGAAAGAAGCAGACATCACCATCACTCAATATGAAACAACGAATCTTACTTTTTATCCTGTCTGTGAATTTGGCACTGATCGCCAAATTGACATTATGTGGTAAGTTTTTTTTTAAAATAAATGTATGTAAATTTTACTTTGCAATTTTTGGAAGATATAGATTTCAGTGTTGAGTAATTAATTTTTTTTTTATTTTCTTTTCACGGGAACTTGGATTAGTAAAAGAAAAAAGTAATAATTCTAATCTGCACAAATAATTATGACAATATTCACACTAATGGCTAACTTCAAATTCATGATTACATATTTTGTTAAAGACTTTGTAATTTTAAACTTAACTGATCTTAAGTTAAATTACAAAATTTACACTTTTGAAAAGCTGTCTTAAAAACATCAACTGTATTTTATATCATGTTCTATGATGTTATTGTAACTGTTATGACATACCTTGTATAAAGAAGGATTGAGAATAGAGAAGTCCTTAAAATATATTTTAAGCCATAACTATGAAAAATAAATGACATCCTGCTCATGCAAAACTAAAGCAAAAAAACAGACAAGAAGGACTAGTGGTCAAAAGAGACTATATTTTCGTAAAGGTAGCACCGATGCCGTAGTAACATAATTATATATTAATACTCAAGGCTTTTGTCACTGTGACAACTTATCACATGAAACTGACTACATTTGTTATACACCACTCACTCCAGTTGTCCAACCAATATTCACAAATTTAAGCTGAGAAAACAACTCACCAAGTCAGTCAACATGACAGCAACACAGCACAACACTGTGGGTCACTAAGTCCAGCCAGAACACATAATAGCAATACTGGTCCATTAAATAGTCACCTTACTGTCACAAGGGCATGTAAACTTTAAGGCACTATTGCAACACTCAGGCTTTGGACAACTCTTAAACTAAATTATTGAAGAAGAAATTAAAAAACAACAACTAATTTGCAATAAAATCTTTGCGTTTATCAACAAAGGTAATTAAACAATGCCTGAATAGGGGACATCAAGTCTGAAGAGAGGTCCTAACACACAAACATTACTCTATTTGAAATAGATATTTCACTAAATGCGTTCAAAAGAGCAACAGGGGATTTGATAATGTAGTAGTCTTTTTTCAACCCCCAACACCCATGTTTATGTGCAGGTCAGAAAGCTACATAATACACACACTTTATGACAAACTGTACACATTGGTGCATACGCCCTCGACTCAGTGATGGAATTATCCAAACAAAAATAAAAAGTCACTTGTATCAATTATTTTTAAGTAATAAGGGCAGCCATTAAGCTTTAAAATATTACCAATGTTCATTTAGAATTATAAGTGGAGAACAATGCTTTCTCGCTTGACTAATCCTCATAAAATAATGTTTAGTATCTTTACGTTGGTGCTGGAAGCGTTTGAAAAACACAAAATATGGGTTTTTAGACTGCTTAATTAACAAGACAAAATTTACCTTCTCGATAACAATATGTCAGACCTCTTTTCATTAAAGAAATGAATCCTATTATCTGGAATTTAAAGCTAGTACAACGTAATATATTGTTTATGTAACAAAAGTCAAAATATTTTCAAATCTCTTAATTAACAATTACAATGATTTAATTTTATACATTCTTGTTTTCTCTTCCACTGCACAGAATGTACGTCTCTACCTTCGTCGTGTCAACCTGCTGAAGAAGGACATGGAACGTCGATAGTCTTTAGAAAGCGTTTTCATCAACAAAATATCATTATTACTGTTGAAAGGTTTAATTACTCAATAGCGCGCTGCAATTTCCCTGGAAGCTGCAGGGATTTCTTTCCAAAAGACTTTAGCACAACGTTAACTGTCAATCAAACAAGTTTTGATGTCACCATAACAGTTTCAGTTTTCAATACATCCAGAGAAATTGAAAACTATTGGAATATCGTACATAAGAAAATTGTATTATCATGTAATGTGCTTGTGTTCTGTAAGTATTGAATATTATTATTCAGTTTTATATTTATAAAAATGTTTGTGAGTGGGTTTTTACGAGTTTTCATTGTCGATTAACATAAAACTGTTAATTATTGCTATAAATAAATCAGGTTTAAATCAACTTATTTCAATACCAGTTAGTTATTATATTCATATTTAGTTACCCCAAGATCATATTAAAGCTGTTAATAAAAATAATCTAATAAAGCATAACATTTTGTATTTTTAAAAAATTGTTTTAGAAAGACGTATATTCCTTACTTATGCTGAAAGAATTTAAAGACAATTTGATTGATTGATTGGATACTTCTATAGCGCTGGTATCCATGCTACTGTAGCATGCTCACTGCGCTCTGGTGTCATCAAATTTATTAAACAAAAAAGTCTTTAAATGTTTCCTAAATGATTTTCTGTCCTTGTCAGTACTCCTCAAAGATGGAGTTAAAATATTCCATAACTTTGGCGCTACCGCTTCAAAAGAGCGCACTCGGTACCACTTTTTTCTGTGTTTATCCACACTGGGAATTTTCAGTAAGGACTGAGTTGAGGATTCTTTTTCAATAAGAGTTTAAAAATTGTGTTGACATTATTATATCGTCTTAAATTCAATGGATGCAGAAAATTGTATGCTTGACATTAATATTTAAATACCACAAAGTGTAGAAAAGTTTAAATGAATACATAATAAAACGGAAAAAGCTGAAAATTGTAATCCTCCTTGAAAAACTTCACTGGCTTTAAAAATAGAGGTTTCTAGTTGTTGCTTTACCATCTTCATCATGTTCAGTTTCATAAACTTTTGTATTAAATTTTCTGAAAATAAGTTTAGTACATAGAGGCTTGGTCTTAAAATGTATCATAGAGTTAATTGTGTGTATTTAGGTCATGTTAAATAATTGCAATGCTTTTCTTTTTAGCAAGAGCTCAGCTTATTTCATGCTCTGAAGCAATTTCAAATGAAGGTCTTCATATATCATGCTGGGGCTCAGCCGTTTACCCTGAAGCAGATGCCCGTATCTCTATTACGTTTCCAAGGGTAAGATTTTGTTTTTATAAAATTAAACTAAACTTTGCTATTTAACTTTAGAGCATCCATATATTTTTTGAAAATGGACGTTTTTAGCTCAGCTGATCTTAGTATTTCAAAAATAGATGCTACATTTGTGTTAAGCCCAGATTAGAACAACTAAAAATAATTGGAGTAGCCATTATTATTTCTTCAGTTTTGCCATGAATTGAAAATTTTGTGTACTTGAAATAGTTCTCGAGTGTAATTTTGCACTACTTAGATTAAAATCTGAGTTGTTTCAAGTCCCACGTATTCCATTTTGAGATTTTTGGTAAACCACTTCTTAAACGTTCTAGATATCAGATATTTTACCAAATACACATACCATAGCCGTATTTCGCTTGCATGCAAAAATAAGTCAATCTTTTTACAATTTTCATAAAAATCTCTACCAAATAAATACAATCTAATGCTAAACCTATCTAATAATAGAAATACAAAATGTAGTAGCTGTCATCATATACATGTGTTCAATAGTTAAGCGTTTCTTAAGGTAAATGTATCTTAAAATTGCTTGTGTGTTTTTGTCTACAGGTGCAGAAGTTAATGAAAGGCACGTTGATGAATTGTGTCAATCAAAAACTTCCTGGTGACCCAACATATTACAGACCTAATTGTTCTTTAACGATATCTGTTGATAAGCTTATACCAGGACAATATGATATACAGTTGACTTTGTATCCAAACGTCACCGGGAGTGACACGGATGAAGCTTTTGGTACAAACCATTCCTTTCAAATCAATTTAGGTAAATCCATTAGTACGTTTTAATCGTGTCAATATTATAAATGGTAAAATTAACACTTTGTATTAGCCAACGTTGTTAACGTTCCAGTGTAATCGGGTATTATAACATGATACCAGACCTGTTTAACCTCAAACTCTTAACATCGTACAATCTCATCACAAAACCATTCAATACATTATCTTAACATTAAAAAAATAAACATATAGTATATATAATTTATATAATGTATACACCTCAAAATCGTACATTGTACGCCAAAATCGTAAGAGTAAACAGGTCTGTGATACATAAGAGATATAAAGTTGCCTTACATCCTCTTGATAACTTTTCAACATGTTTTAACCGATTTTGCTCAATAAAATGTTTCTCAATTTTTTCCAGATTTTATTCGGCTTAAATTTAAAGACTACCCAAAGATCTTTGATAATAGTACAAAACTCACATATGCATGTGAAAGATCTAACTCGGGCCTTTTCAAAATTACTTCCAGCTCATTCGATCATAATAAAATAACTGGTATTGAAACAAGGACAAGTCAGACATACAGGGAAGGTACACTGATTAAATAAATAATTCATATCATAATGTTGATGCATGTTCTATTTTAACAATACGACCTCTCAAAGTGTTTCAAAGATAAAGTGGTAACATCCGTTCGGTCCTAAGTGTTAAAGCTTTCGAGGGGAAAATGGTTATTTCATAGTTGGAATACCACTTTCATTTTCCATTCTTGACACTTTACTTCCACTAAAGCAAAGTATTTAAAAAACATTTGCATTATATTTATTAGTGTTCCCTTAACAAAATGCAAGCAATCCGTTGATAATATCAAACACTTTTATACACTATGTAACATTTCTCGTTATTTGATTTCAATATTAGTTCGTCCGTGTGTAGAAAATTTTGCGTTAACAAAAATAAATAGTAAAATCATATACGTTTCATAATTAGTGGGTGGTGTCTTTCATCTGTGTTTAACATGACTTTAAAAAAAATTAATTGATTGATAATGTATTGAAACAATCAAAGTTTAGAAGCATAGTGTTATCTACCTGCACTGTCGATACTGAGAAACGTCTTCTTTGGGTTACTTTGGCTTCACTTCCTATTATGATTTTCATTGAAAACTTATCACACACATTGTTTATATTTTTTTCTCCACTATTTATTATTTTACTTCAAGCGTCTGTTTCTTTCTTTAGTTTAGTTTAACGCTGGTAATTTTTTTTTTAAAACATGTATAATTCTTTTAATTTTATATTAAACGCTTTAAAAAATTGACAATTATATCGAAATAGGAATCAAGCCAATGTGCCCATTGAGAGTTATATAAAATGCATTAAAAATTTAAAAAATAAAAATAAAAAAAATAAAAAAAAACATTATACAGATGATGAGAAATGTTCCAGTTTTTGTTTAAAAGAGTAATGTGCCTTTAAATTAAGCAAATAACATTGTTGTTTTTAGTTTTCAATCGTTCGACATTTTGATAATGATTAGAGTTAGAAGAAGACAATTTATTTTTGGTTATTAAAGAAAGGTTTTTAATCAAAAGACAATAGAGCTTTATTCATTAAAATTATGTAAAGTGAATTAAGTTGTTGTTTTTTTTAAACTGGCTGTAAATGATGTTCATCCCTCCACTTGTTTAATTGTTGTAAAATGTTTACCCAATATTAATAGCAGACATATTTCAATTGCTAATTTTTGTTGAATCAAAAAAATACAAATCGAGTCCCAAACGATCTTGAGCTCTCAAAACATCATTTATAACGTATTTATATCTACTGAAAATACACACATTGTTTCGGAGTTGTTTCACATTATGTACATTCGCACTTGATTTTATAGTGCATCAGATTTCATTTTGAAGCTAGTAAAGTTTAATTTTATATCTTTTCATTGCTTTAGATGCAACAAAATTGAGTTGTTGTTTTTTTCGTTAAGTCAACGTTTCTTTCACTTACATTAGAAAATAAGCATACTACATTTGGTTTTAACCAAAAATCACAGTTATTGGAACTGCTATATCTATACTATCTGGTTGACATAACAAAGTAAAATCAATTTAGTTTTTTTTTCTGTTCTCTATTTCATGCAAAATTTTAAATTTGTGCAGCTTATTACTGTGTAGAAACAAGTGATTTGGGTTTTGCAAAGTCTTTTTACTCACCCACTACAATAAGTAAGTAATATGTCTAAATAAGTAATGTCTTACCAATAGGAGAATGTCATATTTTAATATACATGCGCACAATTTTAATAGAATAACAAAGTGTGCACAAAACACGAAGATATTGTAGGTGTTAGAAAATGGTGCAGTTTAAATGTGTTTTCTTCACTCTCAACAAATAATAACTTTATTCATTCAGCAAAGACCAACAGTTTGAATTGTACAACATCCGAAATAGAAGGCACATTATTAGGGACTTGTACAACTGATGGAATACATCCGTTAGGTTTGTGTCAAGTAACGATTAATGAAGTGAGTAACTGTTAAACACGTAGGTAAAACACTTTATTGTATCGTCAAATGTCAAGAAAAACAAAAAGTATTATTTTGTAAAAAAAAAAATTCAGATGGTTCTAAAATAATTAAAATGAGATCGTATCATGGACCTTTTACAAAATGAATGTGCAATTATTCTTTTTTCGATATTTCTAGAAAATCTTTGCTCTTCATGTGTTAATTATTTCGATAATATGAGATGGCGAAAGACAATAAATTGCACTACTTAAAGTAAAAATAAAACTACTCTTTTAGTTGTTGTTTTTTACTTCTTTAACATAAAGTGTTCAATATCTCATTCCCAGTTTAGCAGCAAACACTTAATATATCTGAATTAATTTATATTTAAAACTTTAAAACATTTAATATGAAATACAAACATTTTAAACGTAATAATGCGTATAAATTATACCGCTATATTGATTAGAGACAGATATCGTGATATTTTAGTGTAGGTAAAGTGTGAGGAAAGAAGATTCAGCGTCCGAGTAATTTCCGACATTGAATAATTTTGAGAGATCTCTCCAAAAGGGTGAAGATTTAAGTATTTTTTTAAACGTAAGTTCAGTTATAAAAACACTTATTTATAGGATATTGAGGATAGGAAGTTAAAATACATTTAATATTTTATTATTACTAGAAGATTAAATTTTATAGAAATACCAACAACTAGAATTTTTTTTCCACTATTTAAAAATAAGCCATTGACATTTTTTTTTTTTGAAACACAGCATAATTTTCAAATCGAAAACACATTTGGTTATTTTATTTAAGTTTTTTATTTTTTTTTTTTAAAATTTAAACTAAAATCGTCTGATACCAACCTGATGTAATTTTTTTGAAAAAAATCATTTCTGCTTTAAAAATTAGTAGAATAATTTGTCAAGACGGCACTGTAGTTCCTAACTTGTCAAGACGGCCCAGTAGTTCCTAACTTGTCAAGACTGCCCAGTAGTTCCTAACTTGTCAAGACAGCCCTGTGGTTCCTAACCTTTCAAGACGGCCCAGTAGTTCCTAACTTGTCAAGACGTCCCAGTAGTTCCTAACTTGTCAAGACGGCCCAGTAGTTCCTATTAAAAACTACAGTAAGCAATCGCGGAGTTGACTTTTTGAGTCAGTGTTTGCCAGTCCCCAGAGGTTATTTCTTTTCAGTAGACATAAGATTATTCTCCGCTCTCCATAAACTCTGGCAATGTATTGTAATATGTCACTGCACTCTACTTTTATTAAAACTGATCTATTTTACAGACAATGCAGATGATTTTAAGAAACTCCAAAGCTAATAATCTCGAGAAAACTCCAGATAATTATACAACTTACTGGTCATCATGTGAGTTTAACATTACCAAAAGTGATTTAAGTCAAGGACAATATGAGATTCTCGTCACCATGTACCCCAATGTCACTGGTGACGACAGCGACAAAGAGTTTGGTGCATATCAATCAATTTCAGTTAACATAGGTGAGTATCATGTTTGAAATAATGTCTAATTTACTAGAACACGATATATAATTAAAGAAATTAACCCATGATAAATAAGGATACACTTTCACGTTAGGAATTTATATTTTAATTACGTTTACATAGTATATATTCACAAAACATGTTTAATACGTAGAGATCATAAAATCCGCTTTGCTTGCTGACTTGTTATTCCATCTACGCCTATCGTGTTGCCATGGGGCGTAAATTCTGAACATCGTCTGGGTTTTTTTCCTTGGTGCTCTAAACAAAAAGGTATGTGACTTCAATTTCTGACATTCTCATTTTATATTGTTTAAAGCTATATATTTTATTATCCATTAACTCATTAGGGCTCTACACGTTGTAGGGATAGAAATGCCACTTTAAGTCGATTAATATTCGTTTTCATTCATTTCAAATAGTTTTTATTTTGTAATGTATAATAGTAATTGCTTATAGATGTTAATCGAGGGCATCTCGAAACATATGGAACGCTGACCCGTCAAACTTGCCTTTTCTTTTTAACCGACAACTTTGATGTCCTCTCTTATTTTTAGTAACTAAATATTTAAATACATTTGCAAACATAAGTCGATTAACTTTAATTGACTTTTTCTATAATGTTTACACTTATTTTGGAGACACTGCTCATGATGTATTGTTCATTTATGTACAGAAAACTATATACTGGACAAAGAACATTACAATCTGATGAAGAAACTACATATTCCTTGCCTGATAGTCTACTGACGATTTATCGGAACAGAAATTATCTGTATCGGTTAGGAGAAATGAAATTCAAAGAAGATAAAACACATTTACAAAATGTTTAGCTTGAATTATTTAAAGTAATATATGCAGAAAACCAGGACATATTCAATGATTTTGATAAATGATAATAGAAAACGAGGAAAAGGACGCAAAGCAAACATAAATAAAACTAGATATATTAATTTTGTTATTAGTTGCTCGTGGACAGTATGCTGGTACGGCGGTGCACTAATTGTAGGCAGAAAAAAATTAGCTATCTTTGCTAGAAGTTGGTAAACGTATTTATAGAGAAAGAATTACCTTAACACCCTGGGTGCCGTAGTTTGTCTTCGTTATTGCAAAATAATTCTCAAAATGTTATCCTCGCCATGGTATATTTGGTCATAATTCTGTAGCTTGACTCAATTCAATTGGCTTGTTTGGTGTGTTTGGTTGTTTTTTTTGGTTGGGGGTGGGATGGAGTGGATTTGGGGGGGGGGGGAATTATGCATAATAATATATTTTATAACACTGGTGAAAATTGCCTAAAACATTTTCATTTGAAACATGTAAAATGTTTTGTAAGATTGGTGCTCATTACAGCCACCACATTCAATACAATGGAGGCATTACTCATACCAATAAATAGTTGTGTTTTTTTTTATGTTGGATGGCTGATATTTTTGACAGAATAAGCGATATCTCTTGTTGTTGAAAGTATGATTGAACTTAATAGTTTGTAACGCTAGCCCTAATGCCTTGTCATACAAATTTAAAATCTAAGTTACACAATAGCAAAAAAACAAAATTTACGTTTCATTGGCCATATCATTAAAATTATTGTTTGGAAAACAAATAGTTATTATTCTTTGTTAGGTATTGCGTTTAGAATGGTATAACATCATTACCCTTCAATTTTGTTTGCTGTCTGGCGTTTCCTGAATCAAACATTGTATCTTGACCTATTTGAATACGTCTTTTTAAACCTTAAAACTTTCCACTTATAAATAAAAGATGAAACTTTTACAAAGGAGCCGTTAAAGGTTGAAAGATGAAAAACAGTATAATTACTAATTTATCGGCTGGAGATGGGTTTGTATACAATTTTTAAATTTTTTATTATTTATATTAATTGTGATAAGTTATGATACCCTTTCATATATATATTATTCTCATAATAAGAATTTATTAATCTTAAAACAACACACAAATTTGACTGATAAAAAAATGTAGATTTGAAGATCGGTAGGCATTGACGTCCTTGATGGTAACTTTCCATTAATTTTAAAAACATTTTATTGGTCGGTAACAGAAAAAAGGAAGATACATTTTTGATCTTCAATTTATTTTTTTAATTCAATGACTCATCAAAGAATGCCCTCTGTATACATAGATAACGACTTCTATTTTTTTTATATATTCTTGTTTTTATTTAAATTATTATTGTTAGGCCTATTTTTTAAAACAATCTCTCCACAATAGGACACTTATGAACATATCAAAATAAACATTAAAATAGTATAATACGCGTATGCCACTATTTGCAACAAAAATATACAATCTTGAGACAAGGAAACAACATTCTGGCATTTTGTTACTTTCTTAAGTTGTTAAATGTCTACGTTCCAAAACTTGATTTTAGTCGCTTTAAATAGAATAGTTTAAAAGCGTCTCTAAAAAGTTTTTTCTGTCACGGTTGTAAGAAAACAGCATAGAAATATTAATTTGTATAATTTAGTGATATTTGATAAACTTCATTGTGAAAACATGACATCGCATTTACAAAAATATATTAGTTTTTACATATGCATATATGTCCCAAATACTATTTTTTGCCAGGCTTTTGTGTTCTTATTCGAGTTGTGCCATAAGTTTAAGCTGTATGATGCTTATCATATTTTGTGCTATATTTGGTCGATGCTGAAGGCCTTTAGTGCCGCTTTCAGTCTTTGTATCGCTTACTTTAACCTCCTTTGGAACGCTTGCCCAGAGTGAGTTCACCGAAGAATAGATGTTTATGGAGCCGGTTGTCTTACATGTAGGCCACGTGTCTCGTCCAACGGAATTGAGACTGCATCAATCTTGTGAAGATGCCAGGTAGGTTTGATCTAGCGAGAACCTCCATGCAATAAACTTTGTCTTGCCACCTGATGTCAAGAAATTTCCTGTGGCATGTTGTGTGAAAGTGGATTAGTTTCTTTGCGTGACGCTGGTAGACTGTCCACGTTTCACATCCGTAGAGCAACGTCGAGAGGACTGCTGCGTTTTACAACTTGATCATCGTTTCTCGTTTGATACCTCTCCTGTCGCAAACAGTGCTGCGGAGTATGCCAAATATTACACTAGCTTTTGCGAGTCCGACAATCATTTTGTCACTCATGACGACAGATCTGGAAAGGGTGCTGCCGAAGTCGGTAAAATTGTCCACCGTGTTTAGACACTGTCCGCTGATGGTAATGCTGGGTTCATCGTAGGGCCTACTGTTAGTTTGTTGATACATTATTTAGTCTTCTTTGTGCTGATTGTTAGGCCACAGTTGTTGCAAGCATCAGAGAAGATATCAACGCTGTGTTGCATGTCAGCTTTTGAGGCAGCGTTGAGGGCACAATCGTCTGCAGAAAGAAGCTCGTTGTTTGTTTTATGTTTGACCTTGGTTTTTAGCTTGAAGCTTCCTAAAGTTTAAGACAAATCCGTCCGTGCGGTAATGAGTTGGGTACCCCGTGGAATCCTTGAAAGCAGCAGACAGCATTGCAGAATACATAATACTTAAGAGTGTGGAAATCAGGACACATACCTGCTTCACGCGGTTTGTGACAGGGATTGCTTTAGATGACTGACCGATGTCCTGCACTCGGGCCGTCATGCCATCATGCAGCTGACGGTTGATGTTGATGATGTCTGGAAATCCGTACTTCTTCATGATATCCACAGGCCATCTTTTGAGCCTCATAATAATAATTAAAGAACATAACACACTGTTCCCAAATACAAGGGAAATTATCGTTGCTAAGAATGTATATTTATTTTAAATCATATTTTATAACAATGGTTGCAATAAGAAAAGATTATTTTTTAAAAATTCGAACTGGTTGATCGTTGTGATAAAATGTAGGCCAGTTTAAGAAATGCCATTTTACTTATAAACTACTCACAATACATCCACCGCATCACCTAAAATGAAAATGTAATACTATGACGTTTTTAAATAGTTCAAGTATTATCATATTAAACGTGATAACATTTCGCCGTTGTAAAATAGAGTTCTCACCACAAGAGGAAATAAAGAAGGAAGGTAAACGAAAACAAAATTAGGATTCGTTTTAAAATAACAAAATGGAAATGCTTTATTTGTTTGAGGTGTGTTTACGTAATCAATATGATAATTAACGGAGATATTAACGCTTTGTTAAATGTAACTTAAATAAACATATAATAAATTAATACTAGAAATTTAATTTCAAATGACAACCCAACTTTATATAATTATATTTGGATAGAAGGTGTAGCCTATCTACAATAAATACAAAGAAATGTACAAAAGTATGCCAAACGCCCATTTGGCTTTAATGAACGTTAGATAATGGCATGAATATATACTGAAGGGCGTTTTTTGAACTGATCGTTGTTTTGATATGCTATAGATAAGTATCACATAAAATGTTACCATAGAAAAAAAACTAACTTTTTAAACTAACTGACATAAAACTGAAAGAAATGGGTTTTCAAACAATATATTTTCAATGACATTCTGACATTACTATCCTGTAATACATTGAAGATATTCAAAAAAAAATATTGCTTTAACATATATTTGTTTTGTCTTTCAGTCTACTTCAATATTGCAAGTGAACTACTTATGGGCTTTCCTTGTTTATGTTAATGTTTAAAACGTTACTGAGTGATTATTATGTTTGAATTTACTGTATTGGATACATCTAGTCATATCTTAAATAAAGAACATTTGTCTTGGCATAGGGAATGGAGCAGCTAGAGTTTTTGTCTTCTAAAGCCGTCATTGACTTTTACCACCAAATAGATTATTTCAGGTTTAAGGGTCAGTGCTAAAAATGAAACGGTTTTAAGGAAAGGATGCCTGGCCCTGACAACATGTTCTCTTCCACGCCCCTCAATGCTTTCAGAAGTGACAAAAATGTGTGAGACCTCCTTGTGCGAGGTCGCATCAACGCTGCCCCCTCCCACTTTGGGATCAAACTTTGTGAATCCAGACATTGTAAAACTTGCCAGATTTTACACATTCCTTTCACCAATGGCAGTTTTCAGAAATGGGCCGTTTCCTATGTACGCGCCGCATTTTTCTCCGCCATTATCTGTACCCGCCGCCAGATGGCACATTTAGTGATACTAGACGCCGTTCCTCAGACAGATCTTGTTAACACCATCGTATTATTGGCACGATAACCAGTGTCCCATCTCAATAAATTTCTATAGATAGACTACAAGGGCTCAATGGATTTTGTTATCACCACTATTTTGTCTTGCATAAACACGCCTAATAAGGTTAACTTAGAAAAACAATCTTCTCCAGACTTATTAAGAATGTCTGGTATGAACAATAAAGATCGCTAAAACTTAAAATCTTACTCCAAATATATTTTTGAAAAGCATTTTCGACATTAGTGTCACTCTACTTTCAGAAGCATTTGAAGACAACCTTCCAAATGTTTCTACCATTCTTACTTTTTGTCTTAGCTGCGGACTACAGATTGAAGCAATGAATGGTTACAAAATCTTCATGTTGTACCTCACAATACATTTTTGCTACTAAAGTATAATGCGTATATTAATATTTATGTTAGCTTATCGCTAAAAGCCAACTAATACATCTGCAAGATCTCTTTTAAATATTCATGTACATAGTACCAAAATTAATATTTAGGTACAAAAATTTCAATTATATTTGAACTAAATATAATTCTTTAAAAACATAAGCATACACTTGACATTTTAAATATAATAAAAGTATTATTTTAAAAATTAAACAAGTATTAAATGAAATGCTTAGAGAAAAAAAATATATTTGTTGCAACAGAATTAGAATTAATTAAATATCTATACATCCAGCTTGTGTTTTATTGATACATGACAGTACTTGTATAAATGAAGAAAACATATCTTGTTATAAAATAATGTAAACACATTTATTTTTTCATAACGCTGTGTATTATATTGATATTATTGTTTTGCTTCAGTCGGTGTCTTCCTAAAAGTAAAAGTTTAAAATCAATGTAGGGCATCTTGACATTGACTTACGTGATTCAATGCGGCAGATTTTATCAGGGCATCTCTTTAGTTACCTGTATCTGCCTTCCTTGACAAGTACATATACAGTCATCGATCTTATCAGCGTATCCAGTAAGTTCGTTGGTAACAAAGTTAGGTGAACATATAAAATAACGACTTCTTACTATTGAGATGACTGTTACAACAAGATGTTTGATACTATAAATGGAATAACTTTAAGATAAAATATCATTCAGCTGAAACGCTATTTAATCAATATAACGGTATTGGCTCTTAGAGGATATAGCTGCAAGCGTCAAACACCATGTTTTTTTTTCCCCCCGAAATTCCTATCTTTTAAGTCCGAACTCATAAATTGGAAATGATTTGAATATCCAAATAGTAGACACACTGTTATCAAATACAAAATATGTTTCATCCAGGTGCATTTTATTCTTAAATGTCATCACTGGTTTGCCTTTATTTCGGCCTGTTGAGATTAAGAAAAGTTTTTCATTTTACTGATTAATGTTTTAGATTTATTTCATTGGAGAAAACTATTCCAGTTGGTAAATGTTTTAGTTACAAAACGATGATACGAAACGAATTTAGTTCGTTGTCCGGTGATCCATTTTTATTCAAATTTTAATCTAATATCAAATCAATTAAGATTCGTATAATCTTATTCTCGTTGTGCAACTTTCATTTAGTTTAAGATAATTTTATTAATAAATGGTATTTTAAGACTTATTTTTTAACGCCAATTTTAATCATAAAATTACTGAGCTGTTTGGCACCGTAGGTCTTTGTGCGCACCCTGCGTGAAAACTGACCCAAACAAAAAGGCACCCAATCCCAAACTTTTTTTTAAATTTCCATTTGAAAGACATTTTTTAATTTTTATAAACCTGCGCTTTAAGTCTTGCATTAATGAAGGACTTATGTATCTCTTATAAATTTAATAAAGAGAGATTACATTGAACATCTCACCTGTCTCATTCTTCGTCCAAGTCTTTATAGACTGGAGTCTCAGGTGGCTGCAATAAATAGAAATCAGGTTTACATTTTAATATGTCAGGTGCGTATGTAGTTTCGAAGAGTTAAATATAACTGTGATTTCGTGAGAGTGTTTATATAGATGAAGATAATTGGGTTTATGTGGCGTTGCATTCCAATTAACTTGATGATGATATTGATAGAATTTTGAAGTTGTAACGACATTTTCGAATTACCTAAAAAGGAATATCTCTTATACAAGTTAAAGCTGTATTTTACAAAGTGTCTTAAAGGAATAAAAACGTGTTCTGTCTCTTTAATTCAAGCACATCGGAAATAGTATTCTTTAAACCTTCACATTCAAATCTAAGGGTAGTATTTTTTTTTTAATTCAAAGAGATTCTGCGTGATGGTGTGAGACGCTGATAATTGTTTAAATACAATTAGTAATCTTTACTAAACGCTCAATTAAAAATTTAGTAGAGCTTTTTTTTTTTTGTGAGCTCTGACAGTTAATCACCAACCATAGTATCAGAGGACCTCTCCTTCGCTTACATTAATGTTGTGTCTCCTCAGACGCAGAGTTACAGATATGTAAAGCACTAATGTCGGTGTATAATACTTTGTAAAAGTAGTAGATCTATTTACTCTGCTGAAAAATTCATATTTATTCAGTTCCCCATTCATTTCATTCCCAAAAAAAATACATATACATCGTACTTGCAATTGTGTTTTTATTATATGATAAAGAAAGCACTATGAATATACTTGTAGATCTGAACATCATTTGATGATACAGACCGTATACGTATTTGATTTAACAATGAGTTGGTCATATAATCATACGATGATTTTGTTTACTCAACAAAGAGTTGCTCATATATAACAAGATGATTTAGTTAAATCAACAATGAGTTGCTCATATATAATAAGATGATTTAGTTTAATCAACAAAGATTTGCTCATATATAATAAGATGATTTAGTTTAATCAACAATGAGTTGTTCATATATAATAAGATGATTTAGTTGAAAACTTACCCAACATGGTAGCCTATAAAGAAAGTTAATAAATAAGTAGTTTTGTTTTTAAAATTCTGATAAATGCTATTTATACATAATATTGATGACCATGCTACCCACTTAAATTTAAATTCTATTCATTCTATTTTCAATTTTTAAAAAAATATTTTTTCAACCTAAATTAAACATGTACCAATGTCAAATAGAGGTGTTTGAAAAACTGTGATGTCCTTGGTACAAAACAATTTCCATTTTCCATTTTTTTTTTTAAAGTATTTTATGCCACATAATTACCAACACGTAGTAGTTTTTACTTTAATACAATACATACATATAATTGTAGTATATTTTTTATCAGCTTTGTGAGTGGTAAAACTATAGAATGGTAAATAAATGAAATAAACGATAATCATTAATGCAACATGTGGCACATTTGAAGAAAGCTAATGCTTGTTCAAAAAGTTAAGTTAGAAACAATGTATTATAGGTAAAGATGTACAATATTCATTGTAGTTTAGTGACAATTTTTATTTTTTAAATATAATAATCGAAGTAAATGATTACTAATTTAAAGGAGAGAGAGTGAAAGTCTTAATGCGCATCGTAATGACCAGAACTGCCTTCTTATTTAGTGGGATTGCACAACGATGGTTAAAAATATATATATATATTTATTTATTTTAGTTTCTTTGCGTTCCAGCCGCTTGCATTTCATAACGATTGTACTTTTTGTGATTGACGTTTACCTAGCCACAATTTATTGCTTACTTTTAAAGTTGCTAAAAATGAATACATCTTACTTGTTTTTTCTCCATAGCACAAATAGGACTACAAGTATTATCAGGATAGGCACTACGCCTGCTGTGATTCCTAATGAGTAGAACATTTCTTATCATAAATTTTTTTTACAAAGTTTAATTCAACTTCCTAGAAAAGAACAAATGGGTAACTAAATATCAAGAAAACACAAATAGTGTTTTAAAGTTATTCAAAACACTACTAAATTATACATTTTCAAACTGCAATATCCATTTATTTACACATTGAAGCTTTTCATTTTAACTTTTCTACGTTGACCACACGTTCTGGTTTACACAGGACTGTCCCTATTTCACATCACTTGTCACGGATTCTTCGAAAGGTCAGAATATATTATGGGTTGTGGTATTTTCCGTCGATATGCGTAATATTACATAGACAGGGACAAATGCTCCCACAGTTAGAGTCTTTCTTCTGATTAAAACAACATGCGAAATGCAATGTGAACATTAGATAAATCACTTTTGAAAGTCAAATACAAAGACACACTTGCTGGTTGTCAAATTCAATTTTATTGATTCATGCGACACATTTTATGATTTTTGTATTTTAACAATCCTGATTTCCTAAGAGCCATCCACTCATCCTAGAAGTATTATTGTGTCATGATTATGAAACTAATAATTACAATTCACTTTTGTATGTTTCATATTTCTGATATACGTGTCAAAATCTTTTAATTTTTTTAGCAACATGTCAGTTGTTAGTAGTTACTCACTGACAAGCTATTTTCCTTTTATGAACATTGAAAAAGTGACACGTTAAATCACAGGCTCAGAAAGTATTAATACATTACTTTAAAAAAAAACACTTGTGTTACTTTTCTACTTCATTGTTCACATATATTTCACCAATGATTCCTGATACACAGGTCCATTACGGTATACTATATAATGTACACTAATGTTGTTGTTCTTTGTCCTTCAGGAAGGCCTGTCTTTCAGTTACTTTTCCCCAAACGTTTTTAGCTAAGGGGTTTACACCCCGTCCCCCCAATTCCCCGGTTCCAGCAAACCCCCAAAAATGTATTCACAGTAACATTTCTCTTTTGGTGATTTTCATAACATAATGTTAACTTACCTATTCCAATTTCTAAATGATTGTAATGATCGCTTTTAATGTTGTCTGGGCACGTATCTGAGAACAAATGAAAGCATGGATTTGAAATGTACATGAATTTAACATGTTAATAATAATATTATTATTATATTGATACAGTACTTCACATATTTTTGGTTACTATTTAATTTAAAATGAAGTTCAAGCTTCATCTAGCCTAGCGAGCCAGGATTGTGTATGAACTGTTCATCAATTGCACTAGAAACCTATTCGTAATTTTACTATTACTTTTTTCTGCAATAAAATTGTAATTAATTGTCATTTTTCAATGCTCTCTGTCCGTTTTAAACTGTAATAGGGGGTTTGTTTTAATAACTCAATATATTGGTAACAGATGGCGAAACTTATGAATGTTCAAAATATTACCGTCTACAGCTGGGTAAACAATGTCATGCGTGCACTCTTCTGGTTCATCATCCTCTCGTAACAAACATGCTTGTAGTTTTAAACCACTTAGTTCAGTGGATGCAGGTACTTTTATTGTACTGTTACATTTCTCTGAGTCGAGAAGTACTCTTTCAATCTGAATTAAAATTTTAAGTTGAGATTTAAATAGTTTATATATTTGTAGTGTTTCTTTCGCTCAACAAAATATCCAACTTATTTAACTTTAATAACATTGTTTTGTTTAATTTGACAGGTGTCCTACTTCTGAATAATAATACTAATTTTGCTTTGCGGTTAAAGAAATTAAACTCGTTTTAATTAATATTTTTTTTAAAAATATGATTAAAGTTGACTTGAAATAAAGAAAGTCTTTCATTTTTGTAAAATAAAATTTGATAACAATAATTTTAGGTAGAAATTATGCTGGAATAGTAAGCATGTTTTCCCTATTTTGTCTCACAAAAAAAATACTTACTATGTTAGATGTTTGTCATAGACATAATCGCAATATTGGAGTGTGTGCCCCATGCCACGCATGTCTAGGAATGTGGGCTCACTGAGACATGGCACAGCTTCACTTGACTAATTACTATTGCTCCGTGTGTATCAATTTGAATAATAAATAGCGGGCCGCCATAAGTAAACAATACTTTTTTGTTTCGAATCGGCTTAAGAATGATTTGCTAAATATTTTATAGCAAGACATAAATGCTCTTATCGTCTTATTCAATTATTGTTTTTACAAAAAATAAAATTTACATGGCACTTGTGCCGATATCATACATAAATAACTTTTTATAAGTGTTTATAAACCAAATACGTCGTATGTTTATCTATGTATTTGGTTATGTTCTTCTTAATAGTTAATTAAAAACATGTAACTGTTCACTAATAACTTGTTGATAGCTCATTTTCTAGAAGTGTTCATGTTATTCTATAATCTATTTAGTTTTTACAAAAGTGGGTGTTACCATCCTCTAGGACAGTGGTTCTCAACCTGTGGGTCGCGAGACCCTTTCGCGGGGGTCGCCAAGGACCATTGGAAAACAAACATTTCCGATGATGATTTTCTTACAAACCGATTGATTTGGTCCAGCGGAAAAACCAGAAATGTCACCAATTATCATTTGTTAGATATCCCCCTTTGACCTATTCACCCCATAATAAAGCTTAAAACTACAGTGAAGACTACTGCACAAATCAGCTCGTTTACGGGTACTCGTGGATTATAAATAAGGCATCCTATAGACGAATCAGAAAAGTCCAGTAAAAATGTAGAAGAAAAAACTCCTCCTTTAATATCAAGTGATGAGCTTAACAACTGTCAAGTAAAGAAAACGTAAATAAATAAAGAATATAGGTCAAATGTCAGATGCTGAAATTACACCCAACAATAAATGCTACTATTGTTATCTACGATGAATATAAAGTGAACATTTAAAGGCAAAAGTAAATATCGGTTGAAGAAGCAGATTCTTTCTAGTCATAATACATGGGGTAAAGATAGTCACTGTTCAAGTTATATGTCATTAGAAGCAGTGTACTGAGAGGAAAATTTAGGATTAAGTTTAATCAATTGCAGTAGCCCTCACATGCAGTCAGTACTATTTTGCCCAAGCTCAACATGTTGTCGTATTAAGTTTCGTCTCTGTTAAAATCGCCCCTGATAAACGACGATTGCCTTATAAAGGCAAAAAATAAAAATAAAACGCAAAATAAAAAGTATGCTCGTCTACTGCTTCACGCCTTTTTTTTATTTCTGACCATTGAGTGATGACAGCATTACAATGATTTACAACATAGTCATTGTCAATCATTTTAAACATTTGTATTTAGTCCCATCTGATTAAAGGCTGTTAAAACATTATAAAATATCTCTATGTTTTCATTGTTATTGAAAATGCAGGCCATTATCTTTTATGTTATTAATCAAAGTCTTACAGTGAACTGAGTAATGACTGATGTGTATGTGTAAAATAGCATAACATAAGCCTATTCCATTAATGTCAGTACCAGTTCAAGGTCATAATAAGTCATATTACTTATAGGTCACTTATAATTTATAATAAGCTGAATGATAATGGCACTTTGAAAGTATAAACTTGATATAATTTATTACATTATCATTGAGTCGTTACACGGAAATTACACCCCCTGTACAAGATCTCAGTGGCTTGTACACTGCTTCAGATAAAAAAAAAATTAAGATTTTTTGAAAAATAATTGTTTTTTTATTTCGGCCACAATTTGCTATCTTATTTAGAGAGGTCACTTAAGTTTGATAAGTGATGCATATTAGATGTAATTGGATTTTAAAAAACATAAAATATAGTTAAATTAATAAATTTCAATTTTCAGTGGAAAAAGTTGACAAGTCACAATATTGAGTCAGTCTGATAATAAACTGTAAAAATCTATCACAAAATATCTAGTAACTGATATATTTTAAAAGTAAAATGGTATCACTAAATAGAGGCAAATTATAGAATTGTATTTTTACTTGAGCATATGTTGGATAATTTCAAACTTTAAAATCCCCTTTTCTCAAACTCTTCAAAATGTTACGTGTCTATTTTTTTACACTGATATCTTCAATATACCATCTTTTAGCAAACCATCCCATGACAATGGATCGTGTAGAGAAGAACATTAAGAAAATAAAATACAGTGAGGATTATTTGCAGTATGGTTTTACCTCAATAATTACAACAGGGATTGAGAAACCGCAATGTGTTATTTGTTGTGAAGTTCTATCAGCCGAATATATGAAGCCGAACAAACTAAAAGCCATTTTGATAGCAAGCATCCAAGCTTTGCCGGCAAGGATACCAAATATTTTAGAAGTAAAGCTGATGGACTCCAGAAAGCCAGACTTGAAACTGGAGGCAAGTACCAAAAACAAAACGTAGCAGCCGTTGAAGCTTCATATTTGGAGGCACTCAGAATCGCCAGAGCTATGAAACCTCACACCATTGCTGAAGATTTATTGCTGCCAGCGGTCAAAGACATTGTTCGCGTTATGATCGGAGATAAATTTGTTACGAAATTTAGTACAATTTCCATTATCCAACGACACTGTCCACAGAAGAATAGATGACATGGTAATCAAGTCTAAATACAGAAGTAGAATTGTTGTGGAATATGATCTTCGTTGTGCGCTTGCAAAAACTGCCCCGATTATTTCTGATCTGGTAAAAAAGAAGCAATCTCAACCTTCGCACTGACGTTGGCTTTTTACGCATACTGTCGCAAAATGTAGCAATGTAGTTTACTGTAGTTATGTTAAAACTGTTACCCATTCTACATCATGCTTCAAGACAAAATCTCATTTATTTGTTGTTAGAAATTAATAGTTCACAATTTATAATTATCTATTGTTTTTTGTGACCATGTTTGAATTATGTTCAATTTGTAACCATGGAAATAAATCCTGCATATCAGATATTTTCATTACCATACATAACAGAAGCAACATAACAGTTAAGAAGTAGCAAAGAACATAAGTTTATGGTTGGGGGTCACCACAGCATGAGGAACTGCATTAAGGGGTCGAGGCATTAGAAAGGTTGAGAACCGCTGCTCTAGGAGGTGGTGGAGTAAAGCAGTAAGCCAATGAAATATTTTAATTGTTACTTTATTTTGTGAGGGCTGCCTGGGAAACTCAAAAAGGGGCTTTGAGGTTTATAAGAAAATAATTAAAAACTGTCAGTTACCACTACCCAGCTTCAGTTTTTAACTTAAGTAACACAACATTTTAAGGTGTGTGTCTTTGTTTGAAGTTTGTTAGCATTTACTACTAATATCTTGAAGCAAAGCGTCGAGCCGAAGCACATTAGGCCCTCCCCAGCATACCCCTTTTTTCACCAAACCCGAAAAGCGGAATCTCTGATTGCTGGATTGATTGATATTGTATAACAGTTGTTTACCCAACCATTCATTAAGCAGAAGGGTTCCACATTTGGAGTTTCTGACTCTCCTGAGAAAGGCCAATATTTTAATCCCTATTAACCCTTGCCGTGCAGGATAGTTTTACAACCTTAATTGGACGTAGACATTCATATTGTACCTTCATATAGTTTGTAGGAACAGTATCATTTTAGGTTTACTTTCTGTATAGTATTCAGTATCTGAACATTATTTAGTATACGATGCGTCAAATATTACATTGGAGCGTCAATTTTCTAAATTTCAATTATCGTTTATGGAAGATGTTCAATTTTAATTTCTATTTGATCGTTCTCAGAGCGGGCGTCATGAAACGTATGTGTACAAACATCTGAAAACTATTCCAATCACGGTAGCACAATGTTGATAAATTAAACGATTTTTAATGTAACTTTGTGGGATACATGAAGTGACCAGATTGAAATAATGTGAGAACATCTTGATCGCCTATCGTGGGAATTGGTGAACCTTTATATATATTTTTTAAAGTATAAATCTCGACAATTTATTGGGGAGGGGGGATAACGCAATTTACCCATGAAACAAATGTCCTTTTTTTACAATTCTTCTAGGGTTTCACAAATTTTTTTTTAAAATATTCCACAACGTTCTATACTTAGCTTGGAATTTTTCAGCATGGCCTAAAAAGTTATTTAAGGAAAAAAGCAAGTGAAGGCTTTAATTGTCTTAACATACGCTATAGAGATTCAACTAGACTATGATATAGTCTTCAACGTCTAGCCTTTGCTTTTTGTTCTCTTAAGCATCACACCCCCCCCCCACTAATGAAGATGACATTATTTTAAAATTTCAAACATACATTTAAATCTTATGCTATTTTGTATTGTTAAGACTTCATCCTCCTTTGGCATGCAAATCAGTGCAGAGAAGACAAAAATGATGACGAATAGCACTAGTGGCATCACCACTGAAATTAAGGTCGGAGAGGAAAGATTAGAGACAGTTGGCAGCTTCAAGTACCTCAGAGCAATAGTCTCGGAACAAGGCTCCAGGCCCGAATTAATGGCCAGGATTGCACAGACCACGACAGCACTAAAGAGGCTCAAGAAAATATGGAACGACAAAAATATAGCCCCCAGCACCAAAATCAGGCTGATGCGCTCATTAATCCTCTCCATTTTCTTATATGCCTGTGAGTCCTGGACATTAACAGCAGAACTAGAAAGGAAAATAAAGGCGATGGATATGAGATGTTACAGAGGCATTCTTGGCATCTGCTATAGAGACCTCATCACCAATGAGCAAATAAAAGAAAGGATACGTCAGGCAATTGGGCAATACGATGACCTCCTGGCGTCTGTTAAAAAGCGCAAACTTGAGTGGTATGGCCACGTGACCAGAAAACAAGGGATCGCCAAAGAGATCTTGCAGGGCACTACTAGAGGAGGGAGAAGAAGAGGAAGACAAAGAAAAATATGGGAAGATAATATCAAAGAATGGACTGGATTACAACTAGGCGATGCTATGCGTAGGGCAGAAGACCGAGAGGAATGGAGAAGAATAGTGTACATGTCATCTGGGGCGCCCCAATGGTCGAAGGACTAACGGACCTGATGATGATGATGATGATGATTGTTACGAAATCTCACCGTAATGCATGATGTATTTTGTAAAAGCCTCCTGGCATGCACAAATAAGCCCCTTTCAACAATTTATTCAAAATTGACAATTATTTTTAAAAAGTAAAGAGAAGTAAATCACAAAAAAAAAAATATTTAATAAATAAAAAAAAATAATATTAATATCCCAAAAGAGAATCTTGGGTTGTTGTGCTCTAATTTCAACTAAATATTCTCTATTTACACCGCCTAAAATACCTGACAATCCTGTTATGCATTAGGAGGCCCTTTTATATAATTATCAGTTCAAATTCAATTAAAGAACTATGTCGAAAACAATTTCCTGAAGGAACTTATATTTTCACTTTAAAAGGGCCAGATCTGTATCGTTATTGTCGAGAGTATAACTATAATTGTCCTTTGTTTTATTTAAAATTGGAAATAGACCTGTCAAAACATCTTTAAAATTTTCTCAAAGTTATTCTAAAGCTATTTTAAGTTGTTGTTTTTTTATCCCTGTAAATGGGGGCCTTGTTAAAACACCTTAGATAAAGAACCTTTTTTTTTACAAAAACTATCTTATTTGTCAAATATTCAGAAAGTTTCAGTATTTCATTTGTCCGTTAAATGTTAATTTTTACCAAAGCACAAACATACTTACCTTGATGAATTTCTTATCAGCTTCACTCCATTTACGAAACTCGATGTACATTCCGTGTGTAACCTGAGATTGAGAGCAATCCACTTGACAAGACAACACAACTTTGTCACCATGGCTAACGTGACCAATTGCACACTCTCTGTTTGCCTTCTCTATGATGTACGTAAAATGATTGATGGTTTGGCCATGCACGTGTGCTAAGGGTAAATTAAAAATAAATATATTATACATTTTTGAATGGTGAATAAGTGAAATAGATTTCCAAAGGGGGTAAATAATGGGTATGAGAGAAATAAAAATCGTTTTTCAAAAGCAGGTTTTCATGGAAATTTCTTGTGTTCTTTGCGAGAAATTATTAAAATTTAAAAAAAAGAAAATTCATGTAGGTTTCATTGCTATATGGTTTTAGTGGAAATGTTTGAGCCTTTATTTATGTTGGTTTCCGACGTTTTATAAGCAACATTTTTTTTACAAAACTTCACATAATATAAAATTTGGTGTGTTATGTGTTCTCATAATCTCTTCGTCAATAACATACAAATATATATTTACATAAAGGGTTTAAAGGGGACCCCTTAAAGTGACAACTTTTAAACATGATCGACCGGGTCTTTTGCCTGTTCTATTAACCTACATAATATATTAGGGCTTGCAATAAAATAAACGAAAAAAACAAAGAATGTTTAGGTTAGATCCCTGGCTAAGTGTACAAAACAAAATATAAAAATAAACAAATTTAAAGGCTTATCGTGCCGGAAGTGGTCATCTCAATTAGTTTTATCATTTTAAGTTAAACTTTATTTTTTTTTTCCCAATGCTTGACCCCTCGCATGATTGAACCACATCGGTTGCCAGGCACAAGTCTGTAAGAGTTTGAAATCTTTTCAGCTTCTTCCACGAAAATAAATAGCAGTTGGCCAAAAAACGCGGGCCAACCATGGTAAGCGAATAAATTCTTTACGGGCCCAAGGCCCCCTTCCTACGCCTTTCGGTCCTAGTTTATATTCGGTAACACATACCAAACATTGTTTGGTTTCTCATAGCAAACATTCATCTATCACTTATTTTATACAAGGTTTCCACCGATGGCTTTAAGATTAAGTCAAGAAGTCAGATTACATAGATAAGAATGTAACGCTTTCTTCTTTATCTAAAAAATAATTGAAAAAAGCCTTATCAAAGAAAAACAAATTAGTCGTACTTCTTATACCTCGATATTTAACCAGATGAATGTTCTTTCAAGCCTCAATTTGTGGCTGGGTTTATAAAAATACTTAACATTGACTTTTAACTACATCTCGTACTGATTAGAACTTTCTTTTTCGATGAATAGGAAAAAAAAGTTATATTCTCATTTCGCTTAATAATTACATATAGCTTTAACTAATATGCTTGCATTGTAACTCTGCATTTGTGTGTGGTAAATGTTGTATACACTCTACACAGTCAACAAACACGAGTTATTTGCAACAATCAACGACTTACTTCACATTTCACACGAATACATTTTTAATAAGTAACAATTTTGTTTTATAATATCGATTTAGACTATTTAATTTACTTAAACTTCTTCATTAGTTAACGATATTTTATTAATATGCCGCTATTACGTAACGGCTCTTACTATCACAAATATACATTTAATGTATTTCTGTACGGGTACGTCGAATGCGTTTTGCTGCAATTGCACACAAACCTTTATATAAGGATCAAAGCCAAATGGCCAAGGACGCAAACACATTCTTTATTTTTTTTTAAAATTAAATTAATTGAAACTAAGATTAAGAAGGAGGAGTTTTTATTTCATGTTTTGTTTCGTGTTCCTTAGTATTGTCATCGTACTAAATAGTGAGTACTCTAGATCAGCATTTCCAAAATTGTAGTCCACGAACCGGCAACAGTCACCAAGTCTTATATTGCCGATCAGAAAAACATTACTATGTATGTTCAAATAAAGAAAATGTAATAAATGAATCTGGCATCGGTCCCTCTTTTATTTTAAAAATTTGTCCAGGCCTACTGGAATGCGTATCCGGAAATTTGATCAAAAGAAATTTGGTCGATGGAAAATTGATCGACGGAAATTTGATCGAACGGAAATTTGGTCGAATCGTTTTTTAAATGTATACGTTAAAATATTGCGTCAAATTTCTTTTTGAACGCATTATTATGTTTTACGATATAGTATAGTGCGTTCAAAAAGAAATTTGACGAAATCTTTAACGTTTGGACTGAAAAAAAGATTCGACCAAATTTCCGTTCGATCAAATTTCCGTCGATCAATTTTCCGTCGACGAAATTTCTTTCGATCAAATTTCTGGTAACCACTGGAATGACCTTTCCGTATTTTAATCCCTAGATTCTCTTTATTTTCTTTGCACTTTGTCGAAAATGCCGCCCACCTCTACATAGAGCAAGGAAAAACAAATCGACATTGGCCCGGCTTAGTGTAATTTTATTTAGAGTTTAAGCATATAATTTTCTAAAATGATAGGACACAATATATATTTTTTTCAGTTTCTGAAATGATAGAATAAATTGTCTTATTGAAAAATGTACAACGGTAATTTTGTTTCAGGAAACATCATGGATCAAATAATGGTTATTTATGTAAATTATGACTCCGACTATTTATCATCTGTAATAAATGTATTTACTCACCAAGGCCATTTATGAAAAGCAAGAGGATAACAAAATGATTCATGGTCATGTTCAGCGATCTATTTATTTCTGAAATAAGTACCAAAACAAGGAGCAAATAATGCATTTATTAATGTTTTAATGTCTGGTGCAAAAACTCCAAAGTGTTACTGTTGTTCACTATCATAGAACTAATTATAGAGAGTCAGAGAATTTGCTATGAGATTAACAGAAATCGTAAAAATGTGGAAATCAATAAATTAATTAAATAACGTAAGAAGGAAATCAAAATGTTCCATAAAAAAAAGAACAAAAAATATTGCAGAGATGCTGCTTATAGGTGATGGAGGTTAAGCAGTCGGAAGTTTAACATGTGGAAAACTTTTTTGGCTGATTGGAATCTTAAACATTGAAACTGTATTTCAAAATTATTTTCAATGTTTTATTAAACTCGCTCTGTGAATCAGAAAATGATTAATATGCTTATTTATTCATTTAATTTTATTTCATAGCATTGTTGTTATTTTTAAATTTATAGTGTGGTAAATTTCATTTTTTATTTGCTACTACCACGGGTATTAGAAAAAAAAAAGTTTGCCCATCTTGGCTTAGAAATATTTTTTTTTAATAATTATGCGTTTCATAATGTTCAGATATCAAATTGTGTTAACACTCAAGACAATGTTCTCTTGTAAAGCCCTATCTTATGCACAGAAAAGAAGCTTATATTTGTGCACAAATAATATTTTTACATTAACGTTCAAGACCAACTAAGCCGCAGTGCAACATCATGACACATTTTATTTATATAGCTCATATAAGGGCATGGTTGACTAAAGTGGAGTCGCAAAAACAAATTGAACAGGTCTCATCTCACAATAGGATTATAGAGACCATTTGTGGAAAATTTTAGCTCTCTGGGTCCAATAGTTTTCAGTCTACAACTATGAAACAAAACCACTTTGAACTCATTTTGTATATACATATGAATGAGCTAGCTTATCAAATGTAACACTAAAGAAGCGAATTCATCTAAGTGCCGCCTGATTCTTAAAAATAAAGATATTGATTTTCTATTATTATATGGAAATCGAATAAATTTGACTGTACTAAAAACAAAATATATCCGCTTTTATTTTAGTATATGTTTAAGTACAATTATCATAAATTTGAAAAATATATTAATTTCATAAGAACATTGTTTTAACTTTCAAATAAAAAGCTTAAAGTTTATTTGATGTTAAAACCGAGATTGACAAAATTGATAGTGTATCTTTCCCATTTTTTTACTTGTAAAAATACAATTATAATTGTTTGCCTTCTAAATGTGTGTGTTTTATTAATACATTTTAGCTTATTTTGTATATCAATTATTAAGTTTTACTTGTTTTTCCACTCCAAAAATGTACGTTTATCAAATGTATAAAGTAATAAAAACTTAGCTTCTAAGCATTTAAAAAGAAAATTCCTTTTAAGTTAACAGTGCAGCGAAACTGCATGGCCAAAAAGCAGTCAATAATTCAAATATCATTCATCCAAATAAGAACAAACCATATGAAGTTGCAATTGGCTCATTTTGGTATCAATAACTCAAAACCCAATTCGTTGACAGATTTCAAAATTGGTATAGATTTTAATGTTAAAATAAATTACCATAATATTAAATAGACGTTAATATGCGTAGCATGATACATTTTCTAGGTAGTAGACATATATAAGTGTCGTAGAAGGGATCTGGGACTTAAGAATGCTAATTACGTTGAGGGACATGCAATACAATATGTGGTTGTGTACGTTGGGGTTTATCATCCCGTGGATGACTTGATTTTTTTTAAAATTAAAAACTGTGAGTTAGGGGAATTTAATACTTTCATTTTCCCCAGGCAGCACAAGATACGCCTCAGCATAAAGGAAATAATTGGATAAATAATTACACTTATTAGGTACATATTTGGTTATGAGGATCAGGAAATAGGGTGTTTACATTTTTACGTGGCTGAAAATATCTTTACTCCAATGATATTACAGTCTGCTTTTACAAATTAACATATGTTTAAGTATTAAGAAAATCAATAGTGTTGACAAACGGGTATAGATTTACATACGTATACCCATGAATATCTAATCCCATTTTTTCTACACACGTGAAAATGTATTTTTTTTTAAAAAAGCAATGTGTTTATTATTATTTACAGTTCATGGGGGTGAACAAAGATAGTTTAAAATTTTCTTGAAAAAAATTTTTTTTTTGTTTTTACTTTGCGAATTGTTAATATTTTGATGAGATAAATAAAATTTCTTTTTCTTAAAAAACACAATCAATTTTGTCACAGACGTGAAAGGCGGTTTATCCTTTGTTCTTTAGACAAAATAAATTTTTTTGTTTCACAATTTCCTGATAATATAGTAGAAAATACAGCAAATGTTTGTTTATATTTTTAAGGAAGATATCAATATGCAGTATAGCAACTACAGTTTTTATTGTAAATTTAAGATTACTTTTCCTAAATTTTTAGCCAACATTTAACAATTAAAAAACACCAGACATTAAAAGTACTTCTTTAGCATAGAATATCAACAGTCTATGAACTTCTTTAGTGACACTAATGATATTTAATAAGTGATCATCTAGATTTGGTAATTTAAAGTCTTAATTGTTAAATTTATATACAAAATTTCATTTATTTCAATTGTCATCTTCATTTTATCACACGCGTATACACTAATTATGATATATCACAGAGGACACACACTATACAAATCTTTAACACAGCCTCCTACGGTGACAATAAGACTTAAGCATGACTGTCTTCTATGTCCTGTTATCTTTGGAATGGGCCACTGACTAAAACTACGCGTCACTTGAACAACGAAGTACACATTTCAATGCAAGCATTTGGAAGTTTATTTTTTTTTTATTTTTCTATTTTTACACTCAATGCATGAATAATTTTGATAGGGTGGGCTGTACTTCCACAATTCTATACACAATCCACAATGGCCAGCGATGCATGAAAAGCGAAGCTTCCGTGACTTAAAAAACTGCTTGTAATGTTTAAAAAGGCGTGCCAGTTTTCATTTTAACTTTCATGTGTTTAAATATAAAAATTTCAATCATACTATAGCAATGATTGCATCTGTGTGTATATCTATATATCTCTGTATCATCTATGAATCAATACATCTTTCTTTGTATCTATCTATATACATATTTATTTTTCTAGATAGCAATCTATCATTCTTCCCATCGGTATCTATCTATCTATCTATCTATCTATCTATCTATCTATCTATCTATCTATCTATCTATCTATCTATCTATCTATCTATCTATCTATCTATCTATCTATCTATCTATCTATCTATCTATATATATATCTATCTATCTATCTATCTATCTATATATATAAAAATGAATGTATGTATGTATGTATGTTTGTCTCGTATGCGCTCCCACACCATTCATGCGATTGCAACAAAACTTTGGTGAGTTGTTGGCCACCTACCTGGGCATTTAACTGCGACATTAAAAAACTTTTCAATTATTTCGTTTTCGGCCGTTGGCCCTTCATTCGTTTTTTTTCTTATACGAGCTTTGTAAAAAATATTTCCGTCTGCGCTCCTACGCCATTCGTCTGAATGCGCTAAATCTTGGGTAAAATGTTACAAGCACGCCCACAAAGGTTTGGAAATAATTATAAACGTTTTAAAATATTCCGTTTTGAGCCAGGGGCCCCGTGTTCGTTTTTTCTTATATGAGCTATATAAATATAGTTTAAAACCGAATGCGCTCCTACACCATTCATGCGATTGCGACAAAACATTAGAGAGTTGTATTCTACAAGCTCGCGCATTTTACTGGGTCATTATAACACTTTTAAAATATTTCGTTTTGGCCGTTGGCCCCAAAATCGTTTTTTTTTCTTATATGAGCTTTGTAAACAATAGATTTCGTCTGCGCTCCTACACCATTTATTCGAATATGCTAAAACTTTGACGAGATGTTGCAATCATGCCCACAAAGGTTTCTAAATTATTACAACCGTTTTAAAATATTCCGTTTTGAGCCAGGGGCCCCATGTTCGTTTTTTCTTATAGGAGCTATATAAATATAATTTCAAACCGTATGCGCTCCTACACCATTCATGTGATTGCAACAAAACTTTTTTGAAAGGTTGTCCATAAAGTCGCGCATGTTAATTAGTAATTATAATACTTTTAAAATATTCCGTTTTCAGCTGTTGGCCCCAAATTCTTTTTTTTCTAATATGAGCTTTGTACAAAATAATTTCGGTATGCGCTCCTATAGCATTATTCTGAATGCGATAAAACTTTAGTTAGATGTTTTTCCCACGCCCACAAAGCTTTTCCAATTATTACAACCGTTTAAAATATTCTGTTTTGAGCCAGGGGCCCCATGTTCTATTTTTCCAATATGAGCTATATAAATATAATTTCAAACCGTATGCGCTCCTACACCATTCATGCGATTGCAACAAAACTTTGTTGAAAGGTTGTCCATGAGGTCGCCCATGTTAATGAGTAATTACAATACTTTTATAATATTCCGTTTTCAGCCGTTGTTCCCAAATTCTTTTTTTTTCTTATACGAGCTTTGTACAAAATAATTTCTGTATGCGCTCCTATATCATTTATCTGAATGCGATAAAACGTTAGTAAAATGTTTTACCCAAGTCCGCAAAGCTTTTCAAATTATTACAACCGTTTAAAATATTCTTTTTTGAGCCAGGGGCCCTATGTTCTATTTTTCCTATATGAGCTATACAAATACAATTTCAAACAGAGCTAATGTGTGGATGGATAGATTTTTAATAAAATACAAATAGCGACATTAAATTGAGTGTGTCACATAGTAATTAGGTTTCTGAAGTAGTTACAACACTTTTAAAATAAACCGTTTTTGGCCGTTGGCCCCAAAATCGTTATTTTTCTTATATGAGCTTTGTAAAAAATAATATCCGTATGCACTCCTATACCATTTATCTGAATGCGATACAACTTCAGTAATATGTTTCTCTTTTTTTAATTTTGTGATATAATAAGTAGGTTTCTGAAGTAATACAACAATTCTACAATATTCCGTTTGTGGCCGGGGGCCTTAATTCGTTTTCCACCATTTATTATCTATATAATTATCGTATGCATTCCTATACGATTCATCCGATTGCGATAAAAACTTTGGTGAATTGATATGCGCGCTCCCGCAAATGTTTCTAAATTAGAACAACATTTTACAATATTTCGCATGGGCCGATGTCCTTAAATTCGTTTTGTTTTCTTTAACAAACTTTATCAAAATAATTTCAAACGGAGCTATCAACTCAACCGCCCTTGAACAAATGCCAACAGACATCAATTTGTAGCAAGAGCAGAGAAAACACGTTTTTGCATGTTTAGTGTAGAGAGTATTTTTGTTGTTTTTAGTAATAAGCTTGAATTTTGTGACGTATTTTAGAATCGGATATAGCTTTGTAAATGTGTTGTGATTTTGAATAGCAATGATGTAGTAATACATCTATTATATAAGAATGATCTATGCTGACCGTAACTCACAAAGAACCGATACGATTTAAATACGTTCCCATTTTTTAAAACAATCATAGTTTTCTTCTATTATTTTAAGGAACTCGAATCAATGGTAATGCGAAAAATATATTGTATATTCGCTTTAATTTTAATAAAATTTTAAGTATTAATAATATAAATTACAAATAAATCTGGAGTAACAACTAAGGAACTATTTTAAACATTTTAAATGTGGTTGAAAGTTATAAAAATTAGTAAAACAAATTATAATCAAAGAATTACACTGTAATCACATTTATCGGGGAAACCAAAACATCTGTTGATTTTAGTGCATTTTTAAGTAGTTCCAAATATTGCGTAATAAAAGTAAAACTAATTTGTTCTAAATAATAACGCAAATGACGTCAGAACTCAAATTGTCTATTTATTCAATGCAAAAATTTATCTGATTTAATAACCGCCCCCTAATAAAATTTTATTATGTATTTCCCCCTTCCTAAAAGTAAAATTAATAAATATAATAGATTGTTTTTTAAATTGCTACAATTTAAAAAATGAAATACAAGTTTTGCTTTTAATTTTTAACGTTTAATAAATTTTTATTTTTATTCTTTCCAAAAATATACATTTATGAAATTTATAAATTAGTAAAAAAAAAACAAAAAAAAACAACCTTTAAATATACTTTTAATACGAAAATGCCGTTTAATGCAATCAGTGCAGCGAAACTACATATCCAAATAGCATCCACTAATGCACTTATCACTCATTTAAATAAGAACAAAGCATTTGAAATGCAAAAAAATGGTTTTTGCGTAAGTAAGTGGATTACAATCCCGTGGATGATTTTATTAATTTCTTTAAAACTCTGTTTGGGGGAGGGGGAAGTTGTAATTCAATAGTTTAATTTGCACATGGCAGCACACTATACGTCTCAAAATGAATTTGACAAATAATTTGCCTTCTTAGGTACATATATATGGGGGTTAGGAAATAGGGTGTGTACAATTTTATATCTTTAAATCCAATGATATTACTGTTGTGAAAAATAGATGCTATATTCTCATTTTACGAATTAAGAAAATCAATGACGTTAACACAACGTAAGTACATTTACAAAAGTATATCCATGAATATCAAAACCCATTCATTTTACAAATAATTACCAGTTTTGGACCGGGGCCCTATAGTAGTTTTTCTTTCTAATATGAGCTATTTAAATATAATGTCCGTATGAGTTCCTATACTATTCATCTGAATGCGATAAACTTTCAGTGAGTTGTTGTGTGCAGGCCCGCATTAGGTTTCTAAAGAAGTGCAAATATTTTACAATATTCCGCTTTGGGCCGGGGGCCTTAAATTCTTTTTTTTTCTTATATGAGCTATGTAAATATAACGTCAAACAGAGCTATTACATAAGTGGGTGGAATTACATTAAATATAAACTGTGACATTTCATTTTGTATATGTGACTTAATAAATAGGTTTCTGATTTAGTACAAATATTTCAAAATATTATTTTTGGGGCCTGGGGCCCTAAATTTGTTTATATGTAATAAATGAGTCATATAAATATAATTTCAAACATAGCTATTTCATGGGGGTATCAATTCGCTATAAGTTTTGGGACTAAATTTCGAAAATCCATGCTTCCCACACGGGCAGCTGCGTGTGGTCTGCTGACACTTCTTAAAACCTTCTAATTAATTCGAATACGCACCAGACGGTTAAAAAAAAGGTGGTTATTAGAAGAACTTACAACAAAATTATTAAAACACAGACACTTTATTTCGATGAGTGGCATTGCAACGCATGCCGGGTACTCGCTAGTCTATATATATATCTATCTATCTATTTACCTATCTATCTATCTTTCTATCTTTCTTTCTATCTATCTATCTATCTATCTATCTATCTATATATCTACCATTCTCCCTACCTACCTACCTACATATCTATCTACCTACTTACCTACCTACCAACCTACCAGCCTATCTACCTTTCTACTTACCTATCTATCCATCCATCCATTCATCCTCTCACCCACCCACCCTTCCATCCATCCATCCTTTCATCCATCCATCCATCCATCCGTCTAGCTATATTTTATCTACATCTCTATCTATCTATCATCTATCTGTGTATTTGTCTGTCTGTCTTTCTATCTCTATTAAATGTTCACTTGTGTAAAGTGATTCGGTTTTGATATTCCTGGGGATAATTATGAAAATATTTTTATGCTTTGTTAAAGTCATTGATTTTCTTAATTGGTTAACAAATATGTAAAATGAGAATATACCTTCTTCTTTTTTTTACAACTGAAATGTCATTGGATTGAAAGATATTGTCATCCAAGTAAAAATGCATGAACTAAATTTCCTATTTTCGATATAAATGTATCGAAGAAGGTTAATTATTGATCAAATTTATTCCGAGGCTTATCTTGTGCTGCACTGGGCAAAATGAATGTATAGTGTATAGTGGGCTACACAGAGTTTTAAAAAAAAATAAATCATCCACTGGATTGTAGCCCCCTTACTTACGCAGAAGATTTTTGTTTGCACTTAATATGCTTATTTCTTATCTAGATCAGTGATAAGTGCATTAAAATGCTATTTGGCTATTTAGTTTTGCTACACCAATTTAATTAAACGGCATATTCTTATTAAAATTATTTTTAAATGTAGAGTTTTTACTACTTTATAAATTTCATAAAAGTTTATTTGTGTAATGAATAAAAAGTACAAACTTATTAAATGTTAAAAATACAAAGCTAAATTAGTATTTAAGTTTAGCAATTTAAAAAGCAATCAATGCTATTTATTAATTTTACTTATAAGAAGGGGAATGTACATCATCAGTTTTGTCACGCTCTTTTATTAAATTAGATAACTTTTAGCTTTGGCGAAACAGGCAAATCGCACTATGACGTCATTTGCATGATTATTTAGAACTAATTAATTTTAATTTTATTTCGTCTTATTGGCAATGCGCTAAAGAACTCACTAACAACAACTGATGTTTAGGTTTTCCCGATAAATGTGATTAATCTTTTATCATATTTTTTCTATTTAATTTTTTTTTCATAACTTTTAAACGCATATAAAATGCTTCAGATAGTTCCTTAGTTGTTTCTTTATATGTATTTGTAATTTATAATATTAATACTTAATTTTCTTAAACCTTTGCTAAAATAAAAGCGGAAATATAATATTTTTTGCGCATGTAAATTTTTTCGATTTCCGTAAAATAATAGAAAATAACTATGATTGTTTTTAAGATTCCGAACGTATCAAAATATTTTCGGGTTTTAAGCGTTATGTCCTTATATCTCATTCTTATATAGTATAACTTGAAAGTGAAACGATATTATAAATGAAAAAAAATGAGTTTAGAATTGAAATAAATATATACTTATACAAGAAGATATTTCAGTGTTAATATAAATGGTCCTTACATTACAATTTTGTTGTATTGATATAAACGCTTAAACAATTTTGAAAAACACAACTATTTTATGTTATATTACCAAGTATGCTATAAATATTTGGAGGCTATTAATAACTTCTTTAATTTCGCATGTATAAGAAAAAATAGTTGTTTTTTTCGTGTGTTTTAATAGAGATGTGCTGCGAAAATCTGGGGAGGATTTAAATGTGCCCTGAGAGATAACACAATGTTGGGGTGCACTGATTGGTTGATTAAACAATACGCGGAAAATGTCAAGAAATTTATAGAAAAATATTTTTTACGTATTTTGTTCAGGTGGGGGTTTGCAGGGAGGGGCATTAGGGTTGATTTCGTTTACCTTGATTACTTTTAAAGGCCGCCTTGGAAATAATCCTAGATACCCATGAGACTCAAGTGTGGTCTCCTCCGTGTTGCTATTGTCAGATTTTTGTCCCGTGTTCTTTCTGAGACGCTAAATCAGTGATGCATGTTCTTTTATGTGAATACTACACGGCTGGATAAAGGCTTTTATTCATTGGCTTGTATGTCATAATGTTTCAAATAGCATTTAAAAATGTTAAACTGGTTTCTTTGTTGTCTCCTGTGCTACTTCGTTGATAATAATAAGAAATAAAAAGTGTGTGTGGGGGGGGGGGGGGGTTTTACACTGCACTCCGGTTATGTAGGAGGAAATAAGGTAAACAAGGAATGGGAAAATCTGAAAAGGACGCAACTAAACAATGACTGTATCGGCAAGAAGCCTGTTCCGTTAACAAAAACAGTAAAACCTATATACAAATTAAAATAAACACTTAGCTGTAATGAAGTATTCCAAAGGACAGCAAGAGAAATGTAATAGAACATACATAGGTAAGATAGTCAATACTGATAATAGGTGAAAGCAGCAGTGTTCAGTTCGAAGATATTGAAGATAGCAGTGAAGATGAAGAGTTTCTTGATTTCCCAGATAGCAGCGATTTCTGAGTAAACTTTTGTAAAAACATATGAGAACCAAGTTTCTTTGTTGAAACAGTTGCTTTTACTGCCATTTTACGTTATTTACCTTATAAGTGTTAATAATATTAATTTAAAAAAAGTTCTGAGCTACACTTATTTTGCTTTAAAGTTATTTATTTGAAATTTAAGTTTATTTACCAAAATTTCCTTTTTAAAATGAGGTGCGTGTTATACGCCGATGCGTGTTATACGCCGATAAATCATTTACAACATCATTTAGGTAAATATTAAAAAAAAAACGGGTGGAATGTGTATATGTCGGTTGCGGAGGCACGACAAACCTTGTAACACTCTTTATGCAGTGGTTTCTAAGTTTAATTTTTACATAACTGCCCAAACGATCACCCAAAATGTTTGAATACAACTCCCACCCCTCAAAAAAGTGAATGGGGTAAAATGCATTTTTTGTCTTGATAATGCATTAAAGAATTCTTAATTTCAACGTTGCTGTCATTTTAGGTGTCAAGATTCACAAACATACCTGAGATATATTTGCTTGGCAATAAAGGAAAAGCAATAAAGATGGTTATTTTTTTTTAAAAAATCATTTTTAATATAAACCGACGCCACCTTGTAAAAAAAATTCCGAAGCCTATGTGTAACTAGATTATGAAGATATTAACGACGGATATATCTTAGCAGTACACGCTGTTTACGTGGGCGGCAATCAAGTCGAAATTGATGGGTACCGAAGGTTTATAACCGATATTAAAGGAGATACAACATATATAGGATTCAATGCAGTGTCAAACGAATATGAAACAATTGATGATAAAATGAAAGGACAGCTTCAGCATACGATATCTTGTCATAACTGATAAGACTGTACAAAGCTTTACACAAAGAGTTATGTTCTTTCTTTCTGATATAATTTAAACCAAGGTGTGTTGTTACTTTGACTGGGTTATTGCAACGTCCTGTCGTGCTATTACGGTGATACGAACGGCAACGTGCAGTGGTGGAGATACGTCCTTTGCAAAAGGTGAACAGAGGATGACAATAGAAACACAATCAATGTTTTCTCTGTTACTCATGGTAACGTCACTTGCTAATATAATATAAAAAAAAAACATGTTAAACGTGTGCATTGCAATCACTGTGTTTCTAAAAATAGTTTCTTTCTCGTATAAGTAGTTAGCTGTCCTTGTTTGTGATAAATATTACATTTAAATATAATTGTTATAAGGAAACCTAGTTCATAGCATCTAAATGTGTCAACAAAATATTGTTATTTCATTTTTAAAAAAACTATTTGAAATGTATCCGTTTATTAAACTAGAGTAAGTTGAGGTGGTTTCTATGAGTTGTTTGTCATATTGTAGAAGGTGGGAAGTATTGACTCAATGCTTAGGTGTTCTTCTTTTGTTTCATTTTAGAAAATGTGTCCCCATCTAGTAAACAGCAGGTCACTGGGTTAAAATAATTTATATCGCTTTAGATGATTGCAGCGCTCTCTCGTTATAAACAGACATATTTAACTATTTCATAAGCAAACAGACATAAATATACAAATGCACATGCTTATATATAGGCATACTACTATTTTTCTCAAAATGTTATGAAGAGACATGTTTACTTTTACGACAATTACTTTGTTTGTTGTTAGCTTAAATTATTGTTATTAATTACATCAAAAAATCATTATAAATTATATAGATACGAATTTTTCATCTGGTTTCTGGAAGGAACAAAAAACCTCACAAAATTGTAAGACTGAAAACATTATGTGTTATGTAACCAAAAAATATTACATATCATTTGGATCAATAAAGACAATTTTATCTTGTTATTTTTATTACATGCCAACCTACTTTATATGCGATTGAACAACATGATGGTGACATTGTGACAACTCAAAAAGCAACACCAATATTATGTAAAAATTACTCATAATTAAATATAATTAATTAAATTATATTTTCTTGTAGCTGTAAGAACTAAGACTCAAACGAAATTATCGATTCTTGATAAGGTAAAGAAATTCCAATACAAAAAAACACGCATCAAAAAAGGTTTACAAATTATTGTCTCTTGGATTTGGTCAGTTCTTCTATTTGTCCTTTTCAATCCTAAACTATATTTTATATGCGCTGTACATAAATCAATAACCAGTACTAAAAAAAATAACTGACTTAGTTTCTATTACAAGACAACCAATAAGACACAAAAATAGGTTACAAATAAGTCCGGAAATTCCCAATTTCATTTGTTTGCGTAAACGACGACCATTTTATTTGTGTGAACGGTACGTTTTTAACGTAAGGTAAGAATATATTTTGAATAAATATCAGTTTTAACCTAAACATTAACAATTCTTTTATTATATTAACAAAGATGAAACTTCATTGTTTCTTTATTTCACAAGTCTAGACACCACACATTTGTAAATTATTGAAGACGGGCAAATAAATTAATTTTATGTTAACTATAAAATATGGGTAGCCAAAATATGTATTTAACTTTAACTATATTACAAGAAATTGTGTATTAATCTTTTAGATGTCAAGTGGCTATGAAAACTAATTTCATATCACTGTATTTTCTATCCCTATTAAAGGATATCGTTGTTTTTTTATAGTTGTGCCAGTAGACTTAACTGAAATTAACATTTATTTTAAAGTTGAGCTATGCATTTTTATTGATAATATTATAGATTTGTTATATGTATGTAACAAGTGTGGAAGCTAGAATAAATTTGAAACTATTTAACAAAATAGATTCACATAAAGCCCTTCATCATTAAAAAACAAAAGTTAAGTGAATTAACATTTAGCCCAATGCATAGCATTTCCAAGAACCAGAGGACGAGGTATCTTATATTAAACACAAATGAATTTGAAAAGAATTGGGCGAAAGTCATGCCTATAACAAGAACGAAAACAGGAAAACGATACGGCAGACTTGTAACCTGGGCGATGTGGTTTACGCATTAAGTGTATGTTGTCCAAATATTATTTTGAAATTTAAAAAAAAAATAATCAAAGTAATAAACATTAAAAACAATATATATATATTTATCAATAGTGTTAGTTTATCATCTTAATTCTTTGTAAATTTTAAAAAAAATGTATATTTTTTCCCAACAACACTTTCTCACAATGTTTTGTTTCTGTTGTTTTTTTAGAAATCGAAATCGAAAGACAGGCTGACGCCAAAATTTAATTCTGACACAAATTGCTATATATATTGTGAGTAAATTTACCAGTTGTCTTTAAATAAGGTCGCTGTACGTATCTAGAAATATGGGGGATGGGAGGACTGGGTTAGTGAATTTGTGATCATGTTTTACGAGATGATAAAACGTTTATGAAACTTATTGAAAACGGGGAGTGTGGGCTTGGAGTAGTAATAAGAACCTTTCAAAAAGCTTGACATCTTTTAGGTTTTCAGATGGTTCATAAATACATCAATAGCAGAAATAATGAACGATATTTAGTGATGATTTCCAGAATTTTAATTTATGGAGATTCTGCTCTTTTTTATTGATTTTTTTTTTTTTTAAATTGTGCTTACTATTTTTATAGTGTTGTTTTTTCTTTTGCTATTTTTATATTTTAAATATAGTTAGTCACCAATGTTTTGTCAATTTTAAAATTGCATTATTACATAGTAATCAAAATGACATAGAATAGATAACTTTAAAGATAGGACACACTAAAGAATCTGACAAATCTTATAGATTAATAAAACATTGCAATTATGTTATTAAATCATCATCATCATGTCCGTTAGTCCTTCGACCGTTGAGGCGACACATATGACATGTACACTATCCTTCTCCATTCCTCTCGGTCTCCTGTCCTACGCATAATATCGCCTAGTTTTAATCCCGTCCATTCTTTGATGTTGTATTCCCATCGTTTTCTGTGTCTTCCTCTTCTTCTTCCCCTTCTAGTAGGTCCCTGTAAGATTTCTTTAGCGAGCACTTGTTTTCTGTTCAACTGGCCATACTATTCAAGTTTGCGCTTGTTTAAAGACTTCATGAGGTCATCGTACTGCCCAGTTGCTTGACGAATCCTTTCTTTCACTTGTTCATTGGCGATATGGTCTCTATAGCAGATGCCAAGAATGCGCCTGAAACATCTCATCTCTATCACCTTTATTTTCCTTTCAAGTTGTGCTGTTAATGTCCAGGACTCACAGGCATATAAGAAAATGGAGAGGATTAATGAGCGCATCAGCCTGATTTTGGTGCTGGGGGCTATATTTTTGTCGTTCCATATTTTCTTGAGCCTCGTTAGTGCTGTCGTGGTCTGCGCAATCCTGGCCATCAATTCGGTCTTGGAGCCTTCTTCCGAAACTATTGCTTCGACGTACTTGAAGCTGCCACCTTTCTCTAATCTTTCCTCACCCACCATACTTTCAATGGTGGTGCAAGTGGTGCTATTCGTCATCATTTTTGTCTTTTCTGCACTGATTTGCATGCCAAAGGACGATGAAGTCTTGTCGAGACTCTTTACTAGGTTGGCTAGCTCTTAATCACTTCCAGCCAGTCCGTCTATATCATCCGCAAAGCGTAGGTTGGTGATGTTCTGCCACCAATGCTGACTGTCCCTGTATGCGTTGCCAGGTCATTTGACATAATTCTCTCTAAGAAGATGTTGAAAAAAAGGGGGGGGGGCAAGCAGCCTTGTCGTACTCCAACCGTGGTCTTGAACAATTCCCCGATGTTATTGTTATAAAGAGGGAATTTTCAGAGAATTTCCTGAGTGACTATTAAAACCCTGTAGTAGGCTTTATAGTGTATACATTAATTTATTAAAATTAAGTTTTAACCAAGAATTGTAATCAATTGTTCCTTACAATACAATTTACTATCCTTTAAATTGTAGCCATTTATTTTCAATGACCAAAATAACCCAATTTAAAAAAAAAGAAATTTTAGATATGTCACTTGTGTAACGAGCCCCAAGTACAACAGTTAGGGTATTTATCCGCTGTTTAGGCTATTAATAAGTATTACTATACCTTTTACTCGAGTAAATAAATATATTTTCATCGATTTGAAAATTTCTTCTATTTGTATTTCCTAATACACACTCCTACGTATTTCTGTAATATTTTCCTTGAACAATTGTACTTATCTAGTTTTATTTATCCAGAGATTTAGGTATATTTTCAGCCTACAACTTATTACAAATTTTCATTAAAAATAAATTAATGTAAAAAAATTTCATGCAAGTACTCCAAATTAATTATTATTTTATCAAATAGTTTGTATTAAAAGTTAATCCCTGTTTATTTCGTCTTTGATTTGCATTCATTTAAATCACAAAATTCACCTGGTAATACAATTATTAATATTGACACAATCTTGTATGCAAAATTATATATTTTTAATGGAGATTTCCAAACGTACAATATGCTGATCAACTGGATGTTTAAAAAAAAATAATAATAATTTCTAAGCATAGAACTTGTTTAATGCAAACATCGTGTTTAGACTATTTGATGTGCTTAAAAAATAATTTTTAAAGATGAAAAATGTCAGAAATGAGCGACATGCGGTCCGAGAGTCACATGCAGCCGCTGAAACATGTATTGCTTCTCATTAGACCTGGCGAAAACTTCTTTAAGACTTTCTTAATTTTTAAGTTTCAAACAAGTTTATGCAAAAGCCTTTAAGTAATTTTCAGCAACCAAAAAAAATGTATGATTTACCTTCTTATTATGAAAATTGTACTCAAATGGAAGTTTCGAAGCCTGTCTCTAATAATTTTTGATGAAATATGTCCTAAATAAGATTTGTAAAAATCTGTTCAGGCCAAATATTTTATAGATTTCAAAAGCGTTTAAAAATATCAGCTACAATTATTAGCACGGTCTTTCTGAACTCAGTTCTTCTACTCAAGCTAGCATATAATTCTCAATGGCGTAATAATGGAGGCCCTACTGCAAATTGTTTGTGAAAAATTTTGACAAACATACAAATGCTGCGACAAATTGTTGTCCCTAGACAATTTGAATGACATTGCAACTAAACAAGTCTTATTCTAAGGTGCTAATAAATGCTTGTACATATTTAATCTGCATTAAAACGTTTCCAGTGAAACTACATCGTACCCAAATTTAAAAAAAAAAAAAATGTAGGTCTTATAAGACAAATAAATAATTAAGTGAAAAAAGCATCTTTATAAATATTAATCAGCCGTACCACTTTGATCAATTCATTGCACTTTCTACCAAGAAAGTTTTTTTTTTAACATTGCCCTGATGAATTCTCTTACATTTCCATAAACATGGGTGAACATAATTACGGCTTCATTTTTTGTTTTTAATTTTCAAACTACACACATTCAACTTTGTTTAATGTCAATAGTATTTTGTAAGCCCAATTTAATTTTAAAAATGAATTGATAAATATATTGCTTCTACATCAGCCCTGTCTTTGGTGAGACTTGACTAACTATAGCTACTTTTTTTTAAAAACACATTTTAACAGACTAGATCACATAGATTTAAACTAAAAATGTATTCCTACTTTTTAGTGCAAAGTAACATGGCGAAGGGCAAGAAAGGTAAGACAATAATTGGCCATTGCTTTGGACTATATATATATATATATAGGTATGTAAGCTTTCTATAAGTTGTATTCTAAAAAGATTTAGCTATAATACTCTTGATGAAGTCGAAATGTTCAAAAAAAAATAATAATATTTTTCTGTTTTAAATACAAAGTTGTATTAAATAAAGTTACAATCGTCTCAATCATTTCAGATCCGGAAGTTTTGAAATCACACTCAAAAAATTACACGTCACTATGGCCCATAGTATGGGCAAAATGTGAGTCTGGCAGAGGTAAAAATAAAATTATTAATTTTTCTTTCACATATATCACATTTAAATCAGTGGTTTTCAAAAGTTTTCCGACCATAACTCTCTTGAAGCCATAATCTCATCAAAGGCGTCCCTTTCTTTTCTCTGAAATCAATTTAAGCATTTTCAGAATAATCGATTTTATAATCGTCTATTTAAGATATTGATACAGTGAATAAATGTTAAAGCTGAACATATAGAAATAGAATGTTTTATTAAAATGCATATTAAATAATATTTATGCTTTTTTATGTTTGATATATTTGGTAGAATTGGTTAAATTACATAAGTGGTACCAAAACAATTTTAGGTAACGTATCTAATGTTTTCACTGGCCAATTATCATATAATAGTTTATGCTACTTTTATAATGATATCCATGTTTCTACCTTTGGTGTGAATTTTCATCGCTGAACCTAAATTCAATATGTCTTGTGTTTATGCAATGCATTTGCAAGTGGAACATTGTGATGACCACACTAAAATACGTTCGATAAAAAAATTTTAAGGTGCAATAACTAACTCCTTAAAACCTTCCACTCTTCTAATGTCGATCTAAATACCCTCTGAGGCCAAATCTCTTGAATACTATTTCCTAAACATTGGCTACTGTAAAGTATTGTTTTAAATGAATTAGCCCTTCATAAAATTCACTTGGTGTCTTGATCACAAAATAGCATCCTAAAGTTTTCTCCTAGTTCAAACGGAATAGTACAATATTTTAACTCGAGTTGGTTCACATAGTGCTTGTTTGAAGCTATTTTAAATATAAATAGCAACATAATCTTAAAGGTAAGCAAGCCAGGATGATTTCTTTGTTTTAAGCACCCAATGACGAATTAGATTTTCAAAAATATAAAAAAAATATTTTCAAAGGCCAGTGAACATTGATTTCTTACTTGCGAGTCTTCGATAATTTGATGAGAAGCATTTTCAATAAAAAACAAAGTCAACTTTATACTAACGAGTATTGTCATCAAACACGTATTTATAGGATGATAATAACTTTCGTACAAATACCTCAGGAAAACAAATTTGACAATATGTCAACATTCTTTATATTCATAAAAAATAACATAGTAACTTTAGCAAATATATTGTAATAATATTAAGATAATAGTTCAACATATATATATATATATATATATATATATATATATATTGTTTTCTTTGTAATACAAATGATGAACTTAAATTTCTCTTAAATGTTGTTTATGATTTTTTTTAAAAAATGAATATATACTTTTTTCAATATCATATTTAACGATATATTTGAATGCTCTTTGTTGTCAGATTCGCCTAAACAGACCCCAGAGAAACAGGTTGGTCTTAAAAATGAAATGTCTATTATTAATTATTATTATGTTCTGTTATATTCAAGAAAACTTGTTTAATTTGTTATAATAAAATATTATCGTTTTTATGTCTTTTTTATCGCATCCTTTCCATAAATAATATAATTAACTAACAATAAGAGTTTTCAACTGCGATAAGGCCTTCAAGTAGATAAATGTGACAGGAAGTTTGGGTTAATAAATTTGATTTTGTAAATGTATTTATTTTTACTGACGTTTGCATTTGATTTCGGTATAATCATTATTAAAGCCAAACCTATATTGTATTATTTACACAAATCTTTTGTGTCTCAGTTGTCTATATACATATAAAAGTGTGAAATATACCAGTGTGGCCCCTTAGCGAGTAACAACAACTCTGCCCCCTTCACCGGGAATGGGTTAATTGTGCTCTCTCAAACTTACCCTAACTAATATAATCATGATTGTAGATGTGCCAGATAGTTAAAGTGAATACTTTACATATTTGTACAAATAATCAAAATATCAAAGTATTTTTAAATTTTATTATTTCATTAATATCATTTTATCAAGCAATATTTGAGCATTTGAATGTTTCCTTTGGTTAATGTCTAATGTATATTTTTCAGTGCCCTGTTTAATATCACGTAAAAAACCTTCATTAAATATGTTTATAATTTTATGACATGACTTTGATTTCAGCAAAGCTTTAGAATCGCGCTAAAACTAAATTCTACAAAATTTAACAGAGAGAACGCAAAAATAAACGCTTTGAAAAGATTCCAAAATGCAGATTATTATTGAAAAATTCATGATGCAATGTCTGTATCATGTCGTGTGTACTGTATTTAGTGTAGGCACCAAGAGAAGCATTTTGTCGATTAAAAGTCAGTTGAATTGGTAGAATCTGCAAGCTCTCAACACAGATCTTTTGGAGTAGTCAACCTTATTGAGCTTGTGCTTAAATTTAATTCCTGCAGTAATTACAGTTATTGACGTTTAACAACTGATTGAATTGATATTAGTAACATAAATACATGCGTCACATTTACTTTTCCTGAAATAAGCTACAAACATCGGTTTTTCTTTTTTCATTGATGGTCACCTCATACAATTTAGTGCAAAATGGGTTGTGTCCCAGATAATGACGTGTAAACGTAAATGTTTGGACGAGATCCTTCAATCCATGTAAGAGGGTATGTGGAACAAATCCATAGACACACAATCAAGTTAAAGGCTTCCTCTAGAGCAACTAAATAAAAATAATAATAATTTTTACTTCAATAAACAGTTTTAAAACCAGTGTATTGGTGACCCGCAAAAATACATTTTATTTCTAAATCGTTTTTATAAAAAACATATTGACACAGTAAAAAATATTTGTTTAAAGAAACATACATACACTTGAAAACATTTATTTAATGAAGCATATTATAGAAACTGTGAAAAACATTCATTTAACGCAACATATAGACACTAAAAATTGAGTAAATGTAAATCTTGAGATTCGGTGAGCTCTGAGATGGTATACACTAGGACGTAGAGAAGGGTTTTGGTGATGAGATGAAAATTAGTGGCTTGTAGGCTTTTAGGTAATGGGTGTTAATAAGAGTTTGCATCAGATGTGCATATGTCTTGAGATAAGGTGACTCTGTGGAATTTGTGTACAGTTCTGTGAAATTGGGTGGTAATGGTCAATGGGGTAAGAAAGATTTAAAATAGCTAAGGTGATGGTTATATATGAGAATGGGATGGTTACTGGAAGTTATTAAAGACGACGTTGTGAAGGGAACGAAGAGAAGGATTAGCATTCACGTGGTTCACCTTAATAGTTTTTCGCTAATTAAAAGAATGTAAAAAGTCGGTATACTTAAAGGGATCAGGAATCAAAGTTTCCATACATTTTGCTTTTACCTTACTTTTAATTAAACACAAAGTATTTGACAGTTTCTGTAATTACTATTTTAAAATAATGCACTTTGGAAAAACATGGATGAAGGTAACCTTTATATATGACAATTATTGAAATCAGCAATGCTAACACTCCGTAATGTGACTTAAAGTGCGTGCATTTTTTAACTTAAATTATTTGCCAGTTTAAGTCTATTATATCTTTAGAGTGTCCATAAATGAGACACTGCACAAAAATGATTGGGCGAAACAAAATGGGAATACACCTTGATTACTACAAACGTAGAGTGTTAGATTCAGTATAAAATAAACAATGATGTAAATGTCATTAAAAAATTAGCACTGTAAAATAGGCTCATGTATCATAAAGACAAATTTTAATAAAGTCATTGAAAAATATGCATACGGACATTTGATATTATTTCTAGCTTCATGGTTTTAATCAGTTTTAAATGTGTCAGTAAAAATGTCTCCTGCAAATGCAGGTTATTTAAAATATGTATTTGTTATTTTTTATTGACTTGGCAACTCTTCTTAAAACAACTAATTTACATGTTACACATAATCATCAGAAAAAAATGTATATTAAATACGTAAATTTATATTTTTAATAGAGTAAATAACACATTGTTTTTCTTATAAATTTCTAAAGAAATTGAAGAGCCCATTATTTCTTAAAGTAATCATCGATGGAAAGGAAAGCACAGTTGATGTTCAAGACATCGGGACATTTGGACAGGTAATTTAATTGAAAATAATTATAATACGTGTTTAATTTGTGCAGAACAAATTCACTGATCAAACTAAACATTATATAAAAATCTTGAATTAAAAAAACAATTAATTTTATCAATTCTTATTTTTTGAACACATTTAGAAATTCTCATCTTTTTTAGTTTTCTTTTTTTTGGACCATATATATATATTGAATTTAAAGAATACATTATTTTTCTAGAGCTTAATAATTTTTTTTTTTACTATAATATGTTCAGCTACAATAATGAAATATATAATTTGAAAAAAAATATTATAAAGGAATTGTTGCTTTGAATAATTGAAATAAATCAGTTTTCTAAAAAGATTATTTTTTTATCAAGAATGTGAAAAAAATACCAATAAATTTTTCTTCATCTAAACAGGTTGTCTTTACTGCTCTACAGAAAGCCTGAATTATTACAAAACGACCCACAAAAAATAATTTTTAAGTAGCCAAGACGGTCCTTTACAAATTGACAATATAAAATATTTAATAAACTGTATGCATATAAGGCGCTAGATGATGTAGCTAATTTTTGTATACTGTATACTAGTAACACAACCGGATAGGATCTATAGAGATAATAAATTAATAACAAGATTTGGTATGTTAACTCTATGCTGGATAAACCAATTCCACAATTTTAGTAACTGCCATGTCATTTTCCTGATTGGGTTTTTACTCTTTAGTTCAAATCACTTCCTTTCCATTCTTCTTTTAGTTTCTGTCTGTTTTTTTCGCCCACTCCTATCTTTTCTCTCTTTTTTTAGGTAGGATATATGGAGATATAAATAGGTATTACATAACTTTGATTTATACTTTGTTATATTTAGTGTTTTTGTTATACTGATGAAGGCATGTGCCGAACTTTTTGATTATGAAACATGGAAATGTATTAAAGCTTAACAAATATTGTTACATTGACACAGATTGTTCATGTCTAATTAATCTAATTTGTGTGAGCATGTTTTGTGTTGAGCTTATCTGTGTAGATGTTTCTTTGTTGTTTGTATTGGTGACGTTTATGGTTGTTAGATGCTCCAATTTGAAAAGCATGAAAGCGGGAAACCAAATGTCCATTGAAAATAGCATGACATTCTTTTAGAAAATGTAATAATGTGCAGCCCGCAGAAACAACGCTGCCACTGCCAGACAAGATCTTGCAGTTTCATTTTACATTGCAGATGATACATCACCAGAAAGGCTTATATTTACCAAATATGTCCATCCTGAGTAGACTCAATGTGCTACCCTTTGCTTTTCTTATTCAGGGATTCAGGGTTGTTCACAGATCTAAAGAAGGTTGTTAGTCAAGGAAATATTTTTTTCCATGCTTAAAGGGTATTCATGCAATTCATGATAGTAAATGTAACCAGTTCCTCAATTCAGTAAGTGTGACACACCAATTATTTTATCGATGTCTATTGCAAAACAAAAGCAAACCGTTTGAATTGGTTTCAAAAATTAACACAAAAAAATAAAATAGGAGCTGAATACCATGATGTCCTTCATTGATTTGTGAACAACCACAATTTTATATTTAACATCTTGCCTTGAAAGAAAGTTATGTTGCCTTCAATCTTCATTGGGATCCAAGAAATATAGCTCACAATTTCCAAGCTGCTATGTCTATGATCATGAAATATGGCCTTAATTATCACATGCACGTTTAATACTATATGGTGGTAAATCAGGGAAAACTTACTTCCTGGTGAACAACCTTGCAACCGGTCTGATTTGGTAGCAAGAGTGTTAAGTTAAAAAATAAAATGTCTAATTGAATACTAAACCAAACACCAAAGGTTTGGACGTGTAACGGCTTGTAGCCATGTGATCGAGTTCCCAAAAAATGTTCTACTACATGGGTAATAAGGGGAGAGACTGCAATCAGGTTAGCAAAAGAGGAAATGAGTAAAACAAAGTAATTTCAAAACTGAAAAAAAGTAACCAACAAAACAACGAACAAACAACAAGTAAAAAGAATACAATTTTAAAATATAGCACTTAGAGGAGAAGTAGTATCCGAGAGTGCGTTCCTACTTTCAGGTTTTACTTTACTTTGTTTTACTAATTTCCTATTCTACCACATGAGTCCATATTGATATTCATGGCTCCGGATGACAAAACAAGTGAAATTAAGGCATTATCAATAATATCTGTGTAGAACGTTCCCTGATAAAGATACCCACTACATGAAATCTTAAAATACTGTATGAACTTTGAGGTCCATTAAATCCAAAAGAATTTATATGCCGTGACCAACAGCAATGTCAAAGATTACCCAAATTATTAACGCCGAGAGGATGTTCACTTTATTGAACGTTTGTGAATCAAAGTGGAACACAATGGGTGTTTCCATACAATCCATACCTACTTCTGAAATACAACGTCCACATTAACGTAGGCACGTGTAGCTCAATTCAAAGCGTTTAATAAATCTTCAAATAAATTTACACCGGGCACGACTGTGGAATTATTTAGTTCGTTTCTAGTCACTAAGAAAAAGAAACCATATTAAATGAGACAAAATTAAAGAAATACTTGGTGACCCGACATGTAAGTACACCTGAAGCGCTGCTGGAGTTTCTTGGAAGCCAAATTGAACACCAAAATGATCACGTTGAAAATTAACAATTCCAACTAGAGAACAAGCATACAATGTGTTTTATACCAGACAAGGTATCAAAAGCTGTACGGCAAAAAGACACAATTACAAAATTGTGTTTTGGTTTGAACTTAATCGGGAAAACACTAATGCCCGAGAAATGCATATATTGAAAAGAAACCCCAAACACTTTATGGAAACAACTTCTTAGAGGACATAAAACTGCAAGTGACAGAATTATTACCGTAAGTTCCACCGATATTGAAACAAATTTACTTACGAATAATAATTCTTCTTCTCGGTGTTAGAGGAGCAACTTCTTTCGAGGACCTAACAACTATCGAAGGAACCTGTCTCTTTGCAACTTTCCAAAAAAAAAGAATCGCAAGAGGATTATGCCTCAAAATGGAATACTTGCCTGACAGACGCTGCAACCAATCAAATGCCAAGGTAATAATGGGGGAGACAGTGATCTGGATAGCACAATATGAAATTATTAAAACACAGTAAGGTTAAAACTGAAAAAAGGAACGCAACAAAACAACGAACGTGTCGGCAGGAAGCCTTCATCAGCGAACAAACAGAAAAGCTAATAAAAGTAAATAATATCAAAATATTATAATATAGCACTTAGCTGATAAATAGGGAAGAAGCAAAGAAAAGAGGTGAAGTAAGTCCACTGCGATAGGTCGTGGCGTGGATGGGCGGAAATAGGTTCAAACAGTGAATAGAGACATGACATTCATACCATGTGGGGACAATTTGCCATAGGTCAAGATAAGCTTGTGCTCCAAATTCACCCGGCTGGGTGTGTTTGTGCTAGCCACGATTGCACATATAGAAAAGTCCGCCTTGCTCTTGTGTTTGGCTCTATTGAGGTGTTTGGAGACGAGACACTGTTTATCTTGTGTAATACTACGGAGGTGTTCAATACACCTGTCAGAGAGTCGGCGTCCTGTCTCCCCAATGTATGACATCTGGCAGTGGGTGCAAACAATAACGTTGATAAGATTGCGGCTAGAGCAAAGGAAACTGCTGCGTATCTGAAAACTGCCCTTAGGGAAATGTATGTTTTAAGTCTGGAAGACGAAAGGGCAAGTGTTGCATCGGCTGCGGCCACATGGCTAGGTCCCAAAGTGGGAGGGGGCAGCTTTAATACGACTGTGCACAAGGAGGTCTCTCAGATTTTTGTCCCGTCTGAAAACGATGAGAGTCGGGGAGGAGAAGATGTCCCGTTTCTCTTTGTCTTCAAGTAATATAGACCAGTTTTTAAGGAAAACCCGCTTAGCTAATAGATTGTGTGGGTGATAAGTGATGAAAAGTTTGGTCCTGTCTACATTGTCACTCAAATCAAATGTCAGCAGCATTTTTCTAAAGTTGTAAGGACAATCTTATGGCAAATTAAAGGAGATTTTTTCCTGATGAGGAAAATCTCTCGCTCTCTTTTTGACAGGTATAAGAAATTGAATTTATCCTTCAAACACATGAAAAGATAAGGGCAGAATTAGGCATAGAACTTCGAGACGGCAACTATGTTGAACTAATCTATTCTGAAACTATTAAGATCCAATTTACAAAAGAAAATTCGAAAACAAAATTCAAATGCTCAACTTAGGTCAAAGACGGGCTTACGCCAAAATCAGGAACGCAATGGAAAACTTTTAATTACCCAAACGTCTGCTCTTTATGGATGGACCTGGCGGAAATGGTAAAACCCTCTTTATCAACACAATCATGCACAATGTGGCTAGTAAAAATGAATTTGTCTTCCCATTTGTAATTTAAGGAATAAGGACATTATATTGGTCGTTTCAAGCTACATATGCCAATTAATAATACATTAAGATTTAGTGTTCGACATGGGACTAATACCGCAAAATAACTGATGGGATGAAACTTAAATGCCCAGACACATGGAGTAAATGCATTTAACACTCTACATAAGAACTCTTAGACGAAGATCCGAAACTCCTTCTAAAAATTCATTTGGGTGTCTGCACTTTATTTGTGGTGTAGATTTTGGATAAATTATCACTGTTGTTAATTTTGGCAGCAGAATCGAAATGCATGAAGTATAGGAAGTGTTGCAAAAATATTCAGGTCCTAAAATTATACCAAAATATGAATCCCATTGAGGAAGATGTCCCATGAGAACACATTTTTTTGCCAGTCAAAGTAAAATCCTTGCAACTGACAAACAAGCCAACTTAAAGACAAACAAGCCAACCCCTGAACGACCCATAGTTCCTGCAAAGTTAGGTCAGAAATCCATTTATGCCAAAACCATATTTTTAGATCCTAAAATGTACAGGGTAAAGAGTAACGCATACATTTAGTTTTGACATTGCATGTCCACTAGAGACGTTTAAGTTGTTTATATTTGGTGTCCGAATCTTTACCATGCCTTTATTCAGAACGGTGCACTTTCAAACAACTATTAAAGAAAGATTTCAGTGCGTTTTGTTTGATCACGTAATTTAAACAAACTTTTTTAAAATATTCAAAAGAACTATCCCATATTTAAAAGTTGTCCATACTAGGTGCTTTAGTCTACCTAGGTGTTGACAGTCATGTGGTATTTTTTTAATAACTTTAATATGTAGTAGATGAATGTGTGTGAGTGTGTGTTTAAATGACAATCGTAAGTTTTGTTTGATATAGCGTGCCTGAGTGAATAGGTGCATTTTATGAGGATAGAACTTTCTCAAAAGTATACATTTTTACTCGGATGGCAGCGTGGTCTAAATTGAGCAAATCTATAGTTGTTGGTCTAGAGTTCAAGTCCAGCCAAAGCCCAGTCACGCAAAAACATTACCAGCACCCTGGAAGGTTGGGCCTAATTAACCGTGGATGGCAACTCATCTAAGAGAAGGATCTCTGAATTTAAACCCGTGGATGCAGTCCCGTATGCGGTAACATTGGTACAATGACTTATTCCAAAAACTCCTGCGACGCCACTGGTGCCGAGCTGTATCATCCACATGATTTTCCCTTGGGTTATCCATCGGAGTGGAGAGAGGCGATTTGCTGTTGGTAACCAGCTTATAATCCTAGAAGAATAATCCCAGGCCTTGTGGATTTCGTCCTGCAAATTCTCCACCATCGTCATATTGTTTCGGAAGGATGCCAGCATTAAAGAAAAACTAAATATTTACACACCGAACAATTTTCGGTCGTAGAAAATGTACCCTTTTGTACATCCAGTAAAATCTTCTCGAATTCAAAACACAACATTTTTGTCTAAATATTTTTGACTGACATCAGATATTGTCTCGATAGTGATAAACTATCCGTTACATGTTTTTTTTTAGTTTCAAATTCAGATTTAAGTTAGAAAGTATTTTTCTTACAATAGCTGAAGGAATACTTAGCTCTTTGGTTAATTCCATGTCCAGTATTTATATTCGTTAAAGTAGAATTTACATAACAACTTATACTTTCATTGACACAATATCAAAATTATACAATGATTAAAATCCTTTTCCGACGCTAACACACTTTCTTGATCTCTTATTCACTTCAAGATATATTCAATGCTAAGTGAACACTAATGTCAAGACAACAACACGTCATCCATTGAATACACGAAAACGTCACGAAAACAAAAAAACTAGCTACAACATTAATTCATTTCAAAACAAAATACGCTCACTAATCCACATTTCTTATAAAAAAAAGTAGATGTGGTGCTCTTCGTCAACCGATTTTAAAGAGGCCGACGTTTAAAAAAAAAAAATTTTGTTATCAGACATAAAACACTGTTGGGTACAAATTCACTTTAAACTTAAATGAAAAAATCAGAGTATTTTGAAAAGCTATATAATAAAATAAAAGTTAATGGTTAGATCTAGTCGAATCTTGATAAAAAAGCAAAAAAAAATCTAAATTAAAATATACGACGGTTTGAAATCAAAGTATTAATAATTTTTAAGGGATCATTAACATAATTAATTTTTTAGTAAAGATTAAAATCCACCAATATTTTGAAACGAACTTTTACCAAAGTTGGCCCAGATGCAAATTAGGTGAATTTGAATTGGCATTGTGAAGTCTGTTCAAAACATCCCTACATTTACGTTCACGCTGATAACGTTTTGGAATACAAAGCTGAGCCAAGTTTTGTTGTTTAATTCAAACATAATCTTTAAATTTAAATACACAGAAATAAACTTTGCCTCATTTTAATAAACTATCATTCATTAATTTATATATGGGGTGCACATAGTTCAGTGACATGCATCTAGAGTATTTTTGTGTTGGTAAGAATATAAATGTTTACCGATCTATGGGTTACGTTTTCAAATTTAATTGCCATATTATTATATATGAGTTGGAAATGGAGAATCACAAGTTTGAGATTTAACCATAATAAGCATTTACTCAGTGTAGGGATTGTTGTATTTTCGGAGCAAAGCAATATTTTAAATACATCAATTATTATAAACGGAACAAATTTAGTTTATGTAAGATAATACTATTTTAATTTTAATATGTTAATAAAATTATTTCAATTTTTTAACATTTATTACAAGCTTTTTAATACTAGACAAACACAAACACAATAAGTTTATGTCTCAGTTTTAATATTGAGATCCGATAATTACACTGTAGGGCTACAGTTGCACACGTGATCATCATCATCAGTGGCGCTAAAGACCAATTAGAGCCATGGCCTGATTGACCAAATCCTTTCAGGCAGATCGATCCATGGCTTTTCACCTCCACGCGGGAAACCCCAACTGGTGTAAGTCCTTCTCTACACCATCGATTCATCTCAGTCTTTTTCGACCGGTGAGCCATCTACCCCTAGGTTTCCATGCGTAAATCACTTTTGCTGCTCTACATTCTGGCATCCTTTCAATATGTCTTGTCCAGCACAGTATGTCCTTTTTTATTGTTTTGACTATGGGTGTGTATTCGTACAATTGATATAGTTCTTTGTTTATACGGGTTCTCTAAACATCATTCTCTATCACTGGGATATATATTTATTCCTGAGGATTTTCCTCTCCTGTGTATTGAGCATGTTTTCTGCCTTTCTGGTAGGGAAAAAAGTCTTACTAGCGTAAGTTGCTACTGGTCTTATGATAGTGGTGGATGTTGTCTTCTTTGTCCTCTTGATAAGTTTTTTTTTGTTTGCTTCCTAGAATCTTTTTTAGACTGAAATATGATAGGTTTCCTGTTATTATCCTTTCTTTTACCTCCGACATTATTTCATTCTGCTCATTTATAGTCACTCCTAGATATTTGAACGTAGTCATTCTCTCAAAGTGTGGTTGTTTATTTTGATGTTGTCATTAGCGTGGGAGTTTCGTGACATCATGACATATTTTTTCTTAGCTTTATTTATATTAATACCCGCTTTGAAAGAGTCTTTTTCAAGTTCCAAGAAATCTTTAATGATATCATTTCTGTTTCTGTCCATTAGTGCTATATCATCTGCGTATGCCAGATACTCAAACGTGAGTTATAAATAAAAGTCTCGAAAGAAAAATATTCACCAGCGTGATGAGATGTTTATGCAGGGCTTCTGGCAAACAAGAAATGAGTACATTTGGCACCAGGTAATTAACCTAATCTTTGGTGTCATCCAGATTAGCCGGTATATCACTCAAGTAAAGTAGAGTTTATTTACAGCTGCTCAAGTTCCTGTCCACTCAACCTGCAAAATATACGTAAGAGTTACTTTAGTCAAATGTTTTTGTCTACGTGTTCACTTATAACTATTTACGATATTTTGTATTTGCTAATATATATATATATATTAATGTTCATCGCTCGTTCTCGTTTTGTGTTGCTTTCTCTCCGTTACAACTATATTTTTAATGCGTCGATTTTTTATAGCAATCTTCACCTAAGTAAAATTTCATTTCTTTTTAAATGTTTATTTATAACACTAAGCTTACAGCATATTATAAGAAAACTCTACCTCTTGTACACACAAAAAGCGTATCCTTGCTGAATCTCCTTAGTATAATCGCTTACTTTGCTGTCTTTTGAAACATGTATTTTATGATCATTTTTTTCAAGGAACATTTCCAAATCATCAAGATCCGGAAGATTTTTCTGCCTACCATTTTGGTACTCCTGAAATGGATAATATTTATTAATAGCTACCAAGTTGTTTAAGACATTTCAAGTCACATAATTTAATATATTGTTATTAATAATTGCGCAGATGATTTTTTTCGTATCCGGAAATTTGATAGAAAGAAATTTCGTCGACGGAAAATTGATCGACGGAAATTTGATCGAACGGAAATTTGGTCGAATCTATTTTTGAGTTTACACGTTCAAATTGTGCGTGGAATTTCTTTTTGAACGCATTCTTTTGTTTTCCTAGATAGTTTTGTGCGTTCAAGAAGAAATTTGACGAAAATTTTAACGTGTCAACTGAGAAAAAGATTCGACCAAATTTCCGTTCGATAAAACTTCCGTCAATCAATTTTCTGTGGACGAAATTTCTTTCGATCAAATTTCCGGTAACCGGTTTTTTTTGGTGTTGAATTTATATAGTTTGTTTAATTTTAAATGGGAATTCTATTGTCTCTTCATTTTTACTAAAGTTACTAAAGTTTGTTTTAAATTAAATACTAATATATCATTTAAATATTTTTTTTTTATTTATTCCTTGGTATCTGTAATTCTTTTATTTCTTCGAATTTGAAAAATGGATTACTTTTGGATTTTAAATAATTACAATTAATCTCCGTACAACAGTATCATCTCTAGGTGGGGTATCGTGACTTGCGGTGACAACAAATTATTAAGATGGAAATTTAATATAGCTGGCAGGATTAAATTTTAAAAAACAATTAACTTTTTAAAAAAAGCAGAGTGATATCACGGCTAAAAGTAGTCAAAGCCCCTAAAATGGGCAACTTATAACAGGATGCCATGAAATAAATTTTTTGCGGTTTTTTCACTAGATTCAGATATGTGCAGCGCAAGACATAGTGTAATTAGCTAAGGTGCCCAATAATGATGCATTCAATCATTTGATTCATGGAAAGTCGTTTAGATAGTTGCTAGCAAATATCATTTTTATAGATCTTTTTTTTTTGTGTGTTTAAAGTTACCAATAAATTAGCTAAAAATAAGTTATGGAAATAATTTATTGATAAAAAATAATCAAGTAATTCAGTTGCATTTAAAAAAAATAGTATATGTCCTTTTTCGGTGCATAAATCAAGATATCCATCCTTCAAACTGTCTAGATTCTTAATTATGGCAAGGCTTAATTTAAGCTAGGCGCCAATAGTAAAATGTTGGTAACACTCTTTTAACAAATGTATTCTTCACAAATAAAAATAATGGTGAAAAATGAAAAAAAGGCTTTTTTAAAAAAAACGCAGTAAGTGGACATTGACAACTTCGTAGCATACTTCGGGCACACTGATATATTGAAAACAATGCAACTGAAAAATACAATTTGAAATCATCCTTTTTAAGACATTGCAATAAAGAGAATATTAAGGTTTCGGAAAAGAATTGCAAATGGGCCATATTATGGCCCTGACCACGCATTATAGATGTTTTCCTTTCTTTGCTTCTATTACCATAGTGACTTGAATAGTGCCTCTCTAAGTGTTTGCCTGTTCTCTCAAAACGTATATAAAAGAGACTGATAACACTATCTAATAAATCATATCGGAGATTATATGCATACAATATTTAGACTTAGACAGCGTTCATCGAATACGTATGATAGATCGTGTACTTTTCCACTTTATCATAGTACTATAGCTATTTTTTTATTGATAATAGTTATTCACATGCTGTTAGCTTTTATAGAATTTATGTAGTATATAGTTTAAAGAAATATTAGTTGTTTTTTTTTTTTTTTTAATTGCTTAAAAGATTTCTAATTGGTTTTCATCTTATTAAAAAAAATGTAAAATTGTATTGAACAAAAGACTGTTTCTAAATTGATACACACTTATTTTCAATGGTACATTTACATAACAATTACCTGCGAATTTGTTAAAAAATTTGCGGGATTTACTGCTGCGTGTTCTCCCATCTCAATTGATTCAGATGTAGGGGCCTTCTCTTTCTGTTAAAATAAAAGAGTATTAATACTAGTTTATTATATTTGAAAAATCTGTATTTTAAAAGGGATATTAATTCATGTATCTTTAAATCTTTGTGAAATGTTTTATTATTATATTTTTATTATGCATTAAATATTTTTGATATAGCAGACTGCGAACCCTTGTTCAAAAGTGTCCTAAGAGAAATGTGGCTATACTCATGGAAAACCTAAATGCGAAAATAGGCAGCAACAATAAATGATATGAAGAATGCACATGAACACACGGCATGGAAGATATGAATGAAAATGGTGAAAGACTAGCAAATCTACGTGCTACAGATGGACTGTATTATGACCTTTCCAACGTGACGGTCTACTTCCAAAATGTTATGGCCTCTCGTTGTCTAGGGTCTCTTCTCTAGGTCCACACAGACACAATTAAGTCCACAACAGTGTTACATAACTCAATCCTTTATTATACACATTGTACTGCCACATGGCCAGGAGTCACTAGTACATAAAGAATAACACACGTTTCACAACAAATTTCTCGGTCTCTCTTCCTAAATACATCTCTCTAGCAATCTCTCTACAACCCTGATCTTCCTAATACAAAATCTATCTATACAACCACTGACTAATCAACACACTGTCCTTTTATACACACTCACTCGTTTATTAATAATTCCCTCTCAACCAATGACCATTCAGCGACAATAACACAATTCATAACACAACTCATGCACCCAAAAAGTGTTCACACTAACAACAGTGGTTCTCATACAAATCTCTCACCATGCATGAACAACTTTCATACCAAACCATCACACTAACAAATCATGTTCACAACAGACTGGTCATTGGATGAAGCCTCTTTATGCATAGAAATATCCACAAGGCGACATGGTTATCAACAGATATATCAACAGCTAACCAAATTGACCATTTCTGTATCTTCAATATGTTAGGGTAAAAAGGGGCAGATGTAGCCTCAGACCTTCATCTACTGATTGCTAATTTAAGGCTTAAACTGAAAAAGAAATGAACAAGCGAGGGAAACAAGCGCCAACGTTTTAATACCACACTCTTGAAAGACGAATCCAAACTAAATGAGTTTAAACTAACAATCTCCAACAAGTTCCAGATCTTACAAGAACTAGGCAATATGGAAACAATTGACCAAAATTGGAAAGACATCCAAGAGATATTCACGACTACCTGCTAAGAAGTGTTGGGCCCTAGGCAACAAAGACATAAAGGATGGATTTCTGCTGAAACCATGAAAAAACCTCTTCATCACCAACGGGGGGAAAAAGCAAATCTAAACAATAGCCGCATCAGAACCGAAAAGGCTAGAGCATAAACAGAATACTCAGAAGCAGGTAAAAAAGTTAAATGGAATATAAAGACTGATAAAAAGAACTACATTGAACGATTAACAGGTTAAGCATAAGAGGCAGCGTACCATGGAAGAACAAGAGAATTATTCAGTACACTCAAAAAGCTATCTGGTATTTCAACAATCCAGAGAGACCGGTTAACACTAAAGATGGGAAATCAATACCAGATGAAGAGGGTTAGAAAAAAGATGGATATAGCATTTGAAGAACTCGTCAACCGGCCAGCCCCACAACACACACTCAACATAGAGCCAGTGGAACAAGAACTATAAATAGATTGCAGCACACCCACAAAACAAGAGATATGCAGAGCAATTAAACAACTAAGAAAGGCAAGGTGGCAAGTCCAGACAGAATACCGACAGAAGCCTTGACAGCAAATATTACTACTAGCAGTTAAATGCTACACATACTATTCAAGAAAATATGGGAGGTAGAAGAGATACCGATTGAGTTGAAAGAAGGACAACACATTAAGCTCCCGAAGAAAAAAGACCTTAGTTCTTGCTCTAACTATAGAGGAATAACCCTGCTGTCCATCCACAGCAAAGTATTCAACAGAATGCTGCTAATCAGAATGAGGGAGGCAATAGATACCAATCTTAGGGACCAACAAGCACAGAAAAGAAAGATCATGCTCAGATCAGATTGCCACACTGATAATTGTTGTAGAACAATCCCTGGAGTGGAAATCGCCAATATACATCAACTTTATTGTTTATGAGAAGGCTTTTGATAGTGTAGACAGATAGACAATGCAGAAGTTGCTAAGGCACTACAGAGAACGACAAAAATTGAAAGACATAAGGCTTCTTACGAAGGACTATCGTCCAGAATTGTTCATGACCAACAAACAACTGCGGCCTTTGGTGTACAGACGGGTGTCAGAAAGGGGTGTCTGCTCTCGTATTTCTTATTCCTGCTGACTATTGATTGGATGAGGCAATTGTATACAGAGGAGAAGAGAAATGGTGCAAAAAGAGAACAGATACAAGAGAAAACCAATTATGTATAACAGTACTCTACTTGCATCGGCCTGAACATCGATAGAGGAAAAGCAAAGTCCTTAAAATAAATAAATCAAGCAACACACCTATAGCACTGTAAGGAACAAACCTTGAGGAGGTGGATAGCTTTACATACCTCGGCAGTTTCATTGAAATACAAGGAGGGACAGACACCGACATAAGAGTGAGAATTGACAAGGCAAGAGCTGCATTTAACCAGCTAAAAAAAGTCTGGAGCTGCAGCAACTTGACCCTCCATATCAAGAACATTCAACACCACAGCAAAACCTGTCTTGCTATATAGAGCAGAAAAATGTCGAACAACAGCAGCTGGTTTAAAAAGGTTACAGACGTTTATTAACTCATGTCTCCGAATTATTCTACGAATCTGTTGGCCCAACTTCATCACCAACGAGGATCTCTGGCGGCGCACACAACAAAAACCAGTTGAAGAGTTAGTCTACCAGTGCAGATAGAGATTGATTGGTCACATCCTAAGAAGGCCCACATCAAGTATCACGAGACAGGCCCTCACTTGGAACCCCCAGGGGAAGAGAAAAAGAGGTATACCCAGAATGACTTGGAGAAGGGAACTAAAAGCAGGCGCCAAAAAGAGTGCGCACAACTGGTGACAGCTAGAGAGACTTGCCGAAGGCCGGGATGCCTGGAGAGCCTTTGTTTGTGGCCTATGCACCAGGCGGGACGAAATGCGATGATGATGATGATGATGATTCTTATACATTGCAATTATATGTTAACAGTAAACATGTCTGTATGTTTTAAATGTGTAGATAGGCACTAAATGTATGCACATATGGAAGGACACTCTGGGATGAAATATAAAAGATAATACATTTATACAGTAAGTTTTGAAGACGCATGATTCGCAACCTCTTCAATAAGTAAATTAAAAATTAATTAACTCATTTAGAAAGAAAATATTTCGATAATTAGATTACCACATTTTAAGTTGAATATTGTATTCAAATTTTAAAAATCTAATGAAACAGAATACAAACGAAAATTTAAATATTTAGGATTTCTTAACGTGAATGATTCCATTATTGTATTTCAGGCAAATGCAAAGACAAGAACAGTCTCAACTTTATTTTTATTCCAAGGAACACAACAGTACATTAAGTTAGCTAAAGTGGTTAAAGTAATGCTTATATGACTGCTTTGCTAAATGGTGGATGTGCTACATGCACCCATTTTGCACTAAAAATCCGAAAAAAAAATTCCCATTTTACACTTAATCTCAGAAAGTTTCAAAATAGAGAATAAAACACTGAGTCAATATATAGCTGACCTAGGTAACTTTATTTGAATTAAAAAATTCTCAAATGAATTAGGTAAAGATTAATGATCGAATAAATAACGATTATTGAAACTTCGTTTTTTTTGTGGTCCATAAATAAAAATTCAATGCATACAGGTTAGTCCAAATGATCAATTTATATTTTTTTTATACGAAGATAGTTTTGCTTATTTATTGTATTTTTGTGCTATCAAATAATTTAAATATATAATGTAAAAGAAAGTTAAGAAATATATACGACCTGATCAATCATAATAATACTTGAATTATTGGACCATTTCCAAACAAACGACAAACATAAAACTTGACAAGATTTTCATTCACAATACAAATTTCAAATTTAATACCAGACTATTTCACTACAATACTAAATTAGAAATAAAAACATTTAAACATTACAGAGTCGAACTGGAAAGAAGATTGGAAAGGGAGGGTCGGGGTGTTAATGCCATTTCTGTCGTTCATCGTCATTTTCATATATGTCATTTTTTAAAAATAGTTTATAATCTTGTACTTTATTTCAACATACCGTTTTTTAATTTTGTGGACAATGTGCACCAATATATATATATATATATATATATATATATATATATATATATATATATATATATATATATAATCAGTCAATCTTGATAAATTACATTTAGTTCACTATAGCTAACAACAAAATTCTCAATAATTTCACTAGGCAACGTTCAAATTTGTGTTTATTATGTATTTAAAATAAATTTACCATTTCTAAACATTACTTAATTCTGTTATAGAGATAAGAATTTGTGTTTATTTTACGCAAATCAAAACTATTTCAATGAAATAAAATAAGTATTCTTATAATATTAGTAAGTAGTGTATTCTTTAATATAAAGTATTGTTAGTATATTTTAGAATTTTTTTTTTATTTTTATGATAAAGAAATTGTTTAAGTTTTTATCTGAATATCAGATTTATATGTTGTAAAACAGGTGTTTTATTTCTAAATTACCATCTATTGTTAACTTTTGTTTATTTAACATTTATTTGTTTGTAATATGTGTGTTTCTTTTGTTTTATTCTTCTTTTGAACGTAATAAACAAGGAAAAAAAATTGGGGGGCGGGGAAGGACATCTGATTATCAATGTGCCCAAACCAGTTCGTATACAGATTTGAATTTTTTTCAACATTTTTATATTAAAATAAATAACTATGAAAATATAATTATGGCTATTTAAAAAAAAAAAGAATATGTAGCTTATTATGAGGTAAAATTAATTGGCTATTAGAATTAAAATTAAGTTATCGGATTGCCTTAGGGGACTTCCATCCAGGGTTTCTTTTAATAATGTTTTAAATATTTTTGTGTCATGCAGAGGGCTGCGATTGTTACCTTAAAATGGGTGTATTTTATACGTTACATCAATATCTCAAAGCCAACAACGGAAATTGATATATATATATATATATATATATATATATATATATATTGATTTATTGCAACTAGCGAAATAATGTATCCATCATTATGAAAACACATTTCGAATAGGAAAGAAAGTGTGTAAATTTGTATGCCCATGACTATTTTTAAAAGCAATGATATAACGTAGTATAAAATAGATTTTATCTTTATTTGAAATAATAAGTAAGTGTTTTACCAATAATGGAAAAAAACAGTAAAATGACATAAGCACTTTGAGAGCACATGCGTACAAATATACCTTAAAACTCAAGAAAGTTAAGTTGAAAATAGTTTCTTGGAAGTTAATGAGATTGAGAATTGTTTCTTAAGATACCTTTCATGAGCGAGGATAATGGTAGGCACATATTTATGAGGATTAAAATATGTTTATAACAATGTATTGTAATTATATCGTTAAATATATAATTCAAGGGTGTCGTTCCGAGGCGAGATATGTATGTTGTTGGCCTATATAAAATAAAAAATAAAAATAACTTAAAACTCAAAGATTTTAGAAATTTAAATTTTTATACATAGATACTACTTTAAAAATAAAGAAAGTTATTTTTTCCCCCTAAATGTACATTTCAATAATGAGTTACATTTTTTATATTAATTTTTTAGGATATAATAAATCAAAACCAGATTCAGCTCTGTAAAGAAAAGTACATGTTTAAATGTTAAGTCCACATAATGTTAAGTAGGAAGACGAGCTATATCATTGTCATTAATATATCATTTACATCGGGTCATATTTCTATTATATATATATATAATTTCTTAAGTCATTTATCTAAGATTTAATAAAATCAAGTGATGTAGACTCTCTAATCTTTTAATAAAGTTTTATTTTTGTGCTGAAATAGATATCATTATATCTTTAAATGTTAAAAAAATAATAACTTTGTGATGTCTTCATATTATTTCCTTTTGATTAGAGTGGGGCAGATGTGTTTTACTTTTTTTTGTTTTGTTTTTGGTGTTCATGCTGTATTCTTAACAACCATTTCAGGAACACTATTGACTAAATAGATACGTATTTCTGAAATAAAATACTGAATATATTAGTGTCGTGTAGTTCATATGTTCTAAAGTGCTAAAAATAAATTTACCTTCAACACCTTGCATATACGTTTTCGACTGTAGGAAAAAAAATGATAAAACAATTATTTTTAAAAGTCTTTTGAAAGTTAAAAAAAATGATTAAATACAGCCTAAATTATTGTGTATTTTAATTGCTAATATAGATATTTAACTTTAACTATTTTAATAAGCAATGTTTTAAAACAAAGTAAATTGCGGAGTATTTTTAATTTCATCAGTTTTCAAAATATTCAACACAGCACTAGATGGATTTACTTTAAAGAAATAATACCTTTTCAAGTATTTTTTTAAATTTTCATTTATAACTTTAAATGCCTGTAAATTACTGTAAAACATATTATTCTTTGCTCAATCTTTTATTTTCTTTCAGTTTTATCCAATTGATTCACCCATGCTTATATCATTTCTTTACGTATAAAGGTAAACGTATTTCAACAAAATCGAATTATATATCTTTATTGGGCATACTTACTTGAAGTAGACTATTGCACAAACAATTGGAACCACCAATACAAGCAAAAACAAGAAAAACAAATTTTTAGATGATTGGGATGGAGCTTCCAAAACTATAAAAAAATTAAAAAAACACATTTCTTCAAAACGTTTCTAATAAATAAAGAAATTAATCTGAACATCAAACATTGTTATTTTGTTAAAAACATTTAACAAAACTAATTAAAATGTTTTTACTTTCTCGCTAGAAATCGAAAACCAAGATTAAGATTTAAGTATGCGAAGTTCATGAAGGTGAACTTTAATAAGTTGTCTTTGTTAAGAAAACAGAAAAGCCCAATTTAAGAAAATTGTTAACTTAAATTTGTTTTACTATTAACTTTAAAAATTAATAAACTTTAGCCGACTATCTGATGATAGATGTAAATTAACTATCAAAGATATACAATATAGATGGAAGCATACAGAATTCACCGTTTTTATTTTTAATGCATCATCATTTTCATCATGCTTTTAATACTTTGATTTCTAAACTTTTGTAGTAAGAGGTTAAGAAGTATTTTACTGCTTAAGAAGAAACCTGTATAAAAATTAAAGGGTAAAGTAGAACCAGGCTTTGTCCGATCCTAAGTGTGAATATAAGTATTTTAGCCAAAGCATTTAGTTTCGAAAATTATAACTCACCCGATAGATTATTATTAGTTTTCTATAATTATTAAAAGTAGAAATAAAATTCATATGTTAGTTTTTTTAAGCTTTTAATATTATAATTAGTTTACCTGAAGTAGAGCTGTTAATAGAAACGTTATTTTCTCCCAATTTGCATGGATTTGTATCAATATCTGAAATGTAATTAGACAACCTCTTAAAACATATTTTTTCTCATAAATACTTTTCAAATGTAATATCAAGCAATAGGAGCGAGGGTGAAAATTTGACAATACTTGAAAATAAGAAACGCACTTTATAAGAGTCACAATTAGTGCTCACTCTCTTTAAGGTTAAAAACCGCATGTTTTTTCTTGACTCTGGACTATATTAATATTCGAATAAACCACATCCTTTAACCCCAAAGACTTATTTTAAACATAGTTTAAAAGAGCAAAGAAAATATTACGCAGCAAAAACACTTACGCAATTTATTATTTTTTTAAAAAGTTTATTTTAGCGCAGTTATCATGATTTTTCTTTCATGATCCCCTTGAAAAACAAAAAAAAATATATATTTGGGTCTTCTTTGTTGGTTGGCAAAATATTTTACAGAATGTTATGTCATCAGCATACATTCTATGTGCAAATTTTTAGCTCGATCTGTTGACAGGAAGACGGTTGGAAGTAGTTGTACGAAAATTGTGCCACACATCAAGAAAACACGAAGAAATTGATTTTAAAAATGTAGACAATGAACAATTGCACATATTAGACATTAAATCTAATTAAAATGCATTAATATTTTTTCGTCTTAAGTTGCAAACTTTGTGACTTTAGCAATATCTGTATTTTTGATGTAAGTAAGAAGACGTACAATTTATATCTGTTTTAATAAGCAATTTTAAAAAATAAATTCTGTCTGACCACCTATAATTAAAGAATTATACTAAAAACATAATATTTAAATTAAGTTTACCTGATATCTTAGGAAACGACCGTTCTTCACTCGTTTTAATAACTTTTCGATTTGGAAAGATTAAAACTGCTTGTATAATTGCACCACTTAATCTACTTGAGAATTTCTCTTGAATCGTGATTTTGACTGATTTATTACCAATGAGTTCACAAGCTTTGTTTTGTTTGTCCACACAATCTGAAGGGATATTAAATGTTTCTGACTGGGGAAAAGACGTTTTTTATTAATGAAACATATAAGTGATTTACATTTATGCCATTGTATGTGTATGTATACACTGACATACACACACACACATATATATATATACATATATAACTATAGATATATACATAATTAAATATTTATATATATCATAAATATTTAAACGTGAAAATGCGTTTGTTGAAATATTTTTGGTGCATACTTTTTTACATTGTTTGATGCATCATTACCACACTTTGCAGATATATCCATCATCATCCATAATCAAATGATGGATGATATTGAAAAATACTCCGATTGGGTCTGTGGGCACACAGTTGTTTTTTTTTTCTAAGTTGAGCTATATAAATAAAACAACCAACACCCACATATACATGAATACATGGATCTTGACCAAACTTATTACAAATATACTGAATTGTCCATATTCAAAAACAAAAGAGTACTGGACTCATTATATCGGCTAGTCTTGGGTCGGGGGACCAAAAATGTTTCCTTATTTATGATATCAAAACAGTCAGAGTAAAGACAACCAATACAGCAGAGCAGAGACAATCACGACAGTCAGAGTAAACACAGTCAAGACAGTCAGAGTAGAGTCAATAAAGACAGTCAGAGTAGAGACAATCAAGACAGTAAGATTAGTGGCAAACAAGACAGTCAGAATAGAGCAAATCAAGAAAGTCATATTAGAGACAATCAGTACAGAGTAGAGACAATCAAGACAGCAATATTAAAGACAATAAAAATAGTCATGTTACAGACAATCAAGATATCTTATTATAGACAATTAAGACAGTCATATTAGAAACAATCAAGACCGTCAGAGATGAGACAAGCAAGACAGCAGAATATAGAAAATCAAGACAGTCAGTGTAGAGGAGACACAGACAGCAGAATAGAGACAATCAAGACAGTCAGAGAAGAGACAACAAATACAGTCAGAGTAAATACAATCAAGTGATAGTAGAGACAATAAAGACAGTCAGAACCGAGACAATCAAGACAGCAGAGTAGAGACTAATCAATAAATTCAGGGTAGTACAAATCGAGGCATTGAGAGTAAAGACAATCAAGACAGTCAGAGTAGAATCAATCAATACAGTCATATTAGAGACAATATTTGTATTGATTTGGACGTTGATTATAACTGAAAACCCGTTTTAAAATCGAACTAATATTTTTTATTGTATAGCGATTTATGAGACAAACCTGGCTAAAGTGAGGATTTGAGAACGTTAAAAAAGTCAGTGGGTAATGTACAACAATAATTGTGTAAATCGTAGCAAGATGACACAGTATCAAAGAATCCTTAATAAAATTGCCGCTAGTAAGGACGATTGAGGGAAATTACGAGCCCGTCAGCTTAGTCACTTTTAAAATAACGTGAGTCAAAAAGGCATTTTCTACGATTAAAAAAAATCCATTCTCCCAACAATAGTATCTTCCTTCGCTCCAATAATTAATACATAGCTCCTTATCCTGCCTACTGTTTAAACAGGTTTTATTATTCAAAGTCATCATGGAGTCGGATTCTGGTTCTGGTTGGATGGGGTTGTTGTTCCTGTACTAAGTGATCTCAAATGGCTCTTAGACTTGGCTTTTCCTGTTGATATTACACAGGAGCTTAATTTACTCAACAAAAAGTTACAAGACTAGTGGCAGCTTATCGATTTTGCCTATGACAATTTCAGGTCATTCTGCACACAACTTTTGTTATGGTTCTCAGAGAAATCTCACCATTTCCCAACATGCAAAATACTCATGGACTCGGGCACATCATTCGGTAGCAAGTATACTGATGCCATTTTAAAGCTACAGTAAACGTGTGATCACATGTTTGCAGACCTCACAACACACATAGCCATTTTTCACATTTTTGCTTATCCTTCAATGTGGAAGATGCCTCCCCATTCCTCCCATTTCTTTGTGCTTCAAATGGAGGTGATTGATCTTCATAGCAATTCTGAACCTCAAGGCTAAGTTCAAGGAGGTGAATGGAAAAACAGACAAGCATGGACAATTTTTGAGAGCATTCCCTCCACCTTCACTGCAATATCATGGTTGTTCAAGCGGATCATGTGCCCATTTGGGAGTACATATCTGAGGGAAAAGCTCCTTTCCAATAGGAAATTGAACACGTTAAAGTTCAGGGCCAAACTTACTGATGATCATCTTAAAGCTATACTGAGGGTCCCAGTTGCTTCCTCATTCAAGCCAAATGTTGCTCAGCTGTGTAAGAAGAAGCGCGTTGCCAGATATCTAGCTTTAAGGTGTAGGGGAAAGAAATTAAAGCCTAGTTCTTGAAAACATTTAATGTTTTTATTTGTTATTAATAAAGGTTGAGCACATTGTAACAGTTGTACTATATTGAATTTCTAACCTCTTATTTGTGGAATACTTGATGCGGCCCAGTCTCACTCAGGCTCTCCTAATGCGGCCCCGCCGGATGTTTTATGTTTTAGACCCCTGGTTTAGACAATCAAGTCATAGTAGAGAATATAAAGTTGAATTTGTAAACTTCAGAAAGTTTACATCATGTATTCGTTATGATTCATTTCTTAACTATTTTGAAAAAAAATATATATATAAAGGCATTAACCAGCACGATCAATACATTTCAAATAATACTTTATATTATTCGCTATCATTAGATATGCGACGATAAGCTTGATGCCTAGTCTTATTTAATAATTATAATACAGTATAGTGTCTATATCATATGGATGTATACAGTGGTGTAACTTTGGTTTGTGTCACCGGGTACGGTAAGGTCATGGTGTCACCCGTCACCTCTCCTGACATTAACGATGGATTTCTTCTTCATATAATTTCTTCCACAGTATAACAATGAAAAGAAAAATTAAACAAATTACTTGATGTTTTAGGTGGGATATGTATTTAAGATGTGTAACAACGGTACGTCATAGTTATTTTTACATTAAATTTACTTAATTTTAAATATTCCTTTCCTTGACTTCAAAGCTGACAGCATGTCAATCACTTGATCAAGATCAATATCCTTCACGATTTCACATTCAATTGTAAAACCAGATTTAAAAAAATCCTAGAATGTCCCAAGAGGGTCGTAAATAATTCTTGATAGTTTTTGAAAAGCCCAAGTACCATTCCGCTATGAATATCAAAACATTAAATTTCAAAAATTCCATGACTTTGTGAAATTCAATATCAACTGTCTGTAGGTGTCTTTTAAGCCAGGGTATTTTTTTTAAGTTCATCTTTTCATACCTCATCATAGAAACAGGAACATTTTGGAACGAACACTTTTAACTACCGCTATAACCTCTTATTTTACTCTATGGCTCATGACAAACAGTACATAACAAAGAACGATAATATTAATTAAATACAGTCATAAAGAACGATACCCAAACTAGGGCTAATTACAAATTAAAAATAATACATTTTTAAGTCAATTTAAAATTACAAAATTTGAAAGAATATAAGTACGGCTATTGACTGACAGTACAGCAATGAATGTGTAGCAGTACAATGTTGAAGAAGAGCATAAACACACAGTAAATATTAATACACGAAATCTGCGATCACTACAAAACTATGTATGTCTCATATCGTAATAGCTTGAAACTATCGGCTCATTTATTCTGTTTATGTAGATATGAGTATTTATAGTCTTTTTCAGATACTATTCTAGAAAAGGGTTCCGCATTGTATCTGCACCTCGACTCATCTTGTACATTCTAAAGATTTCTAATGCGAAAGACTATAGATTATTGTTACTTGTAGTCAGGCGATGGAGATGAGATGTTACAGAGGCATTCTTGGCATCTGCTATAAAGACCACATCACCAATGAGCAAATAAAAGAAAGGATTCGTCAGGCAATTAGGCAATACGATGACCTCCTGACGTCTGTTAAAAAGCGCAAACTTGAGTGGTATGGCCACGTGACCAGAAAACAAGGGATCGCCAAAGAGATCTTGCAGGGCACTACTAGAGGAGGGAGAAGAAAACAAAGATGGGAAGATAATATCAAAAAATGGACGGGATTACAACTAGGCGATGCTATGCGTAGGGCAGAAGACCGAGAGGAATGGAGAAGAATAGTGTACATGTCATCTGTGGCGCCCCAACGGTCGAAGGACTACGGGACCTGATGATGATGATGATGAGTCAGGTCAAGTGAAGCTATTTATAATTAAGTCACACCCATCGCGTTACCTAATGTGGGGTCAGCTAAAGTTCATGCACGAAAACGTATGACGCAACGAAGACGCCTATATAACAGACAATAATAACTCTTTTGTCTCTTGTTTATTGGAGACTCTTGAGTTAAACAGCTCCATACATAACTGCTAATGCCTTGAGCGCTGATGATCTGATCTGGAATTCAAACTAAAATCGATAAAAACACTCCACCATATCATTAATGTTTTAATCTCGCAGAAAGAGTTCAGTATCTATTAATTGTTCTACTGTAGTTCCTTTTATACACCTTTATCTTCTTTCTATCGAAGGTCCATATTGGTCTGATTTTAAAATGTTCTTTTCAATACAATATTTAACTAAGCTACAGCGTTTCTCGTGCGAAACCATTTCAAGGTTAACATTTTGTCAAGAGGAAATACTTTAGTCTACAGATACTGCTGTGTAAGATTAACTTCCTCAAGCAGAGGATCAGTAAGCTAAGGGTAGCAGATGAACGTGAAATCACAGACAGCATGTAAAAGACATTGTGCTGTACCTCTTGTATCCAAATTTTTAAGAGGATCAAATAGAGCTTCTATCGCGATCACACATTAATCAAACTTATCGTTCACTGTTCTGACAGCAGCATGATGAGAACTCCAAAATGTTGTTGACAGTATTTTCACCAACATTACAGTATGTTGAAATAAAACATTAACTCGATTAGTGGATGAAGCAAAGAAGGAAAATATTCAATGTAATGCAAAAATCTATTTTAGCAAAAGCGTGTTGACCATACAAGTTAAGTGAATGTCCCACACAGCCTTCAAAAATCGCTTTCTTATTACTTCTTTCCAAAACGCCCTAAATAACTCCATGGATTCCAGACATTGTGGCAGCATTATCGTAACCATAAGCTCTGCACATCCTTATGATGTCTAGTCCATCACGTTTACAATTTTTAAGAATGTCCGAAATAAGGTCATCTCTCATTTCAACGTTCCTATCGTGGATTTTTACCTGTATGATCCATAGAGACAAATTATCACTGCGTGTTTATATTAGATGTACTGTGGAAAATAATTTAAAAATACCTCGTAGTATTTAAATCCATGCTAATAATCTCCTTCACATGATTTGCAAGAACATATATGAATTATTTTTGGTAACTGATAAAAGGTATGATGCCAAAGCTTTTTTCTGTAGATTTGCTCCTCTTTAGTCTCATGTGTGCTCTTTTAGCACACGGTCATATTTAGATAGCAACGCAACCATTTCCAGAAATGTTCCTATATTCAATAAATAATCCTATTAGCTGTTGCCACAAATTTCCAGATTTTGCTGTGCCAAACAATTTGATATCCAGCAACCATTGCAGAATATCCCTCCACTTTTCCTTCTCCGTGTCTTTACAGCAATACTTTCGACATCATTTTTTAGCCAAAGTCCATCTGCAAATATTTTCAATTTTTTACTGCTACATAGGTGCTCTTCCGATGCCTCGTGATATTTAAATTTTCGCCTCAGTTTCTACCACTTATCTAGCCCAGGAACACATTTGGATGTTTTTTCTGAAAATTTAACAGCAAACAATCTGTAGCAAAGCAGCACAATTTCTGACTGACAAAAGAAAAAACGTCTATGACCGTAGTATTTTCTTGCAATTTGGCATCATCCTGTAGAACCATTGTTTTGTTATCTGGCGCACACCAACTTTAGATTTCTCAGCTTGCATGGCATTGCGCTGAATGGTTCGTTATTGTTCTGAAACGAGGATCTCATTATTTCAATAATTTCAGACCAAAATAATTCTGGAATAGATGGATTCCAGAGAGAAGACTGTGACAAGATATTCCTGTTTATTTTCATTAACCATCTCATTTAGAGTATCTTTATATGAATTAAAATTATCAGCACACATGTTACGTTTCCAAACCATCTACGTCTTCTACTGGTATTTCCATGCCAATCTCTTCTATTTTCTGCACCATTTTATTTTTACATTTCCTGTTGTTGGTATCGGAGAAAACAGTATAAATGGTAGGCTGAGGAACGTCTTTTCTAGAACCCTGGTCATCATTTGTTTTCTTGACATTTCGAAGCATGGCTCCTGGTAGTGATTTTATGGAATCACATTTTTTTCTTCTCTACTCGCACCTACTGGACCTTTTAGATTTATGCACGCCGATTGGCATAATAGAATTAAAATGCTTAAATTGCGTTGTGTTCAAGACAACCAAAAACAAAATTACTTCCGACAGCTAAAGAAACAGTCAGAGTATTATGCAAAATCCAACATACACAGGTGGCATGTAGAACAGCATTCACAATTTTACTATCGGGCTCAAGCGTTAAGGAGCGGCGCTAGGGACGAATTGGCTGGGTTTCGACATATTTGTTATCCAAAAAAAATATTTTTTTAAAATTGAAATAAATTATTTAAATAAATTTTTTAAAAGTGTAAATATTTTGTTTTATCTTTTAAATGGATAAAATGTAATTTTTTTTAAGTTAAAATATTTTTACCGATTCGATTCCTGTACCGAGTATTTAGAGTCGCGGACCACATCGTACTTGGTATCAACGGAAAGTTTAATTGGTGAGAATATAGATTCGAGCAGTTAGAAACTTGGCGATATTTATGATTAATAAGCTGGTCAAAAAAAAAATCACACTTTAATTCAATTTCTCGATTATCGTATTAAGTACAAAAATGATTTTACTCAACAAGATCTCTTTGAGATTAATATTAGTTTTAACAATTAAAAAACGTTTAAACCTGTAGACAGAGACACTGTGTATAGCAGTGGTAAAATTTAAAGAATTAAAGGTCCTTTAAAAGTTCACTAACAGACCTGAAGTTTCTTTTATTCCCTACCACATGAAAACAAAACAGATGAACATGGGCATGATGAATTTGACATTTAAAAAATTTCAACCCAATATAACAAACTATTTATCTGATTTTACACTTGTTTTGTTATATTAAGTTAATTAAAATGTGTATATTGTCTATCTCCCTGACGCTAAAGCTCTGTGGGTATGTCCGACTCCACATGTCTCCAAGCAAAAGTATGATTTTAAAGCCGATTGCTTGTTTAAATTCTTAATGTTGATTTTAAAAATCCTAGTAGCTATAGGCATGATCCATATTCTAATAGCTTAAACAAAATGGATTTGCCTAAATGTAAACATTTACTTATAAAATAGTTTGCATAGAGCCATCAATAATAAAACATTTATAAAATACAACAATGGAAAAACGTCAGAGTCCATATTGACCATACTCTTTACTATCATGTATTGAAGCTTGTTAAATTTCAGATGGAACAACATTACATATTTATTTTTTAGGAAATAAAACAACAGTATTGTGAAATGTTTTTTTAAAAATTGCCTTTTGTTTTACATTTTAATTTGCATAGTTTAGAACTTTAAAAATTATTTTCTCAAAACTACAAATGTGTGACTTTGCGGTTTGTTCCCCTATGGTCTTAATATTAAATTTTAAAATCTTATGGAAAAAAATCGGACCTGTTAGGATAAAAATAAATTTGTAGATACTTATAAATGGTCCTGAGAAAATTCCCGGGAAGGTATAAAAATCTATTGAACTAAACTAACTTTTACATAATTTTTTTTTATCCCATTATAATTCCCCTTGCAACATTATAAATTTTATTGGATAATCGTATGTTTAATTTACCAAAAAGGATAGAAATGTATAGAACAAATTAGACAGTAACAAAAGCTAAACCTAAAAAAAATGCAGCGTACTTTGTATGAAATTTTGTTTACAATAATGTGTATACTGAAATGACTGATTCCTCTTAAAGTTACCTTTTTTATCATCTAGTGACACTTGCTACTTCTTGACTCCTTCGATACAGTATTTGCAAGCAGGGTTGCGAAACCACTCGAACTCAAAGCATGATATGATAGACTAACAAAAACGAAGCCAGCAGGTTCTAGACGGATTGAGAATAATTTAGACACAGTTCAAACGATCCAATTCCATTTCTCAAAATATTTAGATAAATATAGAAACGTGATAAACTCCCGCCTCTTTATTTCAAACTGAAAAAAAATGCATTATTAATTATTACAGCACATGTTAACAACTGGGCGGACTGTTATTTATATAGCTAATGGTATAGTGCCCACCGCCCCAAAGAAATGGATACTATGAGTTCATTACTCTTGCACATTTGAATATTGATAATCAAGTGTATGTGTACTAACGGTAGTTTAGATCCATCTATTTATGAAGGAGTAATTGCTGTTAATTTTTTTCTTAACTCATGTAAGAAAAATAGCTAATTTTGGACTCCGTTACAAAACGGAATATTTTGTAACATTTTAAATCCACTTGTGCTTCATTCTAGATTATTATGGATGTGTGTGCCAGGTTTGGTCAATGGCCATCAAATCATGCAGACATGTAGGCGGAACAAACAAATGTAAGGTAAGGAAAAAGGAAATTTGGGAAACCAGTCCCAAGGTTATTGATATTGCGTAAATCTATTTGAGAAGTTAAGCCAAAAAAAAATTGTTTAAATACAAAATATACTTACTGTTATGAAATCAGAATCGCTTTTCATCTTTTTTTTAACCTGAACTATAGTCTTGTTAATAGTGTGTGGGGAAAAATCCACCTCACATTTAAATGTAACAGTATGAACAGTATGCTGACCACTCGTACAATTAAACACACTGCCATCTTGACTATATTCAGATAAATGAATCTCTTGGGATCTCAATTGACCTAAATGGGAAACAATTGTAAATTTACATTTGTATAAAAAAAAAAGAAATTGTGTAACAATTATTAATATTTTAAAGAAATCGAATAATGTGTACTTAAGATAAGAAAAATAAAAAAGTCCCGATGAGTTTGAATTCTCAACTTACGAATTGTTGAAAATTATTAAAGTTCTCTTGAGATTTAAAATTGATAGTTAAATTTCTAAAAAAATTGTGAAATATGTAAAATATGTAATAAGTGTTTGTACTGATATATTTAAATTTACGTTACAATAATAAAACAGTGAAATAAAATTGATCTTACCAATAAGTATGTAAATAAAAATGATTATTTTTATCCAATAGGACATTTCCTCATTATAAATTATGTTGCTGTGTATAACACCTTGCAGTAACTGAAAAAAAATATTAACACTAAAAAATAAAATATGTATCGATGTTTAAAAATATTTATTTCTTGCATCATATAATTTTTTTTACAAATATAAAATATTTAATTAACTGTCAAAGGATTTTTTAAAAAAGAAACCTTAATATACATTTTAAAACATGGTATTTCATTTCAAATACAGATACACAATTAATTAAAAATGTAATAAATATAGCAGTTAGTTCACTTATACATTTCTCATTATATTGGTGTAGCATTTTAACCTTTTGTATCTTAAATTATTCCAAAGAGAAATAAAAAAGGTTTAGTGTGATAACTTATAGTTTGCATGTCCTTTTCCTTTTATATATTACTTAAATCCTGCTACTTGTAAGCTAAAATTAAATACTTTTGACAACATTTGTGTAGATACATTGCTGTCTTATGAAAAAATTGTAAAATATTAAGTTCTTTTTAATTTCTGGAAGTAAACTTTCAAAAACATATTAATTATCATTTTGTTTGCGAATTTAAACATTTCAATTTGAAGTCATCAAAGATAGGTGACAATTTAAGACATTGTTTCAAAAAATTTTGTAATACGTTACAAATTTATTTTATCTCTTGTTTATAATTATAAAGGTAACAGAAACAATAATTTATAACGAATTGTTATAAAGATTAAAGAACACGATAATTTTTAAATATAACATTAAACAAAAATATAATAAAATAAGTTATTTTTAAATTCTGCAGCCAATTTTATTTAAATCGATAAATACGGTTTACCAAACAGTTATACTTATCAGTAATAGTAATAAAGATAACTATGAAAAATAACTGACATACAGATTGTTATGTTCAATTATATTAATATAAATGTAATAATTTTTAGTTACTCGAACTATCATCGTTTAAATAGTTAAGATTATAAGCTCTTGATCAGCTTCTGCCCAATAATAAAGATGGCGATTGTCATTTAAATATCATTTCGGGAATACCTGTTGGTATTTTAAAACTAGCGTGTCCAGACGTGTGTAATTACCTTTCTATTTATAGAAACGTTTTGACATTATGTTGCTAGCTGACTTCCGAAAGAGTTTGTCTTCTCCATATCTTTACTGTAATCCTAATATTGTCCAAAAAATAGACTATTAATCTTCAATAAAAAAAACTGCAAAAATGTAAAGGTACATTATGAATGTATAACAAATTTATGATTAACTGATAAGCTACTCGATGTGAAAGAAAAACTTTGACATCTATTTTATACAAACAAAAAGCTACATATCAGAGCTTCCTGTGCTGTGGAAAAGTGGATACTTAAATCTAGGGCCGATCGGGTGCTTACCTGAATACATGAAATGTCGAGATTTAGCATACCCGGAAAATAGGCAATCTCGGAACCGGCGAGAAAACACAATATATTCGGGTATTTTAAAAAAAAAGTTATATACACAGTCTTTTATAGTATTATTTAAATACTAGCGAGAAGCCGGCATGCGTGGCTATACCACTTAAATAAAAAATTGCTTCTGTTTTAATTACGTCATTAAGTTATTTTTAATAAGAATTTGTTTTTCATCTGGTGCGTATACAAATAAATTAGAAGATTTTTCGACACGTGTCTGCCTGTCTTTCTGTTCGTCTGTCTATATGTCGGTCGGTCTATTTATTATCTATCTGTCTATCTATCTAAGAAAATATTAACCCATCTCTATTTCAAAAATTACATTTTCACGTGATTTTCTTAATAGGTAAATATATGTTCATTTGTAAAATGAGAATATAGCATCTATTTTCACAAGTGTAATATCATTTAATTTAAAGATAATGTCATCCACGTAAAGGTGTACTATTTCCTACCCCCGATATATATGTACCTAAGAGGGTTAATTATTTATCAAATTCATTCCGAGGCTTCTTGTGCTGTCTTGGGCAAAATGAAAGTATAAGTATCGTATTAATCCTCACCAGATTTTAAAAAATCAATACAATTAACCATGGAATTATTAACCCATTATCTGTCCAGGTCCTCACACCCTCCAAACATGTTGCAAAATCCACATTTTTTTCCTCTTCACACTCTCCCTCGTGCAAAAGATCCATAATTACATCTCGTACATCATGAAATTTCATATCATTAATGTGTGGAGCATCAACAACATTATTGGAAATATCAATATAACTGGGCTCACAAATAATATGAGTATCAATTTCTTCACACGAATCCTCCACTTCATATTCCCTCTCTTGTAAAAAATACAAAATCATATCTCGTGTATACTTAAAATTCATATTGTGCACATCCTCACAATTCATATCTTGTACCATGTCAAAGTCGTAACTTGTACATTGTCAAAATTCCTATGTTGGACATATTCAAATTTCATAACTTGTATAGTACCAAAAGCTGTATCCTGTGCTTCTACTTTTTCTTCAATTAATATTAGATCCTCCTTACACTCAGTTATGAATGCCTTCATTTCATCGGGATAACCGATCTCGTCCGCAAACTCGTTAATATCCCACTTTTCCTCATTTTCCGTTGCTGACAACATAATTTGATTCCACTCAACAACTACACTCCCAGTTTCCTTACTACTCTCCATAGTTTCTAATTTATCCCCGTTTGTTTTTCCCGACTGAACTATTCCCGGCTTATATGAACTTTTGTCATAAAAAAATCACCCCCTATCCCTAAATGAACAAAATCCGCTTTATATGCACTTACTTCAAAATAATCATCCCCTATACCTAAACATTCCAATTCGTCATTTCGCCGCTATGGTTGTCCCTATGGTTTTTTCAGTGTGATTTTTAGTATCAGATAACTTTACCAAGGACTTGCTCTCTCGGCACCATTTGAGTTCATTCCCCTTACTTTACACTAATGGCCTCCCTGTTTCTATTTCCTCCTCATCTATATTTTCCCAAATCTTCTTCTTATAGTTCCACCTAAATTGATTTTTTTTCAGTTTCCCCTTCTGCCAAGTAATCATCATCTTCTATTTCTTCTTCTGACCAGTCATAACTATCGTAAGGATTAATACAATTAATACTCACTATCCCTTCTATTCTCACTTCTACTCTACTACTAAACCAACCTTCTTCTCCTCCTTCCTCTGACCACTCACTATAATAGTTATTGTAAGGGTTAAAATAATTATCGCTAACTCTACCGTCTATTCTACTATAATACGCCCATTCTTCCCCCTCACTATCGTCACTGTCATAATACTCCTGATTTCTGCTTTCCTCTGCCTCTAAATATTCCTGATCACTATTTTTCTTCTGCCACAAAGTATTCCCTCAATTTTGCATCTATGAATTGCTTTAATTCTAATGATATTCTCTCCTTTACACCTCTTGCTGCAATTTACTCATGTGACTCTTCCTCTAACTTCTTTTTATTAGCGTGACTTTCTGCGGCCTCTATTCTTATTCGTTCGATTCTCTCACGGGATTCTCTATCTAATTTTTCTTTATGAGATTGGACTTCTCTATCTATTTCTTCTTTACTAGCCATTTTTTTTCTATGTCCCTTTGTATGTCCCTTTCTTCTTTTTGTAATCTATATAATTCGCTTATGGCATAGTTGGTAATATCCTCCCCTTCTAGTCCTAATTCTATGGCATCCTGCTTAATTTCTTCTATCGTTTTAATTCTCAGGTTATATGGTATTACTTTTTTTTAAAAATTCTACTGTACAACAATAAAGTTACTTTTGCTATTCAAATAAAATCTAACTTCCCAGTTATTGGGGAAAAAGTGTAAAGGCTTAAAATAGAACAATAAAATACACAATATATATAATTAATTACCCGCTCTAGGGAACAGCGTAGGTGTTCCTTCTTGCGACAGCAAAACAGTAGGGCTGGTGTCCAAAAACAGTGGCACAGCAATAGGAAAACACTTCAGCAGTGGGATACAATGTCAGAAATGCACAGGAACTTCAGCACCCAGCAGAATACAGCAGCGTACGGAAACAGCTGGACAAAGTAAAAAGTAGCAGCGACGACCAGGAGCAGCGATTACAGGAACAGCGGTACAGGTACAGCGGGTAAGGGAACATCAGGTACAGGAACAGGAGGTACAGGAGCGGTTACAGGAAACAGGTACCGGAATCAACCGATACAAGAGCAGCAGGTAAAGATAACATCAGGAACAGCGGCAGCAATGGGATACATGATCAGCGGGTCACAGCAGCAGCACGGTACAGGCACTCACAAGTTCCCGGACGAGTACCCATTTCAAATATTCTTTGGTCCGTTGTCTAGGCCTTGTTGGTACATGGTATTACTTCACAATAATTGTCTCCCTTTTCTCTGACATGAAGAGACAACACGTTTCAGAGTACACTATAATACTTTATTACATAATCATGAATCCACTTGGTAATCGCTGAATGTGAATTTACATACCATAACTAATGGTAATACTACATTACGGTTTACTGCAGCATGCATTCATTTTGACTGATCGCGGGAGTGATAAAACACCCATTCAGCTTGACAACACAAAGGTTTCACTATCAACTCCTTTTAGTTAATGAGCTTACTGGTGATTAGATAATACTAGGATCTGCTCCTGAGTGACACAGTGTCAACAGTACTTTATAGTCATGGAGATACTTGAATTTTCCTTCGGCTTCAACATATGAATAATTATGAAGTATTTTTGAAAGTTTAAACCATTTAAGTAATTTTTTTGGCCTACTTAGCTGTGAGTCTTGAGGCAATAAAATGTAAAATTATATTACAATAATAATAATACTTTCACATGACTGTAGAGGTTTATAGGGACACTACTGGACATGGATACTCTTGATACTGATAAGATAGTTCAGAATAGTGGGGTGGGGGGGATATTTTAAATATTTTTTTTTTCTAAAATAGAACAATTGGGGTGCTGGGTGGCCTAAACTGAGCGAATCTCAAGTTGATGGTCTGGAGTTCAATCCCCACCAAAGCCCAGTCAAGCAAACACACCACCAGCAGCCCGGGTGGATGGGACTCGTTAATATTGGATGGCAACTCATCTAAGAGAAGGCAACTCTTTCCGGTAGCCACCTGGAAGGCATGCATAATATTTAAAAGCATGTTTTATCATACAAATTTAGCTGTCGAACTTGTTTGACGGATTATTTCTAGAATATTAATCATATGTGTGCATTTGTCAAAAGCTAAAAAATATTTTTTATAATGTATTCTTTTCATATTTATAAATTACTTTTTAAAATTTAAACATTAGGCCATTTAATAAGACTTAATTTTATTCAGTTATTAATATGTCAATACGATAATGACAGTTTCTTTTGGAACTAACTAAGAAAGTGGCCATTTGTAGAAGTTTTCAAGCATTTTATGATCGGTGTGTTGTGAAGTGAAAAATCAACAACTCTGAATAGAACAACTCACACATTTTCCTCCTTATTACCTGTAAATTTATATAATTCTTGAAATAAAAGAAACAAAAAAATAGAGCATACTCACTATTAGCATGTTAATTTAATACATAATAAATAATGTAGATATAAACAGTGTTTATAATGCTCAGTTTAATAATGGGGAGAAACTGCAACCAGGTTAGCAAAAAACAAAATGAGCAAAGCAAAGTATGGGAAAAACTGTAATACGGAACGCAACAACAAATGGGGCGAGAGAGGTCTTAAGAATTTAATTTAAAAAATGACATTCATGGCATGTGGTGTAAAGGTTCCATATGTCTGGATCAGCTTGTTTTCCAAATTCACCCCACTTGGTGAGTTAATGCTTTGATTTGATAACGAGATATTTTGAAAGTGAGTTATTTTTATACGGAACAAGAGATTTGTTTAATGTGTGTGTGTAGATTACTTTTCATCATTGTACATTTTTTAAAATATTGTGTATTCTTTAAAATTGTAGTCAATCATTATTTTGTAAGTCAATAGCTTCAATTTACTTCTTTTGATTTTGTAATTTTTCATAAAAGACTTAAAATGTATTACTTGTAATTAGCCTTGGTTTGAGTATCGTATTCTTTACTATAGTATTTAACTTTTGGTATCGTCTTGTGTTATGTACTGTTTTATAATGAGTCATAAACTTATATAAAAGATTAATTTCTCCATACCGATAACAGCACGTAAAATAATTGTGTTGCTAGTCCTTGCATACTTGAATCAAAAATTGTTTGCTTGTCCTGAGATAATTTGAATCCATAACTTTTCTTATTACACCAATAATAAATAGTTTTTTTTCGGATTTTGACCCACTGTTTTCTTTAATTTACTCATAATTGAATACAAGATACCAATTTTTATAACGATACCAATAACAGAGCTAATTGCAATTTTTTTAAATTCAATTTTAAAAGTGTGTTCATTAAGGTAAAACTTTTATAAAACTTAAAGTATAAGATTTTGCTGTGTAAAAATGGATTTTGATGTTGACAACCAATCAGTAAAGCCATTAGACAAATGTTCTAGATATGATCTATTTTCTATCGTATCCGGAAAATTGATCGACGGAAATTTGATCGAACGGAAATTTGGTCGAATCTTTTTTTTTAATTTACACGTTAAAATGTTGCGTAAAATTTCTTTTTGAACGCATTATTTTGTTTTACCAAATAGTATAGTGCGCTCAAAAAGAAATTTGACATACATTTTAACGTGTGAACTGAAAAAAAGATTCGACCAAATTTCCGTTCGGTCAAATTTTCTTCGATCAATTTTCCGTCGACAAAATTTATTTCGATCAAATTTGCGGTAACCATTTTCTATTGCTAATGATTTAGGAATAAGTGTAGATCATTTGCCAGTAAAAAAGACCGTAATAGACATTATCATGGTCCACTTAGTGGATGAGGATATGTTGTCTGAGGACGAACTGGCCTCAGTCACACAACCGTATGATCCTATTATGGAGCTCCAACTGAAGCTTAAACAAATGGAGCTAGATGCTCAGTGAAAGAAAGAATAATAAGATAGAGAACTACAAATATAATTTAAAGAAATGGAAATATCGGCCAATTTGGGAGCAATGAAATATAGACTCCTTGCTCATGCTGGTCAGGGTTGCATTGCAATTAAATTTGCAAAATTAATACCTACATTTGGATGAAAATAAGTTTTAAAAGACTATAGACCTGCATCTAACTTATCATTTGTATCTAAAGTCATTAAAAATAGTTCTAAAACAATGTTCTGCTTACTTAAACGAGCACTCTCTTGTCAGTCCTAATCATTCAGCCTATAAACCTTTCCACAGCACAGAGAAAGCTCTCTCGAGAGTCACCAATGACATCTTCCTCTCATGGACAGCTGTAAAGTCTCCATCATTATCCTCTTAGATCTCAGTAAGGCCTTTGACACTGTTTACCATGGAACCATTTACAAAACTCTTGAACATTATTTTGGAATTTCTGGTTCGGTTCTGGCTTGGTTTAAGTCGTACCTCTCCGACAGAACGCAGATGAACTCTGTCGATGACGGTCTCTCTGGCAGTGGTGATTTGATGTACGGAGTGACACATAGGTCAGTTTTTGGACCAGTTCTATTCACATTGTATACCAGGCCACTGCTCCTCTCACTTTCGAAGCATGCTGTTGAGAGCCAGTCATTCGCAGATGACCCTCAGCTATACAAGCATACCCATGCCTCTGTTGTGGATTCCAGTGTACAGACTTTGAGTAAGTGCATTGGTAATGTCAAGTCTATTATAACACTAAGCAATTTGAAGCTTAATGAAGAAAAAACGGAAGCACTCCTCATTTACAATCACAAATAATCCTCTATCATAGCTCTCCCAAACTCATTTCAAGTAGATTACTTTGAAATACAGTTTACAACCTTGATAAACATATCAATCACAAGTGTCTTCTGCATGCATCGCTATCCGTCAGATCAGCCCCATCCGCCACTACCTTACAGTTTGCACAACAAAACCACTAGTCTGTGATCTTGTTTTCTCTCGTCTTGACCATTGCAACTCTCTTCTGTCAGGTTCACCAAAACACTTTATAGAAAAGCTTCAAAAGGTTCAAAACTCAGCTGCTAGTTCTAAAGGCAAAAAAAGGTGATCATGTCACTCCCTTACTCCATTCACTTCATTGGCTCCCTATACAGGCACGCATTGATTACAAGCTGTCTGTACTCTGTCACGACTTTTTCTCAGATCCCTGCCCTTCCTATCTAACCAAACTTCTTTCTGTCTATTCACCCATTCGACATTTTCGCTCCTCCGCAGACACGCGTATTTTGCCCTTTGCTGACACGCACTAAAACATATGGTGAAAGATCTTTCTCTTTCTACGCCTCCAAACAATGAAATTCTCTGCCACTACACAAACGCAATATACCAACCACCAAGGCCCTCAAAACACATATTTTTAAACTCTACTACCACGACTGATTCCCCCCCCCCCTTTTGAACGATAAACGATGCTGCTTGCCGCCGTCCATGGCTTTACATGTAAATATTCTGGTGTGGGTGGGGGGGATGTGCTTTTTTTTTGTTTTGTTGTTTATTACATAAATGTACTTTATTTTATTGTCACGAGTATGTCTCTTTTGCTCATATGTTTATGTTTAGCGCGGTTAGCCCAGCCCTAGGCTGGGGTACCGCGCTACATAAGACAACTAATTCTAATAGAATTAATAATTTGCAGATAAAGAGGCTGACGAATATTTTGCACATTTTGAAATAACTGCCCAAATTTTTCAATTCCCGAAATTATGTGGTCTACCTTACTGCAACCGGTTCTGATTAGTATGGAAACCTTAGTTTTTGTGTCATTCAACGCGAAACAGCGTGGGGACAATAACCTTGTTAAATCCTTAACTTAAGGCTTATGAATGTGTCACCGAAGTGGGATGGCCAAACTCATGTCGAGTTCCTCCGGGATAAGTAACGACTCCTGGATAAATGGCTGCATACAACGATCACTGACACATACTTCGAACATTTTAAGAAACTCATTCTGATGGAGGCGTTAAGAATTGTGTTCGTGAAGAGGTACGAACATATATTGCAGACTGTGGCGAAATGATGCGCATACGGCAGCAGTGTTAGCTGATGACTTCACCATTTCACATCAATCTCAAATAACTCATTTGACACCACAAAAGACAGATACAACAGAGCCACATCATCGACTTACATCAGACCTCCAAAAAATCATAAAAGTTTGGTACAAAAGAAACGAGTGCAAAAGACACATGTGCCTAATGTAAAAAGAAAGGACGTACAAGATATGAGTGTTGGAAACTCCAGAAGAAAACTGAGAAAACCACACATCCTTATACACAACACAAAGTTTCAACACATTTTCAAAATTAACAAATGTTTGCTCTTTCAGGTGTCGATACAAAATTCAAAGAGTTTCATGATGAGGAAGAAGGCTAGTTTTAACGAATTAAGCCAAGTTCCTGCTCCAACTGCGAGTTTCATGAGCTTGTCGCCAATATCCTTTTGCTTCAAGAAATGGCCTACCTCCAGAGGGCGTATAACCAAGGACTTGTGTGCAACTTTTGACGTCTATACACAGAGTTTTACTTCCTCTAACGTAGCCAAATGTTCTCAACACTCCAACAAGAGTTTACCCACCAAGATCCAAATTTCTACATCAGAAAACACTGATGTCATACAAAACGTCATGTATTTTATATTGGAAGGATTTGTATCACTGTCGGGTTATTTTTCCAGTCTACGACAATTCAAAATCTTAAGAGATACAGTTGCTTGACAGTCATTACTACTTGGGGGTATACTTCCCTTGTTTGAATCTACTGCTACTACATCATGTTACTAGGCGTAGATCTGGAACGCATTGATATACCTTACCTTTCATAAATATCAAATCAGACCTAGTCCTTGGTCTTGTGGTTGTGGGTGTCCGACCAACATTTCCACTATACGGCATCTCGTTGCTGCTAGGCACTGACTTAGCTGGTCGGAAGGTGATAGCCGAACTCATTGTTATTCATTGAATCTCAAAAAGAAGATCCACATATATATCCATCATGTAAACGAAATTTTCAAAAGGAAATTTTTTGATGGAAGGCTGTTCCAAAGAAAATTTGTTCGAATTTTAATTTGTTAAAACGAGATTTATTAATTTGTATTTCAAAATGTATTTAAATGGATGGTACGAGTTAGAAATTAAGAATATATATTATTTAAAAATAAAACGTATTTTACTTTATTTTTCTTTCGTTCACTATTTCGATTAAAACAAATTTACGTTTCAATTAATATACTTAAATATAATCAATCTATTTCGTACAATTTTTAGTTAATCGAGCGATGTAGATTTATTTTTAAAAAATTCTTTTAAAACGCTTTTATCTTTATCCAACATGGTTTTTTTTTAAAATTAAATTACCCTGTTCCAGAGTATTTGTAAAAATGTTATTAACTTTAAACAATTCCCAATTATTATACGTCATATCCAACAGTTAAAATATTGTGTATATTTAGGTTTTACATTTATTAAAAAAAAATTTCGTATATACGCAAAACATTATCCGATGGAGTCTTTATCAACACAACATGCCTTATCTATGGACTTTGGTTACCGGAAATTTGATCGAAAGAAATTTCGTCGACAGAAAATTGATCGACAGAAATTTGATGGAATGGAAATTTGGTCGTATCTTTCTTTCAGTTCACATGTTAAAATGGTCGTAAAATTTCTTTTTGAACGCACTATAATATACAGTAAAACAAAATAATGTGTTCAAAAAGAAATTTGAAGCAAAATGTTAACGTGTAAACCAAAAAAAAAAGATTCGACCATATTTCCGTTCGACCAAATTTCCGTCGATCAATTTTACTGCGACGAAATTTCTTTCGATCATATTTCCGGATACAATGGACTTTACTTGCTTGTAAGGAAACTATGTCTTTACAAACCGCATTTTGCGCAAGTATTTCAATAGCTTCGTTGAGTTTAGGGCATCGGTCACAAAACTATGGACCGCGGGCCAGATCCAGCTCAAGAGGCCAGTTCATCCAACCCATGGATGGTACTTGAACTTGCTTGATAAAACGTAGGGAATCCAAAACGTTGGAATACATTTAAATTTCAATATTATGTTTAGAATACTAGAAGATCTGGACACTTGTGGACAACTCCCTGGCTGCTATGCGCCTTAATTTACCCTTTGCACCTTTTTTAAATTTAAATTACTGTTTTCTAGATTTTCTAGTTTATTACAGTATTGCTTACCCTCGAACTCCTGAAATCGTACAAGTACAATATCTTCTTAAAAGCGTTAAATACGGTATCTTAATATTAAATAAATAAACATACAGCATAATATAATGAATAAAATAGATACTCGCATCGCAGTGCCTAGTGGGATCGAGTTAAGCTGGCGTTAAAAAGGTTAACTTTTAAAAGTAGATGACCGACGTTTATATATTAGTATTAATTCATATTGAGTGGACTTACATATCACATTATCACTGTCTATCACATGTAAAAATAAATTTACTGGTGAAATTTGACGTGGTTCAATCTCGAACTCAGATCAGCATAGAGCAAGATGTATTTTAATTAGCAAATGATGACATCATTAAAAAAAATCTACCAAGTATGCATATCAGCAAACGTGTTCAAAAATAAATTATGTGAAGTCAACACATAGAACGAGAGATTTTGATGATTATTTAAAAATAATTCTTTTGATTAAATGCAGTTATTCCAAACCAAACCATTGATGATAAATTGAAAGCCAAATGTCAGTTTCACAAATCTCACTAGCTTTATTTGCTGCTTAGTTTGTGAGATTCGAATATGTGCGCAGCAGGTATGATATAACTTTCTTTGAGCTAATGACGACTTCTTAGCTAACTTTTTTTAGTAAATAAATATTATGGTTGTCTTTCACTTTTTGCATTGCACGCCACTTACTCATGATTAACATGGAATACTAAACTTAGTGTTCCGTCTGTTTTCCCCCAGAGTTGCCGTTATTGCTTGCAAGTACTTTAGAGAATGGTCATCCAGCCCGCGCTCGTCAGTTTCTTCCGTTATCCGGCCCTTCGTGAAAAAAAGTTTGGTGACCCCTGGTAAAGGGTTAATTATTAACAAAACCAAGATCAAAACTATATATGGTTATTTATTCAACAATTAACACCTCAGCGTGACTGCTTCCTTTCAAAATACGTCTACAACTAATTAACTACCGAAAAATAACAAAGAAACACGCAATCTCTCATACCCCAAAAAGTCACTATTACCAACTAAATAGCAACAGCTACATAATTTATCTCCAAAAATCCAAATACGCTAACTAACAAATGAAGTACCGGTATTGAAAACCCAAACAAAAACAAGCACTCATTGAAAAATCATTAGCATGTGCCTACTATTTAACATTTAAGCTCAATCATTGATTCAAATATTTCAATACATTTTGTTTTAACAAATATTTCATCGACAAAATATTTCATATTGACCTATAGTTACTGTTACAATTTGGTAGCGGCTATAAATGTTATGACAAATAATGTACTTTTTAAAGTTAAATAAGATTTTGATTAAAACTCAATATTATTTTTAGACCGTGCATCAGGATACATTGAAATGTGAGACCTTCAAATTACATGAGCGGATATTTAGTGATATTTGACTTGACAACTTAGTCATTAGACAAACATTGTCCCTTCTTATGAGCATGCTTTTATCCAAGTTAAGTGCACTACGTAAATATTAGGGTTAGTGCTTCCCGGAATAGGTCTAGATTTTTTGCCGCCCTCCACCACGAAACAAGTATGTTGTTATTTGAAAAATTGCCCTACTTTATTAATCTAGTAGGTTAAAGTGTCATATCCTGAATGAAGAAGTTAATATTATTTCTATCTTTCTTCTCTTTTTTCAATAGGATCTAATGTATTGCAAATTATATATAATTTTGATTTACTAAATAAAAAAAAATGTTTTCATAGAGAAACAAAAAGCCTTCATAAAAACTGATTATTTGCATTATAAAGGTATAAAAACTCTTCTAAATTCTTGAAAGTCCCCAAAAAGTTACATTATCTAAATCTCTGAATAGTCAACTACCGGTCTATCTAAATGATTCACGCGTCATTTTAGTTTCCGTGTTCACAAATTTCAGCTTTCATTTGCCACTTGAGTGCATAATGGAGGATGTGTTATACTAGGGTATACATAAACTAGACAAAGAGTCATTCTTAGAATCAGTATGATAAACTAAACAGGCGTCCTTTAGTTTTTTGTATATGCTCATTGCTGGTTTAACTTTTAATAGATATACTAGTCTAATAGTGCGCTAATAGCTTTTTTCTCTTTATATCAGGAAAAGGGTATTTACAAATCATTTTCACATTTTAATTAACGCTATGCAAATGTATTTATGCTTTATTTTGCTTGAAGCTATTTTATCATGTATGTGCTAGTAAGTTAAAATAATTATAAAAACAAAACAAAAACATTGTTTTAATTATTTAAATAGTTGACATATTCAAAACTATATTTAAGATACTTTGCAGAAGGTGTGCTTTTAATTTTAATTTATATATGTATAATTCAGAGGCTGTCCTATATTATTGTATTTAGTGCTACCAAACTAAAGGCAAACTGTGACGACACCAGAAACTGTGTCTAAAACGTTAAAAGATATGTTATTCATTGCAAGTTTCTAACCCGAAGTGCTAATCTAAAAACTTTTTACTTGGCATTAAAGTTTTTTTTAATGTAAATGAAAATCTTATTTTGAAAAAAAATGTTGTTAACTACTATTGGCCAATAATGTGATAATAATATTTTCGGCTTGTCAGGATATTTTTGTTTTTTATAAATAATACTTGAGTAAACAGGGATTGTGCAAAACGAGTTATGTTACCCTAAATCGGGTAAACATAAAACCTAAAGGTTAGGGAGCATTGAATAGGCATAAATTAAATTTTAATAAAACCATGTTCTTTTTCAAGATAGAACAGCATGCCTTAACAACAATGTATCTGGCCATTGTAATATAAGAAAACACCCAACGTGTTATGAGTGGAAGTAGCCGGACAGATAGTGTAATCAAAAGGACTTGTATTTATACTTTAACCATAGTGGTATGTTGTTTATCTTATGCTCTGATGAGTCAAGTACTGCACTGGTTTTAAATATTACACATTAGAGGGCCGTCAAAACAAAGCTGCCTTTTGAAACACCCTTTTTACACCAATGAATATACAACAAAGCAAAGACGTCGCTTGAAGTCAGAAGAGAGTATCCTGCATATTTTTCCTACAGATTCAGGTTTTACAACACTCAATGGAACCAGATAAGTACCAGACAACTCGCTTACTTGATTTTAATCGGCAAAACGTTATGGCTCAAAACGCTACACTGTGCACATATGAAACTATGGTTTGGCGTTTCAGCACATAGTATAAAAGACGCCCATTTCTTTGAAGATAAAATAGAACATGCTCTTACTGTCACCCAAGAATGTTACAGGGGCATGGTGATCGAACCATTTCTTCTGGATTTCAGAATGTTCTGTTTTGTAAAGAAAGTACATATAAGTATACCGTGGTGTCAACAAGACGGGATAACAAGCCATACCACTTGAGAATATTTTGCAATCCTGCAGAAAAAATGTTCTGGAGGAATAATTTCACGCGATATTTTCTTTCCATACCCGTTTCACTCATCTGATCTTATGTCACGTGATGTCAACGTGTAAGGAATATTAAAGGAGACTGTATTCGTCTTTGAAGAACCGTCAAGAGCTGTGCCTGCACTATACCAGTGCATATTCTATGTTAAAATATTAAGCATAGTTCCGGTATAGCAAGTGCGTAGAGCTATTGTTTACCACCACAAATTTACTCCAATGGTATTGCCTTGATATTGACATCGCAAAGTAAATGTGCAGAGTCTATCCGTACCGAAACCACTATTGAATGGGAAAAGTGTGTTTACTTTTGAATGAGTTTTATTACTCTAAAAAATGGATACAAATACATCAATTTCTAGATAATCTGTTTTAGAACGTCCTGATTTTGTTACCATAAATGTTGATAAATAGGCTGCCTGCTTTCTTAGCAGATAGACATAGCGAGTCATATAGAGATAGAGCAAAAGAGAGATTTTTGTTATACATCTTAACCTATACGAGATATTATATAATTGTGTGAGTGTAAATTAGTATTTGTATTTTGAGGCATATACCTTTTTAACCTGCTGTAAGTTGATCTAGTTTTATTTCTCTTTATATTATTGTGGAAATGTTTGTAACATTATATTGAACATTATTTTAATCATTAGCTTTTGTATCTTTTTCTTTACATTTTTCTTTTCTAAGTCTTTTGTTATGTCTTGTTTATTATACGAGTCAAATCTTAAAAACGTGTAAATCTTCAAATCGTAACGGTAAGTAATAGGCTCATTTTTCAGAAAACTGTCAGTGCCTTAATCTTTGTAGGCCCGTTTCACCCTTCCATTAAATTCACATCTCTTGTCTCTGAAACCTCAGTAAACGTTTTGGACATTACAGCCACCATTCACAAAGACGGCCTACTCATCTCCACCTACTTTATACCTACTGACAGTCATAGCTATTTATTACACACTTTCTTCCACCATGCATCTTGTAAAGACTCTTTTCCCTTTTCTCAATTACACGTCGACTTTTCCAGTCGGAGGATGACTTTTGGGATAAAGCACTCGAGATGATCGACTATTTCCGATGCAAGTCATCCCTTGCTACAGTAATTTTAAGGGTCACCTCCGAGCGAAAAAGTTGACAGGACCAAACTTATTCTTACATATCTTCCTCACGATCTAATATCCAAACGTGTTTTTACTTAAAACCGAGCTATTCTCCGCATCGATACTTTGACAAATGTCATTGCCTTATTAGTTTTCAGACGTGATATAAATGTGAGAGACCTCATTGTGTAAAGTCGCATCAACGCTGCACCCTGCCACTTTAAAACAAAGCCATGTTGACGTTACCTTTGAAACACTTGCCCTTTTGTCGTCCAGACTCAATACATTCCTTTCGCCAACGGCATTTGTCAGTGAAGAGCCGTTTTCTTTTTTCTAGCCGCAATATAGTATACGCCATTATTAGCTACTGCTGCTAGATATCCTAGATAGGGGAGACAGGACGCCGATACTCTGACAGATTATTGAGCACCTCTGTAATAGTACGTAAGACAGACGGTGTCCGCTCTCTAATCACCTCACTTTTGGTAACCTCATGTGCACGGGGGATATTACAAACAGTGCGATTGTGATCAGCACTCTCTGACCCAGAGGGGTGAATTTGGGAAACAAGCTGATGCAGACTTATAGTATCTTTACACTACATGGCATAAATGTCATATTTCCATTCACGTGTTAAGGTTTTGTTGGCCCCTCGACGTCACAACGAATCGCATTGGACCTACTTCGACTTTTTTCTTTCTCTTTGTTGGTTGTATTTAATCACTCAATTATTTATTTTATGTCACAATTCTTTCCTGCCCCTTCGGATACTTTTTTTTCAGCTAATTGCTTTTAAAAAAAACTTAATTCTGTTTCTTCTTTTGTTAGTTCGCTGACGAAGGCTTTTGCCGACACGTTTGTTGTGTTGTTGATTTCCGTTTTTCAAATTGCCCCATACTTTTTTTTTACTCATTTTCTTTTTTGATAACCTGGTTGTAGTCTCTCCTTTTATTAACATGAGCGATATGAATACTGTTTACACCTAGGTTGTGCATACCGTATAACATTAACATACTAATAGGGAGTATGCTCCATTTTGCTATTGTTTATTTTGTTTCAATAATAAATATATTTACAGTTAACAAGTAGGAAACAGTGTGCGCCATTTCTTTTCAGTGTTGTTATTTATGCGCATGCTTGTGAGGAATAATATTTTTTGGGCGCATGTCCACTTTGTTAAGCCACATTGAACTATGTCAAAATCTGGAACTCCGATTCTTTCTCCTAGGCGCTAGAAGGCTGATGTGTAGTCTGAAGTCAAAATAACCTTGAGACATTTAAAAGTTCAGTTTATTTATTTATTGGCTAAGTTTGCAATAGAAAGTCTAAAAATGGTATACGAAATCTTTACTGGCGTTCTGAAAAAATACCTGTGTCAAAATAGAACCGCCATCAATACAGATCTCTTAACAAAAATAGATATTAATTATTGCAACCTATTGTCCAATGTCGTATATAATCTATTCTACAACTTTATTTTGATGATCACAATTTTACACCACTTTTATAGACGTGTGGTCAAATCAATGAAAAGTCCTACCTGACATTGTTCACTCATGACATAAAAGGAAAAATACCCACGTTCGTTTACTCACATAACAAACAAAAAAGTATTGTTTCAACAAAAATACGGCACGTAATCTGACCGTGACAACGCTGAATTTGCGTTTATGAAAAATAGAAAAACAATTTGTATTTCACTTTTGATTCTTAAACAGTAAATGATTTTAATTTTTTTTTTTAGATATACCAATAAATGTGGATATTAGCGAATGCAGTGGAAATAAGAAGCAACCATGAGAATAAAATGTTGGCTAAGAAATTTTCTAAGGCTATCTCAAATTTTTAAATTTGTGGTTGCTTGTTTATTGATGACATATTTTGTTAAATGTGGTAAGTAATAATAAAATTAAACTCTAATAATATTTTAAAAGAGGAATTAACATGGACACTATTTAATTAAACACATGCTTCAGTTTTCTAGATAATATATGAGAACCTGGTATGCTAAACTGAAATCATAGACAGTACAAAATATTTTGTCGTTTCGGAATAGAGCCTTCATCAGATAATAAGACTAATAAATTATAACAAATATCAGATGACAGTAATTTTTTTTCAAGAGATTTTCTTTTTCTTGCCGGAAGTAGGATTGCACGTAGTGAAAGAATATAAATATTGGTACAGTCGAACCCGCTAATCTCGACCTCGGTTAACTCGCCAACCCTATTAAGTCGACGTTTCTGAAGTGGAACCGCCAAATTCTCTCTTTGTCTTAGCATTTTCTCATCGGTTATGTCGATTCTTTTATGTCGCCGAACCCTAATATCTCGAGCACAAAAGAAGGCCAAATATACCATTTAATGTTAATTATATCGATCCCAATGACCAATCACCAGCTTTTGAAAATGTTAGTTATCGAGGCCACTTCACCATCTCACTACCGTATTTTCACGTTTGTATCGACAACCCCATCTTAGCAGTGCATTGCTGGTTGTCAAGGAAATTTGTGGCATACGAGACACATGGGTAGGGGGATTGGTAGGTGTGTCAAAGGTTATAAAGATATCACCGCAACGTATCCTATTGATCGTGATGGTCATAGTGCTGCTTTGTGTGTCACACTGAACTAGCTATCTGCGGGTGGGGGGAAGGTTGGTTCCGCCGAGCGAAATAATGACGTCACAGCACGGAAATACGTGTTGGCGGACTACAGTGTGTTTTGACTATGTTATGTTACGAAGTGGCTATTGGTACCCGGGTACCATAATTGAGTGGTTGGGATTAAAAAACGATTTAAAATATTATTGTTAGGTTTTTAAGATCAAATGAGGTATGAAATGAAAGATAATTGAATGGACTATACGTTTGTAAACTTTATTCTTCATTATAACTAAAATAAACTACTACAAATGACATCCCAATAGCATTAGTCAAAATGGACCCAGACACGCAGCGCCGCCATTCGCACCCGGATACCATTAGACTCAATGCTATTCGGATGTCATTTGTAGTAGTTTATTTTAGTTAAAATGAAGAATTAAGTTTACAAACGTATAGTGCATTCAATTATCTTTCATTGCATGCCTTATTTTGTCTTACAAACCTAACAATAATATTTTCAATCGTTTTTAATCCCAACCTCTCAATTCTGATACCCGGGTACCAATAGGTGCAGCCCTCGTGTTAAATATTACCACTACAGCGATCTCTTTATGAAAACACAAAGCAATAGTATACGGGAATATGATAACTGCGAAACATTGTGGTGATATTTTTATATTTTTTCCATTCTGTATGTACATTTTTATAGCATACCGATCGCTTCATCAAACAAATAACGGCAAAAAAAAACCCCAAAAACACGTGCATGTACATTCTTATTTATTAACGCACATCATGTACATAAAGAAATTTCAAGCACATGTTAATATTTTGCCACCATATTGGTTTTCTTCTTCTCGATCCTCGGTTTTCTCGACGCTTTTTGTCAAACCCCGAGGCCAACGACATAACCGGGTTCGACTGTACAATGAAAAACAAGGTAGAAAATCGTAACAGACCAAACAATTTAGGGATACATAAAATCTAAAGAATAAGAAAAAAGAAGAGGAAGAAATACAGGGCTATTGAGAAACATTAGAAAGAGAGCATTTGATTCATCAAAATTGGTTCAACTTTAATTTCAGTTTTTTAATTGCTCCCCATTAATGCCTTATGACCTATCGACGGCACTTACAATCATATACCATCTTGGAGCAAAACCGTTATTCAGATGTTATTCTAAATATGCTATCCTAGAATGTGTAAAATTATAAAGCATATAGCATGTTCTCAGACTAAGCATTGTACTGATTTTTATATATATGAGCGTAGAGAGTATTTTACATTTTGGCTAACCGATTTGAATGAATTTAAAGGAGGGGGGGGGGGGGATTCAGATCATTAAATTCTTATCTGGTAAACTAAAAAAAAAGTCTTTTAATCAAATATTTTTTTTTGTATGGTCGTTGATATAAGGTAACACATAATAATGTTACTAAAATCCTCAAGATAAATAAAATATTTTAACAAATTTAGTTCACATCGCTTTAATTCGAAGAAAATTTATTCAAAATCATTTAATATACTTTTTTTCTGAATTAAAATAAGAAATCGTTCCAAGAGTAATAAATAATGTGTTAAGAAATGATAATTGTTGTTATGTTTTTAATGAAATTTTTTTGGATCAAAATCATTTAATGGATCCCTCTTTCAACAAACCCTGACAAACTTGCCAAGCTCTTTTATTTCAACTTAAAGTTTATTTATTTATTTTCATTGTGTTTATATTTTTCCCATTTATTCAGATTCGATTAAAACTTCCCAAATGTGCCTTCCTGCAGAAGAAGGACAAACATACATCCTCACTTTCAACTTGACAAACGTAAATCAAAATCTTAGTATTCAATGTAATGAGTACGCTATTGCCAGCTGTTACATCCCAAGTCATTGTAAAGATGTCTTTGAAGACTTTACAACAACATTTATATTTAATAACAAAAGTAGAGAAGTTTCACTAACGGTCACATTTTTAATTGCATCTCGGGAGAAAGAAAGGTATTGGTATGTCGCTGATAACCAAGTGCTTACTGGATGCTATGTCAATATGTTCGGTGAGTGTGTTGAATCGTTGCATTTTTTTTTCAAATGAGAAGTGGGTAATTATGTTTGCTTTAGCTTAAATGCTATAATTACAAGTTTATCTCTATTTACATTGAAAAAAATGTGGTCTAAAACATTATTTTTCCTTTTAAAAATATCAAATACATCTGAACAGGAGAATTGATATATATATATATATATATATATATATATATATATATATAATTATTAACCTCAAGCAACAACATAATCTTTTACTTTGACTATAATACTGATAAACAGCTCACATTTTATATTTAATTGTCTAACACTTTCAATCCCTGTTAAACTCCCACAATATAATATTCTTTTACTTGAGAATGTAATTAACAAAATCATAATACATAGTCAACAGTCCTCGTTCACGCTCCACTATTATAACTCTCTTCTTCTAAATCAATCAAACACTATGATTGGCCATTCCTCTTAACTCCCAACACTCTGTATATTGTGCGCAATACATTTTAAGTATATTTCTTGTCGCCTATTAGTTGTTCACAATTTTATAATGATATTTGTGACAACAATATATCACACTTAAATATTTGATCATAAAATTTAAACATTTGATATATATAATTTGATAATTTTTTCTAAAAAATTAATTAAACATTAAGATACTTAAAATATATATGAATCATCGGCAGTCACTTTTTATTAAAGTTCAAGCGGTTTAAAATAATTTGTAATGAATTGGAAGATTTTTTCATTTTAATCTTCTCATACAGCAATAATGTGTAAACTTTGTAGGACACTAAATTATTGGGTCACAATTAAACATTTTCATAAAGGAAAGGTTAGATATTTAAATATAAATACATTTTTAAAAAAAACTTTATTAAAACGTTTCTTTAAATTAAAAACATGTTAAATTAAATAAGTATAGTTAAACAAGACATTCCTAAAGAAGAATTAGTTCTACTGATACATTTTAACGGTCTCCCTTGCAGCAAGAGCAAAAAACATTCATTGCAAAGAAGACATTAACGATGATGTACTCAGTTTATTTTGTTGGACTGCGATGATTTACCCTCAAGCGAAATGTTCCATTTCTGTAACATCTGAGGTAAGATTTTAAATTTATGTTATCTCTAAGTATATTTATGGCACAGGTAATCATAAGTATTACTTATACAGTGAAAGATTCAACATTGGTAGAAGAAAGTTTTATTTGTTTAGCTTTTTAGATTGAATCTCTACAAATGTTTACGATTTTATCACATTCAAATTACTAAAACAAAACATTTACATTTTTGTGTTTTTTATATAGTGTTAATTCAGAAACATAATATCGGGAGATAAAACATCGAGACACAGAGACAAGTATTTATTTTGAAAGATACAATTTTACCTGAGATCAGAACCATGCAGTTCCACTTTATTTTTAAATGGCCAATTGAAAGAGTTCAATTTAAAAATCCCTGCAATAGAATAATCATGTTTATAAAATATCTTGATATTCATGCTCATGGTTTTATGCAAATAGTATGTTAATATGTTATAAAAAGTAAAGACATATTTATTGCTTTTATTTGGTCAATAGATGAAACGTGTGATTGTCAATACAATGATGATTTGTAAGAACGAAGTACTTCAAGATGACCCAAAGTATTATGCACCTAACTGTTCTTTGACACTGCCACTAAAAGACCTAGCCCCAGTAAAGTATAATGTGATAATTAATATGTTCCCAAACGTCACTAACAGTGACATGGACTTAAATTTCGGAATCAATCACGTGCTTACCGTTAACTTGGGTAATTTCCTTTTTTTTTTGGCACAATTCAAGTTATTATTTCAAGGGATATTTCGGTATTATGAACTTTTAAAAATGTATTATTAATTGTTTTTTATTTATTCCATACGTAACTTAATTTATGTTCTAAATAATTCGAAGCCAATTTGACTTAAATCTTAGTATAAATATTTAATTTTAAAAAGTATTTTTTTTTAAACCTCATGGAATGTGCTTTACTTTATTTAAATTACAAGAATGGTAATGCCAATTATATTAAAGCGTAATTTTTTCAGCGTTTTCAAAAATATATTTCAGAATATCCTAGAGTAGCACTTAATGACTGTCCTAAAATTGTTATTGAATATACAAACGTGACTTGTCTATGTGAGAGATCTAATAGCAGTGAAATACATACTTCAATTAGTTGGTTTGGTGACAAAAATAGTCAAATTGCACCGACAAGTAGACCAGAAGTCCTTACTTTTGACGCAATTAGGACTAATGCAAGTCAATCCATAGGTAAAAACACACAATTTATATATCAAATTAATCCTCATTGCCTTTTGGTTTAACATTTTAAAAATGAAGTCATTATAAGTAAGTGGGTTCATCCGGTTTCTTTAGCTAAGTAGAAACTTGCACTTAATGTTTTAAGTGTCAAACGCAATGTGTAAATAAATAAGCTATTGCTAAATAACGTTGAATAAGATGTTGGTCCCAATATTCGTACGGTTGGTTTTTCAGGAATGGGCAATATTTGAGAGTGTAATAAAAATAAAATAAAATAACGCTTCTAAACAAAATAAAAAGTGTTAGTCTCAGTTAAAATTGGTTCAACTTTAATTTCTAAACATTTAAGAGTAGAATTGACTCTTAGATTGAAAGCAAATTTGGTTGAAAATAATGGTGTACATACAGAGCCTATGTGTGGCGGAGAGTGCTAGATAGACAACCGTCTTATTTCTACGAATACAACTCCTAACTTAACAACCCGAGGTCGTTCGCAGTAAAATATGCGTACCACCACATTATTATGCTTTAATTGCCACAGCAATTCCATGTTGGTATCCTAACTGGATTTCGGGAAAATGGCGAGACTTCTAGACCTGAGGAGAATTGAGTCAACTAAGCTTGTGTACAAGCTCCAACACTTTTAGTCGGATGTTTTGCGCCATGCTGACTGATGACTTCAGACAAGTAGACGTTGGAATAATTGGTCAAAACCCGAACTGATGGTATGTTATTAGAATCTGGATACATGCATCTTGATGAATCAAAAGACAGACATATTCAGGGACTTTATGCCTGCCGACCAGTGTGTCAGAAACGCTGGATTAGAAGTGAAGAAACAACACAGTGTTGTTAAATTCTCTAAATACTTGCACAAATGTCGGTTCCAAATGGAAAAGGATGACGTCCTTTAAGTGCCAACTACTCGAAAACCTTATATTCACATGAATGTTCATGTATATAGAAAATGCTTAACGTGGTAAATATATGTTCTTAACTTGGAAGCACCATGTCCCAAAGCGCAGCCATCGATGACGAAAATAAAATGTCCTATTGCAAGATCCACTACAACATATGCAAAAGTATCTAAGATTGCATGGACCAGAGCTGGCATCAGCACTTAAACTAAAGTAAAAGTATTCACGGCGGATGGGCTTCCTCCCCCTTTCTCTACACGTGAAACGCGTTGCAAGAAAGGTTAACCACCTTCAAACGACTAACCTCAGAAAAGTACTCAACATCAAATGGCACGGATAGGGTAGATGCACAAGCAGGTCTCCCTATCATCTTTGCCATTGTAAATTTGAGACATGGTACAATGTCAAACAACCACTTGCCCAAAATAATATCGATGGGTGAGCTCGAGCATGTAAAGCGGTTTGATTGTGGCCAGAAGAGTTAAATCTTCTTCTTCTTCTATATTTTGAGGGCCCACGATCAATGAATTGATCATTCTGGCTCCTATGTTTCAGTGGGGTTCGCAATGTTACAGTGCATGGTTTTGAGGGGGATACTTAACTGGTTGCAAAGGCTACTCAGCAATGGTGTTATGGAATGAGAGTTGGAAGACAGGAGGCAATAGATGCAAATGTGTCAAGAATAGTCACATAAACTGTTGCTTGTTTTAGCTTGTTCCAGTCCCTTATTGTCTTTGGCAGGAATGAGGAGCTCCTGTACTGATTGCTTGTTTTTATTAGCCGGAACTGCATATCGTGGCCTCTTCATTGTCTAGTGGAGAGATGGACGATTTTCTGTTTAATAATAGAGCAGTGGACCAGCCCAATTTTGTTCTTGTACAACATGGAGAGGCTAGATATTCGTCGTCGTTCTTCCAACTCTGACCAGCCCAGTGTTTCCAGCATGCTGCCAACACTTGAGGTGTTTCTGTAGCAGTTGAGGACAAGCGTGCTGTCCGTCGCTGGACCGCCTCCAACCTTTCGTTGCTCTTCTGGGTAAATGGGTCCCAGACTGAAGATGAGTACTTTAAAAGCGGCCTGGCAAATGTTTTATAGGATTTTTCTTTCACGCTTGTGTAGCCGATTTCAGATTTCGCCTTAGGAACCACATGGTCTTGTTTGACCAATTGCACACATTGTTTATGTGCTCATCCCAACGGACCTCTCTTTGGATGGTAACAACTAGTTAACTTACGGAGGAAACTGGCTCCAGAATATGGCCATGTAATTCGTAAGTATGGTGTAAAGGGGACCTGCTTATGAAGACTGACAGTGTCGGGCACTTGACGGGATAAAATTCAATGTCCCAGATAATCTCCCACTCAGCTAACCGATAAAGGTCCTGTTGTACCTGGTCCTGATCACAACTGTTGGTGATCGTCCTATGCAGCATCGTGTCGTCATCAAATACTCTTGCTTGGGAGGTCAGCTTCTCGGGCAGGTCAATAATATATGCTAGGAACAAACAAGGGCCTAGCACAGAGCCCTGGGGGATCCCTTACTTACAAACGACAAAGGAGCAGGTTGTGCTGTCTACTACTACTGCTTGGCATCGGTCGCTGAGGAAGCTAGAGATCCAAGTTTTAGTAGTGCCTTAGATCCCTTATCACTGCAGTTTGTGTAATAGAAAAGAATGAGTGTCACGGTCAAATGCCAGCTGAAGCACATCAGTTTGCCTGCTGTTCTCCTAATTGATCCTAAATTCAAGGACTTGGTACTCATATGATCTATTTACTCGGAAGCCATGCTGACATTCATTGGTAATATATTGTGACTTTCAAGATGATTCATGGCCGCGATTTCTATTATGTGCTCAAATATTTTGCATACTACGCTGGTGTGAGATAACGGGCGGTAGTTGGCAGGATTGTAATGCTCCAATTTTTGTAGATTGAAGTGACTTGAGTTGTTCTTTAGTCGGTTAGAATGTTGCCTGTAAATAAAGACGATTGGAAGAGGATTGTCAGCGAGGGAGCGATTTCATTTGTCAATTCTTTTAGCACTCGTGGTTTGATGTTGTCAGGACCACATGCCTTGTAGGGGTTAATGGTTTTAAGGAGTGTCAGCACACCCTGCACTGAAATCTGGATATCTTCCATGACTGGGGTATGTTGAGCTCATCATGTCGAGCTTGAGAAGGAACTCAACCTCTGAGTACTCTCCACCACTACCAAAGACCGACTGGAACCATTGATTTAGTATGTCCGCCTGTACTTTTGATTCAGACGTCAAATCGTCGTCCCATCTAAGTGGTGAATCCTCAGTGTTTGTTGACTTTTGGTGCTTGACTTAGCTCCAGAAGCGCTTATTCTTGACACTTTTGGCAGTAATATTTTCTTCTGAGAAGATGCCATTCAGGTAGTTCCAGTAAGATCTGCGCAGAAAGCGTTGGATAGTTCTTCGGAGCCTCAGTATTTCGGCTTTCAGTTCGACCGAGCCATTCTGCTTCATTCGCTTTTACTGGTGGTCTCTCCTGTGTATGAGCCTACGGATTTCAGTCGTGACCCATGCCTGATTAATAAAGGTTTGTTGGTCTTGTGTGGTTTGTATTTCTTCACTTAATCAGTGATTTTCGTCTTGAACTTCATCCGCAGCTCTTCTGTTGTCGCTTTACCATGAATCTCATGCATGTTAGAGCTCAGCTCCTTCATTGCACTTCTCAGGCTATCACAGTCTGCCGCGGCATACATGGGGATTTCTCGCACAGAGAAACTTTTTTTTAGTGCACTGACCTGAAATTCGCAATATGTTATGCAGTGGTCTGATATCCCAGGGATGACCTCGATTCTTGGGGAAAAGATGTGGACTGTTGTGAGGACTAGGTCCAGAGTGTTTTCCCCTTGCGTGGTTTCTTTAACCACCTGTTTCAGACCATGGTTGTTAATTATCTCGATAAAGTCAGAGTGTAGGACTGGGTATGGACACTTGGGCATCAAGGCAGGAATCTGCAAGTTCTAACCAGGAATGTTGGAATCTCCCTTATAAGGAGAAAAGCGTTCTTCGACTGAATTGCTCTATGAAGTGACACATCAAGCCTCCTCAAGCTTGGTTCATCTGCTGTGTTGGGTCTGTAATAGGCACAAACGTAAACTGTGCGTTTACCCTTCAGCTTCTCCTTTAATGACAGGAGTTCGCAGTCATCAACATCTAGTTCTGGAACAGCGTGACAGTCCAGGTTGTTATAGACATCAACAGATACTCCTCCTCCTCCTCTGCCTCGTCTATCGCGCAAGAATAGTTTGTAATTATCCGGTGCAAACTCTGCTTTGGCTATTTAAGGATTCAGCCATGTTTCTGTGTCCACGATGATGTCAGGTTTTAAGATGTTGATCAAGTTGGCAATGTCAAGTCTCTTTCCGCTTGCAGATTTTAAGTTCACATTAATTATGCGCTTGGTCTGTGTTTCTGCATTTTTACCTGACTGCAGCGCATAGGAGTAGAGCAACGTGATGGCTGAAAACTTTAAAAGTCCGTTGGTGTAATGCATGAGTTATTTAGGGAGAAATCTGGGAAGGTAGATTATGTCCTTGCACTATGGAGGTCAAACACAGTCTGGCTATTCGGGCTTCCGCAGACAGCACAGTACCACGGCATGCCATAATTTTTACCATGCTGCTAGTAATAAATTGTGTCGATGCTTTAACGTTGACCATGGAACCATTGCCCACATTGTTCACATGCAACACGTCTGTCTTCCCACAGCACAGCAAGGTCACAAGTACCACAGGTCGGTAAAGATTGGGAACATGAGCGTATATGTGACAGAGGATAGCCAGCACTCGTAGCGAAGTTCGGAACAGGGTTGGGTTTAGAAGAGTAGGAGTTGGCCAGGAGGATGCAGGCCAGATATAATAGCACAAGTCTTTGGCGCCCTATGGGCCTCTGAGCAGAGCAAGTTCGAGATGATCTATGCAAAATTTCAAACAAAACGCAGTGACCAGCATCCGCAAAGTGGAAAACTGTTTTCTTACATAATTCTAAATTGACAGATGACACGTCAACTTCTGGTCTCTTGGCATCACCGATTAACAGTTTGTTTTCCAGAGCCGCTACCACAATAGTATACAACGAAATATTTTTTTTTGAACATACTCGTGTCACTCTGGTGTGTAGCACTATGAGAGCACACATGCATGTATAGAACTATCTTAAGCCTAAGCTTAAATTAATGCAGTAAGCAGTAATAAAGATGGCACCAAATATCAACATGATGCACACAAGCTCCGAAATCACTTGATTAACTTAAATAATGACAGTCACTTTGGACCTAGCCCTCGACCAGTAATAATAGCATTTTAGTTTATAAACCACAATATGTTTACAGTTTGATGGGCTATTAATGTCCTAATCGAAGAAATATTCCTCGTCACAAACACAGGTCATCACCAAGCATTCTCAAACCCCAAAATGTCACACTGAAAGCGTTTGATATAACGAAAACATGACACAAAATCCCGGGCTACATTTGCACCTGAGAATATACTATCCATCCCCTGCAGTTACTGCTCAAAATCATTTCGTGTCAGAATTGGCCTCATCCACCATTTGCGCATTCGCAGACAAATTCAGAAATAGCCCATACACGATGATTAAAATTGCCATGATCGATTTCGACCGACGAAGAATATATAAATGCATAGCAATCACGTGAGCACTGCTCTCTATGCGGGTGATGGGGTCCTTGGAAATAAATGAACCTAATTTTTACCATGCGGTAAAAATGTGAATGCATGAGGCACAAAAACCGAAAAGGTTTATGAAAAGTTTTAATAGCCATGTGATGGCTATGTAACCATTATTTTCAACTAATATAACGTGCAGCTACAAGCAAACAATTTTTGAAAATAAAATTACTGGACAGTTTAAGATAAACGCAGCAGAGAAATATCTAATGTATTAAAAAATATTTTCTTTTTTTGTATCAATAAAATAATTGTCTTGTATTTTATCTTAACTAAAATGAAATTTACGTATTGCAAGTCATAAACGAAACTTGATTTGAGTTCAAATACTTTTACCTTTGTATCTCCAGGTTTCTACTGCGGTGTATTCAATTCATTTGGTTGGAAGAATTCAACTGTTTGGTATTCACCCAGAATAATAAGTATGCATGGATATATCTATATCCGGTTACGTTTCACACAATTTGTTCATACCAAACGCACAAAATCAACTTTACCATTATCTCCATAAAACTCTCTTTAAATATAAACAAGATGAATACATTTTGTAAACATTTTAAATTGTCATTATTTGCAAATAAATATTAAAAATCCCAAATTGTAATATTTAGGTCTAGAGAAAATAGAGTATTGAATGATCTTAAAACAGTCGTCGTTACTATAGATACCATGTCTTTAATAAGATGTTAATGTGTGCCACATTTACTGGCATCGTTAGATAGTGAATACACGATGTACAATTTGATCACTTTCTTTGATATGCATAGGCTTAAAAAGAAAAAAAATATGATTAAACAGACGTGATGGTTAGAAGCCCTTAATACAATAAAAAAGATACTACAAAAAAGAAACAACGGATATATTAATTAAAAATAAAAGCTTACGTTTTCGAAAATCTCAATGAAGTCAATAACGCAAAAATTAGGCTTTCTGTTATGAAGTTTGAGCTATATTAATTTTATTGAGATTTAAAGTAAAACTTTGTGCTACATCAGCGATAATTGCTAATTTCGGTTACATGGTATTTATACATTGAATCTCTTTTAAGATTTGGAAAAAATGACTAAAAATCAGCATACTAAGAACACGAAACCAGAGTGTTAATAATAATATTCTTTTCATTTTAAAAAAAATACAAAGTCATTAGGCAGAAGCAAAAAATTGTTTTAATGTATACCAAAGTAAATGAAAAAGGACAATACTTGTTAAATACAAAAATTAATACAAGCACTTAAAAAGAGAACAATCTTGTAATTATATTACATCTCGTAAATGTTTAGGAAAAAATGCAAATATCAATTTGTCTCAGCTAAGAAGGCTGCCGGCTTATTTATAAGTAGAAATTTGGAACCCTTCAAAAAAATACAGTTTGGAAATTAGAGAAATTGATAGCATTCTTTAGAAAAAATAATACGTAAACAATCTTTTACCAAGGGAGGGGTGATCTTGTTACAGCGCTACACATTTAATTTTTGACATCAATATAAACAAAAGGTGAGACAAATGGTCGTCGCAAACACGTGCAACCCCTTCTCTTTCGTGATGGTCTCATTGAGCCAAATCTCAAATTATGTCAACCTCCACCATGGACAATAATTGTAAATAAGAGAGCCTTATAATGTAAAATGTAAATTTATCATGCTTCTATTTCCCGCATATTTTATGATCTAAGACATGGTTTTCATGTTTGAAGGGTGGGGTGGACTTGATTAAAGCTTTAACTTACTTGTCGACTTTTAATTGCGTAAAATATAGTTATAATTGGTATCACTGTCCTCTCCATGCATAAAAACTTTGTAGAAAATAAGGAAAGCAACTCTTGCAATAAAATTTTTCTAAGACGGTAAATCATCATACGGAGTTTGAGGGACTGTTGTTTGATGAAAGCATGGACTATATAATGAAAAGTGCAATTTACGTTACTTGTTTCAGTACATAAGGCCTCATATATTTTTTAAACGTCTATATTTCTTTCTCGTGATATATCTAAGGTTGGCTCGAACTGAACAGGAAGGAAATGAATATTTGTGAGGTGGGAGCAGTGATGAACCTTGACTAAATACTGCTCGGGACGAATTCACAAAATGGAACACATGAAACACATATCTATGTAATATTAGGCATATATATTAACCCTTATGTGGAACCCGATGCTTTTTGCCACTTCGCATCCTATCAACGCCAGTGGGATAGGCCAAATAGTTGACTCCTCCTGTCTAAATACGGGAGAACTACTTACTTTAAGTCAGACTTGAGTGGGTTTGACGAAACCGTGCTGGAACTTTCACTTCGTTAGTGCCGTGGCAAGCAACCGTAGCTCTAGGCAAAGCCTGAATTGATGCGCTGTTTTCCCAAAATATATAAAATAATACACATATTTTTCTTGAGAAATGACGATTCTGGCACCATCAAAATTGGATACCCCAACTCTTGTCTTTGCACCGTCCCGAGCAACGTGTTTATGGTTCTACATTCGAAAGATCAATGCATACATTATTAGGCAAGAAACAAAGTAACAGAACACAAGATTTGTATATTAAAAAATAATGTTATATATTGGGTCGCTATAATAGGGTATAGGATTTTCAATATAACAGGAATGAAATAACTTGATTTGATTACCTAAATAATATTATTCTTAATAATGTATTCATAGGCAAAGTTTTGAAATTCAACTGCACCCAACAGAAACAAGATGATACGTTTATATTTACTTGCAAAACTGAAAAAAATTATCCCAGTGCATTATGTTATTTTAATTGCAATCAGGTGAGAAATGATAACATTTATAGTTATTATTTTAACGTCCTCTCTTTTTTATGGGGAATAATTGGTTAATAAAATGTATAAATAATTAAACTTTTTTTGAAGACACATTTTTATTTAATTGTATACAAAAGGAACATGATAGATAAGTACCGGGAAGAAGTTTCTAGCCCTTACTACATACATGTTTATATATTGTGTAACTGTCACCCCAAGATATTGGAAGGTGATGTTTATTTTATTTATAAGTAAAAGATCAACTCTTAAAAATGAGAACTTCAAATAATAAAAGCATGTCAAGTTAAAAATTACTTACGAGGCCAACTGTTGTGATTAAGTGAACAGTTTAAAACCAATGTAATTGCCTAGCGTTTACGAACGACTAAAATGACTCATGTGAATGATGTTGGTGTAACATGGAAAGATAAATTAAAGAGATTTAACAGAAAAACGTGTGTTAAATTAAGTTTAAAATACGATAAAGAAAACAAAGATTTTACTATTACTTTTCAAGCGTATATATGTTGGTCCGTCGCAGGTGAACATTAGCATGGCTTGAGTAATATCTTTGTATTGACAATATTTAGAAGGACAATATTTCCACCGCCGAACAACATCAGCCAGCTATCCATATCAAGGTATCTACACTTCAAAGTTGGTCTGAGTGATGCATCGCATCATGCAAGGAAGGCTGATTCTTCAGACAGCTTTGGACTGTAAAGTTCAAAGAACCATAGACTAGACGTTAAAGGAATTTTAATTCGATCATATACTTTTCTCCAATAGCACGGATACATGCATTTAAATGTCAAAATTGCTGTTTTATGTTTATCAACCGGAAAGGCCTACTTATGTCCTTGTCCACATCCTCCTATGATGACTAATCGCATGTTTTTCAGAGATCCCAGAATTCATGTGTTTCGGATATATGCATCCAAATTTTGAAAGCATACGTTTATTAAGATAATACTTTGTTGCCTCAAAACATACTAAAATCACTGCATGTTGAATGAATACACAGTTTTTTTATTTTACATTTCAGAATGTGCATTGAATGAATAAATTAATAATTATAGCATATTTTTCTGTTAATTATTAATCAGATTAATGACATGCCGGTGCGTAAGATTTAACTTGCAATCAAAATAACCCATTAAACCTTTAAGTTACTCAGACCTGACGTAAACTATTTGTATTAGATCTTTCAAACTATTCATTTAAATTTAAACTCACACTTTATTCATCTTTTTTTGTATAGAGCAAGCAAGTGATTTTAACTGACAAACTGTCTTATGATCATGAAATCATATCCGATGACCCCACGTATTTCACGTCTACATGTTCAATAAATATTCCAAAGGAATATATAAGGATGGGAGAGTGTCAGCTTACGGTCACCGTGTATCCAAATGTTACTGGGGAGGACACTGATAAACAATTTGGAAATACTGAAACATTATCTATCACTATAGGTGAGTAGATGAGTTACAACGATTGCAAATCTCAGCCAATGGGTACATAGGCCCTTTTTCATGAAAACAAAACAAAATTGATTTTTTTTTGACTGAGAAAAAGATATAGATGAATCTTTTTTCTAAATGACTTTTTAATTAATTGTTTAAAATTTCAATATTTTCTTTGCGTAAAAAACAAATTTTTACAAAAATTATATATCCAGCCAGTGTCGGCTTTGGAATATTTTACACTATTGGCAAGAAAAAAAAGGATTATCCATTAATCATGAATTTAGAGCCGTCATCTATTTCTGATACTGCACAGTTTTCTCAAAAAATATAGTTACATTAATTTTGAAGCATGAATCAAAATATTAAAAATATTTAATTTTTTAAAAAAATGAATTGTAATTGGTCTAACATAACTTGAATCCAATTCTTAAATGTACACGTCCCTCAAACTAAGCCTTGAGATATGGTATATTTATTATTGGATTTAAAGAAAAGCATGGTTATCTTTTTTCTCTGAAAAATTATTTAATATTATTTGGCTTCCTAAAGAAAAATTACTGCGATGGTAAATTTAATAAAGTGTTTAGAGTATTTTTTTTTTATTTAAATAAAAATATGCTCTTCTTAGATTTTCCAAAATAAAATACTGAATTATTTTGGTAATATCAGATTCTTCTCAAATCGTTGTTCCATAGTTACTGTTGTTAAACCAACCAAAAGATCCTGAGACATGATTTAACCAACATATTTTTACAAATATTTTTTAGCTTTTATTGCCTTCCCTCAGCAGTTGAAAAAAAACTGCAAGTCAACTTTTGTAAAAAAAGCAGCCAAGCCCATTCTACAAATCTAGTCTAATATACCACCATACTTGAATTTTGTTATTCTTCTTAATCAAGCAAATGATTCATCATAAAGTTAAGTTACGTTTATATCTGCTTATCAGTGACATCGACTGAGGAAGTCAAGATTGTTACAGCCCCCCCCCCCCCAAAACACATAACCTCCAACCGGAGAAACCAAGTACAGAAATTTATGTAACCTAATTTAAATTTAATATGGTTGAAAAAAATAAATTTTTCTTTCCTAATCTTTCCAAAACTTTAAAAAATTGGTCAAAAAGTGGTGAGAAATATGGCATATCAAGTGCTGCCCGTGTACGTCGATTGAGTCGTTTTGTGGATTCCACGTTCAATTCTTTAGCCTTCGAAGCTCATTGGATCTGTTAAAATCGATAAATGTACATTCTCTTCCATTTGATATGCCGAAAATACAGAAACTCAATTAATAGAAATAAATACAACCTTGGCGGGATCGCCAACCCCCTGCCCTTCCTATGCCAGTTACCAGGGCAGCTAAATATTCATTTTAAAAGGCTAAAGCTAATAAATAATCTATATATCAAAGAAACATTTTTTTTTTAAATATAATTTTTTTAATTGTTTTTAATCTGTAAAAAAAAAAAAATGACATTCAAATGATAACTGTAAAGTTTGAACATAACTGCTGTATTCAAAATCCATTAAAAAATAAACTCTATAATTATTTTCTAGGACATGAACTTGATCGTCTAGAACGGGGGTCTCAAATTTGCTGCCCATTATCATATCTATAATGTGACCCTGCCCCAAAGTTTCAGTAGAATCTCACAGACTTGTCTAATTCTGATTTTTATTATGTTTTTATAGATTTGGACGTTGATTATAATGGTACATAACGTTTTAAAATTGGACTAAAAGTTTATTTCGTAGCGTTTTATGAGAAAAACATGGCCAAAGGGCTGTTTTAAGAAAAGTTTAAAAATTGAGTTGTTGTGTAATGCACAACCATAACTGTGTAAATCGTAGCAAATTGAAACAGTATCAAAGAGTTCCTTTTAAAATTAATGAGGGACATTCTATGTCAGCTGGGTCACTTTCAAAAAAAGGTTCGTCAAAAGACATTTTCTTCGATGAAAAATCTAAATTCCTTCTCCCTACAATACTTTCTTCTTTGGCATCAATACTTCACAAATATGGCCTGCTCCGGCCTCATGTTTGAACACGTTTTAGAATTAGTAGCCTTCATGGAGAAGGATGGGGTGGTTATTCTTGTACTAAGTGATCCCAAATGGTACATCGACTTTGCTTTTGCTGTTGACATTACATAGGAGCTGAAAGTACTCAACAAGAATTTAAAAGTCTTGTGTTGCCCATTAGAATGTCAGGGCATTCTGCACAAAACTTGTGTTATGGTTCTTAGAGATACCTCTACCATTTTCAAACAAAAAAACTATTCATAGACTCGGGCACACCATTGAGTAGTTAGTTCACTGATGTCATTGTAAAGCTACAGGAAGAATTTGATCACATGTTAGCAGACTTCAAAACACACACAGCAACTTTTCAACTTTTTGCTGACCCTTTCCACTTTTGCCAAATTTGGTGGGTTTTTTTATTTTTATAGCAGTCTAATTCTTTAAATAATGGTTATTTTCCTGGAATGTTTTGCCCCTTCAAAAATGTCGCTCTAAGATTACGTCTATATGGCCTTTACCAAAATTCGGTATATCATTCAATATACGTTATTCTAATTCTCCAATTGTTTAAATATTTTTTTTTAATTATCTAAATTTTTAAACAAATGAGCTATTTTAAACATTTTACAGTAATTTCTTTTAAAATTGTGTCTGATTAAAATGTAGAAATACGTTTTTTGAATATCTTTAAAATTGTATTTTATTGCTCTGATTTTTATAAATTAGTTCATAAAGTACATAATAATTTTTTATAGGAAACCATAATCATTTTAAAAGTTGTTCACTCAAAATTCTAAGAAGTGTCTAGACTTATTATCTTTTATTTAATCATAATTAGCCGATTGGTAAATTGTGTTTCTACGTTTAATGTTTTAATAATTTATTCGTTTTAATATTCTATATTAAAATAAATATTTAAATACATACATTATTTTTTAAAGTGAAATGTAAACAATATAATACTCAATATTCTAATAATTATTGTTTTAATCGAAAGTACATTTTACTTACTTTACTTAAATGGAATTAATTAAGAAGTCAAGTTTTTTTTTTAAAAACTCTTTTTTTACATCTGTTTTATTGTTGGTCAGATGACGGTGAAGCGTTGTTTCATTCCCCCGAAACTACTATTCTTTTATGTGTTGTTTGTGGAAGCGTCAGCATCTGTTTTATTGCTATCTTGGCTTGGTGCTGCAAAAACAGAGGTATGAATAATTTTCATTAAATAGCTAGTCATAGTGATATTTTTTAATGTAAATTATCCTATCAAATATCCAATAAGGTTTAATAAAATAATTGTATAGACCAGGTCCGCACAAATCAAAATGTAAGGTGGACCAAAATATTTACGAAAATATTGTGCGGGCCAAAAGAAAATAGGACGTGAGGGGGGGGGGGAAGCTATTAAGAAAATAAGAAGAATAAAAGAATAGTTTGTTACTTCGAGGGACGCATAGTAGGTGCTGGCAGGCCGCATGCGGGCCACGGGCCGTATGTTGTGCAGGCCTGGTTTGGACTAAATAAACTAAATAAAATAAATTGTTATGTAAAGTTTTGAATGGAAATAAAACCAAGTTTTTTTGGGGGTGGGGGGGGGGGGGGGTTTACGTGAAAGTATTCCGTCCTTTAAATAAATAGTGTAGCAAGAGATGTTTAGGCTTGGAAAAAAAAGACACGACAATTAAACGAACATTTTGGTTAGATGGCTTTCTCAAGAGTAAGTTTAATAATTACAACATATTAATTTAAATATAATAATATTTATGTTTTTAAAGATTTTTATAATATCAATGTATCTCTAAGTTCTCAATGTAGAACAGGAAGCGCTCTATGTTATTGTTATAAAAGAAAGTTGAGAAAAATAAGGCGTAATATAAAAACTGAAGTAACAGACTAAAACGTGCATCCCATTTAATTATGTGTTGTCTGTAAATTTAAGTCGATTGAATATTAAGTATCTTAATGTAGAGTTAACCTTTTAAAATAATAATAAACAACAGAACATAATTTATTCTAAAATATTTTCTTTTTAAAGTCCCCCATAGTGTCAAGTTACCTCAAAGTTCTTAGTGTAGAACAGGAAGAGCTCTATGTTAATGTATTGTCTGTCAAGGAAGACACCGAGTCTAAACGTCCACTTAATTGATGCAAACCTAAACATATCTTATTAAACCTTTTATTTACTTTCTCGGTTTGAACGCATTGCCTTATATATTTATATTACCGGTCCTTTTTACCAATTTGTAATCATTTCATGTCGACTAAAGGGGGTAGAGGCTTGTTATTAAATTACTAGATTTTAATTAAATTATTGGGATGATATTTACATGCTTAAATCACTGGTTCTCAAAGCATTTCAGGGCGACAATTCTGATGACAGGTTAATCTGTTAAGAATGTTAAATAGTTCAACAGTAAATGGATTTTCACTTCATTTATTAAAAAAAAGAAAATTGACAGAGATATGAAATATCATTTATGCTTATAATTGTAATTCTTTTAAAAATAGATTTATACTTTTTTTTTTTGTTGTTTAAGGAAATGTGAACGTCAACGATAATTATGATGAAATCAATGTTGAATACATTTCGGCTGATCGAATGAGATACCAAGGGGATGATAAATATAACAGTGAGGGCTACAGACAGATGGAAACGTCGTTGCCAGAAAACATCCCCGAAGATATATTAAACAAAGATAATCAATATGAAACTATTCGTGATTAGGTTTAGGAAAGAAAACTATGAATGGGTCTTAAATGTATGAGCTAGTGATTAAAATTGAACAGGAGGCGTTGATTATATTTTAAAACATTCAGTTTTAATTTGTTACGAAAATCGCGTTAAAAATAATAATAATACAATTTTGGTTGGTTAGAGTTCCCATTTTGATTTAGACCTATTTTGTTATTGAGTAAATTGAGGTCAAAATATGTTAATGAGTAAACATGGAACGATAACGATAAGAAAAAGAATTATATGACCCAAATTAATATTTTTAAATGTTGCTTGAGTACATGATACCAAAAGATATAAAATACAATTTCTAATATGAAATATTATTAATAATGTATGCATTTAAATTACTATTATATATTGTTTCTATATAGTAAGTTAATAAAAACTAGCGTTAAAATGTTTTGAATGCCTAAAAATATATAATATATTTGCACAAATACGTTTCATTTACGATCTTAAAAAATCAATATGCAAATTAAATCTTAAGCTATCATTCAATTATACCATGTTAAAATAATAAAATACCCCCTTCCCCCCCCCCCAAAAAAAAAGAACATATATTATTGTATATTATTTTATTTTTAACTTAATTATTATTTTTAAAATTTATTTGCTTTAAATAAATATTTAGGATCTAATAAGGGATTAGGTTTTTTATGCATACAAAAATAAACGTATCGTCAATGTAATAGTTTAAATTGATTGTTTTTGAAAATATGTTATTTAAGTGGAATATATCGTAAGATTCTTTATTTAAAACAGCTTACTACATATACCAATGGGCAAAATGCTCATTTCTGGGGTTGAGACCTCTTCCATTATTTCAGGCAACTTGGTGTATGTTTATTTATAACATTAAGTTTAAGTAACTATCAACTGACAAGGATCACGCCAACTCTTGTGACCACAACGTTAATAAAACATTTTTTGGAATTCGGTTATTCTTTAATGTTCTTATTTGTCAAATATGGATGTACACAAAACTGTATATCTTCATTTACACAATAATAAGAATCCCTTACCATCTATAACACACTTTCTTCATTTCTTTTTTACTTCAAGATCTACTCACTGCCAAAGACAACAATAAAGCCCTAATAATAGACACGTCATCCCTCGTAACCAAACTCATGAATGAAAAATACATACAATTAATATCAAAACATGTAAGTTTGTTTGTAAAATTGCGCGACAGAGTAGATAATAACATTAATAATAATAATATCAACACTTCTTACTTGTTAAGACATTTTTACATTTAAATAGATAACTTTTAAACTAATAAAGCTACTGCTATAAAATTTTCAATACAAACAGATAATGTCCATCTAAAATTAAGACACATTTAAAATAAATGAAATACAGATCAGAAAAAATTATGCAATTCTAGAAAAAATATTTCTTGAAAAGCAACCACGGCCGAGACATTTTTACATTTAATTTAAATATATAACTTTTAAACTAATAAAGCTACTGCTATAACATTTTCATTACAAACAGATAATGTCCATCTAAAAGTAAGACACATTTAAAATAAATGAAATACAGATCAGAAAAATGTATGCAATTCTAGAAAAAATATTTCTTGAAAAGCAACCACGATTTTTACATTTAAATACATAACTTTTAAACTAATAAAGCTACTGCTATAAAATTTCCAGTAATAATAGTTTGTGAAAATCCAAATGTAACAGAATAGTCAAATATTGCAAAAGCAATTAAAATCATGCTATACAAAATTTAAAAATAGTCAACATGAATAGTATTGTATAGCCTAGGTCTACGTTAAAATCTTAGCCTTTAGTTTGTCACAATTGACAATGAGTCACAATAGTCAACGTTAATAGCCTAGTTTAAAAACTTGGCCTATAATTATAAAATATTAATATAAATAAATAATTAAAAAATAATAATATACCGGCGATATCGGTATTAGTATTATTAATTTTATATATTATAATTTATATATTAGATAATACAGCTCTGTTGATCATAGCCATTTGAGAATCCCTTTGTGTGGGACTAACACTAAAAAAAAATCTATGCCATGCAAATCATTTATTTGTGTATAGTTATCATAATGTTAATGGTTAATTACTCTGAAATAATGGAAATCTACTGAGGACGCTCTGTTGGCGAGACCGTCGATGGGGTGCATGGTAAGGGGAAATTACTCTCTCCGGCATGGCTTCAAGAATTACTGCCGATAGTCAGTCTATATATCTCTATGTCTATGGCTCGAACCCAGATAAAAAAAAGTTAACCAGAACGGAATGGAAGTGATTTGAAGTAAAATTTGAAACCAAACAGGAAACAGATATGGCAGCTACGTAAAATTGCGGATTTTGTTTACACCATATGGAGTCAACGTAACAAATATTGTTATACATTTTTTTTTTCCATGTAAATTGCCACGAAAAGCTAGCCATGCGTCATGTCTCTAAGAGTCTCTAAGTGTAGGACAATACAACTAGCTTTTATACAGATTCATTCTTGTTGCTTAAATGCAGACCAAGGTCAGTTTTGAAGGCTTGTATGGCTAGATCTTTATCAAAGGTCAGAGTGGTAAAGAAACAAAACTATATTATCACGTTTATGAATCTTATTTTCATATACCTGCGCATGTTTCAATTTTGAGGATTTAGCCTTAGTTGGTATTGTAGGTTTGCTTAACTTGAAGGCTTTCATTTTAAAATTCTCACACCAGATATTAACAAAAAATTATCAATTAAAGCTTAGTATTTCTTTTAAATGTTATCCTCTTAGTGGGATTAATATGAAAATAATTACATTTTTTATGATAATTCCTTCTTTTGCTGAACTGCAATGTATGTAAATATGTACAATATGTAAATACATTAAAATATCTGTTTTTATTTTAAGTGGTATTTGTTTAAGTTTAAGCCTAACTTTTGGTTTTTTGGTCTATCTTTTGGTTTCAGGCCTATCTTGGTAAATGTGAACTGATTAATTTTGTTAAGTAAAAAATTGAAAGGATGTAAATCAGTTTTTTCATATACTGGTCAAAAGTGATAAGCCATAGGCTAGTTAGCAACTCTTTAACATAAACTAAAGTTATTACATTTTTTACCATATTTCATATCAGATGTATGTCATATGATTTCAATATCAGATAGCTATAAAGAAATATCTTTATTTCATCCACTTCTTACTTTATTGTGATACTGTAAACCTTCATTGTATACTTGAAGTTCAAGATAGTTTGCATTAAGAGACATCTAATACTGCACTGAAATATATTAGGAATCACATCTTTCCATAGACCCTGAGTATAGTACAACTGGAAATTTGTTCAAAAATAATTTGCTTCATTGAAAATCCTTATTGGAAAATTATTCAAATGGGCAATTTATGAAATTTAATAATGGGAAAAACTAAACATAATTATTTAAAACTTTACATTTTCCCCCATTTCTTCATTAAAAGGTTGTTGTTTTTTTTTAAGTAAAGAAAGAAATCTCTATTTTGCAAAATTCATTTTTAAACAAACTTCCATGCTAACAAATTTATATTTTAACAAATCTCCATAAATCGATGTTCCGGATACAGAGTTAAAGTAATTTAATTTAAAAATGGCTGGACAGTCGATAAAGGTTAGTTAGATTAATAGACACAATGTGTGCAAATATAACATTATAGTTACCTTTTAATTTAAATACTAACTACAAAGTTAAGATGATTCGGCTAATGTCTTATGTAGTACAGAACAAAGCACTGAATGAGTTTATATTAAATTTGCCATGATATGTATATATTTATATATATTGCAGAATAAAAAAGTAAAAGGAAGGAAAAGAAAAAAGATTTATAGGATTTATAGTACACATTTCATAGTTCATTGGCATTTTCCAAATTTATTTCTGTTAGCATCTTACAGATATCACAGAGAGTTAATTAACTCTTTTTTCTACCTAAAACTAGGCATGTGCTAATTGTTTGTTACTTAACTAATAAAGAGAACATCATTGTTTGGGCACTGGGGTTATTGCGGACACTTTACTAAGAAAAAATAATTAATCTGTTATGAATAAATGACATTCAATTTCAGACAAATTTGTATTTATTTCCTTAATCTAAATATTTAAAGAAAATTTGTATGGCAATTTATATGTAATTATAAGAGAACCCTGCTGGAATGTAATTAATAATTACCCATTTCATTGCATAGGTTTCTTTAGGACTGATTGTGGTGTTTTCTTTGTTTAGTCATTTATTTGAGTTTTAAATAGATTTACATATAGAATTTGTAAATTATTTGCTGCATAGCAAAATATCTATTTAGAAAAGTAAATGAAACAAGATTAAATTGCAAATACAAGAATGTAAATTTAATAACTTTTTTAAATTTAAGGTTTAGGAACAAGGGACAAATGTACATTATCTTTTTTCAGAAAACTTAAATTTTCTTCATCTGTAATTTTAGTCTCATCCTTCATAATAATCACTTTAGAAACATCATGACCAACAAGATTGTATTGATCAGCACAGGTAATATTCCTTTGCAGCAGGAGTTGTCTGTATACCTGTTTACAAAAACAAAATAAGTTGTTGTTTTTTATATCATCTCTCCTACTCAACTAATTAATAACTCATCTTTTCATTGTCCTTTCGTCTGTATAAACAAGAAGAAATCTGCTCAAGCATATTAAAAAATTAACTTTTAAATACCAGTATCTATTTTTAATACAGTAACTCAAATAATCAATTTAATAACTCAACTTTTCCAATCATGTGAAAAATACAAGCAGGCAATATCAATAACAAAAATTATTTTGCTGAGTCAGTAATTTGTAATTAGGACAATATATGAGGGAATGTATTCTAGTCCTCTTAAATAAAAACAAATTGTGGAACAAGATTTGTTTTTAGGTGGGTTTTTCAAGCCTAAACATGTCTTCTCCACTATTTATTTAAATGATAAACAAATCATTACTTCATACATAGACTTCTTTATGGGTATAAAAGAGTTTATATTAACTTGCAAGCGTGTGTGCCATAAATTTTAACATGCAATCTTCACAGGTTGAAATTGTCAGGTATAAACTTGAAATGTAACTAAATTTTAATGAAACTGTTTATAACCTGAGCTACAGTGAGATCATCCCCATGCACATCTGTTATGTCCACTCTAGTATCTTTTTTATTTGGTTCCCCTGGAAAAAGTACTTTTTTTATAAAGCTTCCACCAAAAGCCTGTGGAAGAAGATACATAAAAATTTGAATGTATATTCATGAAACGAATGTTTTATATCTGAATGTTCATTCGTTAAATGAATTTCTTAAAATTGATGAGTTATTTGATGATGCCTCAAGTGCTAATTGTGTAGATGTAAGTTTGAAAAGTAAAAAGTCATGCACTACCAAGTTAAGGTAACTGTCATTATTTAAAGGGCAAAGCAGTTTGTTTTGTTTTTTTTGTTGTTTTTTTTAAAAATGAAATTATTTATATTTACTACTTACTAACAAAAATATATATTCCATAAATTTAATATGATTAGACCCAAAATATTTCATGCCAGAAATTAATGAATTTATAACACAAGCATTCAATCCTATTAAATTGCCAGCTCCTGGAAACTAACACAACATTGACAGCACCATCAGATGGATAGCATCTCAACAAATATTAACACTTGTAAATATAATTTTAAAACCTATGCACATTTTCTATACTTATAATTCATTTTCTTCATTAAAATTTGATCACTGGTGCTGCATATGAAAGAAATGTAAACTCACATGATTAGATGAAGTAGTTTTTACTAAAGTCTTTAAATGGAGGTGCATTTTGGCAAATTTTAAAAAAGAAATGATAATTTAAACATGGAAATAAATCCTTTTTGGCAAATGATGTCTTTCTTTTAAAATAATAATTAATTTTATTTGCAATAAATCTTAACTCTAAAAATAAATAAATTCCACAGAGCAGTATGTGCATCCAGACTGACATAAATGAACATACCAAAATCCCACAATCCCACTCAATCTCCCTACTCATACTCCCCCCAAAGGCATCCCACAAGCTCCCAAGAACATAATCGACATCCTACAACCTCCAATTATATCCATGACAACCCCCAAAATGCAAATCTCCGCTTACTAAATATCAACTGCCAAAGCATAATTTCAAAGAGACAAGAGCTCGCAGCCATTATCCAATTTACCAAGCCCGACATAATATGTGGAACAGAGTCGTGGCTCAGAGGCATACAACCTGGGAAAGAACCAACCCTGGACCATATAAAGTCCTCAGAAATCTTCCCGATGGATTACAATGTTTATCGTCATGACCGCGTAAAAAATGGTGGCGGCGTCTTCATCATGACTCACATCAGTGGAGCAACCGCACCTGGTCACAGCCTGCGAAATAGTATGGGCTAAGGTTAAATTACAAAACAAGAAAGACCTCTACATCGGTGCCTTCTATATGCCCAAAAGAACCCAGAGTGCACTTGACGAACTCCAAAAATCCATCAACATTCTTACAGCCAACGGCAAGCACGAGCGCGACATCATCGTCACCGGTGACTTCAACTGCCCCGATATAGACTGGACAACGCATACTGCCCACTCCACCGGTAAAGACAATACCATTCAGCAATCACTGATCGACTTGACCTCATCCTCACTACTCACACAAGTGCAGAAGACACCAACACGTCAAAAAAGCATCCTAGATCTAATCTTCTCGTCGAACCCCACCCTTGTTAAACAATCCACATGTGTCCCAGGCATATCTGACCATGACGCAGTGGTGGTTGACTTCTACTCCAAAGCTCAAATAACGCGCCAGAAACCCAGGAAATGTTACAAGTTCGTTAAAGCAAACTGGGACAAGATCAAGCTTGATCTCGCCGCCACTGAACAGGCCATCCTGAAAAAATACAACGAGGAAGAGGATGTAGAAACACTATGGTCGACCTTCAAATATGCCTTATTCAAAAGCTTAGATCAAAATGTCCCATCAGCCACATTAAAAAATCCATGTAATCTACCATGGCTGAACATACGGCTCAAACAGCTGCTGAAAAGAAAGAAAAGACTATTGAGGAAAGCCCAAACTACCAACAACTGGACACTATACCGCCAGTTCCAGTAACACTGTCGTAGGGAACTAAGAAGAGGCGAGTGGCAGCACATAAATGGAGTTATTCAAGAAGGCTTTGAAAACAACAACACAAAACCATTCTGGTGCTACATAAAATCCAAGAAGCAAGACAACATTGGCGTAGCCCCCTACTAGAATACGGGCATCTTGTAAGCGATAGCCAATGCAAAGCTGAAATTCTCCTAAGGCAGTTTCAATTTGTCTTCACCAAAATTACCACAACAGTACTATACCATCCCTAAAACCTTCACCTGGTACAATTGACCCCCTCAACATAACTGAACAAGGACTAGCCAAACTTCTCAAAAACCTGAAGCCCAATAAAGCAGCCGGACCTGACTGTGTCCCAAACATTGTCCTAAAGACCCTGGCTGACAACATCGCCCCAACCATCACCCGCATTTTCCAAAAGTCGCTTGACTCCGGCAAACTCCCACTGGACTGGCTTGATGCAAATATCACTAGTGACTACAAGAAAGGTGATTGTCATAACCCAGCAAACTACCGCCCAATATCCCTGACCTCAGTTCCATGCAAAATTCTGGAACACATCATCTGTCGTCACATCATGAACCACCTTGAACACTACAACATTTTGACCACTCTAAACCACGGTTTCCGCTCTGGATACTCCACAGAAACTCAATTAATCATCACCACCAATGACCTCCTTGCCTCCTATGACAAAGGTAACCAGATCGAAATGGCAATTCTCGACTTCTCCAAGGCCTTCGACACTGTTCCACACAGCCTTCTTCTACACAAACTCCACCACTACGGCATTACCGGCAACCTTCACTCCTGGCTCTCAACATTTCTAACAAAACGGACTATGCAAGTAGTGGTAGATGGCGCCCTATCAGGAAAAGCCACCATAGACTCAGGAGTTCCTCAATGCACAGTACTGGGCCCCCTTCTCTTTCTCTGTCACATAAACGACCTCCCTGATACTGTAAAATCTCAAGTGAGGCTGTTTGCAGATGACTGTCTTGTCTACAGAGAGATAATCGACTACGATGACCACAACCAACTTCAAGCAGATTTGGAGTGCCTTATGAATTGGGCAGACAAATGGGGCATGAAATTTAATGAAACCAAATGCTACATAATGAGCATCTCAAAAAACAAAACATCAAGCTATATGTACACTCTAAATAGGACAATCCTTCAACAAGTAACAAATAATCCATACCTTGAAATAATCTTCTCAAATAACCTAAAATGGTCACCCCACATAAACAACATTTCAAAAAAAGCAAACTCCACACTAGGTTTTATTAGAAGAAATCTGCGTCACTGCCAAACATCCTGCAAACGAAATGCCTATCTTGCACTCGTTCGTCCGATACTAGAATATGGTGCGATCATCTGGGACCCATACCTAAAGCAAGACGTGGACAAGATGGAGCGAATCCAACGTAACGCAATGCGCTTAATAGCACGTGACTATAAAACCACCACTCCTGGCTACGTCACTGGCCTTTTAAACAGATTTGACATCCCCACTCTCAAGGACAGACGAGAAAATATCCGCCTAACATTCTTATATAAAGTGGTCATGTGGCAAATGCCGGCCATCCCAGCAAGCAAATATCTTACCCCACAGAAGCCAGGCCGATTAATTAGAACCAAACAGTCACTTAACACTGACTTAACATCTGACAACCCCATGAGAAATTACACCCGAAACAATAACAAATGCTTCACTGTGCCTCGGAGTAACACAGTGCAACATAAGCAGTCATTCTTTCCACGCACCATAATCTCTTGGAACAACCTGGACAATACCGCCGTGAACTCAACAACGATCGAAAGCTTCAAGGCCGCCCTGACATCTGCTAGGAGCCGTTAGATTGGCAACATCGCTTCCCCAACCGTTGCATATATGCCAGTTTATGGATGCAGCAACGTACCGAACCAGAACCAGAACCAGAACCAAAGGAAGTCATCTGAAATAAAAAAAAAAATTAAATCAACATTAAAATTAAAATGTTTAAATTTAAAGATATAAAATTAAGATTTTTAGATGTATTTAATGCTAAAATCTATGTAACCACAATCACAGAATATGTTAGATATCGTATGTGTCAAGTATGGACTCTCGAATAAGAAAGATGAAATATGACAATCTTCCAGTTGCTGTTTTCAACACCAAATATTTCATAATACATTAATAATTCATTACAAATGACTGATTTTATACTTATAGTAGGCCTATAGTATAACAAGTTAGTATAGATATGTTTATCCTAAACTTAAGCCCAGTTAAAGTAGTTATCTGTACTTACGATTTGTATGCATTATTTTGTATTATAATGGACGCACTTGGCCTAAATATTATATTATAATTAGGAGCTACACGAACAAAAAAACACAACTAAATATAATTTATAATATACGCCTACGGCACTATGGGGGAAGTAGTCATATTCATACTCCTTCACTACTCAGCGTGAAGGTTGTAGTAGTAGTCTTTTACTTTTGATTTTATTTTTCTTTTAAATATATAATGAATAGAATACAAAATAAAACTAGCTGTACACTGTAATTGTAGGCAAGTTTAAAAAGTTACATGAAATCGGTATTTACTGAAGTGAGTAGGCTACTCACTACATCGTGATCATGCTACATATTTACCTCAAATGGCATTTATCGAAGGTTTATTATTTATAAACCATAACTTAGTAAACCACAAATAATAAAATTCCTTTAATGATTCATACGGTTACTGCGGAAGTAAATGTAATACGCTTCAGTTAAAGCTACTTTACCTGCCCTTGACTTAAATCATACTGTTAGAATGTGCCGCAAAAGATTTAGGCCTTTTTAAATCGCGTTAAATTATACATCTTAAATTATTTTGAGAATGGTAAATGATTTAAAGACACGCTGTAAAAGATTAAGCACATGACATACGAATTAATAGATATTTGATTGAAAGACACATTTTAATTTTATTTTATTTTATGTTTGAAAACTTTGACCTACCATCAATATTTATTTATGGTTTGCAATAAACTAGTATTTAAACATGAAATACATTTTAAAATACAATTTGGCCTATCATATTGGCTATCAGAATGATATATTTATTTATTTTAAAGAGATAAATAAAATGGTATTTCCTAAAAAAAAAGTTATCTAAAGTTCTTTTACAGTTATATTACATAATCAGAGGGCGCAGAGGAGGCGGTTGACCTCATGGGACACCATTTTGGGGCTAGTATTTTTTTACCTTCTCTTATAGCTTATGTGCATTTTGTTTTAGATGTAGTCTGAATGCAAACATGTTTGTGATATAGGGGTGGCAAAGTGAATGACGACCCTAAAATCACAATCTTAATGTTCAAATTACTGCACTGCCTAAACTATATTTTTTAAAATTAATGTATAAAAGAATAATGGCAGTTTCACTAAAAAGCCAAATAAATTGTAGTCACTCTCCAAAGCTTTCTTTGATGCACTTCGTTAAACGTAAGAAAAATATAACTGTCTTTGGGTTACGGCCGCGAAACTGTAGCCCCTTTACGGTCGATTGGTTTTATCTGTCTTTTCCATAGGAAACAAAAATTCGGAAAAACTCAACGAAATTTGTAAAATGAAAAAGAAAATAAATATACTAAATCATAATTAATTCGTTTTGAAAATTTAAAATGTGTCAAAAATCTTTAAATGTAATTATTAAATTTATCTTGAATGCGGAGAAAATAATTAAAAAGATTTTTCTTAACTTAAATTTTCAAATTGTAGTTTTTTGAAAAAAAATTGAAAAATGGTTAAGTCACCTAATGAAGCAGAAATTACGGAATAGTCGTTATTCACCGTTAGTTGAAAAGCTTTTCAAAAATAGATCATCCGGAATAACAAGTTTAATGTTTTACAGACATGGTGGAACTAGCATGACCAGGTAGCGTCTGGGAACAGATAAAAAAAAACAGTATGGTGTGTTTAGATATATTAGCCTTATTCGTTATGATGATATTTTTAAACAACCAGAAGAGGAGACGTAATGGTGTAGGAATGGTTATAATCCAAGTATGTAATCCAATGATTCAATCAGATAGAGATTTAGTCATTTAGATTACTAAATAGTTTCTATTTGTGTTGTCATGTGAACAGTCGTGTGAGGCCAAAACACGATGTGAACAGAATTTTGGGGCTAAAAAGTGACCATACTTATGGGGCCGGGAAAAATGTTCCCGAGAAGCACTATGACCAGAATTATATGGCCGAAAATTCAAAAAGACCACAATAAGTGGGACGGAAGAAGTAATAAGACCAGAAGTGTGGTGGCAAGAAGTGATGTGGCTTGAATTTTGGTGCAAATAATTCATGTTACAAAAAGTGTAGTACCAAGAAGTGATGTGAATATAAATGTGGGTCCAAAAAGTTGTGAGTCAAGAAGTGTGGTTCCAAGAAGTGGTGAGACAAGAAGTGTGATGCCAAGAAGTGGTGAGACAAAAAGTGTGGTGCCAAGAAGTGGTGAGACAAAAAGTGTGGTGCCAAGAAGTGGTGAGACAGGAAGTGTGGTGCCAAGAAGTGGTGAGACAAAAGTGTGGTTCCAAGAAGTGGTGAGGCAAGAAGTGTGATGCCAAGAAGTGGTGAGGCAAGAAGTGTGATGCCAAGAAGTGGTGAGACAAGAATTTTGGTGCAAAGAAGTCATGTGAAAAGATTTGCGGTATCAAGAAGTCATGTGACCAGCCAGAAGTGTGTGGGGGGGGGGGAGCTGAAAGAAAAATACATATTTTTACTGTGCAATAAATATCTAATTGGTAAATTGAACAATGAACAACTTATTTATTAATTTTTTTATTCAACTTAAAATATCAATTCCAATAGATTTCTTCTTATTTCTTTTTTTTTACAGAAGTAGTTTATTAAGACTAAGTAAGACTTATGCACTTGCCTTGCATTTAAAAACACATTTCAAAGCATATATATATATATATTCACAACAAATATAACTCTAATTTCAAAAGTCCAATGCCTTGACTTAGCTCTAGTGACTTTGCATTCCTTAACACGTGTACGATAGAAACTCGTCGCTTCATGTCACTTGAAAAATATGTTATGCGCAATCGTATCAACGTCATGAAATAATATTTAACTCAAGACGGATAAACGCAAGCCGCTAGAATTCTCTGTTAGATATTTCATGTAGACATCGATCTTATCGTTGTCATTCAGTTTCTCTCTCTCGCATGTTTCAATCTCACCAAAAAGTTCGTAGTTTTCATGGTCGTGTATTTCTTTGTGTCGCAATATTTGTTTCTTGACCTGTTAGAGAAAAACAACAGAATAAGTAAATCACTTTCTTGACTTCTTAGATAGATATAACACCATAATTAAATCAATTATCTTGACTTATTAGATAAAAATATCGCAATTATTAAATCACATTCAAAAAGCTGATCAATAAAAGTATTTTCCACCAATCTTTGACAGCTTTTAAGTTTTAGAAATGTGCTTGTGGTTTATTTCTTTTAAAAACTATTTGGGTTAAAATGTACCCAAAATGTTTTCTATCGCATTTCATATTTGACAGTCTAATGAATCTCATCAAAAATTGTTATTGTAAAAGCATGTGGAAAAACCCATTAAAAATCGAAAAGTGAATTTAGACAAATACCTCAGCGACAGTGAGGTAACGTCCGGTCGTATCTGCAATAATGATACACATGGGCGTTTTCTCGGTCTCACCAGGGAACATCACGCTTACCACGATGTCACCACCTTTGCTCTCTGTCAAAATGATAATTAAATATTAATGATATAATTTTAATTCTGTTGTTCTTAAAAAAGGCTATCTACTTAACTCACTGTAATAGAAACATGACATATTAAGTTTGGTACAGGCCATATTAGTTTCATGTCATTTGTTTTAATTATCATTTTAGTCGAGTCTAAAACTAGATTTGAAGTCATAAGCTCCAAGCATTGATACTCACGAATCATAAAATTATAAAAACAGTTATAAGTACAGTTAAAAGATCAGTTATAAGAAGCAATATCATATGTATTCACCATCTCTCAGAGAAAATTACAAATAAATTTGATTAATTCTTTTCAACACACTGCTGCACCATTGTTAAGGGCAACGTTGTTTTAAATAAAAGATATTGTTGGTATGCCGATCTTAATAATGATCTTTTACAATAAAATATATCTAAATTATTTTTAATCACAAATTCTATTGATTCAGACATATAAATATATCACGTTTAGACTATGATATGTACTAAATCTTAGTACTGTTGCGTTCAACAAATAAAACATATGACAATATGTGATCACTTACCAAAGAAAACCAACCGAATAATATATTTGTTATTTACATCACCAATATAAATGAGAATCATTATAATTTGAATTGCCACCTAACATCACACAACTGTGAGCGTGAAATGTGGAGTCTCAGCTCTGTTTTCTAATGATGTATTATGTTTTCAACTTGAATATTAACAAAGATATATGTTGTTATCTTTGAATTTAAAACACCAATAAAAATACAATACATCTATTTAATTATATTGTTTTTTTCGGAGTTTTATTATCGATGATCTTGAGTGGCTTAGCAAAGGCAATCATGGTTTAGTAACATATAATACATGGGTGTCATTAACAGCAGTCAAGGCCCCGTTGCCCCTATCCCTCTATATACTCAATGCCATGCTAATAAGGGGGGGGGGTGTGATCAGAGGGCCAATCACCATTGGCACAAATATCAGGGTGCGGCAACATCGTTTTAAGATAGCAATTTAATAGTGAATTAAGGGATATAATTAATTATAATGCATGAAATTGTCCAATTGTTTTCCTAGATTGAAATAGGATTATAGATGTCATAATAATATATCTTTACATTATTTTACCTGTTTCTTTAAACATTTCCCTCGTGGTAGGATGTCCACTGCGTGTATTTGATGAACATACTGATAAAGAACAAATGAACTATCTTCATAACAGTAGTTTAAAATGTGCGATAGTTTGTATTTAGTAGATAAAGTCACCAACAGTGATAAGTGTATTGCCAGATGTCACCAGCCCTGAGAAGTGTATTGCCGGTCCCCTGATAATCCATTTGGTCCACCAGGCAATCTTCGGATTCTTTTACATTTTAATGCAATTTTATAAACTTTACCAACAATTATCGTCTTCATTGAAAATATGACTTATAGGTTCTTTATTATACTTTTAGTTTTCACTTTATTTTGATTTATAAATTAAAAACATTGCGTGAGTTTTAGATTTAAATATGAATGTCATTAAATTATTTAAATATTCTTCAGTGCCGGGCAATTGTCCACTAACACACTTGTTACAGTGATGACAATTTTAAATGGTTGTCATTATTCTGAGCGACACAAACCATGTAACTAAATGTATATGAACTTACTTACTCAATACCACTTACACAAAGAAATACTTACGCTTATCAATTTCAGGTATCTCCTCACCATGTTCTACATGTTTTCGTCTCACTACACCCTTGTTATGTACAATTCATAATGGTTCATGAGTATATGACATGTTACAAATTAAATTAGTTTAATGAGCAGTTGCTCTCAATTTACATGTATATTGGCACACACATTTTTTTAATTTTATTTCCGACACATTTTCATGGGCATAGAGGGTAAAGCCAATAGCTACCCATTGCAATCCCGTAGAAGCAATTCGCTATCACTAAAATGGTAGCAAATTAAAATTGCCACCAATAAGGATTCGGACAGCTGGCCGTATGAAGTGTTTAACATAAGCCTCGAGAATGTCTCTAGCTAGCGTTTAGATCTCCTAGGTGGATCATAGATCACGTAATGATGCTGGAAAGAACTCACAGTGTATCAGCCTGGAGAGTCGATGTGTGTTAACAGTGAATTTAATGACTACATAAGCGAGATGCTCTGATGAACCAAGGAAGAAACCCTTAGAACTGCAGCATAAAACTTTTTAATATTTGCCTTACAAATAGTTCTTATAAAAAATAAAGTTTGTGAAAGATGAGCTGTTTAGGCTGGTACCTGAGCAACAAACTTCACATGACGACAGGATGTCTGAATGATAGAGACATATTTACGGGTTCCTTTGTTTTGACAGAAATTGAAAGCAGAACTTGTTACTTTCTGTTATCTCATATTTTAAAAAGTGCTTCTTTGATTAAAAAATAATAACCTTAGTCTTAAAGTACGGACCTCCAAATGTTGTTGGACTGCCACTAAATAACTTATGATTGGATTTTTTAATATATTTTATAAGGAATCGTTTTATATTTATTTTAAATCGTATAGATTCATAACAAAGAAAATATATTGCATACGATTCTTACACTTTATATTAACTTACCGGTGTTTTCAAAATCTTGAACTTCTTATTGACATAGCTAAAGGAAAATGAAACAAAAGTGAATAAAGTTATTTCCCTTTATATTTCTACATCATAACTGAAGAGCTTTTTAGATAAAATCTTATAAGTAGACTATTGAACTAACACATCACATTTTTATGTTGAGCTCTGAATTCGATCTTTTTCTTTAGCGACTTTAAAAAAATGCGATGTCAACTGATGGAATACATTTCGGGGGAGTCGGAGGTGCTAATAATTGTTGCAAGTTTTATTATTATTCACAATAATTTGAACCACTTTTTAAATAACTTTGATTTTAACAACAGAACTTACCATAATGCCAAAATAACTAGAATTATTGCGAAGAACACTGCCAGTAGTGTGGGAACTAAAAAATCAGTGTTGAAGCTGATTTCTTCAGTCATGTTTAAATCTATTCAAAAAAAACAAAAATAAAATATTTCGGAAAAATTTGATTTTCATCAATATCTTATGAATGAAGTCAAACTTCTCTATCTGAACGACATCTTAAGCATCCACATTTTTTTAAAAACTTTAGTGAGAAATGCCATTATTACAAAATAAATAGCGAATACCGAATACTAATAAATATGTTTTTAAATTTGAGCAACTTTAATAAATATTTATTACTAATCTTGAAAAAATGTATTACTTTCGATATCCTATAAAAAATTAAAGTTCATTCAAGTCAGTTCAGACTTTTTTGCCAGTAAAACTAGTTAAATTTCCATTTTGTCTATGTCTATTAATAGTGTATCCTTCTATTTGAAGCAAAGGTTTTGACCTAATTATATTTCCTTCACAAGTTTTCTAAAGAAACATCACTCTGACCTGAATTGAAAGCAAATCTTTTCGCAAGAAACATTTCGTCTCTTTCACCTGTTTTAAAAGCAAATATTTTCGCAAGAAACATTTCTTCTCTTTCACCTGTTTTAAAAGCAAAACTTTTCGCAAAAAATATTTCTTTCACCTCTTTTGAAAGTAAAGGTTTTCTCCAGAAAATGTCCACCAAATGTACATGCAGCATATTTTACTGTCACGTTAACTTCCTTCTCGTTCTTCAATGTTCCTGAGTAGACCGCTACATCTTTTCCACGGACAATCTTCATCGTATCATCCAATATCTCAATCAAACATGGATCGGCTTGACTTTTGCAGTTAAAAGTAAACTCAAAGTTATGTCCCGTCACATCAAACACACGGCTGATGTTTGCATCTGTGAATTTTTGTCCATTGAAAAACATCTTATAACTGCTGTTGGTAGACTCTGAAAGAAGATAAATATATATATATTTATAAGTAAGAACTTATAACTGATTTTGATAGACTAAAAGATGCATATAATAGTAAGACTCTAATTGGTAGACTTTAAAAGATACATATATTAGCAATATATTTAATAATCTTAATTATTTACAATTGCTGTTAATTTTTAATTCTTTGGATAGTTTTTGCTGATTTTGATGCTGTTAAATTATTTCTAGACACAAAGAATCTCCACAATGTATTAACCATTTCCAACTATTTATATTCACTTGGCAAGGTTACTTACTATTTGATCACAAAATGTATTTATTTTTCATGGTGAAAGTATATTTTAATATTTAAAATCTAGAAATGAAAATATATCTTGTACTTCACCTGATATGTCAGGGAAGATGTGTTCCTCACTTGGTGTCACCGGCGAATATGGGTTTAATAAAATTCCTAGTACTCTTGCGCCATTCAAGTCTAAGGACGCCTTCACCCTGAATGTTATTTCGACAGTGTGAGATCCGATGCGTTTACAGTCAGCGTTTGTCGTGCCATTGCAACATGATTGAATGTCAACATGATCTTTCTGTAATGAAATGGTCGCCTTCATGTTTAATAACATTGATGAGCCATCCAGCATTGTTTCTGTATTTAGCTATACTATTGTTAACAAATAAATACTTAGTTCTGAAGCAAACATGGAGCGATGAGTTTTAAAACCTCAAACCAGTGGTTCTCAAAACATTTCCTGCCATTGCCCCTTTCTTATCCAGCAAAGTCATTGACTATAATCATATTTTTATGCTATGTATTTGCTTTGATCAAATCTGAATAACAGGTTTAAATCAATACTCAAGGAATACAGCGATAAGACTCATCAAGGAGATTCTTAACCATCTAACACACATTTTGATTAAAAAACATCATACTCTAGCTAAAACTCAAAGAAAATTTCAAAAATCTCCCAGACTTTCTTATGCAGCATATAGCACATTAAAATGACTCGGTTCGACCATGATGTCTTTGAATAGAGCTATTTTTGGGTCCAAAGTGAGGGAGACGGAATTTGTTTTTAAAAAATTATATAATTGATTAAATGAAGCAAATATGTATTTCATATAAGCACTGTTTCCCTCATTGTTGTTGTTGACAATTAATTTTTGTGATGTCAATCCTCGACTTTTATTTGATGTCAACAATCAAAACAGACTGAATTAAAACTTCATATAACAAATGTAATTTGCCAATATAATTCACACGCACCCTCGTTTAAAGCCCTAATGCCTCATTAAATCTCCAAGACTTTTCATCGCACCCCCCTGGGCATTCTGACCACCCCTTGCGGTGGTACCACCCACTTTGAGAACCACTGATATCAACAAAATGGTGAAATATTTTACCAATCCAAAAATATTCTTAACATGTATTACGTTCATATAAAACTATACAGACCTTAAACTAAAACAAATATGTGTAAATACAGCATGTATCAAATACAACAGTCCTGACACCCATGCCTCCTGAAAGTGTTAGTGCGTTGTTCAACTGTACATAACGGTCGCCGCAACGTGTTCTTAGAAGTAAAAATAAAGATATGTTGGTTCTTGTTTGTTGGAAATACGTCTCTGTGCGGCTGGTGATATGCACAGTTGATAAACGCACCCACTCGTTCAAGATGCGGGAGTTTCAGTACTGCCGGTTTTCGCTATAAAGGGAACTCAAACAAAAAAAATATTTTTTTAACTTTGATTTTAAATTTGATTTTAAAAGCTCACCATTTTGAATTTATGATCGGATTTCCGCATTATTTGAAGCTGAACATAATTCGCCTTGCCCTCCCCTGAATACTCCACTCTAAACTTAAACCCAACCGTGTCCACGCCACTGATCAAACCCCGGGTACATGATGTAGAGCTGTCTTCTTGTTTGTAGTCCAACATCCGAATGTTGTCAACTTGCAAACTGCCTAAAAACAAAATTAAAGAATTATATTTACTTTTAAAAAGTAATCGATCGACAGCAAGTATTGTATCGAAGTAGATGATGCTGCATTGCGTTTATATTCAAACACGCTAAATATCAATCCTCTCAGAATGAGACAAATTGGGTGTGTGTGGAGAGGTGAGCGAGGCAATCAACACAACAGGGACAAGACATTAGAAACAAGACATTAGAGACAAGACTATAGAGACGAGACATTAGAGATGAGACATTGGAGACGAGCCATTAGATACTAGATATTAGAGACAAACAATGGATACAAGACGTTAGAGTCGAGCAGTTAGAAACTAGACATTAGACACAGACAAGGCAGACAAGACATTAAAACGAGCCATTTGAGACAAGATGGCGTCAATGAAATTAGAGACACAACCAACTAAGAAAAAAATCAGAGACGAGACAATGGAGGCGAGATAAGTAAATTAAACAACCCATAAAACCAAAGTTTATCGTATAAATCCTTTTTATAGATTTTTTTATTATTCTAATGTAACACATGCTTTTACACTGCGGATTTATTTCAGAAAATATTACGCACCAAAGAACTTGCGAATTTTTTTTTTTAAAGAATCTCATTTAGCGTAGTAGTCGTGAAATGTATTTCGTGAAATCAGTGTCATCATATTTCCCTCATCTTGTCTTTGAAAAACAGTAAAAACTGATTGGGGTGGGGTTGAGGGAGGGGCTGAAAATTTGAAAGAGTGTGTTATCATCGACAACGCGTCTATGTTCCAAGTTTCAGCTCGATAGATTGGCGGGAAGTAAGTCATTAATCGTCCAACGATTTTGCCACCCAGAAACACACGAACAAAAGAGAAAGTATAAACGATTTAATAACAAAATGGTGGATTTACAATACAGTGACCTTACTATGAAGTGGATTTCTATCAACATATAGACAATTATCTAAATAATTATGTCATAATTGCACTACCCTGCCCTCATTTGATCGTTTCTGAAATTTACATTAGCTTGATTTTAAATGTGTAATGTATCGAAATGTTCATATTTTATTTAATCCGCTGGTTTTAACATTATGACATTTAAGTAGAGGGCATTATATAGGTCTTAGATTGCACTGACATTTTATAATTACATAGGCTATGGCCAAATTTTTTTTTTACTTTCAGTTTATACAATGGCTTATATAAATATTTTGGTATACTTATAGTTTATATATAGGCCTATATGATTATCATTTTACTTGCAGTTTATATATTGGCCAATATAAATTTTCGGCTGTACTTTCAGTTTATACATAGGGCGATATACATGTTTGCTTGTTCTTCTAGATTATATATAAGGGCCTATATAAATATGTTGGTATACTTAGAGTTTATATATCGGCCTATATGTTTATTTTATTTTTACTTATAGCCTAAATATTGGCCTATGCAGTTTGTACTTTCAGTTTATATATGTGGCTATATAACAGTTTGGTTGTACTTACGTTTATATTTAAGCCTATATAAATAATTAGCCAAAATGTTACTTTATATATTGGTCAACATCATTTTATTTTGGTATACTTAGAGTTTATATATAGGCCTATATAATTATTTACAACTTACACTTAAAATATAGGCCTATATAATTGATTGGCTGTACTTTCAGTAATATGGGGCTATATACTTGTTTGATTTTGCTTACGCTTTATTTCTAGGCCAATACAATTGTTAGGTGATACTTTCAGTTTATATATGGGATTATATAAAAGTGTGTTTGTACTTTCAGTTTATATATCGGCCTATATAAATATTTTTGTATACTTAGAGATTATATTTAGGCCTATATTCCTTTTTTTTTTGCTTACAGTTTATATATTGGCCTATAAAAATATTTGACTGTACTTTCAGTTTATGTATGGAGCTATATAAAAGTTTGCTTGTACTTACCATTTATATATAGGCTTACTAAGATGAAAATCCGTCCTATGAGAACTAACCCCATGGTAAATTCTGTTTTTTTTCTTTTCTTTTTCCGTTTGATCATATATCTTTTACCTGGTGAGATATTTAAAAGAAGTTGATCTACTCTAAGCATGAATCTTGATCACCACAATAAACTATATCTACTTTCATTAGGCCTAATTTAAATGTATGATATAGACATATATGGAACTCTATGGTATAGACAAATATTGAACTCTATGGTATAGACAAATATGGAACTTTATGGTATAGACAAATATGGAATAGACAAATATGGAACTCTATGGTATAGACAAATATGGAACTCTATGGTATAGACAAATATGGAACTCTATGGTATAGACAAATATGGAACTCTATGGTATAGACAAATATGGAACTCTATGGTATAGACAAATATGTAAATATAATATGGTCTAGACCCCAAGTTTCCCAAAGTAATGCCCACGCCCGACAGGGGAGCAGTTTCATTGTGTAGGGGGGGCAATTCGTAAAATGAACTTGAAAACATGCCGTATACTATGATTTAACTTGTATTTTAAAAGGAGAATGGTTAAAGTCTCAATTTAAAATAAGCGTTCGTTAAAAGTGTTGTAACAATCATATAAGTTTCTTCAGTAAACAACCACATTTTTTAATATTTAAAAAATTATGTATTTGATACATTGGGGGAGGGGGGCATAAGAAATTTAGAAAGACTTAGGTGGGGCATGGCACAAAAACAGGTTGGGAAATACTGGTCTAGACAAATGTGTAAAGATATGGTATAGACAATTGCGTAAACATATGTCAAGGACAAGTGTAAAAAAATACTTAATATATGGAAGGGACAAATATGTTACATATAGTATAAAATGATGTAAATATATCTTATAGAAAAATGTGTCAATGTATGATATAGACAAATAAGTAACTATATGGTCTAGACTTATATGTAAAAGTATTGTCTAGACAAATATGAAAATATATGGTGTAAACAAATATGAAAATATATGGTCTAGAGTGCATACGAATATGTAATTTATAGTTTAGACAAATATGTACAAGTATGGTCTAGGCAAATATGTAATATATGGTTTAGACAAATATACAATATGTGGTCTAGACCAGCAATTCTCAACCTGTGGGTCGCGACGCATTCGGAGTCGGACGACCCTTTCTCTGGGGTCACCTGAGACCTTCAGAAAACTAATATACTGTACAGTTATGAAGTAGCAACGAAAATAGTTTTGTTATTGGGGTCGCCACAACATGAGGAACTGTATTAAAGGGTCGCGGCATTAGGAAGGTTGGAATCCACTGGTCTAGACAAATATATAAAGATATGGTATAGAAAATATGTACTAATATGGTATAGACAGTTATGTAATAAATGGTCTAGACATGTATATTGAAAAAATACCTTTCACCATGAGAATGACTTTAGTCCTTGTTTTTCAATTCCCCTAAAAATGTAATAAATTTAAACATAAAAAAATATATTAAAGTCTAAATAAACTTGTGTCTAAATGTGTAAGTTTGAATGTAATTGAAATTGTCATCTCAACTCACATAAAAAAATAAATAGATATTTTTAACTCAGTGGTTTAAGCAGATTATACAGTAAGGCTTTGAAGATTGTGAAGCCAAGGCTAAAACCATTAAATGGGTAAATGCGTCTACCAAAGACAGAACACATTTGAACACACAAATTATAACTCTTAACTAATATTGCCTGTAAGTGTAAGAGTAAGTGCAATATGAAGATGTTTGCTACCTATAACTTATGCATGACTTCTTGTATAGTGTCCTTTATACAACATAGTAGTAATTCAATCACCGATTCATTGGTTTTCCAAGCCTAGGAGTAGAATAGATTTAAATGAGGTTTGGTTAAAAATGTACAATATAATAATTAATTTGACACTATTTACATAATAAAGTGTTTTAATTATATTTAAATTAATAGATTAGTGTATATTTTACCTCGCTGACATATAAGACGAAATGATGTGACGAAAGTGTCCATAATTTTCAATTTTCCCGATTTCCCATCTGTTTTAGTTTCGTTTTTCTCTGCATTCCATGATTAATTCCAGGGGGGAAACCCGAAAGGGATTAAGAATGTGACTAATGGTGAAAAAATTATGAAAATGTAAGATCCGGGATATTTCTATTAAACAAAAGATGTCGCGTGAAATTTTTCCATCCCGGAAAGTCTTGGTTAGACTCTTTATATTAAAATTGTCTCATTTTGCAAAAGGGGGCACATTGTCACAAATTATCACAAATTGTCATAGATCGTCATAAACTGTCGCTATAATCCAGGACCCTTTAAAATCTACTTAAAAGAGCTGAATTACTAAGCTCAGTATCTATACCACAAAGGCTCTCAAGCGCTTTCAAGTCACGACCACATTCATATGGATGCAGTAACATACTGCACGAGAGGGCTATTGGAAGAGAGGCCTTTTAAATAGGGTAGATTTGGGGAAAGGAAAACATTTCAAAGAGTTTTCATTATAAAACCTGGAAATATGAGGTTGACGTTATAGGGTTAATCTTAAGGTAACACGTTTTATTTCTTTCAAACGTAAGACAGTAAATAGCAAAGTGTACCCTACTATCATGTATGGTTTAGTTATAAAATAAATTCTTTGCCTTACTGACGACGATCGACTGTCATATGTGTTGACATGCTTTTTCCTATAAAAAATGAAAGTAATATATATATAAATAAATAAAAAATATAACTATATATATATATATGTGTGTGTATATATATATATATATATATATATATATGAGTGTGTGTGTGTGTGCTTGCATGCGTGTGTGTACACAGACAGTCCTTTGGGCAGGTTACAAATGAAAACAGTTTTGAGAATGCGCATTGGATAATTGTTTGTATGAATCAGTAAAGATTTTCGTGTATTTTTTATGATTGGTTGAACGTCTTATTTGTTTGTTTGTTTGAATAAATTGACTAGTATACAAAAAATTCAACGTGCTAAAAGCTACTTTTGTAGTAATGCATCGTTCATGTTATCGGATATTATAGAGAATATATTGCTTCATGTTAAATAGCCTAAAATATGTCCTTCTATTGAACGTATATTATAGATGTAGCCGGGTGGTTACAGGTTAAAACAAAAATTCAACACATGCAGGTCCTGAGAACTATAGCGTTTTTAATTCAAGAGGTACAATCCGTTCAAAACTGCACACACAATCTCCTCCCATCTCCACACCTTGTAACACATATCAATACGTCAAAAAGACTGCCCCCGGGTTACAATTTCCCATGCTTATCTAGTCCCCCTTTGTGTCCACGTCATGAGCTGTTTTTACCCGTTCCCCGTGGGGCAGGCATACCCAGCTCATGACGTTGACATGCCTGGCAGATAACTTCGTGTGCCCCATAGGTGCCCCTGCAACATAGGTGGCACCCAGCCACATATGCAAACAAAAGTATAAAAGAACATGTCACATTGCCACATAGTGAAAATATGTGCAATGTTAAATCTCTCTAAACTGACTCACTCCTGTCAAGTGGCTGGTGTAGTGATCTATGTCCGTGTACAGTCTATGATTCATTCAGCGTACACTATCTCTTATTAAGAGTCAATCTCTTTATTGGGATATGATCAGTACGATGGAAGGATACATTTAGTTACTACTTTAAAAAAAAAAAAATTGGTGATAGTAAACAATTTATTTAAAAACTCTCTCATCTGATTAATAGAAATACCGTCTTAATTTATTATTCACGTGCATAATTTGTATGTATTAAAAACAGGAATCATTTTATGAAATAAGAGAGCTCTACATTTCAAATCCTATTCGAGTTTCTCTCATCCCCAAAATGCCATTTTCTCGAGCTCAATGTTGGTTCGAGGTTGTTGTTTTTATTTGGATAACACAACTAATTCTTCAGTGTAAGAATAAATTTCATGCTATTGAAAGATTAATTCCTCATGCTTTCCGCGTCACTAATTTAAAAACACAAAAACTGTTAATGGAATAGGTGCATTTGTTTGTTTTTTTAAAATAATTTATTAGATTCGGTGAGTAACATGATTCGACTTTGTTTTAAACCAGATGCCGTCATGTCATCTCTGCAATGTCAGCCAACAGAAGAAGGACAAAACCACACTCTGGGTTTCAGCTGGATTCGCCGGAAAGAATCTGCTGTTGTCAATATTGAAAGGAAGGACTATGCTGTAGCGAGTTGTAATGTAACAAGCCATTGTCAAGATTTTTTACCACACCGCTTTAAAACACGGATCGTGTCTTGTCAAAGTAATGTTGATGTTGCAATAGAAATCGCCATCTTCAACACGTCTCGCGATATTGAAGACAACTGGTACCTTATACAAGATGGAGAGGATTTATTGCGCTGTTTTGTCCAAGTTTATAGTAAGTTAATCGAAGGCACTAAGGTTGATGCAGAAAGCTGGAAATGGTTTGGCAAATAGTTTGCATATAAAACGAAATGATGTAAATGTTTATAAGTATTTTATTTGTTAAATTTAGATGAATAATGCTTTGAAATTATTCCTTTTGTTATTGTTTAAATTGTTACAATTAAAAAATAAGTGATAATATAGGAAGGACTGATTTAAAGCAGTGTGAAGTAAATATCTAGTGGAACAAGATATAACCCCCAAATATATTGTATCTATTTTTGACACTCAACTGGTACTATTTGTATGGACTTGTTACTTACTTTATTGCATCAACTTGTTACTTACATGATTGTATCAACTTGTTACTTACATGATTGTATCAATGTGTTACTTAACTGATTGTATCAACTTGTTACTTACCTAAATGTACCTGTTCGAGTAAGCATCTTACCGAAACATCTGTTTATTTGTCCTGCCTTTTCATTTCAAGTCTAAAAATAATATTTTTCTCTATGTGCTTACAATTTTGAAAATTGGTTCAAATTCGATGGAATTAATTTCATTTAAATGCTTTTGGTAGCTTTAAACGTATTCAACCCAAAAAATAGTGACCGATTGTAAATGTTTTACCATTATTTTTAATTTATAAGTTATTTTAAATCCTGATTTCTTACTGTCTCGCATTGCATGGCATCCTTTTATGGGTGTTATCAAATAAACTCTCTCTCCCCAGAGAAGGCTAACAATATTTCTTGCACTAAAACAATGTCAGACGGACTTCATGTGTGGTGCTGGGTTTCATCTCTTTATCCTCAGGCTAAATGTCACATCTCTCTGATTTCTTTACAGGTAATTTTTTTTTTTTTTTAACTGACCAAATAAACTTTAACTTAAGACACGCAGATCATGCGTATTTTATATATGTGTTCGAACAGAAGTCCCTTTCTTCTCTTGTATTTTTCCACAGCTATCAAACATATTGTATAACAGCGCTATGGACTGTAACAATGAAAAACTCACAGGGGAGCCGATATATTATAAAGCCAACTACTCTGCGACTATACCATTGAAGCTGCTGTCTCCGGGACACTTTAACGTATCTGTGATCATGTTTCCAAATGTCAGCGGTGAGGATACAGACGTAGACTTTGGTACGAGCCATTTGGTTCACGTCAATTTAGGTAAATATTTTTTTGACATAGGATAGTTACATGTTTACATGAAAAGAGATCAAATAACATCATTTGTCAGATGAGAAATATAAAAGTAATGGTATCCAGTCTTTTAGCAAGGGTCGGTGTCACCCGGTGCGATAAATTCATGGTGTCAACCCCCCTTCCCCCCCTCCCTTTAACTCCGGACGTCTAAGATGGATGGATGTATTCTTTTAAAAATTTAAAATAAATCCACAGTATAACAATGACAAGAACAAACCAAATTAATTGAAAGTCATGGGGTAATGTATTTAAGAACATTTACATGTACTTACATCGCCCATTTTGTATCAATGGAAAGCTTAATTTCTCAGAATTTATATAAATATAGCTTCCTGTCACTAAAGAAAGTTACCCAACACTTCAAGCGGCGTTGAATCATGATCAAAATGGTGTTTTTCTGACCTATTTAAAGGGCCACCTCACTTCTGAAGCATCAACCTTGAACTTTTAATAAAGCATGCATTTGGATTGTGTACAAAATTTACGTCTGATCGTTTGTCCTTTTATGAATTTCGGTTAGACAGAGCAGTGTGTGCTCTGAAAATATGCAATTTTTCTATTTGGTGTCACCCCCTGAGATGGTGTCACCCGGTGCAGTCCTCAACCGCTAGCTACGCCACTGACGGTATTAAATAAACCTTCTTCTCCTATATAATATGGCCCACGATCAATGTATTGATCATTCTGGCTCCTTTGTTTGTAGATGGGTTTGCGATGTAACTGTGCATGGTTTTAAAATTGATACTTCCATGTTGCAAGGGCTGCTAAGCGCTAATATTAAGAAATGTTGGTAGGAAGGCAGGAGGCAATAGACGCAAAGTGGTTGCCTCTTGTTTGTATTAGCTGGAACTGCCTGTCATGGCGACGTCGCTTTATGGGGGGGGGGAGAGGGACGAGTTTCTGTTTAATGCTGGGACAGTGGACCAGCCAATTTTTTTATCTTACTTATATACAAAATAACATACTTTTAAAAAAAAAATAAGATATGTTATCTCAAAATGTTTCAAACTCCTGGAGCAGGTTCATGCACAATTTTTAGCCCTGTTTCCCATTACATCTGGGTCATCAACGTTCTCAGCAACCATCGGCTCTATTGCCGCATGCGTCTCTTTCTGGGCATTATGGGGCTATGTTGGTTGCTTGTTTTAATGGCATGAAATTACGAAAATATTTTCTTAACAAATTTAAATGATAACATATGTTCTTCGCTTAAAAAAGGATGCCGCCCCTGACCTTTCATGTGAATTAAACTAATTGAAATGGAAAGGATAAAAAGTCCATGGACAAATCGGGTGATTTGATATGCTCCCTACAACGGTAGCCAACTCTTATAGGATGACGCTCTACTCCATCTGTCAAATGACAGCTCTCAACCCCACCGCAATAGGATATCGCGGCCCCAAATCCATTGGCGGGAAAGGAAAGAAACACAGGAGGTTCAATTAAGTATCACCTCCAAGCCTTTCATGAAGCTTTGCATAAGGTCACATGTGTGCATAGGGTCACAAGTGTTCATACGGTAACATGTGTGCATATGGGCAAATGTGTGCATACGGTCTTATGTGTGCATACGGTCGCACAATGGATTTGGGTAGCACTCACAGTTGAATCATAGATTAGACTCAAGACAAACAACTTACTGTGGAACCATATATTAGACTCAGGACAAACAACTTACTGTGGAACCATAGATTAGACTCAGGACAAGCAACGAGATGTGGACAAAGTGATAGCTAAAATTAATTTTTAAGCAACTATTCAAAATTACTAGCAATGTGTATATGTTACGGCCAAAGCCCGAAGTTCGGCCAGTTCCGAATTGTTGTGCATATGCTACTTTGGCCGGCCACTTCCCGAAGTGCCGTGAAATCCTTGGCAAACATTGGATGTGCTGACACAAGACTAATAACAATGCGAACAGATTCTGTGTAGTGTGTGAAAAAGAGTGTCATTCTTGTGGATCCTGCGGCAACGATGTCCACGCATTTTGTGGAATAATTAATGACGCAGAAGGATGCAAAATTCCCACGAGCGAAAGTTGGAGATAATGTACGCATCCGTATAGCAGATGTTGATAGAGGTCGCGGTGATCCACGAAGCGTCCTTGCAGTTGTCATGAACGTCAAGGGCTCTGTCGACATGCTAAGAAAAGAACGCGGTGTTCTCACAACAGTATTCCATAATTTAGTTTCCCACTCTTCACGAGAAACTGTTCACATTGGCATCCGTAGGCACAGAGAGAAAAAAATCATTACGAACCGTCGCTTCTTCACATTCACTGACCGGGCAAGGCAACACTCGATACCATCGCACTACCAAGTGCTCAACAAATCATTGCAAATGTAAAAATAACAAACTGCTGTGTAATTCGAAATTCATAAAAGCTCATCATGTTGTAAAAAGTGATAATAGAGATTGATAATTTACTATAATAAACTAATTTGACCGATTTTGCTAATTTAGTATAATAAAAAATCAATGTAATGTTATTATCATGACAGTATACAAACATACAGAATCTGTTCATGGCCTTTTTCTCCCGACTTTGGCCGATCGCCCTATGCCATTTCACAAACTGGCTGGTCAAATCCAGAAATCAAGAAAAGATCGTACATTGGCCGGTCAATGTGAGGCGATATTGGCCATTTTTTTATTTGGCCGGCCAGTTCCCGATTTGGCCGATTTCGGGCTTTGGCCGTAACATATACATATGTCTGATCTCAATTAACTTTGACGATGTTCTTAAGTAACATGACAATTTGATTACAGATTATCCGACTGTTAAAACAATCGACTGCCTCGATGTTGTTGAAGAAGACACAGAGGTCACGTGTCATTGCCAGAGATCTGACGACAGCCTCATCAGTGTTTCCCCGACTTGGTTTAACAACAATAGTGATGGGATTGTACTCAACAACGGATCGAACGTTCTTATGTTTACTGCGACCAGGACAAGACAAGCAAATCAAAGAGGTGACTTAACATAATCTGTGCATATTTTAGATCTCCCTATGTTACATCCAACACCCTGAGCATTGATTTATGTTACAGTATTGGGAAGTAGGCGCAAAGGAAACTGAATCACAATCAGGAAATGTGTTGCTTCCTTTACGTTTTTCTGTAAAAAATCAATTTTATTCCCAGGAATTCTGTTAAGTGACTGTTTGAGCATGACAAAATAACACGGGTTATGAAGGACATATATTGCCCAGGAAGGTCATGAAAAGGCTTATAAATCAAGGTTAAATCTGAGAGAATGGAAATGTCCTCATTCAGTTAATTAGTTATTTTAAAGATAGAAATATGTCACATGGGCAATTGAATCGTACGAGGGTTGTCCGTTAGCTTCAAATTTAATGTGAGTGTGTGAAGTAGGCTACTGTTATCCAAGATGTAAGCAGTTTATGACATACTCTTACGCTGGATCAGATTGAGACAACGTGTAAACAGTTGATGAAAGGAGCTAGGGCTTTCATGATGGGGTTTCCTGTTTAGAATGTTTTCAGACTTTCTGTATCAAACATTCTGCATCAGACTTTCTGTATCAGACGTTCTATATCAGACTTTCTGTATCAGACATTCTGTTTTAGACTTTCTGTATCATACTTTCTGTATCAGACATTCTGTTTTAGATTTTCTGTATCAGACCTTCTATATCAGACTTTCTGTATCAGACCTTCTGTATCAGACTTTCTGTATCGGACTTTCTGTATCAGACTTTCTGTATCAGACCTTCTGTATCAGACTTTCTGTATCAGACTTTCTGTATCAGATTTTCTGTATCAGACTTTCTGTATCAGACCTTCTGTATCAGACTTTCTGTATCAGACTTTCTGTATCAGACTTTCTGTATCAGACTTTCTGTATCAGACCTTCTGTATCAGACTTTCTGTATCACACTTTCTGTATCAGACCTTCTGAATCAGACTTTCTGTATCGGACTTTCTGTATCAGATTTTCTGCATCAGACTTTCTGTATCAGACCTTCTGTATCAGACTTTCTGTATCAGATTTTCTGTATCAGACTTTCTGTATCAGACCTTCTGTATCAGACTTTCTGTATCAGATTTTCTGTTTCAGACTTTCTGTATCAGACTTTCTGTATCAGATTTTCTGTATCAGACTTTCTGTTTCAGATTTTCTGTTTCAGACTTTCTGTATCAGACCTTCTGTATCAGATTTTCTGTATCAGACTTTCTGTATTTTCAGGTTTCTGTTATATGTCTATGTTTTTTTTTTGTTTTTTTTTTATTCAACATACTTCATCAAAACTTAAAAATCTTTAAAACATTTTAATTATGTGCATAATTTTTTGTTGTCAGATAAGCAGTTTTTAACCATATATTTCTTTGTATTTTTATTTAATTGTGCATTTCATTTGTCAGCAATTGGATATTAGGCAATCATGTGTTTTTGTGCCCTATTTCATCGATTGGCGCAAAATTTTATTTTAAACATACCTCTAAACATATACCCATATTCATCTTTATTTTAAAAAAACCTCCTATCATTATTTTTTAGTCTTCTGCTGTACATTCAAATATTTTGGCTGGGGCAGTTCCGAGGTTTTTTATTCGCCATTGATCATAGGTATTTATAACATTGTGCAATATATAGATAAGCTATAATTTGATTTAAATATTTAGCACGTAGAATAGTTAATTCAGTTTTGCAGTTTTAATACAGAATCAATTGTGTTCTATTTGCAAGAAGGATGCATTAAAAAAAAAAAAAAATTCAAAATGTCATCTATGAAATATTTGCATTAAAATAATTTGTGTTGGACTTTGCGCTAACTTCGTTTACATAATAAATTCGTTCATTTTACTATTTAAATATTTAAATATTATATCCTTATATTGTAATACACTCGTGTATTTTTACAATACACTTCACAGCTAAGGCACACAAAATAAACTGTACTGGAGATCATTTTGGTGACAGTTTTATGTTGACCTGTACTGCAGACAAAGTGTATCCATCAGCATTCTGTCTGTTTAGCATGCCACATAATCAAGTGAGTATTATTGGTGCGACACCAACATTTAATAATAAATCTATTTGAAAATATTCATCTCGAGGAAAAGACCAGCCAATCATTGGAGGCTGCGATACGTGAACTTTCCACCTACTAAATTTACTTGACAAATCTTTCATTCAAGTAACGCTCTTTATACGAATCCCAATGAATGCTAGCTACTGGGAATTTTATTTGTGCACTTTTTGAGCAAAGCTTTGCAGCCATACATAAAGACCTAGGGAATTATTTTTTGTGAAGATAAAATAATTTTGCTTTGAAAACAAATTACGTCACGTACAAATTATTGTGTTACTACTTTTTATGCTTTTATTTTTGCTTCTCACTCACAGCTTCTCGTATGATTAAGGTTTAGAGCTCAGAGTTTAGAGTTCAGAGTTTAGAGTTCAACGTTCACAGTTTATAGCTTTTAAATTATTCTATATTTAATCCGAATTGATTCTGTATCGAATTAACTTCTAGAAAAGAATTATTTCTATACTAACTGTTATATTTTTTCTTTCTTCTCACTTAAAATATAAAGCAGATATTTTTAGAAGACAAAATGGTTTACAGAAATGAGAAAGTATCAGACGTCCCTGGGTATTATAAATCTACATGTATGATAAGTACACAAAGTAGACAATTGAGCCCAGGTCACCATGTTGTAATTGTTACCATGTATCCCAATGTTTCTGGCCAAATCAGCGATGTACAGTTTGGTGCTAATCAGTCTCTACACTTTATTGTAGGTGAGGTTGTTATGTTTAATCAGTCAGTACTCTTTATTGTATGCGAGAATTGTAGGGTTTTTTTTGTGTTTGAAATTTAAGACTTTATTGAAGTAATGTTAAGTGTGCTGGACAAAATAAGTTCGCCAGATTTGCTGTAAAGTCTGAAAAATATGTCGACCGTGTCATTGTAGTCAATGGTCTCCAAGTGGTGGTCCCATAAGAAAGGCACAAGCCTGCGAGCCCTACGTTGCCTTTCCGCACAGCATAAATATTGATGTTCAGATACAAAGAAAAATATAATCAATATATCTGGCACTGGTTCTTAGTGCCATTTTGACACTTTTCCACCTATAATCGGTGCCATTTTGACACTTGCCCACCTATCATTGGTGCCATTTTGACACTTGCCAAGCTATCATTAGTGCCATTTTGTCACTTACCCAACTATCATTTGTGCCATTTTGACACTTACCCAACTATCATTGGTGCCATTTTGACACTTGCCATAAATTTAATAGGTTGGGAAACGCTGGTCTTGATTACCCTAACGGTAATTTATGACTATTATTAAAATAAATAATCTTTAAAAAAATATTTTAAATATCTATAATTCAATAATGTTATAAACAAAGTGTTAACATACCTGTTTTCAATATAAAAGTTCATGTTTTCTTTACTCTAAGGGGATAAGAGTTCACGCATGTCTCACTCAAATCTTGCAGCTGTATTTCCATACATTGGTGCTGGTAGTGTCTGTGTCTGCTCTATCTTGATTACTGTTTGCTTATATAAACGAAAAGGTTTGTAGCATCTAACAAAGTGTTTTAAAAAAACATTCATTAAAAACTATTTAACAGACAAAATTTCACGTTTTCGTTAAATATTTTCAGTAAATGTTTATGATCTTTTATGCGTATAGACACATATAGTTTATGAAAAGTTACATATTTGTAACATTACTAATGCGCATATATATAGAGATTTGGCCTAGTATCGCTAGGATTATGGAAAAAATATATGGGCTGATTAAAGAGCGTAATCATTACTTAAATTTTATCGTAAAAATTATGTCATTTGCCGATCCACGATATCCTGAAAGATTACAGATGAAATCACAAAATCCACTCGAATTTACACCAAGGTGTACGCTATTTCCACAAAAAAAATGCGTCTTCCAACTAACAAATATGTGTCCTTTCACGACAAAATATGTATCCATATTTTAGACTTGATGTTTCCAAGCAAGTTCTGAATTAAACTTATACTTGCAAATATAAATATAATATTTTTTAAACATCCAGGTTACCACTGAGTGGCATTGGCGAGGTTGAAAAAGACCCACCCCCCCCCCCCCCCAAAAAAAAATAATTAAAAAAAATAATTATAATAAATGATCTAACACAACACATAATTTAAATAGTTTCTTTGGCTGTAAAAAGTAAAAGTTTCGTTATATGTATGTTTATTTTGGTAACAATTCATATTAAGCAACCAAATTATTAAGAAGAAAAAAATCTATATTTGACTTCAGTTGTATTTCGACCCTACATTTTGAAACTGTTAATTCTAGTGGTACTTTATATTTGACCTAGCTTCTAGGAACATATTGGACACCTGCGTGACGTGTTCAGGTGTCAAAAACAAATCGAATGACTATGACGTCATCAACGACGGTTATATCCTCGCTGTCCAGGAAGTGTATGAAGGAGGAGAGGGTCAGATGAGTGATGTGTACGGCAGGGTTGAAGCAATCAGCCATGACTATGATGTCATCGATGATGAGGTTGTGGCACAGATACACGATGCAGTCCAAGCTGGACTATGTGATGTTGGTAATAATAATAATAATAATAATAATAATAATTCAGTTCTTATCAAAAACACAGTTCAGCCCTATTTAAGGCTCGAAGTCTGGAACAAAGTCAGACATATTTAACAATTTATATTTTTCCACATTAAAAAACAAAACGCAACAATACAAAAACCTACATACAAGTATACCCATCCAATGTCTTTCATTTCTTGCAGCAATGGACAATGATACTGAGGACAATGACATGGATTATGGACGTCACAAAGGTGTCAATGTTGAACAGGACACTCGCTTTGGTGGGCATCATGGTAATATCAGTTATTTATATCTTTCTATTATGAATCAAGTAGCTGATGATAAGCTGACTAATAAAGTAGCTGATGATAAGCTGATTAATGAAGCAGTTGAAGATAAGCTGAATAATGCAGCATTTGATGATTAGCTGACTAATAAATCAGTTGATGATAAGCTGACTAATAACGCATTTGATGATAAGCTAACTAATAAATCAGTTGATGATAAGCAGACTAATGAAGCAGTTGATGATAAGGTGAAAGAAATGTCTCAACATGTTGTAGCAAATGCATAATTAAATAACATTCTTTGACCTTCAGTTTTGCAGAAAAGTTCAACTAACTAAAACCAAGGTTAAAATTATTGTTACTACAAAAGAAACCAAAAAATCAAACTATTTTTGTATATAATCATTGAAAATTGTATTAATTGTATTCGGAGCTTGGAAACCATTTTATTTTACTTATAAGTTTACATGTAAATATGTTTATTAATAGTCGTTGCATTTTAAAGACTGTACATTATAATGGATAAATAGCTTCACAGTTTGTAATTTTAAAAATGTTCTAAGTATCACTATAACATGTCAATGGATACCTTGTAAATTATAATACCGTATACATTTTTAAAAATAATAATTCAAAAAAAGTTAGTGAATCATTTTTTTTTAAAAATGTATCTAAATATAAAAAATTTTCTATTGCTTTTATTTTTATAGCAGCTCATTATAATGTCGAATTGGCTGAACCCATCTTGCCCTTGTAATCAGCTTTCTTAAAATATTAGACGTAAAGAATTTAGCAGCCAATGAGTAAAACAAGTACTACGTCAGCTACTTAAGTTATGTATTTAATTGGATCTGGCCACTATATAAACATAACCATTGGTCAGGTATTCAAAATAATGGTTTACAGGCTTATCGTTATCCATCTTTGCTTCACTGCCATCGTTGAGCCGTCCATTCAGTTGGTAGTCTTTATGATTCCCAAAACGAATCAAATTGTGTTTACATATTTCCTCCCTAACCTGAAATGTGACAAAACTTGCTTAAGACATTAAACTTGCACACACAAATGACATTATTATGAAGAAATAATTTTAAATCGTGACATAATCAACTTAAATTGTACTCACTAACACACTAATTTGAGTATTAAACACTCGTGCAAATAAACATCTTTGGGTACGAATTAGTCTAATAAAAGAGAAAATCTAAGTCAATGTTGATAAAGTGGATCCTCAATAATGTCAATATTCGACTTTTTCATAGAAATTTGTGTTTGATATGCGCCAAAAAATCTGATATTCGTGGCACCTGACCAGTGGTTAAATCGGTCTTTGGCGTTGATTCAAAGACCTGCATGCACTTTATTTCTTTTTAATATTCAAGAGTTTTTCTTACGACCATGAGGTTCATGTGACCATGATGTTCATATGACCATGAGTTTCCTGTGACCATGATGTTCACGTGAACATGATGTGACCAAGATGTTCAATTGACCTTGATGTTCATGTAACTATGATGTTCATGTAACCATGAGGTTCATGTGATCATGAGGTTTATAGGGCCATAAGATGCATGGGACCATGATGTTCATGTGACTATGAGGTTCAGATGACCATGATGTTCATGAAACCATGATGTTCATGTGACCATGAGGTTCAGATGACCATGATGTTCATGTGACCATAGTGTTCTGGAACCAATGGTTATTTGGTTTTGTTTTTTATTGTAAAAGATTTGGTGCTTATTTTAGATTTGAGTCCCCGTTTATTATTGTAAATTGTGTACATTGAGGCAAATTTCAGACTGTTTCCATAATAGCCTTTACAAATAGCCAAACAATAGCCTTTACCTCTATGAAATAAAATCTATTTACAACAATCATTGTTTTGTTTTTCCCTACCTCTTATAGAACAATGGACCTTGGTTACTATGGGAACTCACACTGACCTTTTATGTCTTTGTTATTTTGTGGTTTGAGGGGTGGGGTGGGGGAAAAAGAAAGTATCTGATTAAAATGTTATTGACATAAGTGTGTAGGCCTGCAGTATACTTGAGGCATCGCGGCAAAAAATCTCTGTCATAAACTATAAGGTATTAGTAGCTAAGGGTTAACTCAGTAAAATTAATTTGCGATGATTTCCAGGATTATTTTCTGTTGTAATTAATTATGATAATTTTTTAATAGATTGGCTCAATTCAGTGTTGGGAACAGGTCAAACCATTTTAAGTTAATTCCAATGTAGCAAAATCTGTTTAATATTCATCCTTTTATTTATTCTTCCTTTTCATATTCATCCTTTTTTTCGGGAACGGGCTAATGTCGAATATTGAGTGTCCACTCTAGTACAATTCTATGTCAATGTTGATATCAAACCTTAGATACTTTATAATCATCTCCATGTTCATCACGAAATGTAATAATAACTTTTTGTTACTGGTTTTGTGGTGTCAGTACTTTTATTTCAACAGTATCCCCCAGTGCCTCTGTAGAAAATAAGATCAGGATTGACATAAAACAGAGTATTCAATCTTCTGTGTGTCCACGTTTCTATTTCATTCTTTCTTGTCTTTTTTCATCATTAAATCTTTATTTTTATATCTTTAAGGACAACCTTCACAACGTAGGCCTGCTCCAAAATGACCAATTCAAAGCAGGCCTTCATGACTTAGGTCAACTCCAAAGTCATCAATAAAGCCGTAGCGAGTTTTCGCGTGTGTGTTTACCATTTAAAACCATTTTAGAAAAATATTGATAATGAAAAATACATGAATAATGTTATCATACTTGTCAATTCTCGATAGATGGAATATTTTTATATACAAATTTAATTGGCAATGCATGATACATTCACAATATATAACAAACAACACGTTGACTTTCGGTCATTCTAAGGATCAGTAAAATGAAAAGTGACGAGATAAATAATTGTATTGATTTGAATCGTTAACGTTTTAAGAACTTACCGAATTGGGACATATAAAATTAAAGGTAGTACATAAATTATCTGAAGTGAAATATAATACATAAATTAAATGAAATTAAAACGTGTGGTTTTCATTTTAATTATCAATATTTTTATAACTAAATAATAATAATATGTTTTTTCGTTAAGTTTTAAATGCTCCAATATCGTAGTTCTTATGCTCTGATACTGGCCATAGCATCTGTCAACACAAAATTGAGTACTTATCCTAAATCTTTGATGACATTCAACATCTGTTTGGTTGTGCAATACAACAATTATTTCCTAGTATTGGATTCCCTTACCGAACAAGCAACTCATCCCACCCTCCCCCACCAGTCACACACACACACACACACAATATGAGCAGCTTGGATCATTTGGTAAATTAGTGTTCCAATCTTTCAAGTGTCGGACACTAAAATTTCATCTGTGTCAGTGTTTTTCAGTAAGTACCCCACTACCCGGAGTTAGTCAGTAGGTGTCCAACTATGTTCGGTGTCGGTCAGTAAAAGTTGCACTGTCTCGAGGGCCATGCTGGTAGTGCTGGCACCTGCTTTTGCCTAGGAATGTTTAAATGGGCATTGAGTCATTCACATTTGAGTCTTCAAACTCTGGTTTTGGTGACTCCCCTTCGTCAAAGGCTCGCCTTTCTCTGTGTCTATTAGCTCACATGTACGCCCCTGGCTGTCTTGATGTTTGAACACTGGCCTAAACACTTGACCTCTAACCCAAATGGTCCAAAACTACCCCGTGTAGCAGATAAAAGAATAGGCTTCACCGGATGTTGCAATGCGTCTGTCTGTTCACTATCTCAAACGACTCACTTATCGGTCATGCTAATAGATCGTGGACACGAAGAGAACCTAACTGAAACTCCTTTAGAATATATATATATATATATATATATATATATATATATATATATATAAGTCCAGTTATTAATTCCATTCTGATAACAAGACGATGTGGCTTCAACTTCAGACGCTGAAATTAATCAAATATGCGGCCTCCTAATAGAATTAAAGTAAAGCCCTTAAATACAATACAAAATCTCTCTTACCTTATGAGATGGACACATATTTTAACAGATTATTGTTGACTAGATATAGCCCGCCGAATATTGGCGGCCGCGATGCGTGAACTTCCCATCTGCTAAAGTTACTTGACAGAACATGAACTCAACTCATGCACATTTAAGAATCCCAATTTTTGCTACACCCCTTCCACCCATGATACGTCACTGCACACTTTTTATTTCACGCCCATGAACTATATTAAATAATCTGATTGCCCAACCACTTTTAAAACGAATATTTTCATACCATACTTAAATTAAGACGATATCCTTTTTCCAAAAGAAAATAGTACGCGCCAAACTCAGTTGCGTTATGTAAAAGAAAAAAAAATCATTTAGCGTAGTTATCGGGAATTATATTTTGCGCGCTATTGAACTTATTATTGAGCCGGAAATGGAAGCAGTCAATTAGGATGCCATCCACGAGTCATACCAGTAGCGTAACAATATAAGAGATAAATGTGTTTTCTTTTATATATATTTTATAGAAGGTTGATAAGGTTTCTAACGATTACCGCGTCAGATCTGGAGTTTCCTTTCGTCGGCTATTTTTAACACCTCAGTGGCGTAGCGAGCTTAACTCGCTTCCGGGGCACAATACCTATTTAGCCCCCCCCCCCCCTATTCGAAAACCATACAATATTATATGTAAAATATACCATTTGGCGCCCCTTTGTGAGTAGCGCCCGGGGCATGATGCCCCCCTTGCCCCCCTCGCTACGCCACTGTACCACCTGCAAATGAATCATCTCAAACTCTAATACCGGCTTCTTGTGAAATGTTAAAATTCATTGTTGAAACTTATCATTCACACAACTGTCGAGAAATTAAGAGTTAAGGCAAAGATCTTACCATTTTTAAATTGTAATAAGACGTATAAGAACTGGTTCTCAGAGTATTTGTGATGGCGCCAGGGGCGTAGCTAGGGTTAGTATCGCCCGAGTTAGGAACAGCCTTTGCAACCCCTTTCCACGAAAAAAAAATCAGCAGTTTTCCGATAATGCAGCCCCTCAATATAAAGAAAAAATGGCATCCGGGACAGATCGCCCCCTCCGTACCCCTTTATACGACACCGGTTGCGGCTATCTAATCACACAGTAAAGAATAGTCATGTTGACTGCAGCGATGTAACTGTATTGGTCCTTTATTAAATATAGTTTTTTTTTAAAGAAGAGTAAAGTAAATAGCTGTAGTTGTCATTACGTTTAAATCAGGCACAAGTGAGTAGGATGTCTTTGTGAAGGGGGGCGTAATGTAAAAAAAATCTAAAACTTACAGCCTGGTTATGGGAATTTAGTGGAGGGGTGAAAAGTCCTACAACGTTTATGACTATGTAAAGCTGTATTTGAACGAAAAAAATTACAACAGTTGTTAGAGGATTGGAAAAAAAGTCCACCACGTTTTTGATAAAAGGTAAAATATTATTTTTTATAAAGTCACTATCATCGTCAAAAAAAAATTGAAGCACATATCGTATATTTTCCTTATGAGAGCGTAATGAAATTTTCATTCATGTAATCCTACCGAACAGTTATATTTAACACTGCATTTGCTAACCTTTCATCAGATACAATTCAGAAAATAGTATTTTACAAATACAAATGATTACGAAAGCAAAAATCTTTGCCATTCATTCCTTTTTTTATTCTCTCTTTTTCTTCTCTCCTTTTCCCCATTATTTTTTATTAAACCATTTGGGGAATGTGGGGTTGCAGGTGCCTTTTAAACACCCTTGGCTACGTCACTGAGTATATTAAGTCGCAAAAGGATAAACCAAGCTATTAAAAGTCTCATTAAAATCAGCATTTTTACATTATTTAAATGGAGCATCCAACGCCAAAATACGTGGATATTATTAATACAAAATTAAACACATTCGATCTGAATTATTCCATCATTCATATCTTTTTTATCATACAAATTAAAATTAGAACTGAAATAAGGTATGGAAAATTTACATTCGAATGGATCAGTTGCTCTCTTTTTAATATTTACGAAAACAGGATGTAGTGTGAAAGCTATAAATACGGTTCGGTAAATTCCGAAATAATTTATTGCAACAGACGCCATATTGGTAAGGGCAAACATTAATATTTGTCATGTAAATTAATTTATTACATTCTGTATCAAATATGAAATGTAACAATTGTGAAATATATTAATAATCATCATACTTTATCGTTTAGTGGAATGTTAACAATTTTCGCTAAACTAATTTTCATCAGAATATCTATAATCAAAATTAAGGGTGTCGTTTTATTTCAATTACTTGAATTACCTTTCTAAAACAGTTTTCTTATGAAATGAACAAAAATTTGACCAGCAATTACATTGTTTGACTATATGGCCCTAGATAACGATTATTTCAAAATTATTGTCACATGTTTTTGCACAAGCCAAATGTTGTTTTTTTTTAAAATGAATAAATATGCTTTGTAAAATATAAATGGATCGTTCAACAAAATTGTATAAAAGACATCCCAGAATTTGGAAAAATGACTTGCTGCAGATCATGTCAAAATCTATAGCTCGCAACTGAGTTGAATCCTATTCAAAATGTTCATTAAAATGATCTACCGGACAAGTTGCAGGTGGAGAAAGCACTCTACATTGAGATCTTGCTTTCTTACCAACAAATGGTTTAAAAATGGAGAAAGAAAAAAAATGGAATTGAACAGAAATCAATTTTAGTTGTGGCATCTCAAATTAAAGAGAAACAAAACCTATCAACAGACAGAGTGACCTGCAATACATACATAAAGATCATTATTAAACCAACATTTAAAAACAGCTTTTATCAAAACAGACTTAATCGAAAAGAAAGAAAATAAAAGTACAGAATCCCCGCCATGTACACAAAACGACAACTGCAGAAAATACATAGCATAAAACAAAGCGTACCTAATCCAAATATACATGTCTGGTTCGCATTTCAAAAGAGCCGTTCACTTGTGAGACAATCTGCAGCAATTATGAAACAGAAGCGACTACTATTGAACAGGTCGAACTGTCTAAAATCTTCACAGTTTATCCCAGCAAACAAAGCAAACCTGTTATCCCCCCCCCCCCAACTGCATATCAATACTTCAGGCGGCTGAATATTAAAATGTCCCAACAGTCAAATCACTATATCTGAAAATTAACACTGTCTTAGAAAGCTATGAAGTCAAAGTAACCTTAGAATTGATACTACGATCCCCACCAAAACCTAACCCTAATTCTATGAACAGCACTGAAAAAAATATTAAAAACAAAAGCATTTTAGTCACTGTTATTTACTTTTCGCTTTTATTTTCCTGTTTATTGGTTAATTTAAAAAAAAAACTTTCCTATAATGCAAAACAGCTATTTAATTTGGCACATAGACTCGTTCCCGATGACAAAGCTTTCTATCAATATTTCAGCGCACCCCCCCCCCCCCACGACCCAAAATGTAAATGTGAATGTCGTTCAATGGGAAGATTACGTCAATATGATGCCACTGATGTCACGAAATAAAATTCACAATAACTGCGCTAAATGAAACTCTTTAAAAAGAAATATCCGTTTTGTCCATAATTTATTCTGACGTAGTTGGTGAAACAAATATGTGTCATAAATTCGGGTGGATCATTAGAATATTAATATAGTTCATTGGCGTGAAAAAATGTGTGATTGCAAATATTAAAGGGGGGGGGGGCACAACTTGGGCAACTAAATGAATATTTATTAATTTTTCAGTCCCATTCCCATTGCTCAATTTTGCATTTACTTTGGATTTATACGATAAACGTTGTCTTTAAGGTTTGTTTAATTAGCTTTGTGTCGTTAATACTTTTGGTTTTATTATGTGTTACTCGTATTAAATTATTCTATGAAACATTGTTGAGTGTAACATTGTTAATTTTTGTTATTGCAATTTTAACTAGTTATACTATTCTTTATGTGTACACGAAATAGAAGTTAAACTAAAAGGAAAACATTTAACCTATCAACAGCAACCAAATTGTTTAATTTTTTAAAATAATTTTTATAACTTTTTTCAAATTATTTTAAAAATGTATTACAATATGACCTTATTTTTCTTAATATATCACATCTGTAACTGCAAAGTCTTTTAATTTTCGATTTTGATAACGAAGTGAATATTAAGTTTAGACATTTATATCTAGTTACAAAGCTCGAAAAATCAAGAAATAAAAATCTTACTGTATTCTTGACTTTTGAACAGACAAATAATGATCGTTTTAAAGAGCGCTACTGTGTAAATTTTTTAACTTATTCGAAATTATTTGTATTTATTTTAAATAATTCTCTGCAAACGTTTTGGACTTGGTATAGAGACTATTGATTATTAATTGTTAACAAAAAATTTATTTTACAAAAATTAAAAAAGAACTATTGTAAAGCACATAAAAGACTTAACACCAGAATCAATCAATAAATAATTTTTTGTAAACGTGTCAAAATTGACATTTAAAAACAGATATATCATATTATTCGATTGGACAACTTTTTACAATCGGATCTGAAATTACAAACGCGAATAATATTGTACTTGAAATTTTTGGTAATTTTTTTTTGTATGACGTCTTTTCTAAATATATATGTTGGTCAAAAATAATTTATTAAATAAATGTTAAAATAAGAAAGGTTATTCCCGAAATGATTATATCCAGGATAAGCAGCCATCTTGGTAAGGACACCCTAATACAGAATCCAAATGAGTAAATATTGTATTAGTATAGAAATAAAATGTAGTATCTGTGAAGATTTATTGTTTAAAGTTTTATGTATAATTATTTTCTATAGACTTATTGATTATTGAACCGAATTTTCTGATATATAAATATGAAATAATATCTCTTCCATTTAATTCCTAACTTATTTTTTTATGAAGCTGAGCCCTCCTTCTGCGCTGTTACTATTTTTAACATAAGTGACTAAGTGACTTTGGCCAAACATCATGCTTTTAACACTATGTTAACTTTTTTTTTCTTAATCCTAAATTAAAGCTTGTCAAGACAAAATAAACAAAGTTCTGAGGCATAAACTTGTGGTCAGACTTCGCGCATCAAACTGAAACAAAAATGTTGAAAAAAAAATCTCAGAATATATAATTAACCCAGTATTTATTCTTTTTTCTAAATGTTATTAAACTATTTTTAAAAATCCCTTCATATTGCGAAATACACAGAAGTAACAAAACTTCATATACATATATGAACAGAAATATAAGTTTGCAATTTAAAAAGATAATAATAATACAAGTTTTCCATGTCGATTCCTCCTCATAGGATCTAGGGCGGATTTGATTTTCTTTGTGATGCTTTAGGACTCACTTATTTTATTATCATTGCTTCTATAATAATTTTGGGGTTTTTTTTTTCCTATTTTATTTTAGCCTAACTAATACGAGTTACTATTGTTTTAAGAGTTTTGTTTTGCAATTTACAAAGGTTAGTCATTACATTCCACAAAGCGTAGAAGCAATAATTGGTTTTTTAAATATTTTTGTTGTAATTTCGATCATTTACCTTGGGAAAAAAAGAATACATTTTTCATATGTGAATATAAAAAAATCGTTTAAATTAAAACAAAACAGTTAAAGGGCCATCCATAAATATCCTCACGGACCAAGTGTGGAAAGTTGTGAGTGGGTAACATTTGTAACTATTTGTAACGATGGAAAGGATGGTGTTTTACGCAGTTCGAGATCAAATTTTAAAAAATGTAAAAAGGCATCCAATTGGACGAAATCCGCAGTTGTTAATATAGTTAGAAAGCTAAGAACATCCTTGAATAAAGCCACGATAATGTGACCGATTTTTTACGCTACGCATCACCCCGCTCCCAATAGCCATAAATGTGTAAAACAGTTTAGACATCCTTTTTATATATTGTCCCACATTTCTTGACCCCTCTCCCCCTCAAGATACACTACTTCATTTATGGATGACCCCTTTTCGTATATTAAGTTATAATGATTCACTTTGAGCTTTAGCACTAATATATACGCCTAGATATCAAACGAGAAAATAATTCGTATTACTTTTGCCTTATAAAATGATTTCAAATCGAATTACGCCAAACAATTATCTAAAAATATTGTAGATCAAAAAAAATATATAATGTTATCAAATAGCTTTTTTACAAGTACTTAAAACGAGTCTTGGAAAATAGACAAAAAAAAAGATTGAATTTTTTCTTGGAAATTTAATTATATTAATATTTTAAAAATAATTTGTCATCTGTGGGTTTCGTCCAATTGGATGCATTTACATTTTTTTTATTTGGGTTGCTTTTAAAATAAGATTAGCTGATTCTGTGATTCCATTAATCTGAGTAGGGCTAATTAAAACAGAAACAATGATTTATATTTATTTTTAATCGTAGTCATTTAACAATTTATCTTATTTCAATTCACGTTAACGTTATCCAATCCATGTTTACTTAGCCAAACCATGACAACAACAAATGATATAAAAGCATAATTGATATGAACCAAACCAATTCGTTCTATTCTCTCCAAAAATAAATGTTATTTTCTTACGTCAGCTTTTCTATACCTAGTGGAATCTATATTAATAAATTATATATAAATATGTCTTGAAACATTTGGTAACTTTACTCTGGAATGACGTAACATTCTATTAAAAGACATTAGTTAAGAATAAATTGTAGCACAAAGAATGCTATAAACACGATACGGGGAGTCCCGGAATGATTTATTAAGGTAAAAGACTTCATACTGGTAAGGACACGTAGAATATAAATCAGTATAGAATACACAATGTATAAAATGTTAAATATCACTATATTTTATCGTTTAAATTATTCAGTAAACTATCCTATTGCTAATTATTATTGAGAAACATAAACAAATATAATTGTTTTATATTGTATACTATATGTTATTTCTAAGCATATTTTGTATTGACCTTGAACCGAACTTTTCAGTTACTTTTAGGGATAAGTAGAGACTAAATAAAATAAAAATTTATAGTAAGAATTACAGAAACTGAAGTTAAAATACCAGCCGTTAACTCGTGGTGGCACGCGCGCGGGAAAAGTTTTGATTGCTCATAAAATTGTTTAGATCTATACTTTGAAATTTGTTGTAATTTTCAAAATATTAGTTTTAACTAAACTGTATGTGTGTATAAAATAGAAAATAAAGTAAAACAAAGCGATTCCAAAAATATTTAAGTGCCAACAAATAATATGCCTCCTATATTTATTAAATTGAAATTATAAAAACTAGAAGTTCTTTGCATAGGTCATTTGAAATGAATACTTTTGGGGTTGTTAAAGGAATGATCTGAGTCTCCATTATTTATTACGGGGAAATTCACTTTGGTGTACGAGTTCTCTCAATTACAACTTTGTCTCCGGAACTACTTAAGGTCGCCATCTAATGTTTTACTTTATTTTTTTTTAATTTAGTGCAAAGTTTCTAAATGAATGTTATTATATATCTTTAAAATCGATTCCAGTGTCAAGCCAACGTAAACTTAATTGTTAACGTCTTTATTTTATCGGCATGTTCTCATTTACTTGTAAGGATATTTGCTCTGAGTGCCTCTGGATCAGCTCAATCCTTGCCTTGACTCAAACGACTCATATTACGATTATCTGACGAAATAACATCAACAAAAAAGCCTCCTTGATCAAAACAAAATTGTGACGGAAAAAAATAACAACAACTGAGAATGTTTTGGGAAAAAGGCGGTGAGTAAAATTTACATTATTTGCTTTATCTCTCAGAAAGTTAAACTTAAAATTATGTGACTTTAATGTATATATATATTTCCTTATAAGTTTTTTTTTCCTAGAACTGAATATATATATGGTTTATATATATTACGCAGTTTGCCTGATATAAAGTATTGGCACTGAAACGTGACACCAGGAAACAATTTCGATCACTACTCAAAATTCAAGTAAAATTTAGATATGTACTGTACATGTATTCTACATGACTGGAAAAAACGTGGATAATACGATCTGCAAACGTGTTAATAAAGATATTTCGCAAGATACAAAGTGATTTCGGATTTTATTCTTGTGTGTGTTTGTATTTACAAATATATGTAAAAGTCCGTTGTTACTATTTGTTTTTAAATGTGTCGATTGATAACAATAAAAAACACTGCAATCGATCGCAACAAAATTGTACATGGTCATTTGTCCTGACCTGGTTCCTGAGCAGTTTACATGGTCATTCCTCCTGACCTGGTTCCTGAACAGTTTACATGGTCATTCCTCCTGACCTGGTTCCTGAACAGTTTGCTCATTATCCCTGTCTCCCAAAAGTTTGTTTTTAAAAAAAATGAATATAGATAGTAAAGGGGAAATAAAATGGCATTTTCAAATTGATTGTCTAAATATTATTTGATGACATCAGATATTACATCGGTAGTGTTAAGACGTCCTTTTTATGTCTCTTATGTTCCTATAAGTATCGATCATTTACCTGATACAGGCTATATCTCTTTCATTTTTTCAACGATTTTTCAGGGACAATTGTCACATGTTTACTTGGTTATGTATATCATTAATTTTATAGGGTCCATAATAATTAAAATGTCCCATTACAGAACTGGTCCCCAACGGGAACTTCATTTTAACGTTAATGGAAAACTAGAGTTATGACAATTTTTTATAAAAAATTTCAAGTAAAATAACTACATAAAATGACCTTTATATATGTATAAATATTTAGATAGATATAAATATGTATATATTTATTTATTTATTTATGTATACAAAGTATGCATTCAGAATCTGGTGTGTTCAATTTGTTTTCTCTTAAGTTGTAAATCTGTTAAATTAATTCGTACTAAAAATGTAATTTAAATTTCATTTGATTTTATAATTTTAGTTCCCGTGTTTACAACAAAACCCACGAGGAGAAACTATATTAGCAAAGGTAAATAATGGAAATATTATATAAGAATAACAATTATTTGAAACACTCAAACATATTTTCAATAGACATCAGTCAACATCGAACACAACAATCACATTGTTTTAATCATTTTTAATTGACTTTTAAAATAAATACATATTAATTATAATTATTTTTTACCGCTAGATGATAGATAGATAGATAGATAGATAGATAGATAGATAGATAGATAGATAGATAGATAGATAGATAGATAGATAGATAGATAGATAGATAGAAAGATAGATAGATAGATAGATAGATAGATAGATAGATAGATAGATAGATAGATAGATAGATAGATAGATAGATAGATAGATAGATAGATAGATAGATAGATAGATAGATAGATAGATAGATAGATAGATAGATAGATAGATAGATAGATAGATAGATAGATAGATAGATAGATAGATAGATAGATGATAGATAGATGATAGATAGATAGATAGATAGATAGATAGATAGATAGATAGATAGATAGATAGATAGATAGATAGATAGATAGATAGATAGATAGATAGATAGATAGATAGATAGATAGATAGATAGATAGATAGATAGATAGATAGATAGAAAGATAGATAGATAGATAGATAGATAGATAGATAGATAGATAGATAGATAGATAGATAGATAGATAGATAGATAGATAGATAGATAGATAGATAGATAGATAGATTGATAGATAGATAGATAGATAGATAGATAGATAGATAGATAGATAGATAGATAGATAGATAGATAGATAGATAGATAGATAGATAGATAGATAGATAGATAGATAGATAGATAGATAGATAGATAGATAGATAGATAGATAGATAGATAGATAGATAGATAGATAGATAGATAGATAGATATGTAGATAGATAGATAGATGGATAGATGGATGGATGGATCGATGGATGGATTGATGGATGTAGTGATGGATCCTATCCCAAATTTTTAACCACCCACTCTTCTCCCATTAATTTTGCAAATAAGCATCACCCTCCATTTTTAATGAATTCCCTTTCAACAAGCATCGCTTCCTCGTTCCGAAACGAGCCAGGTCTTCAACACAATCCTGCCTTACTCTCTTGCAAACTTCAAACTACCATTTCCCAGGTCTTCAACACAATACTGCCTTACTCTCTTGCAGACTTCAAACTAACATTTCCCAGGTCTTCAACACAATCCTGCCTTACTCTCTTGCAGACTTCAAACTACTATTTCCCAGGTCTTCAACACAATCCTGCCTTACTCTCTTGCAGACTTCAAACTAACATTTCCCAGGTCTTCAACACAATCCTGCCTTACTCTCTTGCAGACTTCAAACTAACATTTCCCAGGTCTTCAACACAATCCTGCCTTACTCTCATGCAGACTTCAAGCTAACATTTCCCAGGTCTTCAACACAATCCTGCTTTACTCTCTTGCAGACTTCAAACTAACATTTCCCAGGTCTTAAACACAATCCTGCCTTACTCTCTTGCAGACTTCAAGCTAACATCTCCCATTTTACAACCTTGTCCTCAACACCTCCGCAAGTGACTGCTCCAAAAACTTCTCGGATGTTTTTAATCTTTCACATATCTTAAATCCTGTCTGTTTTCGTATTTATCTCATGCAAGCGTTTCAAACGTTTTTTTATTCGATAATGTTAGCCCCCTCATATTTTGAAACATTTATTTCAATTTTTTTTTACAGATCATGCTGACAGAAAGAATGACGTGCAGGTGGGTCTGAGAAGATGGTTGTCCAGAAAGTAGAAGTTAATTTTTTAAATTTTAATTATGTGTACAATTGTTTTTTTTTAAATTGTTTACATAGAGGCCTTAAACTAACATAAACAAATTTTCGTAGCTCTCTGATTGGCTACGCTAAAGTATTTGTGTTAACTTTTATTATAATATCATAAAATAGTATTACAATATTGTATTGCTAATAACCTCCAATACACAAGAAAGGCTCCAAACTTCAATGCACAAACTACAGAGTAATTTCCCTATTAAATGTTGCATACAAAATACTTTCAACGCTAATTGCCAACCTGTTCACTTAACAAATACTGTCTGACTACCAATGTGGATTCTGACAAAAGAGATCAACGACTGGTCAGATGTCTAATATTAGATGTAGATTAGAGAAATGTTACGAATATTATATCCCAGTACATTGAGGACTATAAAATGGCTTAAAAGAATATTATATATATATTAGACACGGCATACCCAACAAACTGACAAGACTAATACATATAACATTAAACTCAGCTAAAAAAATGAAATCAAGGTTCAAGTTGAATATTCAAGGGAATTTCAGATTAGCCGTAGCTTAAGACAGGGAAACTTACTGTCTTGTATGCTATTTAACCTAACATTCGAGAGAGTTATAAGAACCATACATATTGACATCCGAAAAACAATAACAGGATAATTTATGAGGGAAACCCAAGACCCATAACCAATACAATCTAGAAGCAACCCTTTCAGTAACTTGCATTTGCTGAGGACAAAGCACTGTTAGGGAAAGTAGCAAAGACATATCAATAGCTTTTTGTGAATTAGAAGACACATCACTACAAGCAGAACTGGAAGTAAGCAACCCAAAAAAAAATACATGACTATGTTAAGAGAAAAGCAGACAGATAGGCCATTAAAATTAGAAACCAGACTTGAATTGATCTACAGCAACTGGAAATCCTCTAAGAGGGTAGATGTGGTGTGTCATTCGAAAGCACTACATGGATTGTAACTCCACGGGGATGGATGGATTTCTCATTAGCTTTTTTGCTATTATTATTAGAAATAACCTACACATTTTCAAAAAATATAAAAATATTAAAAATATTTTTACTTCAACGAGAACCCTTAATTTATTGCTTATAAGAAAGTGGGCTTTTTAAAACTGCACTGAATAATATTGTAAATTATAATTTATATAAGTGAGATACTACCTTTAATTTAATTGTTTTATCATAAAAAATATGTATCATAAAATGTGTCTTCTTTGGTGTGATTAGTTTTAGTAATTAACTAAAGACGTCTAACATTGTGGCATTGAAAAATCTCATTTTTATCACCTTTTTTGTAATACTAAAATATATCAAATTTATCAATGATTGAACAGGTAGTGAATGGATCCCCGAATGAAAGTGACGAGCTGGATGACTACATAATAGTCTTGGTCATAGGAAATAAAGAACGGATCTTGCCCGCCTCAGCCGAAATAAGCAAATATCAAAAATACTTAGACAATGGATATGACGTTTACGTAAGGAGAAGGTAGATATTCAATTGAAATAGTTGATCATTTTTCTTTCAGAATTGAACTCTTCAAAAACAAACCAAAAATGTTTCAAGTACTGCAAGTAGTTTAAATAGTATATAGCTTATTTTAATTCCATATATAATTTCAAAATTTGAAATATAATCATATGATCCAAAACAATTTTGACTAACCGTAAGGAATAACAAATGACATTTTTCCAAGAAAAAAATCATCAAATACAATGGTATGTGTTTGTAGCAGGATAAAGTAAGGTTTATTCATTGCCTAAAATAATTATTTGTTTTGGAAATTACAAACTTTCTAAACACTTAAGAAATTTTTGCGACAACTTAAGTTAAGTGAAATAATGTATGAGAGAGCCGAGAAACAGATGTGAAAGAACGAATAAAATGTTGTGATAAAGCATAGAAACAGATGTAAATAAACAGAGGAATGCAAGTGTAAAAAAGCAGATAAACAGGTGTAAAATTTACAACAAAAAATAGACGTGAGAGATCAGAGAAGCATATTTTGAGACAGTAGCTAAAATATTTGAAATTTCGAGGTAAAAAGTATTTAGATACTACATTTCAAGGTGATTAACTGTAGCAAACATCTAAATTTTGAAAATGTTAAAATATTAAAGATGTAAGCGTAACTGTGTAAAAATAAATCTAATTCATTTTTTTCTCCACAGAACCAAAAGCAAATAACAGCTCTGTTTCTACCTAACGTGTCTAGGTCGCATGCTGTAAACAACAAAGCAATATTTTTTTATATTTTTCTTCACCTACGATCAATACATTGATCGTTCTGGCTCTTATGTTTGTAGAGAGGTTCGCGATGCAACTATGCATGGTGTTGAAGAGGATACATTATTGGTTGCAAGGACTAACAAGCGATGGTATTAAAAACTGGGGGTTGGAAGGGAGGAGGCAATAGACGCAAATGTGTCAAATGTTGTCGTCTTAAATGTTCCTTTTGGAAGCTTGTTCCAGTCCCTGATTGTCTTGGGCAGGAATGAGCAGTTCCTTTACTGTGTTCTTGTTATTGCTATGAGCAGGAACTGCCTGTCGTGGCCTCGTCGTTGTCTAGGGGGGGGGGGGGGGGGGGAGGGGGCACCTGTTTCTGTTTCATTGCTGGAGCAGTGAACCAGCATATTATATATCTTGTGTATCATGGAGAGCCTGGATAGTCGTCGCCGCACCTCCAATGGTGACCAACCCAGTGTTTCCAGCATGCTGCCAACAATTGAGGTGTTCTTACAGCAGTCCAGAACAAATGCGTGCTTCCAGTCGCTGCGCCGCCTCCAACCTGTCGATGCTCTTCCGGGTGAAGGGGCCCCAGACTGAACACGCGTTATAGCGGCCGGAAAAGGGCTTTATAAGCTTTTTCTTTCACGCTTGAGTTAACTTAAACCTGAATCATGTTAATTACATTGTACTGATACGCGCATTTAAACTGAATTTTCAGGGTTTCTTTATGTAAATATGTATTAAATTGTAAATATCTAGACTATAATAATTCGTTTTTCCTTTATCTTAATTAACAAGCCTACTTCTGTACTATCTCATTTCGCTTATAAAGGTTAAATCTTGGACCAGTGGCTTACCTAAGGCTTAGGGTGATGGTGAGGAGGATGACCGTCACTGATGTGATTTTGTTAATGTTCATTACCAATATTATATAAAAGATGACATCGCTGTAACTCGGTGGATTTGATTGGTGGGGGTGGTAGTTTGGGGTGGTAGGTGGGGTGGTAGTTGAGCAGAGGACTGGGTGAAGGGTTGTGTCCAGAACAAGGACTAGAGTAGTGCACATAAAAGTTGGTAGAGTTTAGCAATGGACAGTAATGGGGTGGCAGAGTTAGCCTTGAATTAAATGTAGAGTAGAACATTACTGGAGTAGGGTATATAATTATACTACTAGGTAGACTTGGTCACAGAACTTCAGTGTATAGTTTAATCCTGTTTTATAATTTAGAATTGGGCTGTGCGTCAATCAAAGCTCCGTACTGTAGAAGATGTGAGTCCTTGACTGATGTAGAGGTGAGTCTTTGACTGATGTAGAGGTGAGGCTTTGAATGATGTAGAGGTGAGTCCTTGACTGATGTAGAGGTGAATCTTTGACTGATGTAGAGGTGAGTTTTGACTAATGTAGTGGTGAGCCACTCTACAAACTCTTAAAAGTGCCAAGAAAAAACCCAGCAGGCAGCTTGCCACTACGCTAACACATATTGGCTCAATCTAAGCTCCAGCTACTGATAGAGGAGATGCAAAGGCTATATACTAGAATATAAAACAAGCAATAGGGCCTCTGACCTCCAAGACTGCGCCCTAAATGTCAAAAACAGGGGAACTTATTACTGATCGGGATAAACAACTCAAACGGTGGATTGAGCACTACTTGGAACTATACGCAACAATGAACCATGTCTCAACCGCTGCCCTGGACGATATCCCAGACCTGCTGGTCATGGATGAGCTTGACACCCTACCCACCCTAGAAGAGGCAGGTAGAGCCATCGATTGTCTCGCCTGTGGGAAAGCCCCTGGCAATGATGGAATTCCACCAGAGGTTCTAAAATGTGGAAAGGAAGTTCTATTACGGCCCTTGCACGATCTCCTTACTATGTGCTGGGAACAGGGACAGCTACCACAAGAGTTGAAAGATGCAAACATTGTTAAATTGTACAAGAACAAAGGAGACAAGAGTGACTGCAACAACTATCGTGGAATCTTCCTTCTTAGCATAGTTGGAAAGGCCTTCGCCCGAGTTGCATTAACACGCTTGCAGACCCTAGCATCGCGTGTACTCCCAGAATCGCAATGTGGCTTTCGAGCCGGTAGGTCAACCATAGACATGATCTTCTCTCTGTGCCAGTTGCAGGAGAAATGCAGGGAACAACATATGCCTCTATACATCGCGTTTGTCGACCTCACTAAAGCTTTTGATCTTGTCAGCAGAAGCGGCCTCTTCCAGATCCTAAAAAAAAATAGGCTGCCCTGCACGTCTGCTTAACATCATCGAGCAGTTCCACTATAACATGCAGGGCACAGTATGCTATGACGGTGCCACCTCAGAAGCTTTTCCAGTAAGTAGTGGAGTAAAGCAAGGCTGCGTGCTAGCTCCTACTTTATTTGCAATCTTCTTCTCCATCTTACTCCTGTATGCCTTCAAGAACAACAGCGAGGGGATATACATTCACACTAGAGCAGACAGGAGATTGTTCAACATTGCGCGCCTTAGAGCTAAGACCAAAATAAGAAAGGTCATGATACGTGAGCTCTTATTTGCAGATGACGCCGCTTTAGTATCTCACTCAGCAGACGGCCTGCAGAGCCTTGTATCCAGTTTATCCGCTGCCTGCAAAGAGTTTGGCATGATCATCAGCTTAAAGAAAACCAACATTATGGCTCAGGACGCTGACTCTCCCCCCACTATCTCCATCGACGACTGCGACTTGGATGCTGTTGACAGATTCACATGTCTAGGGTCGAACATTTCGAGCACCCTCTCAATGGAGGATGAGATAAGTGGTAGGGTAGGGAGGGCCGCAACTGTCATGACGAGATTGAAGAAAAGAGTCTGGTCCAATGCCAAGCTCACAACAAGAACTAAGCTGCAGGTATACCAGGCCTGCCTACTGAGCACACTCCTCTATGGATGTGAGTCTTGGACCACATACAACAGGCACGAAAAAAGGCTCAATGGCTTCCACCTCAGATGCCTGCGCCGCATCCTTGACATCAAATGGCAGGAAAAAGTCCCCAACATGGATGTCCTGTCTCAAACAAATATGTGCAGCTTCCCAACCCTTTTAATCCAAAGATGCCTCCGCTGGCTTGGGCACGTGAAGCGAATGCAACCTGGTCGCATACCTAAGGACGTGCTGTACAGCGAGCTGGCGACAGGGAAAAGGTCAGTTGGACGGCCTCGTCTCAGATACATAGACATTTGCAAAAAGAGATATTAAGGCGGCTAACATCAACATCTCAAATTGTGAGGACCTGGTGGAGGATCGATCCACATGGCGGGGCATCGTGAAGGTAGGATCATTACGTGCTGAGGAGCTCTACAGGGTGGAAGCAGCTGTGAAGAGAGCGCGGAGAAAGGCAAGAAAACACTACTCCACTGCATTCGTGTGCGGGACATGCACAAGAGACTGCCATTCAAGGATCGGTCTCATTAGTCACACAAAGAGCTGCAACCAGACAAGATAATCTATCGTCTCTCGAAGACGGAAAGATGCCATACAGTGATGAGTATTTGATTGAATTAGAGATGAGTCTTTGACTTCGGCGGAAGTGAATCTTTGAGATAGAGATGAGTCTGTGACTGAGCGTTGACTTTGCGTTAGCTGATTTAGATTTTAATAGTTTGATACTTTGAGGAATGAGTTTAGTCATGGACTGTGGGTAGAATTTAGAAAATTACTGTAGGAGAGATGACTCACGTAATTTATGAGCATTATTTTTATTTCCGTCATTTTTATAAACATTATAACAGCGGTAGAATCAGATACAATGTTGAGAAATGGTTTAACAACAGTAGAATCAGATACCATGCTGAGGGATGGCTCATGCTAATGAAATGATACAACACAAATAATTATATTTTAAATCAGCGTATATTTCAGGTGACTTAAAATACCTTAATGCTTCTAAAGTATTTAACAATTTAGATGTAAAGAAATTGTTAAGTAATAATTTACCAAAGTTTACATCATGACAATAATTTTGTGTATTATGATTTTAGAACATGATTAAAGCTGCCACTAAATGTTTGTAGATTTTTAAAAAGGTGTTATTGCTAAGTAAAAACGAAAACCCCGATTTTCCAGAAAGGCAGTGTGAGTGGTGTTGTGAGTGTTGTTGTGAGTGGCGTTGTGAGTGTTGTTGTGAGTGGTGTTGTGAATGGTGTTGTGAGTGTTTTTGTGAGTGGCGTTGTGAGTGTTGTTGTGAGTGGTGTTAAAAGAAGTGGCTAGGAGGACATAGTGCTAATTTAATATTAATCACGACAAGAACAACTCTGAGAAAACCATCACATCTCCCAATCTAAGGTGGTCAGCAACATAGAATTACGTTTCTTCCAACTCCACCCCACCCCACCCCCTCCCTCGGATGACGAGAATGTCATAATTATCCACATCATGAAATCCAACCCTTATTTGTAAGGTCACTAGGGTGACCCATATCAAAGAAAAGGGGGGGGGGGGGTGGTCCACGAATAGAGATTCGGATTTGTAGAAAGCTCGTGAGAGCTTCGTCTCTGGTGCTTAGGTAAGTCTTTATAAAAGATTTTCAGTGGATTCTAAAATGCTAACAAAGATGAAGTCTTTGCCACTAATGAATAGAATGTAAACTATTTACTAACTATTATTATTATTATTATTAGTTGTCTTATATAGCGCGTTACCCGCGCTCAACCGCGCTGTACATAAAAATATTAGCAAAAGAGACATAATCGTGACAATAACATAAAATACATTTATGTAATAAAGAACATGTGCATAGAGAAAACAAAAACAATTGCATATTCAACTCATCCAACCTAGAACATTTACATGTCAAGCCATGGATGGCAGACCGCAGCATCGTTTATCGGTCACATGTGGGGAATAAGTCGGGGTAGTAGAGTTTAAAGAGGTGTGTTTTGTGTGCAGTTTTGATGGCATGTGTGGTTGGTATATTGCGAATGTGTAGTGGCAGAGAATTCCATTGTTTGGGGGTGCAGAAAGAGAAAGATCGTTCACCATGTGTTTTATTCCCTGTCTTAGCAACGGACAGAATACGCTTGTCTGCGGAGGAGCGAAGCTGTCGAAGGGGTAAATAGACAGAAAGAAGTTCGTTTAGATAGGAAGGGCAGGGATCTGAGAAAAAGTTCTGACATATAACGGACAGTTTGTAATCAATGCGTGCCTGTATAGGAAGCAAATAAAGTTAGTGGAGTAGGGGAGTGACATGATCACGTTTTTTTGCCTTTAGAACTAGCCTAGCAGCTGAGTTTTGAACCTTTTGTAGTTTTTCTATGAATTGTTTTGGTGAACCTGACAGAAGAGAGTTGCAATAGTCAAGACGAGAGAGAACAAGAGCATAGACTATTGTTTTTGTTGCGCTAACTGTGAGGTAGTGACGGATGGAGCTGATCTGACGGAAAGCGTTGTATGCTGAGCGACAAATGTGAGAGATATGTTTATCAAGTGACATGTTGTTATAAAGAATATAAGCAAGTATGTATGTAAACTGTATGTCGGCGTTACCTACTTGAAATGTGTTGGGGTGAGTTGAGGTAGAGGATGATTTGTGATTGTGAATGATGAGTGCTTCCGTTTTGTCATCATTAAACTTCAACTTGCTGAGTGACATCCAAGACTTGACATCCCCAATGCACTACCGCAAAGTCTGGACAGTGGAATCCACAAGAGAAGGATGGGAATGATTGCATAGCTGCGTGTCATCTGCGAATGACTCTCTCTCCACAGCATGCCTCCCAAGCAAGAGGAGCAATGGCCTGGTATACAATGTGAATAGAACCGGGCCCAAAACTAACCCTGTGGCACACCGTATACCAAATCAGCACTTCCGGAGAGACAGTCATCGAAACTAACATTTCCATTGTACACGACCTGACTGTCAGTTAAATCTGTGTTAATTAATATTAATATGAACAATCTAGGTACGGTGTCAAAATAAAGTAAGAGAAAACTTATACAAAACAGACAATGGCACTACTTTAATTATCATTTTATTCACAGCATTAACCTAGTATTCATGCATGTGGTCAATAACTATTAGACACATTTAATGCTAGCAATAATTTGTAAACTTCACTGAGTGTTTGAGCAAGTTTCAATCGAATGAACATGTCCTGCGCCAACGTGGCCTGAAATGTACAATATAGAGCAAGTGTCATGTCTTATGATGTCAAGTGATTCATTTTAAGGTGGAGTACCCGGTGATCAGGAAGAACAACTTGTTACTAGAGCAGATGGCAAGATCTCCGTTGAATATTTAATTAAAGTTGTAAATAGCTACAATACTTTTTGAGGAAAAAATCTTTGGGCTAAGCAGCTTTATCTAAATTTCAATGTTTTAACTCTCAACACACATTTAAGACCATAGCCAACAAAGTATTATTGTGATCATGCATATAAAAATTCTCTCTTACGATATAAACAACAAGCACCCCACACCGCATTAAATAGGTAAACCAATAAAGCAAAGATATAATATGGTCTGTTTTAAATCTAGAAAATTGCCATTTTTATCCTTATTTAAATATATTTAGTGAATTAGTGGAACAAATGAAATATCTCTAAAGTAAATATGTTTGATGATCCGATATATTTCAAGCATATATATATACCTGTACATTATTCAATTATAAATAATTTATACTAAAAGGCAGCTCCTTCTTTTAAGTAGCACCTCTTTAACTTCATGTTAATCAGTGATATAGGTGTTATTTTTTTTAATGTATTATTATTTGATACAGTGTATCTTTCAAGCATCTTGGAGGATGGGGTGAAGGTAAGTAAGCTGCCCACTCTAGCATCTTAGAAAATTATTTTTATATATATTTTTTATATATATTGAGCGTTTTGGAGGAATGTCCATTAAGAATAAATAAATAATTGTGTACATCTTTTATTTGGTTTTTTTTTTTTTATTAGCTTCGATTACTAGCAGCCCCTTAAGACTTAATTTTATTTTAAATATTTCCAGAGGGAACGTGATCTTATTAACTTCGGTCACGTAGGGACATGTGTGACAATGGCTACTGTTGTAACTTTTGGTGTATTTTTGTCCATTAATATTGTTATATTGACACAAATTGTTCGTGTCTAGTTAATGTATTTTAAAACTTTATCGCAGTCCAACAATTTTATATAAAATAATGACGAATGTTAAAGGCAAATGACAAAAAAATAATCAAAATTCACTACTGAAAACAGGCAGGTTGGATTAAGAAAATACATTACAATAATGGCGCCTTTGGGAAGGATGTGCATGGAGAATGAACTAAGTTCAAAATCCAAATAATTTGGAGAAATACTTAGCAGAGCGCTTCCTTGTGTGGAAGTACATTACACAGATTATTCTATAGTATGGTTTCTCGATTAGTTCAAAACGATGCCAAAAACAGAAATGAAAGAAGCTTTAGATGCCATTTTACTCAAGTCCGATTTCCAATTTTGTTGAAGTGTTTTATTTATTATCACGAATTGAATATTTTTATGAAATAGTAGATTAAATAGAGACGAACGATCTTTGTCAATATTACAATATATATTAAGCTTTAATAATAATTTTACAATACACATAAGTAAATTTTTACCTATGTGTATTGCGAAATTGTTATTAAAGCTTAATATATATTGTTATATTGACACAGATTGCTCGTGTCTATTTAATCTATTTTAAAGCTTTATCGCAGTCCAACACTTTTATTAAACAGTAACATCTCCAAAATCAAAAAAACTCATTCTTGATAATATGTCAATTAGTTGGAATATGAATATAGTTTGATTGTTGTATTTGGGGTAGATGCAAAGGAAAAGGTGTGGAGATAAATAGGTGTAGAAGTCGGGAACAAAGTATGAGAAGCTATGTATTTTAATCAGTGAGAAATGTAAATGACACACACTATTCATAAAGTAAAAAAAACTTTTTTAAAATTATTGAATATTTTTATTTCGTCGTCGAATGTTGACTAAATAGAATAACAAGATTGATAGAATATTTTGAGAAATATGTTTTTTTTAAGTAGTGTGAAGACAAGAAAAGAATACACTTTTATTTCAATTTGTTGAGCTTTTCCTAGATGCGAAATGTTGAATATGTAAAACTGCACCTGTGCGTCCGACTAACTATACAGATTTTCAATATGGTGTCGTTCAAGATGGCGTGATTTGACTGTAGTAATTGATAATATTCGTATTGGTTCTTTTTAATTTGAAGGATCATAATTGAAGCTATGTCTGAACTATTCCATCTAAACTAATTTAACTAAAAAAAAATCGGCTTATACAGTGTTCTATCATCACTTGCTCCTGTCATTTACAATTCTGTAAATTTAGTTATTATAAGCCAATATTGATGAAGTTAAAAAAACTAAATTATTTAAATTATAACAATATAATGTGACAATGCTTAACTCAAACAGTATTGACTTAAAACTGTAAAACTCACATGACTTCAAGAAACATTCACCCGCTGCAAGATACACGGCACTTATGAGAACACCATTCACTACGCTACCTTTTATGGCAGATGGTGCCTAGCTGACAACATTTCTAAAGTAATTCGCTCCAGAGAATGTTCCATATGTCGAAATATAGCCTCTTTAACTTCGTCGCTGCAGACTATTGGTGTTGGGAGACCGAGCGATCTAAATTGAGTCAATCACAAGCTCTTTGACTGGAGCTCAATCACCATTGAAAGCCCAGCCAAGCAATAAAAACACAAGCACCCAGGGTGGATGAGACTCGTTAACCCTGGATGACAACACATCTAAGTGAAGAGAAACTCTGAAATCAAACACGGATTGCTACGCTATGACATTGGCAAGTGAATGTTCCGACTCCTGCGACGTGAAGCGCATAAAAAGCACAGTGAATTTCATGAAACACTGCTGGTCGACTACTGCTTCCTGTTCTATTCCCAAAGGTTAATAAAGGGAGAGACTGCGATCAGGTAAGCGCAATAGGCAATTGGTAAAACAAAGTAAGGTTACACCTGAAGAAATGAACACAACAAAACAAGGAAGCCTTCGTCGGCAAACAAACAGAAAAACAAAAATAAAATTTAAATTTTTTTGAAACATAGCACAAGTCATTTTAAAAATATGTTTTAATTGTATTCGTTTTTTTCTGTTTGTTCGCTGACGAAAGCTTCCTGCCGACACGTTCGTTGTTTAGTTGCGTTCCTTTTTTCAGGTTTAACCTTACATTGTTTTACCAATATCCTATTCCCAAAGTTCTTGTCTAAGAAGCGATGACGAAAAATTGAAGCTGTAGGATTGAGCAGCTCTTCCTTACTTTCAACAAAACACAGCTCAAATCAAAGCTACTACTTTGCTACTAAAGCCAGCAAATATATCTGCAAGTACAACTTCAAAGATTCCATTTAGCAAATATTGCCATTTCAATTAAAGTTATTGCAGAAAAAAATGCGTAGCCCAAAAAAACAATTTATGTTTGGAAAATATATTTTTAAAAACAAACATACAGTGGTCTTTTTCAAAGACAATGAAAGTTGTATTCACAAGTCAAACATTTATCAAATGAGCAAACTAAGATAGAACATTTTTTTTGCAAAGTTTGTTATGAACAAAATATGCAGACAGCTGATTAAAGTTAATTACACTATTTACACATACAGAGAAATCCCATCCTTATATAAAAATATGCTACACAGCTATTTTTTATTATTTGATAACTTACAACATTAATATTACAGTATTACAAACCCTCATCATCAGATACAACTTGTTTTTAGAATAGATTACACCTGGAAAAAGCGTAATTTGTTCCCCTGAGAGATCTTTTGGCCGCCTGTTAAAATAAAGAAGAGTTACTTATAATTATATTAACTTTTTTATTTGTTATTTCCTTATACAGTTGAAACTTAGAATAACGAAAATTAAAGAAGAAATCTGTTAATGAACAGGCTTGGTAAATAAGTTTTGTCTCGGCTAATGAACGAAACTTCAGGGTACGAACATCCGCATACGCCTTTACGCCCCTTCGCACCGGCTCAGTACTTCTTTTACGCCTTTAAGTAAACATTTTTTGTCGGAGTGATGTGCTCAAAAACATTACTCTAGTTATTTTGCACACTATTTGTTTTCATTTTTAATCATCATTATGAAACCTTAAGAGAAATGTAGGCACTTTTGATAAAGCATATGTTGTGTCTCATGCAAGTCGTCATCTAAAACCAGAAGCATTTACTTCTCTTTAGCCTATGACCTTTTTTTAGAAGGATCATTAACAAATCGCTATTTGTAGTACTGATTTTTGCTTTCTGTGTCACTTGTCTTTGTCTAACACTCGCAGATTATCCTAGAGCAGCGGGCGACAAATCGTGGTCCCGAGCATGCGGCTTTTTAGCGACCTGAGTGCGGCTCCGCCAGACGGCCACAAATATGATTTTTCGTCAAAAAACAAAAACATGGTTCTTGGCAGGTTCTTGAAAAGAATTTGGGTCTCAAAAAAATGTAATCATCTTGCTGCTGATTTTTGGCTCTTTTGACTAATGATTATGACGACCACAGTCCTAGCTCATAATACTTTCTTTCTTTTATCAATAGAAATCGTGTTAGAATGGAAGTAAAGCAAGAATATATATTAAATATGCAAATAATCTTCATGTTTTATACATTGCCAATTAAGGCTAAATTGACTACCTGTACAATTCGAAAGTACAAAGAGATACTATCTGTGGCTTATAAGGTATAGTGTTAACCAAGTGAAGGTATCAATTGCTAAAGAAAGTAAAAATAATTCTTGTTGTATCAAATAAAGGCAGCTGGTTGTAGATAATGTTAGCAATATAATAGTTTATAAAAAGGCCAGACAGAATCATAAGATATGTTGACTAAGCCAAGTTTTACAAGTGAGGAAGCTGAAGAATTTAAAGTGAGAGATGGGTCGCTTGAAGCATTCCGCTAAAGAAAAACACTTTAAAAAGCAAATCTCCTGTTTTAATGCTATTAGTTTACATTGATGCAATTGGGAAAAACTATTTCGGTTAGAGAACGTTTCGGTCCAAGAAAAGAAAGACGGAATGGATAAAGTTCGTTTTGGAAGTTCCAATGTAATTTTTTTTTTTAAACTAACATCAAACCAACTTTAATCCAATTAATTTTGAAATGAATTTTGCAAAACCCTCTACACAATTTCCTTGTTGAGAATGGAACATTAACCAATTATTTTTTTTAATCGCAATAATAATGTTTAAAATTACTGAGCTGGTTGGTTGAAGTTAACATAATTTTGCATAGCGTGGTTTAAAATTGACAAATAAGATTAAAATTACTACGTCTATTTTGTTTAAGTTGCAGTTCCAACACAAAGTAATAAAACTAATTGTTGACGTTGAAATTACATCTCTCTTACACTTACACTAATTACGTTAAAATAATGATGGACTTATTCACCTCTTTAGAAATATAAAAAAGAAATATTTTGACAAGCTTACCTTTTCAAAGATTTTTGCTCCTTGTTGATCGTCTTTAGAGATCTTTATCTATAATAAATATAAATCAGGGTTAAATCATAATATTTTGGTTGTGTAAAATTTGTTTAGAAATTGAAAATAATTCTTGTTATGTATAATTGTAAAGAGAGAATAATTTAAGTTGTGTAACGGGGTGTTGGGACACGGCGTGGTGTTGGGACATGGCGTAGTGTTACAGGTTAACTTGTTATTGATCATGTTCATAGTCCTGGAACGTTCTATCGAAAAATTCGAATCTATCTCAACTGTGTATATATATCTTCCACAAGTTAAAAACTGTATTGTACAAAGCGTGTCTTAGAGAATCGGTACTATCATTCTATCAGAATATTCAAGTGCATCCGAAACATTTTTTTTGAACAGAAAGCTTTACAGAGGTTATCCAGAATCATTAAAATCTTTGGATAATAGTTTTGTTAATTTAAAGAGATCCTGGCTGGGGGTAGGAGAAGTTGATTGTTGAACTAAAATTAATCATCTTCAGCCCCCCCCCCCCCAAAAAAAATGCACACATAAAAACAATATTAATTTATATAGATGATTGTTTTGGTTCTAGTGTGTCGATCTTTGATGATCAGTTCCCAGCCATCATTTTATTGGCCTTCGCTTTCATTTATGTTAATGATTCAATAGAATAATTAGCTTAATGTGGTTTCTCATTCGGACATAAAGTTGCAGAAATCAAAAGCACCAATATCCAATTACGTTTCTTTATGAAAGTAGCACATCCATTAACTCTTTTGGAGACATTCTCTATTCTTAAATATTTTATCAAGTTCACCAGTCATTCTACTATGAATAAATAAATAGACACCGTACGTGTAGTACATGATAAAGAAAGTAGGTAATCTACCCCTACAGATTCTACTATGACTTGGTGATATTGATGGTAGAGGTAGTTTATTTTACAATTACTTTTATGTATTTTTGTAGTTTTTGGTATGTAACAAAGAGTTGATGATATTGATTGTAGATGTAGGAATGCAACAATGAGGTGGTTTATACGATATGATAATGAAGTTGAAAACTTACCGCACTTGGTTGCCTGTACAGAAATATAAAATAGTAATTACAAAATTCCTATTTAAAAAACCTCTGAAGTCTTTTTTTTTACCTACTAGTGAAGAGGATGCAATGCGCTTACGTAAGTTTAGTTTCATTAGGGGAATGAATATATGTTCAACCAACGCTAAATACATTTAAGTATCACATATGGTCGTATTTGAACTACCGAGGTCATGACGTACTTACAGTATTACTTCGGCTTTCCATATATAATATTGTTACGTATTATGCTTGCAATAATACGTTATTCTTTAATTTAAAACAATGGAAAATGGATTGTATTTTCATTCAGCTTTGTGAGTGGATTCATCTGAGAATGTTCGGCGCAATTTAGGCAAAGAGTCATAGTAAATGCATGTTTTATATACCCTTATACCTTAAATAGTAATACCATTATTTTACTAATGTTTTATTGCAATTATTATTTGTAAGACGTTTGATTAAGAGATTGTCATGACTCATTAATGAATGGTGAGAACAATAATCAATAATGTCACTTAAGGCAGCCTTGCCCCAAAAATAAGTTATAACAATGGCATAATATGATAATATAAGTGCATTATTCAATGGTAAATAAGTCACATATATGTTTTATATAAGTTAACCAAATTATAACTAACTAAACAATATCAACTGTTTATAAAAATGTAAGTTTTTAAAATTAAGGTAACAGAGAAAAAGTCTTAGAGATCAAACCCACTTAACTTATCGGAACTGCATTCTTATTTAGTATGATGGAATAACGTTTATATTGTCGTTAAATGAGCTAGCAAAGTTTCATGTCCTTAAAATACCTACAATTTGTCTATAGGTAAAGTTATTCAGATTTTGTGTGTGTGAGAGACCCAGTTGCGTGCACAAGCCTAGACATAAGCGTGCAGTTAGCCAGTCCTTGACCAATGTTAATATTGAAATAATTACTATTCAAAATAGTAAATAAAGCTTACTTGTATTTTCTCCATACCAGTATCGTAAGTGCCAACAGGATCAAAATGCTGACGGATATTCCTGATTATGTGTAAAAATGTAAAACAATAAGTAATTATTCTTTTTAAACATTTGAATTTTAAATAAATAATTCAAGTTCATAGAAAAGCACAGGAGGGAAAATATTCTTCTTCTTCTTCTAAATATTAAGGACCCACGATCAATTTATTGATCATTCTGGCTCAGATGCATGTAGAGGGGATTTGCAATGGTTCTGTGCCTGGTGTTGATGAGGATATTTCAATGGTTGCATGAGTTACTTAGTGAGGGTATCATGCACTGTGCGTTGGAAGGTCTGAGGCAATAGACGTAAATGTTTCAAGTGTTTTCACCTCAACTGTTCCTTTGAAAGCTTTTTCCAGTCTGGCACTTGGCAGGATGAAATTCTATGTCCCAGCTCATCTCCCAATCAGATAACCGATTGAGATCCTATTGTAGCTGGTTCTGGTCAGATCTGTTGGCGATCGTCCTATACACCGCTATGTCATCTATATGCATACATTCTTACTTGGGATGTCAGTTTCTCAGGTAGGTCATTGTTGTATGCTAGAAACATACAGGGGACTCTTGACTTAACACCGACAAAGGAGGAGCTTGTACCGTCTACCACTACTGCTTGGCATCGGTTGCTGAGGATGCTAGAGATCCATGTTTTAGTCATGCCTTGGATCCCATATCTCTGAAGTTTGTGTAGAAGCAAACTATGATTGACACGGTCAAAGGCCTTCTAGAAAGCCATCACCAGCACACCAGTTTGCTTGCTGTTCTCCAGACTGGTCATTAAGTCTTCTACAAATTCAAGGAGCTGGGTCTCACATGATCTTTTGACTCGGAAGCTATGTTGACAGTTATTGAGTATATTTTTGCTTTCAAGATGCTTTATGACTTAATAAGTATTAAGAAAGAAAAATTTCCTTTGAATTTATTCAAAACACTACTTGGTTATAGAGTGTAAAACTGCATTATATTCATTTATTTAAACATTTTAAGCATTTCATTTCAGCTTTTATCTTTGATAATCTTTTGATAAAATAATGTTTTCTTACCTATTGCAAGTCCTAAATGATTGTTATTATCGCTTTTAATGTTTTCCTGGCACGTATCTTGGAACAAATGAAAGCACAGGTTTGAAATGTATATTGATGTAACTTGTTCATACATTTTTTAATATAATAATTATTATAGCACACTATTGCAAAGATTTCTGGTTAATATTTAAATGAAATGGAAGCTGGGAATCACATAATAATCAGCAAATTAATGAATTGATCATTAATTGACCAAGAAACGAAAAGGTGAAAATAAAGTATGAAAATAAAAGGTAAGCCGCCTGGACGCGGAAAGGGTAGACGATATAAGGCTATAGAAATTCGGCATGTTATGTAGCCTGTGTTTATGGCGCGGCATATTATCTCAGCAATGTTTATTTTTTATGATAAAAGTAAACGAAATGAAAGCCAAAATTTTTTTACTGAAATCCGTCCGTCACAATGGGGCCATGGTGTAGACTTCCCAGGACGAAATAACAAGGCATTGGATTATTCTTTAGGGTTATAAGATAGTTCCCTGCAAAGCAAATCGCCTCTCTTAACGGCGCTGGATAAGTCAGGGGAACAGCTTGTGTGATTAATATAGCTTGGCACCACTAATGTCGCAGGAGTTGTCGAAGCAACATAACGCTTACGGTAGAAGCTTGCTTTGTTTACATCGTGTTTATGTCATGTTTCTGGTACATCTCGTGCATGAACTCTGATTGACCCCAAGTTTGGTAACGATGAGTGTGGCTTAATTATAAATTCTCCCCCTTGACCTTTATTACATGTAAACATATTCTGTAGTCGAATTATTTAGAACTTACCAAACAGGACGAGGTACAGATAATGCATAACCCCTTTCTGGAAAAGTCTATGTGAAAGACGTAATGTTAAAGGATCGGCAGAGAGCTATAGGCAGACTGCATGACAAAGAGAAAGACAGAGTTTGCGATTACGATATGAGTCAAAAGCGAGATTAATATTTTGAAATACTGTACTGATTGAAGATTTGTAAATTCCATTTATTTTGTACCGGTACCAGTTAATTGCTGTACTGTAAGTGAATATACTTAAATTTATTCTATTTGATTTTTTAATTTTAAAATTAATTTAAAACATTATCAATTTTCATTAGCCCTAGTGTGGGTATCGTTCATTATTACTGTCTTTAAGTAATGTTATCGTCCTTTGTTATGTACTGTTTGTCACGAGCCATATAAGGCTAGGCTAGTTTTAAAGGCAAAAAAACGTGAGCACGTCACACCACTACTTAATTCACTTTATTGGCTCCCTGTGCAAGCACGGATTGATTATAAACTCTCTCTTCTCTGACACAACTTTTTCTCGAATTCCTGCCCTTCCTATCTAACCGAACTTCTTTCTGTCTATTCACCCCTTCGACAGCTTCGCTCCTCCGCAGACGGGCATATTCTTTCTGTCCCCAAGACTCGGAAAAAACATACGGTGAAAGATCTTTCTCTTACTGTGCCCCCAAACAATGGAATTCTCTTATACACATCCGCAATATTTCAACCATCACAGCCTTCAAAACTGCACTCAAAACACATCTCTTTAAGCTCTACGGCTTGTCATGGAAAAGTTCTGGGGTGGATGGGGTGAATATGCATTAGTTTTTGTTGTGTCTTTATACAGCTGTTCTTTATTACATAAATGTATTTTATTTTATTGTCATGATTATGTCTCTTTTTCTAATATTTTTATGTATAGCGCGGTGAGCCCAGCCCTAGGCTGGGGTACCGCGCTATATAAGAAAACTAATAATAATAATATATTCAAAGAAGAGATTAAATTCCAAACACATTATAGCGGTACGGAGCACTGGAAGGAACCAGAAAACCTGCATGAATCATAAAACACACCGAACTTGCAAACCACATCAGCAAGACAACAAACATCACTGTACGTATCACGAAGATGAGGATCAAATCAAAGGTAACAGCCGACAACTATATCCAGATATACGCATTACGCAAAGAAAGATACACATATTTTCTTTAAGACAGCTTCTTTAAGCAACTACCTGACATTCTTTGCTAATTACCATACGTAGAGGATAAGGCTATGTACGGTGACATTAACAAATGGAAAGGGAGACCAAGACAACCGTGGACACCATACCTAGCAGCACCCCCCCCCCACGATACTACCAGACAATGCAATGACAAAGCCACAAAGATTTCCAGCAGCTAGTCATAGTTTAAAATAACATTCAACACCGCCCAATTCACAATCAAACGTGTTAGAAGTGGAATGTCATAACAAAATCCTTTCGCAAATCCTTACCAAAAACATAGTCGCCTTCGAACTGACCAGTCTTACGTTGCGACTAAACCATGCTAAAGAAGCCGATGTAGGACTTGTCTCTATACACTCCAAATAATAAACATTAGCCTCTCTAAAGTTATCTTTACCATCAAAGAGAGTTTCACACGCGTTATTCATAATGTGATATATTTGCGATTGTGTGCCGTAGATGTCATTCTAGTTATATAGGCGAAACAGGGAGAAGATTGTCAGATAGATTCACAGAACATCTTAGTGACATTGAACAAAGTAAATTGTCCCCAGTCTCTTCACACTTCAACAGAGAGCAATATAAATTAGATGTATCTCTAACGGCACTAATTTCTTGCACAAAAACACCAGAGTGTGAAAATTAAATGGAAAATAAATATATTAAGCTTTTTAGCACCATATCCACGTGGTATGAATCAAATACTCTCTTACTATTGTTAAACATTTTTAAGGTATTTCTTCTTTTTTTCTTATTCCTCAGATTGTGTGTATGCTTAAATATATTGGTCCGTTAAGATTATCTACCTTATTTTTCACAGTACCAATATTTATATTCATTCACTTCCTGTAATCCTACTTCCGACAACAAAATGAAATCTCTAAAGTGTTTGCTTAGTGTGCTCTGTTACTTGTCATACTTCTTTTTGTCTTGTTTGCTGATAAAGGCTCTAAGCCGAAACGTCCAAATGTTTTGTCTTGTCCATTAATTAAAGTTTAGCATACATTGTCCTTATATTTAATTTACCAAAAACATTAGAAGAACTCACTTAACCACACAAGAGCATTATCAAATGCTGGCCTTGATTCTTAAAATCGGCTAGTTGTATTATTGAAAGTTACGGTAAAAATGTCAACAAGTTGACACAAGAGGAGAAATTTAAAAAATACATATTGCAGAAAAATACTTTTGAACCAAACAATAAAACAGCTAATAAAGCGTGTTGAATCTTTAATAAAAAAAGCTCCTCAACACTATTAAAAGAAACACATTAAAATAAATTATGGAACACTGAGGTCAAAATCGTCATAAAAGAGAAGACAATATAATACTTGGGGGAAATCCCAAACAGAAAAAAGCATACGGAATTTTAGTCTCGCCACAAAAACTAGCAAGTAAGGAGTGAAGAGCCAAACCTTAAATACCTTCGTATATTGATCGATCAAGCTAGATAATCAATTTTTATATTGATCAGTTAAGTTCTAAAATGCCTGATCATATCAATTCAAGTCAATTGGACTACAAAGCAAGGACTATAATGATGAAATTTTAGGCTTATATCTATTGTTTTTAGAAAATATATCTAATACATCATTATATGCTATGCGTTTTTATATCCTTAAACTTTATAAGTTCTATAAAGTTGTTATGTAGTAGACGTGTTTTTGCAAGTTTTCCATGTGCATGCCCTCTAGCAGACAAATAGTCGAGTCCACGTTTTGGGGTGTGTCTAGCGAAATTTAACCTTGTTCACAGCAAGCTTAAGTATTGTCCGTTTCAGTGGAAATTTGTCGAATGATCTAGGTAATGCGGTAAACAGTGAGACTGCGTATTCTTTTCGGGAATGATCATTTGAAGTATACTATAAAAGGCTAAAGATTGAAAAGAGAGGGATCATTTTATCACGAGACGTGCAGCGTGTATAATAATTGTACTAGACAGTGCTAGCTTTGTTGTGTGTAGATTTTTCTATTTCCTCGTTGTACAATTTTTGCTCATTGTATTTTTACTTACACAGTATCAGTAACAGCCAAAGTGTAAGTTAATAACTTTAGACATATTCTCTTGTTTTTGTAACTCATTTAAATTCACACATTAAAAACGTATTAATTGTAATTAGCTCTGGCTTTGAGTGTCGTATTGTTTGTTATTTTATTTAAACATTGATTTCGTCCTTTGTTATGGATGTCAAGGTCATGGAATCAGTGAGAGTTTGCGTGTTGTGATTTTGGGACTTGTGAACGATGTTAATATCACGATTACATGAGATGTTGAGGTATAAAAGGGGGTAACTATTGTTGGAGAGAGCAGGGCTGTGTTTTATGTTCACGAACCTGGCAGAGTGAACTATCCAGAGAGGCGAGATACAACTTGTTTCGATCGCTGGTGTATGATTGTCGTTCTCAAACGGATGGAAGTTTTAATAGCTACATTGTGACTGCAAGCTGTGAATATCTACTTGTACATTTGATAATATGTCAGAGGACTACTATGAATTGTTATCTCATAAGGAATAAAATATTGTAGTGTACTTTGGGACAGCGTTGTCTTCTTCGTATCAGAGAGAGAGAGAGAGACGGTTATTTGAAGTGGAATAAAGAAGACCTAGACAACACAAATATTTCTGATATGAGCCGGAGGGTTCATCTATGTCCCAGAATATTTGACAATGGACTGTTTTTGGAACGAGCCATAGCCTTAAATAAGAGATAAAATTCTCCATTAATAACAGTCCTTAATAAAAGTGCTGTAAATATACAATGTAAATAAATACGTTCATTTTTTAAAAATAAAATTTGTGATACACTTCTTTTTTATTAACCTTAAAAAGAATATCTTTGAAATTATTTCCCTTAGTGAGTTTATTAAATAAAACGTAAAGCCCCTAGAAACCAGCAGTTGATAACCCATACGAGAGTTATTCATAAACTCATACGAGAGTTATTCATAAACTCATACGAGAGTTATTCATAAACTCATACGAGAGTTATTCATAAACTCATACGAGAGTTATTCATAAACTCATATGAGAGTTATTCATAAACTCATACCACAGTTATTCATAAACTCATACCACAGTTATTCATAAAGTCACACGAGAGTTATTCATAAACTCATACGAGAGTTATTCATAGCCTCAAGTAGGTCATAACTAATACGAGAGTTATTTATCGACTCGAGTAGGTCATAACTCATACGAAAGTTATTCGTAGACTCGAGTAGGTCATAACTCATTCGAGCGTTATTCATAGACTCGAGTAGGTCATAACTCATTCGAGAGTTATTCATACACTTGAATAATTCATAAACTCAACGAGAGTTATTCAAAGACTCAATTAATTCATAAACTCATACGAGAGTTATTCATAGACTCGAGTATTTCATAAACTCATTCGAGAGTTATTCATAGACTTGAGTAATTCATAAACTCACACGAGAGTTATTCATAGACTCGAGTAGGTCATAACTTATACGACAGTTATTCATATGAGAGTTATTCATAGAGTTAAGAGGGTCATAACTCATACGAGAGTTATTTATAGACTCGAGTAGGTCATAACCCATGCTAGGTTCATCCGTCTTCATTTTATGATATAAATCATTTAACACAACAACAGCACAGAACAGAAATCGATACTAGATGTGGCGTCCAAAATTGAAGAGAAAAAATCACCTACCAACAGACGGATAAGACTTTCAAATCAATCTATCTAAAGATTTATCCCGAAAAAGAATATTTAGAAACTGAGTATACCAATATAGACCTGGTCGAAAAGATGAAAAAGACCCATAATTTAAAATGATAGCTGCAGAAAAAAATAGCATCCTACTCAAAGGATACAAGTTCAACAAAACACAAATGGGTTAGCATTCAAAGAAGCCCAAATTCCAGGCTATGGCACAGGAAACAACTTATGTCCAGCCCGAGAAAGAGACGAACTCTGCAACCCTTGTGAAGCAATCTGCAGTAATTGTTAAGCAGAGGCGACTTCTATTTAAGCAACGTTACAGCACCTACCTGCAATCTTCATAAGAAATCCAAGCAAACAAAGAGATGCCGCTATCTTCCTCCTATTGCAAATCAATGCTTCAACCAGCCGAGAATCAAGATCTCAGAACAACAGTAAAATCACTACTTCTAAAAATAAACACGTTCCTCGCAACCAGCCGAGAATCAAGATCTCAGAACAACAGTAAAATCACTACTTCTAAAAATAGACACGTTCCTCGAAACCCCTACAGTAAAGCTGACTTTACAATGGATGCCATACAACACAATAAACTTGACAATGAAATATGAGACAAAGTAGCAAAACATGGAGCTTACGATGAACAGAAAAACGTATCTACATCTCTCAACACCGCGAAACAGATTATTAGAGCTAACAAACAAGAGGAATGGTTAACTGATGAGCTATTGGCTCAACTTTAAGATGTAGTTTCACACATATGCCCAGACCCTAAAGATCCTATAAACTGCCCCCATTTAAACGTGATCATGTTATATTCTTTAGTCTGGTCACAGGGCACATACAACTTAATTACAACCTTAAATCGCATAAAACTAGATAAAACAACATCAAACTCAATCTGTATACATCAGATAAAAAACACATCAACTCCTCTACTCCCGTAACTTTAACCATATGCCTAGCAAAAAACAAGACCACAGAAACACCCTACCAGACCAAAACAACATTAATCATTCAAACAATAAACGCTATAAATATTTACCCATGAATAGGTCAAAAGGCAAATGTCCACACGACCACTTCATCTGAATGATGATGATAAGCATTTTTTTTATTACTTACGTGTCAGAAATGGACCCTGATAGAAAATCCAGAGACCAAATTATACATCTGCCCGATGAGAAATTCGAGGCAAAAAATTGGATTAAAGCAAGAAGGGACTTTTTGGAACCAGAAAATAAGACAACTGGTTGGTATTTTTTCCATCAGCCAGTATGTGAAACAAAGGCAAATCAATTGGTTTTGTAACGAAACAGGTTGGCCAACTCGTAAAAATGCATGTCAAACAATATGCATTGCAAAGCTATAATAGAGAGCATCCTGTTTCGAGGCCAAATGAAGAATACACAGGCGATGTATCATCATCATCATGTCCCGTAGTCTTTCGACCGTTGGGGCGCCACAGATGACATAAAAACTATTCTTCTCCATTCCTCTCGGTCTCCTGCCCTATGCATAGCATCGCCTAGTTGTAATCCCGTCCATTCTTTGATGTTATCTTCCCATATATTTCGCTGTCTTCCACTTCTTCTTCCTCCTCTAATTGTCCCCTGCAAGATTTCTTAGGCCAGCCCTTTTTGTCTGGTCACGTGGCCATACCACTCAAGTTTGCGCTTTTTTACAGACGCCAGGAGGTCATCGTAATGCCCATTTGTTTGACGAATATATAGACTTTGTTAAAGTCTACAACATGAACATTCAGCGGCTTCACACAATGCAGCAGTTAGATAAGTGTATTACCCCCTGAAAAAAGAAGTGGAAGCTGTTTGCAAATCCATATTGGTGTTAAGTTCCAAATCGAGAAAAGCTGTATTTCGAAAGACAAGCTGTAAGGAGAGTAGGAATTACTGTGCTAGGCTTACTGGACGAGCTTTGTTTTGCTATAATGACGTTTGAAATAAAAAAACAAAAAAACATGAGGGGCGCCAACGTCAAATCTTAGCAAATGGAATATCAGAGCTGATCACCTTTATGTTATTTAAAAAGCAATACAAATTGGTATCAAACGGGCAGAAAAAGCACGAAACGAACGATTCGAAAGAAGCGGTCAAGATTCACCCAGGAGAAGATTAGACGAGACAGCCATTACAGGATTGACCTCATAATCCATTCGAGAAAGTCTCAGTGAAAGATGGAAAATATATTAATATATATTTACATATAAGTTTGACTCTAACGCTCACTGCTAGCGACAGTGATCATCTATGATCTCGAATTCGTTGCTTTCTATGCTTGTTTGTAGCGCATATCATTGAACCTCAGCTACGACTGTCTAATATGTATTGCCAACTCTTCGTACAACAGGTCCAACGGATTACGGAGCTCCTGCCATTCCAGTATCGACATCACAAGCCATTTGATATGGTGTCAATATAAATATTCTAATATTTATATGTGTAATTCCAAAATATATGTTAAAAATAAGAAATTATGTCAATGATAATGAGCTAAAACATATACAGTTTAAATGTTGTTCTTCCTTTGTATTTATCTTTCACTACTAACTGACTCCAGTGTAATAGGTTACATTTTATAATATTAAATATTTTACTTGTTTCCATGTTTTATTACATTAACAAGGGGGGAAAACGAAATGGTAAGTCACTAGATATAGATGATTTTGCTTTCTCAAATAAATATGACAATATATGTTATATTAAAATAATCAAGTTATGTAAAAAAACTGCCTTATTTTAATAAAATAAATAAAATATCACTTTTATTGAAATTCACTCAAAATAGGTATAATATTATTATTTGAAAATATTACCTTCAACAGATGGGAAATTTACATTCTCGATGCATTTTTCTGGTTCTTCCCCATTTCCCAAAAAACATGCCTTTAGTTGTAAACCACTTAATTCAGTGGTTGCAGATACTTCTAACTTGCTGATACATGTCTCTGGGTCGATGTCGTCTCTGCCCATCTGATAGGAATTCAAAAAGTGATTTAAATTATATGACATTATATCATATTATATATTATTATTATTATTATTATTATTATTTGCTGTCTTATATAGCGCGGCACCCCAGCCTAGGGCTAGGCTCACCGCGCTGTACATAAAAATATTTTAAAAGAGACATAATCGTGACAATAACATAAAATACATATATGTAATATATATATTATCATATCATATATCATATCATATCATATATATAAAAGTCAAAATCTCTTTGTTTGTGCCACAAAGGCTTTTACATGAATTGATGGATCTTGACCAAACTTGGCACATATATCCAACATTTTCCTGAAGGAACTCTTAAGGGGTTGAGAACTTTTAAAAACATTCCGTTTTGGGCCGGGGGCCCCAAATGTTTTTTTTTATTATATGAGCTATATAAATAAAGTGACCGACAAATATTCTTACACTAATAGAGGGATATTGATAAATTTCAGTACACATACACTTTTTATCCATATTCAAGTGCCGAAGGGTGCTGAACTTATAATATCCATTTCCAGGGGTCCTGGGCCCCATTTCATCTGTCTTTATATAAGCTATATAAATATCGATAGGCTTGGAAAACGCTATAGGTTCTATGTGAATTGATGTATGTAGGCCTAGTGTGGTAGCAATGCACTTCACTGTCCGTACTGAAATATCGTTAGATTTAAAACTAATAATATCCATCTAGAATTTTCCAGTAAGTTCGATAATTTTAAAACGCTAGATCTATGGCATTGTTTAATAGATTTTAATGGGACAAATTTAAAATTTTAACTTCATTAATTACCAAAATGATTTTATAAGGCCCCATCTCAGCTACTTCACTGTAGAAACAACTCTTTTTTTTTCTTCTAAAATGCCAGAGTTCTAATCGTTCATGTAAATAGTAAAATTGTGGCTTGTTCCGTTGTATTCAAAATTCAAGAATTGCCTGTCAAAATGCAAACATCAAAACAAAATGATGTTCACAAATGTCAAAGCTGCTGCAGTTTTAAAAAAAAAATTGGTATCAATTTCCTAAAGCATCCTTATACTTACAAACACGAATTTGTTATCAGTTTCACTCCATTTACGAAATTCGATGTATGTGTCTTGTGTTATCTGAGAACATTGTACTTGACACTTCAAAAGAACTTTATCTCCATTTCTTACGTGCCCCTCCTTACACTCTTTGTCTTTATCATATGGGCTGCATGTAAATTGTTTGATTATTTTGCCATGCAAGTGTGCTAAAAGAAAATTGATATAAATATATTACATATTGTTTGGTAAAAAATGTCTTCTGGAAATACAATTCACTAGCGAGTAAACTTAGGGTATGGCAAAACTTAAAGCGTCTCCCACATTAGGTAGGCCTCATCATTTATTAATTATTTAACTAAACTTCTTTGAGCACATTGTAGTGTAAGTACATCCTAAACAGCTGAACTTTCTTACAAAACTTTACCTGGTTTTGATGTATTAAGATTTGAATGCCACATTAAATTCTCAAAAATATTGCTTAGTCAATAAAATACTAGTATGTGTTTCCGTAAAGAGTTTTTAAATGGACACATTTAAGTAACATGTTTGACACTTGTGGACAGGGCATTTTAGGGCTTGAAATGCAAATACTGGACAATCAAAAGAAAGTTTCGGCGGGCCGTCTTCAAAAGAAGACACAAAAAGACAACGAAGTGAGAGACTATAAGATCCACCAAGTAAGCATCTGACATCATAGTTTAGATAAACATAAGGTATTAAGTTCTACATCTCGTCATTCAGTGAAAATCATTGTAATATTGAACTAAACAAGCCATTCCCGATCTCATACCATTTCATTGGAGATATACACAAGGAACACTAATGATACAAACAAAGCAGTGAGAGTTAAGAGTGAAAACAAATTCAATCAGATTCTAGCAAGCCTTTCACCAAAAGAAATGTATCACAATACAATCCACCTCTTAATACTCAATGTCATTCCATTTATATTCTCATTTTTTTCTAATCAAAGTTTTCTCAATTCTAGAGGTTAAATTTAGTTATACCTAAATTCTTTAACTTGCTGTAATCTCTTTAATAAAGGCGACGGAGATAAGATGATTCAGAGGCATTCTTGGCATCTGTTATAGAGACCACATCACCAATGAACAATAGAAAGAAAGGATTCATCAAGCAATTGGGTAGTACGATGATCTCCTGGTGTCTGTAAAAGCGGGCAAACTTGAGTGGTATGGCCAAGTGACCAGAAAACAAGGGCTCGCCAAAGAAATCATGCAAGGCACAACTAGAGGAGGAAGAAGAAGAGGAAATCAGAGAAGAATATGGGAAGATAACATCAAAGAGTTGACAGGATTAAAAGTAGGCGATGCTCTGCGTAGTGTAGAAGACTGAGAGGAATGGAGAAGAAGTTTTTTGATTATAAGAATCTCGTCCCTTTTTTGCTTAACGTGCTGAATTATCCAGAATGTCCTCAGTTCTCCAGAATGTGCTAAGTTGTACAGAATGTGCTGAATTCTCCAGAATGTGCTGAGTATCCAAAATGTGCTGAGTTCAACAGAAAGTGCTGAGTCAGTCCCTATGAAGTCTACAAGGAACATCCTTCAAAACGTCCATCAGGTATTTTTTTAAGGACATAGGTGCACTTTTTTGTACCCGATACAGGTTGGACAACGCTTGACGGCGGCTGATATAAGAGCCAGAATGATATACTGAGGACGTTTGTGGCTAAGGTGTTTGAGGGTCCAGATTTTTATAGGAATGATTGGTTCTTCCACAAAAGTCTCATTCGTAAACAATTCATTCAGTCTTCCCCTTGAGCTGAAAGAATACATTTCCGTGTTACTTTGGGCCTTTAAAAAAACATCTTGGCATTGTTCTTCCAACTTAAAAAAGAACACGGTCTCACTTTAAGTTCACTACAGTATGAACGAAAATATTGCTGAACAATGAATACTTTTGCCCATTTCGAACAAAAACTGCTTAATATATAATACTCATTACCTCTATGGTCATGTGGAAGCTGGAACTGTGTACAGTTGACAAACGCAAGTTTGAATTCATGATGCAGGAATTTTTGTAGTGTTATCTTTGGCGCAAGATGTATTTTTATTTTTTTTATTTGGTTCAGTTTCTAGAATATTGGAACAAACTTGGATATTGGATAATGTAAAAAAAAATATTATTTTAGTAAAACTAATTTATCAATAAGTAATTAAAGTAAATGCTGATTTCAACAATGTATCCTTCAATAAATCAATCAAGTTACTCACCAATGCCACTTAAGAAAACCAAGAGGAGGATACAATTTTTCATGATCTTGTTTTCAACTAATGTTGTTTTAATTTCTGAAATAAGTACAAAAATATGTAACAAATAATGTATTTATAATCATTTTAATGTTTTGCATCAGTAACAAGTTATCGCTAAATCACATCCGTGACAACTCATGCAATATCCCCAGCAGTGCCCTAGTGTTAATGTTTTAAATTAGGCCTTTATTGATTGAAAAATATATTGCGCATGTATCCATGATATTTTAGCATGCACACGGTGCTTTGTGTTCTGTATATATATATATATATATAAAATTAGGTGTGTTAAATGTGTGTTAAGCCAAGATTTTTCAAAAAATTATACATTATTTGATTTAAATGACATTTTCTATTTTCATTGTTGACGTAAGCTTTTAGCAAATAGTCTTTTTTTACATTAGTGCTTCACTATTTTTTATGCATCATAAATTTTCATTGCAGTCAAAGCAATTGGAATTATGTTTTTAACTTCCTGATAGTTGAAACTGCTAGGATCTAAAAATGCAAACAACATGAATTGTAGCGATATTATATAAACGAAATGACTATTTTGGGGAAGGGGGTCAAATTCTATTAAGTAAATATAATATTTCTCTATTTTCATCCACAATATTAGTCCTTTTTGCATCGGCTTCTATTTTTAAAGTGTTTGTTGCATTTGTTTATCTTAGCAGATAGCGGTGTCGTTATCCCCAAAGATTAATTTGATTTGTCTATAACTTAATTTAAAGAGCAACACTTATACCAATAAATACTTACCACTTTAATGATTCATCCCACAATGTGCCTTAATCGCTTTTTTTTATTTTATTTTTAATATTATTCTTAGACAAAACGTGGACATTTTTTTATATTTAAGATGGTGGATAAGACAACATTTTGAAATATACTTTCGGGAATTGCCCATTTTTGATGTCCATATAAATTTTAAACTTTTATAAGAGAGTGCAATTTTTTTAAATTCTTTTTTTGTAAATTTAAAAAAAAACATTTTCCTTCATATACTATATTAAATAATATAGTTAATAAATATATTACTTGCTGTTTAGCTAAAAATTCCCCCAGCAGCATTCATTTATGAATTTACGTAACGACCAATAGGATTTACTTAAGGAATTATCATTTAAAATGTAAATATTCTTAATGAAATGTAAGAACAAAGTACGCTAAACATGAATGTATATTCCTCTGAGTTTAGCGATAATGTAGGCATTAAAGCAGAAATACAAGGTTGTGTTGAAAAGTGTTGAAAAGTCAACATATTTACTTAACTCAGCTTGTAATACAAAGGAAGATTGCTGAAACTAGAAACGTCTTGAGGTCTACGTCTCGAATCTATTTCTGTCAGTCTATATATGAGATAATGAGAACACAAAGTATTAAGATAACTTACGCTAATAAGAGTATAATTTTAGAATGACGTGTGTTTCTCGTTTTGTATAATTTGATCTTTAATACATGCATACATTTTAATTGATTCTGACCCCAAAACAGAGATGCGCATTAAAGTCGTGGTGTGTCTTTGAAAATGAATATGTCAAATATATGATGTACATCTGGATTAAATTTCTTTCTCTAATTAAAAATACATTTAACCACAAAATGGTGCTTTCATTTGAGTTTCAAGATTCGTGCAAAGGAGCATTCAACGAGAAAAGGTTCATATGAAGTGAAATCATGAGACGTAGAGCAGTGGTTCCCAATGTGTGCAGAGTAACTCAAGGGTGGCTGGGAGCCGCCGCTTCCTCAATGTGTGGCCGCGAAATATTACAAAAATATTCATAACTTTCTTTTATTTCCTTCTTTTTAATTCGATGTGATAAAATGCGACATCTAGTAAACTAGTACAACCCAGTTGTCAAGGTGTAAGAACCCCTGAGCGTCTGTATTGTGCCTGATACTGATAGCGTATCGGACTATAGGCGTAGGGATACGAAAGGCAAAGGGGGGAGTACGGTAGGGTATGCAGGTGGTCAGTAGAGCAGGGGAGAGCGAGTGGGTAGGACGCTGACTGGATCAGTGGTGCAGTGTTATTGTTAGTTGGTGTTAGTGGTAGTAAATAGTAGTGTTGTGATCCATCTAGTATGTGTGGTTCTTTGGCTAAGTTTGTTAGCAGAACCCACATTACTAAAGTGATAACTTATTAGATTAGAGAGTAGTGAAATAAAAGTTAAGAACTAATAACTGGAAAGAACTCTTAGACTTTTGTGTCCGGTGTTTGTTGTGAGGGCCAGTGTGACTGAGTGTGTTAAAATATAATAGCCCCTAGACAACGGCTACACGAATCCTAATTCGTGACACCAGTAACTGAAATAATAATTAATATCAGCAGAATCCATTACAAATCAGATCTACACGGAGATCCAAAATGTTCATTGATTCACTATGATACTATTATTAAATTTGAATGAATTCAAGATACACGGAATGCCAGTGCGCCATTTGAATTTACTTTGGCTAAAGAAGATAATCTTTCTGAGTGTCTTGATCAAATGCATTTGCCAGCATTAAATAAACTGATTTTTGATTATCAGTAAAAAAAATGTACAGCGTTCATTAATTGAATTTCAAGATTGGTGCAATTTTCTTCTTCTATATATTAAGGGCCCACGATCAATTTATTGATCATTATGGCTCCTATGAATGTAGATGGGATTTGCAATGTCTCTGTGCCTGGTGTTGATGAGGATATTTCACTGGTTACAAGAGTAACTGTTTGAGGGTATCATGCACTAGGGGTTGGAAGGCCTGAGGCAATAGACGCAAATGAGTCAAGTGTTGTCGCCTCAACTGTTCCTTTTGGAAGCTTGTTCCAGTCCCTGATAGTCTTTGGTAGGAATGAGCTGTTCCTATACTGACTTTTCGCTGGTATGAGCCGGAACTGCCTGTCATGGCCTCGTCGCTGTCTATGGGGGAGAGGGACGAGTTTCTGTTTAATGCCAGAGCAGTGGACTAGCCCATTATTTATCTTGTAAATCATGGAGAGCCTGGACTGTCGTCGTCGTTCCTCCAATAGTGACCAGTCCAGTGTTTCCAGCATGCTGCCAACACTAGAGGTATTCCTGTAGCGGTTCAGGACAAAGCGTGCTGCCCGTCGCTGTACTGCCTCCAACCTGTCGATGCTCTTCTGAGTGAATGTGTCCCAGACCGAAGATGCATAATCTAAAAGCGGCCGGACAAAGGCTTTATAGGCTCTTTCTTTCACACCGGATTTGCTGATCTTTAGATTACTCCTTAAGAACCCCAGGGTCTTGTTTGCCTGGTTGCACACATTGTTAATATGCTCGTCCCAGCGGACTTCTCTCTGAATGGTAACACCCAGGTACCTTACGAAGGAAACTGACTCAAGCAAATGACCATGCAATTCATAGTGGTGGCGTAGAGGAGTACAACTTCTAGAGACTGACAGTCTCTGGCACTTGGCTGGATGAAATTCCATGTCCCAGCTCGCCTCCCACTCAGCTAACCAATTGAGATCCTCTTGTAGCTGGTCCTGGTCAGATCTGTTGGTGATCGTCCTGTACACGGCTGTGTCATCTGCGAACAGTCTTGCTTGGGATGTCAGTTTCTCGGGTAGGTCATTGATATATGCTAGGAACAAACAGGGGCCTAGCACCGAGCCCTGGGGGACCCCTGACTTAACATTGACAAAGGACGAGCTTGCACCGTCCACCACTACTGCTAGACATCGGTTGTTGAGAAAGCTAGAGATCCATGTTATAGTAGTGCCTTGGATTCCATATCTCTGAAGTTTGTGTAGAAGCAAACTATGATTGACACGGTCAAATGCCTTCAAGAAGTCCATCACCAGCACATCAGTTTGCTTGCTGTTTTCTAGATTTGTCATCAAGTCTTCAACAAACTCAAGGAGCTGGGTCTCACATGATCTATTGACTCTGAAGCCATGCTGACAGTCATTGAGTATATTTTTGCTTTCAAGATGCTTCATGACTGCGCTTACGATTATGTGCTCCAATAGTTTGCATACTATGCTGGTGAGAGATATCGGACGATAATTGGCAGGGTCAGAATGCTCCCCTTTCTTGTAGACTGGAGTTACATGCGCTGTTCTCCAGTCTGCTGGAACATTGCCAGAGCACAACGATGATTGGAAGAGGATTGTCAGTGCAGGAGCGATTTCTTTGGCCAATTCTTTGAGCACTCGCGGCTTTATACTGTCAGGACCACATGCTTTGTATGGGTTAATGGTTTTGAGGAGGGCAAGCACTATTCCATCATCCCTCAAATAAGAATTTCGTGAATTACTTGAACTAAGATGTGTGTGATTTTAAAAATGTATTGTTGTTTTTTTTTACCTCATCTTTTTTTTAAAGTGTACGCTCTTGCCAATGTACTTGCTGGAATTTGACATATGGCACCTTGGAAAAATCTAGAATAGACAAGAGCGTCAATGGTAGAGCAAGTTTTCCAAACCTCTGATATAGAGAAATTAGAGCTGGTTTTATTTTTTTAGCATTCTATACTTCAAGCACTAGAAATATTGGGTTTGGGGGGGGGGGGGGGGGTTAAGGAAGTATCAACTTTAAATTACCATTGGCTCGAATTCAGTTTATATTGTTTCGGGCTGTAGCGTTATAGTTTACAATGTTTTAGTTCATAGTGTTTTAGTTTATAGTGTTTTAGTTTATAGTGTTTTAGTTTATAGTGTTTCAGTTTATAGTGTTTTAGTTTATAGTGTTTTAGTTTATAGTGTTTTAGTTTATAGTGTTTTAGTTTATAGTGCTTTAGTTCATAGTGTTTTAGTTTATAGTGTTTTAGTTCATAGTGTTTTAGTTTATAGTGTTTTAGTTCATAGTGTTTTAGTTTATAGTGTTTTAGTTCATAGTGTTTTAGTTCATAGTGTTTTAGTTCATAGTGTTTTAGTTTTTAGTTCATAGTGTTTTAGTTCATAGTGTTTTAGTTCATAAAGTTTTAGTTCATAGTGTTTTATTTCATAGTGTTTTAGTTCATGGTGTTTTAGTTTATGTTGTTTCAGTTTATATTGTTTCCATTTTTAGAGTTCTCCCGACTCATCCAATGCTTCTTCCACGTAAGTGAGTAAGACAGGAAATGTGTTATAAGAAACACTTCAATGACTGTACAGCTGCCTAAGTCACACAATTATTTTACTTCTTGGTTGATGATACGTGTCGTTTGTGCATAAATTGTTAAAAACTTTTAGCCATTCATTGTATTAGATACGTTTTTACGTCTATATTAAAATCAGTAGGGTCTAAATTTTAGATTTTTATTGAAACCATTCAATTGTGTTCGCATTAACCATAGCAATTGATTGACTAAACTGAAATATTTTTTATTAATTGCATAATAATTAAAAGACAACAATGATGACATTCAATTTGTTTTTTAAACTAAGACTTTTTTATTTAGAGTGTAAAACTTGAAATTTGTTTAAAGTAAGTATACAAAATACGTGATATCCATTATTTCGTAAAAATATTGTTAGATGTAACAGCTGATTAAATTTTACCTTTACACTATCAAATTTGTTAAAATTTTCTAAAATCAAAAGTTTATAAAAGCTTCTGTTATAAAGGATGACGTATTTTAAGACGCTTTGCCCGCCTTCCACGTGCATGACCTCTTTCAAGTCGGTCCTGTGTTGGGGCGGCTAGAAAAAAATATCCCTTTGTTGATACTTTTGTTTACTATCGTCCGTTTCTGTGGAAAAGGATCGAACGATCTAGAGAATGCGAGAAGCAATAAGACTGCGTATTCCTTTTTCCAGAATGATCATCTGAAACTGAGTATAAAAGGGATAAGAATAAATGACGGGGGAGATTTTCCTTTCCTTGTTTACGAGGCATGCTGTGTGTCATTATAATTTGTTGTGTGTAGAGTTTTCTATTTCCTCATACAATTTTGTGCTCATTGTATTTTTATATACAGTACCGGTACCAGAAAATCTGTAAGTTTATAATTTTAATAATATTTCTCTTGCTGTTATTATTTACTTGAAGTTCACAAATTAAAAAAGTTACTACTTGTAATTAGCTCTGGCCTTGATTGTCGTTATATTTGTTATTATTTTTAAATGTTGGTATCGTCCTTTATTATAGACCGTTTCTAGAACGAGCCATAGTCTAAAATTAAGAGATTAAATTCTCAATTCATAACGGTCCGTAATACTTCAACTGAAAATCAGAATTCAGTGTTTTAATGAAGCGTCTTAGACTTTAAAAATTTTTTTTTAATTCAAATGATATCTATTTCTTACAAATAATTTTAAAAAGTTCAGCTTCTTCACTTTTTCCAAACATTACCTCATAAGACAAATAGATATTTTAATAAATCCCCTTTTTTTATGCTGCATGCTTTTTTTCAACGTGAGAACATTATTATAAATTTTAAAATGTATAAATTTTTTAAATAGGATTTGAAAGAAATAATCAATTGATGAACCTACCAACATGAAAGATTCACCATTACTGTTTCTAATGTTGATAACATGTGTACTGATTACGCAATCGATGAGTGGTAAGTTTTAATTTTCAGTTCGAATTTTTTTTTTTTTTTTTGCATTTTATTATGTAATTAGGAAACGTTTTGTATATATTATTTGTAACTCAAAGGATACTTTAAAAGTCCGAAAATAATTATTTTTAAATGTTAACTCTTTTTTGTGTGAAAAGCTATATTTTTATGCAAATCTCTCATGCTAATGTCTTCACCCCATTCGGTACAAATAGTCTGTATATTTTGAATTGTAATAAGGGGAGGATTGCGTGCAACTTGAAACACAACATAGAGAGTTGGGTTAAAAAAAGACTCTAAAATATCCCAAAACTAAACAAGGAGCATTTCGAATAAAAAAAAAAAAGCCTTTAAAAGCCAACAAATTTTAATAGGGGCATAAAGATAAACTTAGCTGTTCCCCTGTTTTGTTCTTCTTTCAAGTTTTGTGATTTTTTTTCAGGTTTTCTGCTACTCTGAATGTTATATTTCCTATTTGAACATTCAACGTTGGTCTCATTGGGCTTTTCATTGGTCATAATATCATGTGAAGTTCCATGCACTTAACTTTCAAAAGCTATAGTATTAAATAGCGCATAATCCTTTGTCATTTGACAGAATCTGAGGTCATATCATCCTTGTGTCCACCTGCTGAAGAAGGAAGGGAAACCTCTATAGCCTTTAGTTTTCACCAAAAAAATCTAAAAGTTACTGTTGAAAGATTTAATTACACAATTGCCCGCTGCAACGTCTCTTGGAACTGCGAAGATTTCCGCCCGAAATACTACAGAACTACATTGGAGATTAATCAAAGAAACTCAGAAGCCACCATTATAGTGTCGGTATTTAATACAACTAGAACAACTGCAGGCTATTGGAGTCTTGTACATACGAAAGTTTTATCAAAGTGTAACCTCTTGGTATTCTGTAAGAAATTTCATTTACATATTCTATTTAATAGCTTATATTGTGTTATTGGTACAATCATTCATATAATAGTTTAACTTTTTAACGGGTTATTATAAACAAATAAGATATTAATATGAATCGCGACATATTCCATAAAAATTATCTGATTATCTCTTTGTTAAGTTATGCAAAATTCTAATTCATTGGTTAAAATAGGTATTTAATAACATATAGTTATAGGCATATCAAGCCGCGATATTCTTCTGAATCAAACATCGCCTTGTCTTTACAAATACGCACATCACCTCAGTTCGATATGAAAAAGAGCATGTCAGAAGTTCTGAACTAATAAGGAAAGTGCTAATATGTAATCTTTCTGGTCATTTTTTTTCTTGCATAGCTAGAGCTCGGCAATTTTCATGCAAATACGATGTATCAGCTGAAGGACTTCATATTTTTTGTGGGAGTTCAGAGATTTATCCCGAGGCTAAATGCCGTATCTCCAAGACAGTTCCTAATGTAAGTTTTAGAATAAAATAGTAAAATAGTCTACATATTATCTCTTAAAGTAGAAATGTTGTAAGTATAAATTATAATTCGTAAATTAAAGATGTACATCGAATACATTTTATATTTCTTCAAGGGTCTGAAACTATTTTCTTTCATTAAAAAAATCCATAATTTTTTTATGCTAAATTTAGGCTTACTTTTGAGTTCTTTTTAATATTATTTTGAGTGTATAGATGTTGAGAAGAGTGTGGTTAAAAATTGAGGGAGGGATTCAAAAGAATTCTCTATGTCAAATATTTTAATGGGTTTATTAAAATGTCCCGCTTTTTTATAATCATTACACGATGTAGGTGTTACATATCTTGTTGGTGCTCCAAGATCGATCCTATAATATTTCTTCTGGCTCAGTTAATAGTGGTTGACGTAGCACAGAGTAAACGCCAACACTTTTTATAGATACAATTCATATCGTCAACAATCAATCTGTGTTGAAAAACACATTCATCTTCAATATCAGTGGTCGGCAAACTACGGCCTGCGGGTCGGATCCGATCCACGGAGTAAGTTGATCCAGCTCGAAAAGCACAGACAGAGTTAATTAATAATATCGTTATTTATTTACGAATAAGTACTAGCATAGATGAACATATGTTAAAAACATTTTTTATGTCATTCACCAACAAATAAAATCAAGGATTAGTGTTAAATACTCCAAAATAAAAATTTTAGTCTACATAACATCCTTATGAAATATTTGTATCAAACAAAAATTGACAAAATGTGCAAATTTAACTTCGTAGTTGTTACATTTTAGTCACGGAATCAATAGTGATTCGAAGAGATAACATGTCACTCCACTACACCACTCACTTCATTGGCTCCCTATACAGGCACGCATTGATTACAAGCTGTTTGTTCCCTGTCACAACTTTTTCTCAGATTCCTGCCCTTCATATCTAACCAAACTTATTTCTCTCTATTCACCCATTCGACAGCTTCGCTCCTCCGCAGACACCCGTATTCTGTCCGTTGCTAAGATACGTACTAAGACATATGGTGAACGATCTTTCTCTTTCTGCGCCCCCAAACAATGGAATTCTCTGCCACTACACATCCGCAATATACCAACCACACAGGCCTTCAAAAATGCACTCAAAACACATCTCTTTAAACTCTACTACCATGACTGATTCCCCACATCTGACCGATAAACGATGCTGCAGGCTGCCGTCCATGGCCTGACTTGTAAAAGTTCTGGGGTGAATGGCGGAATATGCATTTGTTTTTGTTTTGTCTCTATACATCTGTTCTTTATTACATAAATGTATTTTATGTTATTGTCACAATTATGTCTCTTTTGCTAATATTTTTATGTACAGCGCGGTGAGCCAAGCCCTAGGCTGGGCTACCGCGCTATATAAGACAACTAATAATAATAATAATAATTTTTTTTAAAAACATTGCTAAGTAAAAATGGGAATGTGCACATTTCAAGATGGTGTAAAGAGATAAATTTAGTTGTGCAAATTAAAGGAAGATTTTTATTTGGACTAAATTAAAAAGTTGTTCAAATTGTTTGATGCTCTAGGTTCCAAGCCTATGACTCGTACTAGCCAAAATCATTAACAGGCATTGTGAACTTTATTCAAAACCATGGTCTCAATGATCGTCATTTTCACGAATTTCTAACGGAAATAAATGCGAATCCTCACGATTTACCTCTACCACACTTAAAAACACACGCCTCAGTTGTAGGAAGGTTTTGTCGAGAATTTTTAAATGTGACTGGTATTTTCTTCAGCTATGCTTACGAATTGTGATTTGCTTTGGAATTTAGACTTTTATATTAATTTGACAAAACGTTTAAACGAATCAAATCTTAAATTTCAATGTGTAACACGCTTGTATCTGACATGAACAGTGAGAATGCAATGGGGAACACGCTTGTATCTGACATGAACAGTGAGCTGCCTTAGATACTTATGTGTACCGAAATTGTTAAAAAAAAATAGGAAAGCGTTCTATAATCTGTTATAATAATATAAATTCAATTCGGGACACTAAGAACTGTCTAGAGAACGGGACTACGCCTTGCAGGCATGTATAGGCTCGAGCTCTAGATCATATAGTACTTTTAATGTGTGTTAGCCTGATTCTCAGTATATTTATATCGTGAAATTCGCCATGGATCGCTGCTTTCATCGAGTTACGTTTTTTGTCCCTCCCAACTTCAGACTTATAATGATGGCTTTTCTTCGTTGTGAAGCTCTGTAAAAATTGCCGCTATCTTGTTGACCGGACAATCATGCAAGCTGCTGGTGACACACCCCGACCCCACGATGGTAATCGACATGTTCTGATATACACACGTGATCGCCTATTGTCAATGAATGTCCAGCGTACGCACTTGACCGCTGACCTCGTGTGTCGACTGAAGGAACTTTCCATTGGTCGAGGCCTACCCCGGAAACGTACCCATCGTGGTGGTAGACGGAAAATAAAAATAAAACAACATGGCAATCCTTCATCCTCAAGATTTACTCAACGCTTTTCTAACCCAAACAACCTCATTCGCATCGACACCTCTCCACCTTCCAGCAACAGACAGCTTCGTATCGCCTCATTTAACGCTCAGTCGCTTGGCTCTTGTGAGAAACGTATCGCAGTCTCCGAATTTATCACAGATAGGTGGATTGACATTTTGTTTATCCAGGAGACCTGGTTTCGGCTGACTGGCGATGAATGAAAATGTACCGATCTCGCTCCCTCTGGTTATTCTGCCAGATCATTTCCTAGTGCAACTCGTGGTGGTGGCCTTGCTGTCATCTATAAGGACACTTTGTCCCGTTATCTAGCCTTTGTCACAGAGTTTTCGTTTGCTCACACATCGTTTGAAGCGGTTCAACTTTCCTTGTCGGTGCCCCAGCAGATCGTTCATTTTATATGCATTTATCGCATCTGCCCTAGCAGGAAAAATAAACTTACTGATACTGTGTTTCATCGGGAGTTCCCGGATCTGCTGGATCATTGCAACACATTGGCTGGCACTTATATTGTAGTGGGGGATATGAACATTCACTTCGATCAGCCACAGAATCCCTCCACTGCTAAATTGATTGATCTTTTGAACTTATTTAGTCTTAAGCAATTAGTCGACCAACCGACTCATAATCGTGGACATATTATTGATTGGGTGCTACATAGGCCTCATGATTTTGTAGTTACCTCTACTTCAGTCACTCAAGAGCTTTCCTCAGACCACTTCTGTGTTGTTTGTGAGCTTAACGTTAATGCATCCTTTCCTCTCCTTCAGTCCAGGGATGTCCGCAGTTTGTGTACTATAAATAGGGATGCCTTTAAGCGTGATCTGAGTTTTGAAGTGTCCCCTTCCCTCTGCCCTACTTTGGAAACACTACACAGTGCATTGCGCACTGTGCTTGAACGGCATGCCCCCCTAACCCGCAGTATTGTTAGGTCAGCACGGTCAGCTCCCTGGTATGCAACCATAAGGGAGGAACTACGCAGTGCCAAGAAAGAGCGGCGTAGTGCGGAAAAGAAGTGGCTTAGGTCAGGTCTTGTTGTTTGAATGCAGATGTATTATGCTGCCAAGAAACGTGTGACCAAAATTGTTTGTCGAGCAAAGACTTTGTATTTTAGCAAAAAGATAATTATGGGTAAAACCGGCAAGCAGTTGTTCGATGTTTGTAGCAATCTCAGAGGGAGTAACAAAGGAATTGCTCTTCCTTCAGTGTATCCGTTGCCCCAGCAACCAGATATGTTCTGCAATTTCTTTACAAGCAAAGTTGCTGACATCCGCGCTGAGCTTGATTGTCTTGACATACCCCCCTTAGAATTGCCACCCTTTTATTGTGTTAGTTCACATTTCGAAATTTTTAAGCCGGTTTCAGAACAGGAGGTCAAACTTACTATTCTGGAGTCTAAGCCTACGTCATGTTCTTTGGACCCCATCCCCACCCCCCTGTTGGTTGAGTCGTTAGATCATTTGCTCCCAACGATAACCAACATAGTCAATGAAAGCTTGTCATCGGGCACTGTTCCATCTATTTGTAAGTCAGCTGTCATCAAACCATTGCTTAAGAAGCCTGGTCTGGATGAAAATAATTTTAAAAACTATAGACCTGTATCTAACTTATCATTTTTGTCTAGAGTCATTGAAAAACTAGTTCTAAAACAACTTTTTGCTTACTTAAATGACAACTCTCTTCTCAGTCCTAATCAATCAGCCTATAGACCTTTCCATAGCACTGAGACGGCTCTCTTGAAAGTCACCAATGACCTCTTGCTTGCATTGGACAGTGGTGATGTCTCCCTCCTGATCCTCTTGGACCTCAGTGCGGCCTTTGACACTGTCGACCATGAAACCCTTTACAAAACGCTTGAAAATTACTTTGGCATTTCTGGTTCTGTTTTGTCTTGGTTTAGGTCGTTCCTCTCCGATAGAATGCAGGCAGTCGCTGTCGATGGCTGTATCTCCAGCAGTGCTGACTTGGTGTATGGAGTGCCACAGGGGTCCGTTTTGGGCCCGGTTCTATTTACAATGTATACCAGGCCACTGCTCCTCTTGCTCGAGAGGCATGCTGTGGAGAGCCAGTCTTTCGCGGAAGATACGCAACTATACAAGCATACCCATCCCTCTCTTGTCGATTCAGCTGTCCGAACTTTGCAGGAGAGCATTGGTGATGTCAAGTCATGGATGACACTCAGCAAGTTGAAACTTAACGATGACAAAACGGAAGCACTTCTTATTCATGATCACAAATCATCCTCTAACTCAGCTCTCCCCACCTCATTTCAAGTAGGTAACTCAGACATACAGTTTACATACTCAACTAGGAATCTTGGTTATTTCTGTCTAACAACATGTCTCTAGATAAACATATATCTCACATTTGTCGCTATGCATACACTGCTATCCGTCAGATCAGCTCCATCCGCCACTACCTCACAGTTAGTGCAACAAAAACCTTAGTATGTGCTCTTGTTCTCTCTCGTCTTGACTACTGCAACTCTCTTCTGTCAGGCTCACCAAAACACTCTTTAGAAAGATTACAAAAGGTTCAAAACTCAGCTGCTAGGCTAGTTTTAAAGGCAAAAAAACGTGATCACGTCACACCACTACTTCATTCACTTCATTGGCTCCCTGTACAAGCACGGATTGATTATAAACTCTATGTTCTGTGCCACCACTTTTTCTCGAATTCCTGCCCTTCCTATCTAACCGAAATTCTCTCTGTCTATTCACCCCTTCGACAGCTTCGCTCCTCCGCAGACGGGCGTATTCTTTCTGTCCCTAAGACTCGCACAAAAACATACGGTGAAAGATCTTTCTCTTACTGTGCCCCCAAACAATGGAATTCTCTTCCACTACACATCAGAAATATATCAACCATCACAGCCTTCAACACTGCACTCAAAACACACCTCTTTAAACTTTACTATCCTGACTGATTCCCCCTCTGAAAGTTAAACGATGCTGCGGAGTGCCGTCCATGGCTTCATATGTAAATTGATATGGAATGGTTGGTTTTTAATTTATATTTTTTAAGTTCATTTTAATTTGTATGTACAGCGTGGTGAGCCCAGCCCTAGGCTGGGGTACCACGCTATAGAAAACTACCCATAATAATAATAATAATAATAATAATCTGACATGAACAGTGGGATTGCTATAGGGAACACGCTTGTATCTGACATGAACACTGATTTGAATGCATTTCAGATATTTTAAATTACTTATACTTTATACAAAGAAGAAAAACTGAAGACTTTTTTAAGTAGCTCCCATATGATAAAATTTACCTTTTAAAAAACTTTGGTAGTGAATTAATATCAGCCTTTTAAATTACTTTTGTGAGAAAAAGCATTTTGAAAATCGAAATATGTAAATTCTTGTTATAGAGCAGCATTTTTCAATACATTTTTTATGTTAATGAGTTATAAATTTGAGCCTCAAGTAAATATTAGGTAAGAAAAGGCCAGTGTCAGGAATAGTGGGAAAAACGATAATTGTGTAATTCAAACGTTTTTCCATCTTATTTGGAATCTCAATTTAAGTTAAAGTACTTTGAATTTCATGTAGCATTATGACAAGAACAACTATTGTCATACATATTTTTAATGTTCGTCTTATAAAATAGTTATTTGTGATATATTATTGAAAACAACGATAATTGCCGAATAAAGTTCCAGCTGGCAAATAGCAGTGTATGAAGGGGTTAAAAGGGCTGAAAATGTGCGAAACGAATCCCTTGCAACAAAAGAAAAACAATACGGAAAGCCATATCTAACTAGGAATCAATATTCTCCTGCAAGAAATGCAGTCGAGATTGTCATTCCAGGATTGGCCCTGTGAGCCCTCGTCGAAGTGTACATGGCTACTCTATTGTATCGCGAAGACTAACGGATGCCATATTATGATCATATAAATAAATAATTAATTTAAAAAAATATGTTCAAACTGTGTGAAGGAACTAGTGGAACTAATGATGTGGAAGCTTGAAATATATAGACATGAAAATAAAAATAGAACTTCTCTGCTAAAAGCCTTTTCCAGCAGGCGGGACAAAAGAAAAAACAAGAAATATAAAACAGTTAAAAAACTTAGGTGGTTGGATTCCAATATACATGGCATGTTATTTCCTAAAATTGGAAATATTCTGAAAGTATGTAAAAAAATACAGTAACTGAGGAGAGTATTTGATTAATTCCAAATGGGGATATTGTGCCGAGAATCTGAATGCAATTGTTTTCATTCCTAATGGACCATATTGAATTAGGAGCTATCCATCCGGTCCCCATAACCCTACAAGATCTTCTTACCAGCCCTCATCATAAAAAATTGTCGAACACTGTTACAGATAATGAAACCCCTTATTACAAATGAATAACTCTCTGATATGAATAGACGACCATACACATATGAATACTGCAAATCGATAAACTACCAGGATTCTGACAACACACTACAAGACAACTGCTGTACGAGATTTAACTTGAAAGTTCTTGCATTCGAGTTCACACATCTTATTTACACAATACACTTGTTTATTTTCACATCCTCTCTCCACCAATGCTAATCGACATAAAATAACCCCTACGACCGAGAACTCACGATTTCCATACCTCTACAGTAATTTTCTTAGAGATCTAAAATATGAAATGAATAGTTTTTTGTCTGTTCATTAGCGACTATTCGCTGTATATTTTTTTAGAATACTTCAATGTAAATTGTTGAATTCAGATTCTTCGACTAAGGTAAACTTAGCTTAATTTTTTGTGTGGTTTTCTTTTTTACAGGGTGGGAATCATATTCCAGGTACCTTGATGATTTGTAAGAATCAAAAACTTCAAAAACTTCCTGGAAACCACACATATTACAGGACCCACTGTTCTTTGGTGATACTCGTTGATGAGATTTTACCTGGAAAATATAATATGGAGTTGACAATGTACCCAAACGTCACAGACAGTGACACAGACGTGCAATTTGGTACAGATTATTTGATGGACATCAATTTAGGTAATTGCTTTCATCGGTTTTTTTTTGTTGTCTTTACAAGAATTCATATTGTACATCTTTTTATTTGTTATTTTATACTCATTATTCATTTAAAAGCATCCAATGGGCTCTGAAAGTTAAGGATTTTAACTTAATTCCAAGTAGATAATGATATGCGCATAAAATATACTTATTTCTAGAATGTCATCAGACTTTGTGATATAAGGTTTCCAATTTGCATTTCTAAAAATAGCAACAATGTAATTCGCATAACAACTCTACAAATTTAATAGATGTTTCTTTAAATGCAGTTTTTCCCTTATTCAAATTTTATTGTGATGTCTATAATGGCATGCTGTTAACTGATGAGATATCGAACTTGCTGTCTTGTGCTCATGTAACCTTTGACTTCAGCTGCTTACTTTTGGGATATTATAGTCTCTCATTTGTTCACACGGACTAGTGGAACTGATATCATTACCCCAAACACTGAATATCTTGATATAAGTTATAACGCTAAAAGTTTATTATACATCGTCAAAACCTGACGGAGTAATGTATACTATACACACAATTCAATTTTTAAACAAATCAACGTTCTCCCTTAACGATACATCTAGACTAAATCCTCAACACACAAAACAAACTACACTGTGAACATCATACAACGGTCATCAATCCAATATATCAACAACAAAACTAACGCGTCATTTCCCCTTACCCAAATACGTCATAACAAACTCACACAATAGATACAGCTACACATATAATCTCTAACTAAAATATTTTCCATATGAAACATAACAACAGTGATCTACACATAACAACAGTGATTCTCATACTCTTGACATTAACGTGTTGACTACGGGTGTTGATAAGACTAAAATACAATTAAAACGTCAATACTAAAGACACACTTGGTTACCTTGAACGTTTCAGAATACTTTAGTTCATTTTTAAAACAAATTTATACACGGTAAATGAAAAAGTAGCATTTGAAGCTGACATGTACTTTCATTTTTGGTCCGTTTTTTAAACTATTTCGTTAAATGTTTAAGAAAGAAGTATACTTAAATAAATGTTAGCAGTTCATCTGGCGTGTGATGATAGCAGGAATTATATCCCCAAGCTGTACTGTTCTTTTGAACCTTTGTTTCTAATCTGAAGTTAAAATATTCTCCTACATATTATTTCATAATATCTTGCATTTGTTTTAAAAATTTGAACTCGACAAAAAGATTTAGTTCTTGAAATTCTTGAAAAGCGTTGGTCTATTTAATTATTTAAATAACTCTTTCACGTATGAGTGGACTCCGATACTGCAGAAATATATTTAACAACCTATAAAATTTAAAGGATAGTGTAGTTTTATTTAGCGCATAAAATGTCTTGTTTGAATTATTTTGGTTGTAAATATGTATATTCTAATTAATATCCCACTTAACTAAAGGTCGGCTTTACAAAATAAATGAGTTCGAACACAAATGCAATGGAACCTCTCATTACGAGCATAATTTGTTCCAGAATCTTACTCGTTAAGCGAAACACTCGTTAAACGAAACAATTTTTCCCATACAAATCAATGTAAAATACGATAATGCGTTCCATGCTGAACAAATACCCATTTTTCAAAAAATTGTATTACCATTTAATCAAATAAAATTACTTATGATTTGTTAAGGAGTGTAACAACTTGGAATACAATTTAGATTTGAAACAAAACGTAAATAAAAATATTAATTTATGACAAATAATTAATACCTTTTAACTAGAAAACTGTCTAAAGACATTTGTTTTTGCCGACGCTTCAAAATTTGACGAAAATGTGTCACAGCATTATCATTGAATAAATTTGTAGCACGAATAGCCACCTCCTTATTAGGGTGGTGCTTCTCAATGTACGATGCAATAGTTTCCCACGCTTTCATCATTTCTCTTATTGCGCTAGAAGATTGCTGCTCTGCTACTTCCACCTCCATTAATGAGCTCTCCTCCATAATTTCTTGCTGTGAACACGATGCAACTCCATAAGCTCTTCGGTGGTCAACTCTTGACTGTGCTCTTTCACAAGCTCTTCAATATCGTTGTCCACCTCGAGTCCCATGATATTGGCCAATGACACAATCTCATTACTGTAGACTCCACAGGAACTGTTTCAAAATCACATTCAACAACACTCTCTGGCCAAAGATTTTTCCAAACAGAAGTGAATGTCGGGAAAAGTGACTTCCCCTTTCTGCGTCACTCGTTATGCGAAATGTCGCTCGTTAAGGGAGCAACTTCTTCACATTTTGTTTTGCTCGTTATGCGAATCACTCGTTCTGAGAGGTGTTCGTTATGAGAGGTTCCACTGTATTAGACTGTTCAGCATTTCGCACTCAAAGACATATGTACACCATCTAACGCTGTTTAAGACCATATCAGTCATAATGATATGAATCATACAAATCTCTCCTGTTACATCTATTCTTACATTACAGAACATCCTCGTCTTGTTACGGATTGTAAATATGTCATTGAAGAAGATACTGAAGTCACGTGTGTCTGTAAGAGATCTGACTCGAGCCCTATCCATGCATCAGTTGGCTGGATTGATGGCACTAATAACCCTATGTCAGTCACTAATGTTCTAACTTTCAACGCCAACAGAAAAAGACATAACAAGGGTAAGATTCACTCATTTATTTAATTTATACGTTAGCGTCAATAGGTTTCAACAAAGCAACTTTTCATAAGAACAATGAAGTGTCGTCATCCGTTTGCACTTTAGAATGTCAGCTTACTGGAGTGTGAAAGTACACCACTTTCATTTCATATTTGAACAATTAATTTCCCCAATGAAATTTTATTCAGTACAAATAACCGAAGCTTGACCTATTTAAATATACTTTTCAAAACGCATTTATCATTTTCACAAGTGTTTTCTGGAGTGGAACATAGACGCTACAGCAATGGGGGGGGGGGGGTGATATTTAAAATTTATTGGGGTGGATCCTTTTTTTTCTGAAATGTATAAAGCAAATTTCTATTCTAGTGACGATATATATTGACAGGACATATTTTAACTTTCCCTACTTAAAGTATTTATATAGGGTTTTCCCCATATTACCCTCCATCCCCATTACAAATATTTTCGATTTAAAAAGATTGTATTATGTCATTTAATATTTTATTCTCGTTAATTATAGTTTCATAGCTTTTCATTAATTTCATTACTGTAGTTAGCAACATTTATAAAATTTGCTTTATTAGAATCTCTTTAAAACCTACTACATAAAAATGCATTATTAGGATCTCTTTACAGTCTACTAATTAAAATTGCTTTCTTAGGATCCTTTTAAAACCTACTACAAACAATTGCTTTTTAGGATGCATTTACAGCATCCTACATAAAATTGCTTCATGTGGATCCCTTAACAACCTGCTACTTAAATTTCTTATTAGGATCCCTTTATAGCCTCCTAGATTAACTTTCCTTAGTTTGGATCCTTTAACAGCATGCTAATTAAATTTCTTTATTATGATCCCTTTACAGCCCAAATTTTTAACAGTCAAAGTCGATATTGTATAGATTTCAAAATTGAAAAGTAGTTATCGTAAAGGCACAATGTTGGCTTTATTTAAGTTTACTTTTCTATGTGCTTTGTTGGGACATGGACCATAACAATCTTAAACGGTATGCTTTTTATTCTTTACACTTAAAAACATTTTTTATTTCCCATTTTATAAGAAAAAAACGTTCTTCCATTCGAAAGAGATCTTTTTTAACATCAAGAATCAATTTGATCTAACTTTTTTCATTGAGAATTGATCTTATGGTATATCACAAGTTTTCAAAGCCTATTGATCGCATGACACATCACAAGTTATCATTGAGCATTGATCTAATGGTCTATAACAAGTTTTAATTGAGCATTGATCTTAATATATTACAAGTTTTCATGAAGCTACTTAAGTTGTTTATCTGTTTGAAACTGCAAATTTTATGAAAGTTGTTGATTGGACCTCGAGGCTTTGGAATCTTTCGAATAGGATAAAGTATTCTCAAAGTGAAGTTAATGTTAAATTGTCTTTCATAAACTAAAGAAAGGAGAGATACATAACATTTGTTAAGCTAAACATCATACTCGAAACGCTGGGATGGAGGAATGAAAATAAAAACTAAAAATAATTAACTGTCATTTATGTATAACTAATAATTTTTCAGGTTTCTACTGCGTAGCACAAAATACTTTAGGTTTGAAAATTGCAAAGAGATTCTACTCCCCTATAATAATAAGTAAGTATGTGTCTAGAGGGGAAAATTTGAGCGTCCATTTATGTCGTTTTATGAAAATTGACGTATATAGTTACACATACAGATATAAAGAGAGTATCCAAAATAGATATCACCAATTAAAATACAAAATGTATGAAGGTTTTTTTAATTTTTAGTAAATGAACAATTTAAAAAGGATAAAAATATTTTTTTTATGATCCCCCTAAATGTCAATTCCATTACAGGTAAGTCACACATTTTGACTTGTACAAAGGCCGAGAAAGACGGTACATTTACAGTGACGTGTACAGCTGACGGAATAATTCCCTTCGGACTATGTGAAGTAAACTTTAATGACGTTAGTAATTTATTCAAGTTAATTTTTTCGTCTTTGATAAAAATGCCTTTTAAAAAATGCTTTTAAAACAAATTTATGACAGCTATTATTCTCTTTCTTCATCTAATTTAGAAATCACTGATATTTGTACAACACATTTTGTGTACTTGTTTTATCTTATAGAAACGCCTCGTGTCTGTTTCAATATGTTCGTTTTATGACATTCTCCATTTTTTATTCAAATTAATCCACTTAGAAAATAAAGTTACTGTTTTTTCTAAACTTATGCTCTTTAGCCTATTCAAGTAGTTGGTTAAATTTCAAAATACTTACAGACTATTGTCTAAAAAACAATGGGTTCTAGAACTAAATGTGTTTAGTTAGTTGCTAGCGATATTCATTGTGTGATTTCTTTCTTTAAATAAAAGAATAAGAAATTGTGGGTAAATAATTGTTTTTTTTAATTTATTTTTGAAATGCATTGTCAAATTAAAAGGAAAATAGCTGATTTTAAACGAAATATTGCTGTGTCAAATTTTTAATTCGAAATAAATAAATATATACATAAATGAATATAGTAAGAGTATACAATTTTTTTACATATTAAATCATTAAATTTTATTATATTTGATTTTTTTCCATGTTCGTTTCAAAATTTAAATGTCAACTGCTGTTAATACTGAAATGTTTTACAGAGATGGCAGGTGGTTTTAAATGTCTCGAAGGCTGATAATGGCAAGGAAAATCAGGATGATGATACCCTCCACTGGTCCTCGTGTGAGTTTAATATAACCAGACGTGATATCAGACAGGGGCAAAATGAGATACTAATTTCCATGTACTCAAATGTCACTGGTTATGACAGCGACAAACAATTCGGTGCAAACCAATCAATTTTTATTAACATAGGTGAGTAGATAGTTTAATATGTCTGACAACATACAAATCATTTAATGAAGAAACATAATGCCTAGACATTAATAAAATTGTTAGAGATCACAAAACATAATTTTGTTGTGAAGAATGTATATGTCTTATAGTTGTGGAAGTTATAGAGTGTACACTGAGAATAAATATTATCTTCAATTATTAAAATCATAAACAAAAGAGCAAAGTTTAGTGAGCGCATAGAGATTTTAATAATAAGTCAAATGTCCGTGTTTAAATCGAAATGTAACTTACTATGATATGTTGTTGTTTTTTCTATTTTTGTTTTTTCTTTGTTGAAATAGTACATACACTGTCGTTTGATGTTTGCCCCCATTCATCAATACAAAATAGTGAAAGATTAAGAAGTTCGCCCAAGACAGTAGTCTTCAATTAATAATTTAAATTTTGGATGGTCCAATGAACTAGTAATATCAAGTCGTTATCAAATTTGTTAATTCGTTATTTAATAAATTTTGTATAGTGTATCGATTTTCTTCGTTAAATGTAGCTATTCATTTACACCAAATGTCTCTGGTTTTCTAGATCACGCTATCAAAGGTATGGACGAGTTAAGGGATTTATCTTTTAACTTTTTGGCCTTCGTATATGTTGTTATGGGTAACGTTCTGATCTTCGTGATGTTTCTTGGAATTTGGTGGTGTAAACAAATAGGTAATGTTATTTTAATTTAAAAAGTAATTATTTATTTCTTGGTAATTATTTTATCTTTTCAAGGTATTTATTATTTTACATTAATCAAACAAATACTTGTTTTTCGCTACTTAAGTCATGGGTATAAAATCATTGTAATGTCTCCTGCTGAGGTAGGCCTTTTCTATAATTTGTTTACACTATATTTTAAAAGTCTTTGGCGACATATAATCTAATGTGTGTACATCTTATATAATCTAGTTTGTGCACATCTTATATAATCTAGTTTGGGCACATCTTTTACAATCTAGTCTGTGCACATTTTTATAATCTTGTTTGTGCACATCATGTATCATCTAGTTTGTGCACATCTTTTATAATATAGTTTGTGCACATGACTTATTGCTGGTATTCAAAAATAAATTGCATGAAATAATAAAACACCTTTCGTTAAAATGTTATTTTTAAACACTTTTCTTTTCATTTGGGCAGTGAGTCAGTCGTTAAATTAGTTGAATCCCACCACTGCTGTAACTGAACATAAACCAATCAAATATAAATATGCTCTACTTACATTTTTGAAATAGATTAAGAGTACAATAGTTGGGTATGTTTACAGAAAACAAGAGACCAGACAATGACTATGACGAGATCAATCATGAAGTCACTGAAGCTGAACTTGCTGATTATCAAAGATGCAATGGCTACAGAACTGTTGGTGAAAAATCTCAAGATGATATCACGGAAATCGAATTACATGCAGAGTATCCAAAATATGAAACTATTGCGCAGTGGGTTACACAAACGTAAATATTGTAGAATATGTTTTAAATGATTAGTCAAGTATTGAATGGCACAGTGAATGATGTAAATAAGGGTAGAAGTATTAATATATTAATTAATGTTTAAAAACATAATATAATTACTTTGAAATCGGGCAATACCGTAAAAGGCTGTGACTTTGCCTATATTTTGCATTTTTGAATATATTTCAACATTTTAAATGATCTAAAAACCAACACAAAGATTATAATATACAGAGTGGATACCTGCACTTTAAAGGTGCTAATGTACATAGTGGGTACATGCACTTTAAAGGTGCTAATATACAGAGTGAGTACCTGCACTTAAAAGGTGCTAATGTACCGAGTAGGTACCTGGACTTTAAAGGTGTTAAATTACAGAGTGGGGACCTGCATTTTAAAGGTGCTAATGTACAGAGTGGGAACCTGCACTTTAAAGGTGCTAATGTACCGAGTAGGTACCTGCACTTTAAAGGTGTTAAATTACAGAGTGGGGACCTGCATTTTAAAGGTGCTAATGTACAGAGTGGTTACCTGCATGTTGTTGTTGTAGTTGAATGAAGTCATAGTTTTATCAGGTTAACTTGATTTAGAAGGTTTAATATATGAAAAGTAGTGATAAATGTTGATGAGGCAAATTTGAAGAAAAAAACATTTTATATTTTATTTAGAAAAAAACACATTTTTAAATAAAATTATTTATTACAAAACTATGGGTAGAATAAGTGTTCAAATTTAATATATTATTTTTTTATACTTTTCATTGCATTAAAGCACATTTTTATCTATGTATCTATTTTTCTTTTAATTATTTGTGTGTGTGTTTGTGTGTGTGTGCGTGTGTGTGTGTTTGTTTGTTTGTTTGTTTCAACGCGTCCATATGCAATTCGATATAATGACCTGCTAGCTAGCAATACGATCAGCTAAGTTTACCTTTTGGTGGTGTAACTTTGCTATTTATGCTTCTTGGTCGAAACATCCGTTGTTTGGTTTTATGATCTTTCAGATTTTTTGTAATATTTCATATCACTTCAACCTGAAAGCAGTACGTCACAAAATACACCTGACTTTTAAGACATCTTTGATTTGTTTCTACATTTTAAAAAAAAATAAGGCAGTGAGCTTTACAACTTATTTTGACATAAAAAAAACTAAGGCAGTGAAACTTACAACTTATTTGGACATAAAAAATTAAAACGGTTAAATAATAAACAAATAAAGTGAAAAAAAAGCAATCTAATTACATTTGTTTGTGTGCTTCAATCCTCGTTTGTTTGTTTGGGTTTCTTTTTTCATTGTATGATGAGGCCTCCAAAACGTGTGCAGTGGTGCAGCTTGGTTTGGTACTGGTCGTTGCGGGCAATGCTTCTTGCCGCCTCTTTCCAAGAAATTAACTCTACAAATGCCGCTGCTTAATAGATACAGAAATAAAGTGCCGAAAGGGGTTGACCGCCCCCCTTGTGCCCCCCTTCCTAAGCCACTAGTTTTGTATGTTTGAAAAAAATAACTTTTAAATGATTTAATTTAACATTTTTAGGGCGTAAATTTTAAAATTTCTTCTTTCCGATTTTCCCGTGAGGCGTAGTATGGTGAGACCGTCGGCCATTAGCCGTAAAATGTGAGGCCACTGGTGGTTCATGTTGGGAAGTTTAATTATATGGTGTCCTTAAAACATAAACGATCTGCTGACGGCGAGGTCTTATCCTGGCCCTGAAACCAGAGGTCCTGCTATTGTAAGCTTGTGTAAAGCTGGTTTTTTCAAACACATTCTGACTTCTGACCAGATGACCAAACCAATTCATTTTTTTTTTGTTGGGCCATTTACTGGCTGATTGGTATGGCACCAGCCATTTCATGTTTTCTTGTTCAAATTGAGGTCCATTTTCATTTTACTAGCTGCTTGCCTTCTACCTGCCATCTTCCATCTGAAGATTCATTTTTAAGACACTTTTAAGTAACTTTGAGAATAAAGACAGTGTTGATAAACTTTCATAAATTGGATATGATGAACATCAATATCTCAAACGAATCAACACAAATTTCTATATGTCTATGTTATGCCCACTCTGGTGTTTAATGAATTTGAATAAGCTTGTGGTCTAGGGGAATTTGTTTAGGGGCTAACACTGGTTTATTTTAGACACACTACTGGCTAAAACGAAAACAACCAGGGCGGAAATATAAATGTACTTTATTACATTGAATAAAAATATGAAAAAAGATATAGAAAAATCTACATATAAAGAGATGAATAGTAGTTATAATACTAACAAAATCTAATTCTCACAGTAATATAGCGAGTACTAACACACAATTCTAAGTTCATGAAAAAAACATGACATTTCATATGTGCCGGTACCTGATGTGGATTATATTACTGCTAACTATTGGAGGACCCTATCAAGTAGCCTACTAGGCAAATTGCCACGGAATGCTAGCTTTGCAACGCGTCTCTGAGAGTCTCTAACTGTAGGGAACAACAAACCAGTCTTCTTCTTATTCTATTTAAATTAACGGCCCACGATAAATGTATTGATCATTCTGGCTCTTATGTGCCAGGTGTTGAAGGGGATATATCACAGGTTTCAACGGTTACTTAGTGACGGTATCATAAACTGGGGGTTGGAAGGTCTGAGGCAATAGACGCAAATGTTTTAAGTGTTTTTATAAAGATTCATTCGCGTGGTCTAAATATAGACCAAGGTCAGCTCTGAAGGCTTGCCTGGCACCTTATTTATCAAACAACTGATCCCTCTTACTGGAATGTGATACGCAGGCAAGGCCAGGTCAGTGTGGTCAAGAGACAAAATTGCGTCATCACTAATTAGCATCTTATTTTCATATACATGTTTCAATTTTGACGATTTTGCCTGTTCGTTTAACTTGAAGGCTTTCATTTTAAAATTCTCGTACGAAATATTAACCCAAAAAATTATCAATTAAAGCTTAGTATTTTTTCTTTAAATGTTATCTTCTTTCTGTGATTAATATGAAAGTAATTGAAAAAATTATGATAATTCCTTTTCTTGCTGAGCTGTATTGTGACATATATAAACACATTAAAATGTCTATTTTCTTTGTATCTTATTTTATATTTATAATTTTATATTAAGTGTTATTTGTGTTACGTCTATCTTTTGGTTTTAGGCGTATCTTTTGGTTTTAGGCCCAACTTTTGGTTTTAGGCCTATCTTTTGGTTTTAAGGCAAACTTATGGTTTTAGGCCTGACTTTTAGTTTTAGAACAATCTTGTCAAATGTGAACTGATTAATTTTATTTAAAAAAGGAAAGGATGTAAGTCAGGTTTTTCAAATACTGGCAAAAATGCTTAGGCGCTTTTAAAGTTATTTCATATCAGATGTATTTTAATATTTATGTGATATTGATATCAGAAAATCATAAAAAAATATCTTTATATCTAACACTTCTTGTTATATTGTGATATAGTAAACTTTAATTGTACCCGGTATACTTGACTTAAAGATACTGTGCACTAGGAGACTAATAATGCATCAAAATTATAATGCAAAGTAGAAATCACTTTTTGCCATAGACCCTGAGTTTAAGGATTACTGGACATTTTTTCAAAAGTAATTTGTTTCATTGAACATTTTTTGTTTGAAATTTGTTCGAGTGGAAGCTAATGACTTTATTAATTAGTACAGAACAAAGCAAAAAAACATATTAAGTTTGACATAATATTTATGTATTTATATTTACTGCATATTAAAAAATCAAAAGGAAGAAAAAAAAGATTCATAGTACACATTTCATAGTTCATTAGCATTTTCAAAACGTATTTCTGTGTTCATCTCACATATTAACACAGAGAGTTAATTAACTTACATTTTCTACCTAAAGTTAGGCCTGCACTAATAGTTTGTTAATTAACTAGTGAAGAGAGCATAATTTTATGGACCCTGGTTTTATTGCGGACACTTTACTGAGAAAATAATTCTTAATCTTTAATCAATAAATGATTTCAATTCAGACAAATTTGTAATGTTTTCGTTAATTTAAATATTTAAAGAACATTTGTATGGCAATTTATATGTTATTAATAAGCGAACTCTGCTGGAATGTGTTTCTGTATTATTCTCCTTGCCTTAAGCAACACTTACCCATTTCATTGCATAGGTTTCTTTACGACGGCTGTGTTGTTTTCTATGTTTTGTCATTTATTTGAGTGTAACATGGATTTTTACACGTAGAATGTGTAAATTATTTTCTGCCTAACAAAATATCTGTTTAAAAAAGTGTTGAAATATAAAAGAAAATAAATTACAAATGTAATTTAACAAGGATGTAAATGTAATAACTTTCTTTAAATTTAAGGTTTAGGAACTAGGGACAAATGTAAATTTTTGTTTTGCAGACAACTTAAATTTTCTTTATCTGTAATTAAACTCTCATCTCTCATAACTATCACTTTAGAAACATCATGACCAACGAGATTGTATTGCTCAGCACAGGTAATATTCCTTTGCAGCAGGAGTTGTCTCTTGACCTGTTAACAAAAAAAAAAAACATTTTTTTTATATAATCTTTCCTAATCCACTAATTAAGAACTCATCTCTTTATGTCTGTATAAATAATAATAAAATCTGCTCAAGCATCTTAAAAAATTAACTTTTAAATATCTATTTTTAGTACAGTACCTCAAATGACTAATTTAATAACTGAACTTTTTCAATCATGTAAAAAATACAAGCAACCAATGTCAATAAAAAATTATGTTGCTGAGTAAGCAATTTGTCATTAAGACAATGTATTAGGGACTGCATTCAAGTCCTGTAAGGTAAATAAGCAGTTTAAAAAGATATGTTTTTGGGCAGTTTTTTTTCAAGCCTAAACATATCTCCTCCACTATTTATTTAATTTTTCATCAAATCATTACTACTTGTATAGACTTTTTTATGGGGATTAAACAGCTAATTTTAACGTGCAAGCGTGTCTGCCAGAAATTTTAACTGCACATGCCATCTTTGTAAATTTTAACTGTCAGGTATAAACTGGTATATTAACTAAATGAAACTGTTTATAACCTGAGCTACAGTGAGATCATCACCATGCACATCTGTAATGTCCACTCTAGTTTCTTTTGTACTTCGCTCCCCCGGAAAAAGAACTTTTTTTATAAAGCTGCCACCGACAGCCTCTGGAAGAAGATACATTTTTAATATTATTGTTCATTCATTTAATGAACTGTTTATATCTGAATGTTCATTCATTTAATGAACTGCTTATATCTGAATGTTCATTCATTTAATGAACTGCTTATATCTGAATGTTCATTCATTTAATGAACTGCTTATTTCTGAATGTTCATTCATTTAATGAACTGCTTATATCTGAATGGTCATTCATTTAATGAACTGCTTATATCTGAATGTTCATTCATTTAATGACTTCTTTTACAGTTGAAGATTTAATTGATGCTGCTGCAGATTTTAATTGTGGAGCTACAGGTGTGAAAAATTCATTCATTACTCAGTTAAGATAAATGTCATTATTTTGAGGAGCAAAGTAGGTTTATTTTTTTTTAAAATAAACTATCTATATTTACTACTTACTAACAAAAATATATTTTATTAAACTTAATATGATTGGACACAAAATATTTCTTGTTAGTAATTAATCAATTTTTAACACAAGCATTCAATCCTATAAAATTGTCTTCACGTGGAAGACAATACAACACTGACAGCTCCATCAGATGGGTAGCATCTCAACATATATTAACATTTGTAAAATTAATTTTAAAATCTATGCAAATTTTTCTATTCTTAAAATTCTTTCTGTTTATTAAAATCTGTTCATTGATGAAGAACAGGAAAGAAATTTTAATGGAGGTCCATTTTGGCAAATTTTTAAGAAACCAACGGTAATTTAATCATGGAAGTAAATCATTGTTTGCAAATGATGTCATTCTTTAAATAAATACTTAATTTTTTGTTTTCATTAAATCTAAACTCTTTAAATAAATAAATTCCAGAGACAAGTCTGTGTATCCATACTGATTTAAATGAACATACCGAAGGTAGTCATCTGAAATATAAAAAAAAATGATAATTAAATAAACATTAAAATTTAAATATTTTAAAGATCTAGAAGGCAATTTATATGTTTTTAAATATACTTGATGTCAAAATCTATTTTATCTTAATCACAATTACAGAATATTTCAGACATTGTGTGTATATATAAACTTACTATTGGCACTATTGCGATTTTCAACACCAGTAGTACTGGCAGTACCAGATATTCATTACAAATTACATTTTTTTTTAAACATAAAGTCAATAAAGTGTATACAGGTACCTAGTTAGATATGTCATGATGATCCTATACTTAATCAGGCCAAGTTAAAGTAGTTGTTTGTGGTTAAGATTTTTCTAATTTATTATTTTTAATTAATGATATAATTGATAATCAACGTACTTGGCCTAAATATTGTATCAATTAGTTACACGACAAAAAAACAACTAAATACAATTAATTTATTTCTATACCAGTAGTAGTCATACTCATACTCCTTCACTACTACTACTAATAGTACTAATACGTGAAGTGAAAGCAGTCATTTAATTTTAATTAAATTATTTTTTTATATATAATTAAAACAATTGTATTTATAATTTATATAAAATAAAAAAATAACTGTAGGTAAGTTTAAGTTACACAATAATATCGGTATTTAATCACTACAACATGATCGTGCTACATATTTACCTCAAATGGCATTTATCGAATGTTTATAAACCATAACTTAGTAGACCATAATATAGTAAAATAACGAATTATATCAAATCTTGTTTAACCATACGTTTACTGCTGAGGTAAATTTAATACGCCTCAGTTAAAACTATTTTAACTGCCCTCGACTTCAATCTACGCTGTTAAAATGCGGCAAAAGATTGAGGCTTTTTAAACTCGGATTGAAATTAGAAATCTTGAAATATTTTTATAATAGAAAATTATTTAAAGACAAGCTGTAAAAGTTAAATAATAATAAATATTTGATTGAAAGACACATTTTTAATTTTATGTTTGAAAACTTTGACTTATCATCAATATATATTTATGGTTTGCAATAAAATATCATTTACACGAATTAAACTTAATAATAAAATTTGGACTATCAGAATGGTGTATCTTGAATTATTTTAAAGAGATAATTGAAATTGTGTTTGCAAAATAACAGTTATCTAAAGTGTTTTTTTACATTAATATTTCGTATACAGAGGGTGCGGAGAAGGCGGTTGACCTCATGGGACACTATTTTGGGGCTAGTATTTTCTGCCCATCTCTAATAGTTATATGCCTTTTGTTTAAGGTTTATTCTGTATGCAAGAAAGTATTTGTGAAATACAGTTGGCAAAGTGAATGACCACCCTAATATCGCAATTGTAATGTTTAAATTACTTCACTGCCTTAACAATATTTTAAAAATTTAATATATAAAAAGAATAATGGCCATTTCATTCAAAAGCCAAATAAATCATAGCCACTCTCAAATGCGGCCTTTGGTGAGCTACCTCAAACGTGTGATAAACGTAAGTGTCTTAGGTTTACCGCCGCGAAAATAAATCCTCTTTACGGTTGATTGGTTTTAAATCTCTCGTTCATAGCAAAAAATAATAATAATTCGGGAAATCCCATAGAAATTGGTAAAATGAAATAGAAAATACATATACTAAATCAAAACAAATAAGGGTTGAAAATTTTAAGTGTTACCGGTACAAAATTCATTAGGTCTGAATGTAATTATTTAATTTAGTATGTATACGGATAAAAAGCAAAAAATTAAAATGATCCTTCTAACTTTCTTTCTTAATATTAATTCGCAAATTTTAGCTTTTTGCAAAATGACCTGACCTAAGCCTAAAGCCTACTAAGGTCAAGGTTAAGTAATCTAATGAAACAGAAAATATAGACCAGTTGTTATTTACCGTTAGTTGAAACCTATTTCAGAAATCGATTATCCGAAATGACAAGTTGAGTTTTTTTATTAATTAATAATGACGGGTTTTATTGCAGAAATCGTCAGGCTAGTTTGACCAGGCTGCGCATGCGTGAAAAAAGCAGCACGGTGTTTAGATGGATTACCCATTTAAGTTGTGCTGATCTTTTTTAGACAACCAGAAGTGGAGACGTGCTGACAAAGGAAGGTTCATAATTCAATCAGATAGAGATTTCCTCTAGATCACTAAATAGTTTCCATTTGTCTAATCCTGTGACCAGACGTGTGAGGCCAAAACACGATGTGAACAGAATTTTGGGGCTAAAAATTGAAAGGACCAATTTTGTGGGGCCGAGAAAATTGTTTCCGAGAAGCACTATGACCAGAATTGTTGGGACGAAAATTTTAAAAGACCACTATAAGTGGACCGAAAATGTAATGGGGCCAGAAGTGTGGTGCCAAGAATTCATGTGACAAGAAGCGTAGTACCAACGAGTGATGTAAACATAAATGTGGGGACAAAAAGTTGTGAGACAAGTAGTGTGGTGCCAAGAAGTGGTGAAACAAGAAGTCATCTGAAAGGAAGTGCAGTGTCAAGAAGCCATGTGACCAGAAGTGGGGGGGGGGGGCAGAAAAAATACATATTTATACCGAGCAATATATATGTTATTGTAAATTAAACAATTAACATTTTATTTATAATTTTTTTTTAATTCAACTTTGAAATATCATTTCAAATAGATTATTAAATTTTCCTGGGTAAAAATGTAAATACTTTTTCCGCAGAAAAATTCCATCACTTTGGATTAAAAATATTTATTTTATTCACATTTTGATTGCATTTTCTACTCTTTTTAGAGCAGTAGCTAATTAAGTCTTAAGCACAGCCTTTGCATTTAAAAACACAATTAAAAGGATATCTATATAATCTTTACACGTTGTTGTTGGTGAGTTTGGTGCTAAACAGTCAGATCACGTTATTGTAGGTGAGGTTGTTAGTTGTTGTTTTTTTATTTGTGTAAAATGTAAGACTTTATTGAAATAGTTGTTAATGTGTTAACAAAATTTCGCAAGATTTTCCTCACAATATTTCAGTATTTTATTGTAGTCTATATCAGTTCTCACCAAAGTTGTGGTCCTAGGAGAGGTACATGTTCAGGAGCACTACGTTGCCTTTCCGCACATCACAAATATTTATATATAGGTAAAAATAAAATATGATCAATATATCTGGCACCGGTTCTTGTTGCAATTTTGACACTTACTACCTTTAACTGGTGCAATTTTGACACTTACCCACCTATAAATGGTGCATGTTTGACACTTGCCACCTTTAACTGGTGCAATTTTGACACTTACTAACCTATAAATGATGCAATATTGACAATTGCCCACAAATAACTTGTGCAATATTGACTCTTGCCCACCTATCCCTGATGTAATTTCGATACTTGTCCATTGAACCGTCATACTTAAAATTTAGGGAAACGCTGGCCTAGATTACCCTAACGGTAATTTATCACTATTATTAAAATTAATAATCTTTTTTAAAAAAATATTTTAAATATTTTTAATTCAATTATGGTTTAGTCAAAGAGTTTTCAAATAAAAGTTTTTTTTTTTCGTTTCCTCCAAGGTAGCGGTTCTCAGTCTGTAGGTCGCGACCCCTTTGGGGTTTGAACGATCCTTATACATGAGTCGTCTAAACCCATCGAAAAACACATATTTATACAGTGGCAATGAAAATAATGTTATGGTTGGGGGGTCACCACAACATGGGGAACTGTATTAAAGTGTCGCGGCATTATGAAGGTTGAGTACCACAGCTCTAAGGGGATACGAGTTCACGCATGTCTCAGTCAAGTCTTTCAGCTGTCTTCCCATACGTTATGCTGGAAGTGTCTGTGTCTGCACTATCTTAATTGTTATTTGCTTCTATAAACGAAAAGGTTTGTAGCATTTAACAAAGTCGTTTAACAAAATATTTTAAAACTATAAACAGATAAAATTTCCGGTTTTCGGTAAATACTTCAAGTAAATGTTAATGACCTTTTATACGTGTAGACGCATATAGTTTTAGGAAAAGTTACATATTTGTAACATTACTACTGCGCATATATAAAGAGATTTTGGCCTACTACTGTCAGTAAATGGAAACACTAAATGAGTTGATGAAAACATAATCACTGCTTCCTCTTCACTTTTATCGTAACACTTATGTCAGTTGCCAATCCACGGTGTCCTGAATGATTCTAGATGAAACCACAAAACGCACTCGAATGTACGTTATTTCCAACAAAAAATATGCCTTCCTACGACTAAATAACTGTCGCTTGGTTGTTCAGTAGTTTTAGGCTTGCTGTTTTGAAGTAAGTTTGAAATGAAACGTATACTTGCAAATATAAACACAATATCATTGAAATATCTGGGTAGCCACTGTGTGACATTGGCTGGGTTGAAAAAATGAACTAACAAAAACATGATGTAACACAACATAAAATGTATGGAAGTAACATGGATTACTCTCAAAACTAAATGTTTCCATTATTGGCTTTTTTATGTTGGTAATGTAACAGTATAACTTTGTGCATGCTAATTTTAGGTTATGTAGAATCAGGGGAGACAATAATAAATGGCTGCACCTATAGGTACACGGGTACCAGAATTGAGAGGGTGGGATTAAAAAACTATTAAAAATAGTATTGTTGGGTTCGTAAGACAAAATGAGGTATCAAATGAAAGATAATTGAATGTACTATACGATTGCAAAACTTAATTCTTCATTTTAACTAAAATAAACTTCTACAAATGACATCCGAATAGCATTAGTCAAAATGGACCCGTACAAGCAGCGCCGCCATTCGCACCCGGGTACCATTAAGCTCAATGCTATTCGGATGTCATTTGTTCTAGTTTATTTTAGTAAAACTGAAGAATTAAGATTTCAAACGTATAGTACATTCAATTATCTTTCATTTGATACCTCATTTGGTCTCACAAACAATGCAATAATATTTTAAATCGATTTTTAACCACAGCCTCTCAATTCTGGTACCCGTGTACCTATAGCCACTTCGATAATAAATAGATGTAACGGACGATTTGTGGCAGCCATGTTGGAAGAGGTCGTGCTATGTTTTTGTGCTACAATAAATTGTGTGATAATTTGAGGACGATAGTAAAGATAATTAAATTCACACAGAAGTGAACATTTATGTACATCATGTACTATAAGTGAGTTGTTAATTTCTGATGTATATTCATTTTAATTGAAATAAAGCGTCAGTGACTATTTATATCAAGTGACTCAATTATTCATTTTAGCGTTGGTGATATTTGATGTGACAGTGACAGTTATTCCGTTATCATAGACTCGGTTAATCATCACCACCGTATTACCAGCAACAGGGAGAACGGTTGCAGGTAACAATTCACATTAAGCAATCTAATTTTTGAGGACAAATAAAATATATCTTACTTTATTTGTATTTCGACCTTATATTTTGAAACTGTTAATTCTAATTGGCCCTTTTTTTATCTAGCTTCTAGGAACATATTAGATATTTGTGTGACGTGTTCAGATACACACAAACAAATCGAATTATGTCGTCATCAATGGCGGCTATATCCTAGCTGTCCAGGGAGAGGATCAAGGAGGAGAGGATCAGATGAGTGCAGGTTTGAAGTAGTCAGCCGTGCTTAAGATGGCATTGATGATGAGGTTGTGGCACAGACACACCATGCGGTCCAAGCTGGACTCTGTGATGCTGGTACTGAGTACAACGACACGGATTATGACGTCACATTGGTGTCAATGGTGAACACGACTCTTGTTGTGTTTTTCATTATACAATGTCGGTGACGTATATGTTTCTATGATTAATCAAGCAGTTGATAATAAGCTGACTAAAGAAAGCTATGAAGTAGTTGATGATAAGCTGACTAATGAAAGCTATGAAGCAGTTGATGATAAGCTGACTAATGAAAGACATGAAGTAGTTGATGATAAGCTGACTAATGAAAGCTATGAAGCAGTTGATGATAAGCTAACTAATGAAAGATATGAAGCATCTTATGATAAGCTAACTAATAAAACGGCTGAATATATGCTGTAGCTGATGCATAATTAAAAAAATTCTTGAACCTTCCGTGTTGCGGTAATGGCCATTTTAAAAACGATTAAATAACAGTAACAAATAAAGAAACCCACAAAAAAATGTGTTTTAATATATTTATTGAAAATGTCATTAAATGTATTCTTACGTAGGAAACCATTTTAGTTTACTTTTAAGTTCATTTATAAATATGTTTAAGTCGGTGCATTTTAAAGACTATACATTAAAATTTATAAATAGCTTCAGAATTGTTTAATTTGTGATAAAAAAAAATGTTCAAAGTCTCAATATAACCTGTCAATGTAATTGACTACTTTGTAAATTATAATACAGTATACATTTTTGTAATGATTCAAATAAATTAAATTGTGTATCTAAATCCAAACTTTTTCTATAGCTTTTTTTTAAACAGTTCATGATAATGTAGAATTAAAGTAGCTGAACTAATCATTGTGGGACGAGAAGAAGTCAAAGTAAAAATAAATTGCAACTTTCCCTTTTAGTCTGCATTATTCAAATATTCGAGATAAAGAATTTACCATCCAATGATTAAAATAAGTAATACGTCAGCTACTTAAGTTATTGATTTATTTAGATCTGGCCTCTATATAAACATAACCATTGGTCAGGTATTCAAAATAATCTGTTACTGGCTTATCGCTCTCCATCTTTGATTCGCTACCATCGCTGAGCCGTCCATTCAGTTGGAAGTCTTCATGATTCCCAATACGAATCAAATCGTGTTTACATATTTCCTCCCTCACCTGAAAAATGACAGAACTTGCTTAAGACATTAAACTTGCCCAGATAAATTATATTATTAATGAAGAAATCATTGTCAGCGGTGACGTAATCAACTTAAATTGTACGCACTAACACTCTTATTTGTGTATTAGACACTCGTGCAAATAAACATATTTGGGTACGCGTTAGTCTGATAAAAGAGAAAATCTAAGTCAATGTTAATACAGTGGACCCTCAATATTCGTACATGTCGTTATTCGTCTTTTTCATATAAATATTTGTTTGATATCCGCCATAAAATCTGATATTCGTGGCACCTATCCCGTGGGTAGATCCGTCTTCGTCGTTGATTCGGAGAACTGCATGTACTTTATTTCTTTTTAATATTTAAGAGTTTTTCATATGAGCATGGTGTTCATGTGACCATGATGTTCATGTCACCATGATGTTCATGTCACCATGATGTTCATGTCACCATGATGTTCATGTCACCATGATGTTCATGTCACCATGATGTTCATGTCACCATGATGTTCATGTGACCATGATGTTCATGAGGTTCATGTGACCATGATGTTCATGTGACCATGATGTTCATTTGACCATGATGTTTATTGAACCATGATGTTCATGTGACCATGATGTTCATGTGACCATGATGTTCATGTGACCATGATGTTCGTGTGACCATGATGTTCGTGTGACCATGATGTTCATTTAACCATGATGTTCATGTAACCATGATGTTTATGTGACCATAGTGTTCTGGAACCAATGGTTATTTGTTTTGTTTTTTATTTTTAAAAAATGTGTTCTAACTTTAGATTTGAGTCCCGCGTTTATTGTTGTAAATTGTTTACAGTGAGGCAAATTTCAGACATTTTCCATAATGGAAAATAGTCTCTAGAAATAGCCAAACAATAGCCTTTACCTCTATGAAATAAAATCTATTTACAACAATCATTGTTTTGTTTTTCCCTACCTCTTATAGAACAATGGACCTTCGTTACTATGGGAACTCACACTGACCACTTATGTCTTTGTTATTTTGTGGTTTGAGGGGTGGGGTAGGGGGAAAGTGATTCTCAAATGAAAGAAAGTTTCTGGTTAAAATTTTATTGACATATTTGTGTAGGCCTGCAGTATACTTGAGACATCGCGGCGACTAAATCTCTGTCACAACGAAAATTTATTAGTAACTAGGGGTTAACATCTCAGTAAAATTTATTTGCAATAATTTCCTGGATTATTTTCTGGTGTAAATTATTTATGATAATTTTGTATCTATTTATTTTTATCTCTTTGAAAAGATTGGCTGACTTCAGAGTTGGGAACGGGCTAAAACCATTTTAAATTAATTCCAATTTATAAAAATTCGTTTAATATTCATCCTATTTTTTTATTTGTCCTTTTCATATGCGCCCTTTTTTATATTCGTCCTTCCATCGGGAACGGATTAATGACGAATGTGGAGGGTCCACTGTGGTACGATTCTATGTCAATGTTGATATCAAACCTTAGATACTGTATAATCATCTCCATGTTCATCACGAAATGTAATAACAACTTTTTGTTGCTGGTTTTGTGGTGTCACTACTTTTATTTCAATGGTATCCCCCAGTGCTTCTGTAGAAAATAAGATCAGGATTGACATAAAACAGACATTATTCACTCCTCTGTGTGTCCACGTTTATATTTCAATCTTTATTGTCTTTATTTAATTACGAAAATCTTTCTTTTAAAGTCTTTAAAAAAAATTCTTTTCAAGGACAACCTTCATGGCTTAGGCTTACTCCAAAGCCACTAATAAAGCCGTAGTCAGCTTTCGCGTGTATGTTTACCATTTAAAAAACATTTTAGAAAAATTTTGATTATGAAAAATAGATGGATAATATTATCATACTTGTCAATTCTCGATACATGGAATATTTTTATATACAAATTTCATTGCCAGTACTTGATGCATTTAAAAAATTAAGCAAAACAAAAAACACATTGAATTTCGGTCATTCTAACAGTCAGTAAAATGAAAAGGGACGAGATAAATAATTGTATTGATTTGAATCGTTTAATCTTTAAGAACTTACCGAATTGTGACATCTGAAATGAAATGTAAAGCATAAATTATCTCAAGTGAAAGGTATTAAATTAGGTATCTGAAATTGAAGGTTAATGCATAAATTAACATAAATTAAAAGTTTTAAATGCTCCAATATCGTAGTTCTTATGCTCTGACACTGTCCATAACATCTGCTAACACAAAGTCGATTACTTATCTAATAAATTTGATGACAATTAACATCTGTGTGGCTGTGCATTAAACATGTTTTTTTTCTAGTGTTCGATTCCCATACCGAACAAGAAACTCATCCCCCCCCCCAAACATCCCCCAACCCACACAATGAGAAGCTTGGGTCATTTGGTGAATTAGTGTTCAACCCTATCCAGTGTCGGACAGTAAATTCTCCACTGTGTCAGTGTTGATCAGTAAGTACCCCACTACCCGGAGTTAGTCAGTAGGTGTCGAACTGTGTCTTGTGTCTGACAGTAAAAGTTTCTCTGTCTCCAGGACTAGACACCGTCCTGTCAGTACTGTTGCCTAGTAGGGTTAAAATGGGAAATTGTTCATTCACATTTGAGTCTTCAGATACTAGTTTTAGCGAGTCACCTTCCTCGATCTCTGTTATCTAACATGTACGCCCCTGGCTGTCTTGATGTTTGCCCATTGGCCGAACCACTTGACCTCTAACCCAAATGGTCCACAACCAACCCCAAGTAACGATATAAAAAATGGGCATTCACGCATGTAGCAATTCGCCCGTTTGTTCACTATCTCAAACGCATCACTTATCGGTCATGTCACTAGATAGTGAACACGAAAAAAACCTTAACTGAAATTCCTTTATAATCCAATATATATATATATATATATATATATATATATATATATATATATATAACAAGACGATGGGGGTTTAACTTCAAGGGCTGAGATTGATAAAAAATTCGGCCTCTCTATAGAATTAAAAGTAGTGACTTTAAATACAATACAAAATCCTTCTTACCTTATGAGATGGACAGCTATTTTAACAGATTATTGTTTTTATAAATGTGTTTATTTTTTGTTTAGATTTTTTGTTGGATAATGTTTCTAACGATTACCCCGTAAGATCGGGAATTTCCTTTCGTCGGCTATTTATATCACACTGGAAATTTTGTAATCTCAAACACTAATACCGGTTTCTTGTGAAATGTTAACAATAACGCTTATTGTTGAAACTTGCCATTCTCATCCAAAGAAATTAAGAGCAATGATGTTAGCATCTCGAAATTGTAATAATAAGTATAAGAACAGGTTCTCAAAGTAACTGTGATTGTGTAGCAGGGCCGGCCTTAGGCCACTGCAACCTACGCGGCCGCAGTGGGCCCCGCACTTTCATAGGCCCCGCCCCGAATTTATTTTCTAACACAAAATCTTAAATTTCACTTATTATCCTTATTCCTACCCAGACTGGGACCCGCGCAATCCGTTTCGCATAGGGCACCACAATTGTTAGGGCCTGCCCTGTTGTGTAGCTAAGGCTACAAAACGGGGACAAACCACCCCCTACGCACCCCTTTATACGCCACCGGCTACGGCTACGAAATCACACAGTAAATTATAGCTTTGCTGATTGCAGACAACAGCGATGTAACTGTATTGGTCCATTCTTAAACAGAGGTTGGTTTTTTGTTTCATCTCTTGCAAGTCAATAAAAATACACATACCTCAGATTGGCATTCTCTGATATTGCAACCAATGCCATTTTGGATATTGTTATAATTAGTAATCAATTAAATTGAACATTTTCTTTAGCTGTTTCAGAGAATAATGAATGTAAAAATGTGAGCTTTATTGTGAAAAGCAAATCTAACAACAACCTGGATTGAACGTCTTTAATGTACTTAGACTGAGATTCACTTTGATATGAACGAAAAGCCTAATTAACATTAACAAGATATAAATGTTTAATAATATGCAATTTTTGTAAAATAAAAAGAAGGTTTCATACAGGTGTAATTGTAAACTTATTTTATTCAATGAAAAAATAATACTAAATGTTCCAATAATTTATAAAAATTTGGTAAATCAAAAATAAATGGAACAGGATTTTATTGCACGTTTGAGACGCCATTTCAAATATCAGGAAATGTTACGTGGCACTTTGGCTATGTGAAAAATGTAACTGGCATTTTATAGCAACTGTGAAATTGTCAAGTTTATAATCTGTTTGATAATAATGAGCAATTCATTGATGGAAACTGATTAAGAAAATTCAGACAAAATCAATATGGCGGCCAAAAATAAGGGCCGCTATTTTCAATACTTCTGCTGATTTGATACGTCTTCCTTTTTCTAAAACTGCTGATACAAAACAATGTTATGGGTGCACTTTGCCGGCCGTGTCGGTGCTCAACGTAATTGTAAAAAACACATGAATGTTTAAAGATACAATGTCAAAATGTAAAAGAAAATGTTAAAAGGCCGAAAATGGTTATTAAACATTTAAATATGGTTGTTTGGGAAATAAGTCCATTTTCAACATTTCGTTGTTAAATGTTATAACAATAGTTAAGACCCACAACGTTTTTCCAACTATCTGATAAGGCACTTGGGAATAAACTGCTACGTAAGGCTGAATATAATCATCTTTTAATGACATAATGGGTTTATATTGTCATCCTACCCTATTCTCATATTTAAAACTCTAGATATATATAAATAATTGGTCTAGTTGGACTTCCTCTACACTGCTGAACAAATCACAAAAGTGGTTCATACCATTTTAACAAACGGTTTTTTAACGTATATTTGATTGTTCATCAATTATCACGTTATAAATCAGACTGCTAGATTAGAAATTTAAACCCCTCTTTTAAAAACTAATTCGTTAAAGTGACATATTTAATATGTCAGCATACCGTGAAATGACTAAGGACTATTAATGGACAAATAACGTCACATAGGAGATGGCGTCGTTGGGCCGTCGAGCGCGGGCTCTTAATGCCCCCCGGCACACCTCAACACGGGCCAGGCGCCAGGTCTCCCTGCCGACAGACCATGCGGCGGCGCGCCGGGAACCTCCCCCTGGCCTGGGGGACGTCCGGTCAACCGAGAACGCTGCGTTTAAAGCGTTCGAGGTCCACTCTCCCAAGAGTCAGGACGGCTTTGCTTCCACTGCAGTGGGATGATGTTGCGTTACCACCCCCACCCACACCCACACCCCTGCCAGGGAGACTTTCGGTCGGGACGTTAAGGACTAATAAAAGAATTCATCCTTGCCCTATCCATCCTAACTTGATGTAGTATATAGTAAGTAACTTGATATAGTAAGAATAAGACTTGAAACACTTAACATACCACATGTGAATATCTCTAAACGTAATTTTTGGGGTGGCGGGATTATTTTGTTAGACTGCACATACATTGTTTTACTGTGAGAACATTGCCTAACAGATTTTTTGTGTACAGGTGTTTAATGGGGGTTAGTATTTTGAACAGTGCTGCCCTTTGCAAGTTATTTAACAGATTGTTGCCCCTTACTTGTATGACGAAAAACATTTCCGAGTAAAAAGTATGCATCTTTTTGTTGAGAGTATAATGGTTATTATTGTGTTTCAACTGTAGCTATGCTAAGTAAAACAAAAATAACTTCTACTAAACAAAATTGGCCACAACTATTCAAATGATGGTTTAAAGAACAAATAGCCTGTCTTGTTGGTCAGATACTTCATGTAGTCTGTAATCAGTTCATCGTCCTCCAGCTTCGATGTGCCCTCGGTGGCTGATGAGACAAACATTGTGTAGTCATCAGGATTGCCAATGTGTTGCTGTGCCAACAGATGTGTTTTGACCTATTTAAATATAAACACCATGAACATTACTGTCTAATTACAAAATAAAATTTCAGCTGTTGTTTTCCCCTTTAAATTTTAATGGAAACACTACAATGTCCCGAGCTGGGGCCAGACACACAAAGGTTGGGACACACAAAGGATGGGACACACAAAGGATGGGACACACAAAGAATGGGACAAACAAAGGATGGGACAAACAAAGGATGGGACACACAAAGGATGGGACACACAAAGGATGGGACACACAAAGGATGGGACACACAAAGGATGGAACACACACATGATGGGGCACACAAAGGATGGGACACACAAAGGATGGGACACACAAAGGATGGGACACACAAAGGATGGGACACACAAAGGATGGGACACACAAAGGATGGGACACACAAAGGATGGGACACACAAAGGATGGGACACACTTGGAAGCAATTAGAAAAGAAAGTGCGGGAACGAGTTGAATGGAAAACACTTGCAGACGACTAGGTTTTCCATGCGGGGTAAAAAGAGAATAGAAGTCTAACACGTCACTTGAACCTATCAAAATACAGTTTGTAGAGTGGTGCTTGATTTTTTTATGTGACAGTGTAAGCGTGAGTGTTAAGTGAAAGTGTTAGTGTGTTTGTTGTGTGTCAGTGTAAGCGTATTTGTTATGTGAGAATTTTAGCTCGTTTTTATTTGACATTTTTAGCGTGCTTGTATGACGTCGGTCTTCTTAGTGTGGATGTATTCTGTCACTGTGAGTTGTTCTATCAAGACCCCCAAGCAGTTTGTAACATAAAGACAATGAAATATGTTTTAAATTAAAGGCAAATATTGTTTTATTAGTGTTAATTTATGAACAAGAAGGAAACCATTAGACTGTTGTTGCCAAAAGCGATGGTCCGCGTTCCTTGTGCTTCTGGTTCATTCAACATGACATGAGAAAATGGATTTAAGTAATAAAAAAAAAAGTTAAATAAAATTAATTAATGTTAAACACATTTGACCAAAAAAATATGTAACGACCGGGATTAAATGGAATTAATATAAAAAAAATTATCGTGACTTACAAATATTTGATGTCATATTAGGGTCAAATGAAAGTATGAAAATATTTGTACAATCTTGCACAGTATCTGCTGCCTAGGAAACGTATGCACTTTTACCCAAGAAAACACTATCCTGGACGACCATAATACAATCATAATATCTTCATATCCTTGTTGAACAGATTCAAACATATGTTTATAGTGTGCTTAAAGATCATCACAGAAAAAGCTCAACTTGTACAAACAAATATTTGACAAAAATCAAAAATTGCGTTGGAAATCTTTTACCTGTTTCACAGAGAGGTCATCTCCATTAGCGTCTGAAATAATTAAAGATATGTCCACTTTCTCAGTTTGACCAGGGAAAACCACAGATGTTTCAATCATATCAATCTCAGCTTCTGCAACACGATACAACATTGACAGCATTTGTGTGCATTATTGATGTAAAGGAATTTTAACATACCGGTATTTAAATTTGACACGAACATTAATATTAACTATTTAATCTGACTTTTAACAAATAATTTTAATAAACTATATTTGCAAACTGTGTTAAATCCCCTGTACTTTTATTAATTGTCATAGTTGGCCCCTGATATTGCTGTACACGATGCCAATGTTCTACCCGTACTTATGTTCTACAAATAGAAACCCTTTTTATTTTCCAATTTGATCGATCCGGATTTTAAATCATTCGATTTAAAAGCCTGTTTATACATTTTCTCCTTCATATAAGAGAAAAACAAGGTTTAATAAGACATGCTTGTCTCTAGTTATTTGTGCTAGAGTACGTCTTTTCTTTGGCCAAGATTAGTGTGTTAATAAAACAAAGTTAAGTAAGAAACTCATTTCCTCTGAAATTAGAAATATTTCATTATATTTTGTTATCTTTTCTTCAGTGCATGCACATATAATAGAATTTAAAGACATAATGGTATGTTCCATTCTAGTGTAACGGTTTGCGCTCCTGATTTCAAAAAGGTATTTTGATGATTCGTTTTTAAATAGAATATCAATGGTTAATTTGAAATATTATTATAGTCCCATAATAAATCTGGAACATGTATATTTAGAGAAAGTGGTTTTTTTATGCAACTAGCCAAATTTTATAATCATGCCAAGTCTGCTACTTTCTTCCAACTCCCAGTATGACATTATATGTCATAAAATCTTATGTTGACTACAGAGTCCATCCATATAAGTCCATGTCACTTCCTCCTACAAGAGAACTCTCTGACTTGGCTAAGAGTCTATTCCATCCGGCTGTTTTCCCTTTAAATGGACGGCCAATGACTAAACCCAAAATCTTCGTTACTTGATCAAGATGGTCACCACCACAACTATGCAATGTGGTCAACAGAATGAAAAATGGAATGAGACGTTCTTGATTCTTAGTACATTGTTTAAAATTATAGAGCCTCTGTCATAGATAAATAATATTGTTTTTATTAATAACAGTCCAAAATATTAAAAATGTCTAATTTATTTCAAGATATTCTATTTTTAGCACAACAGTTAAGACATGTGTATTTCCTTGCCTCTTTTTATCTCCCTAAATTGAATTTTTTTGTATTTTTTTAGCTATAAGGGTCGTTCGCAAATGAATTCACGCTCAGGGGAGAGGCGGGGGTCGAGAATTCGTGACACTTTGTGACAGGGGGAGGAGTGTGGTAAAAAATTTGTAAGGTCACAATTATTTATTTTTTTCATTATAAAATCTAAAATTTTCTAATTTTGAAAAATATTCTTTCAATTAATTTTGAGCACATCAATTTGAGGTAAAAATTGCCTGAGGTATTATGGGTAAACCTACCGCAAAACTCAGTCGCGCACACCGTTTGCGCATATCGAAAAATGACCCAAAACTGTTTTAGCCATTTTACACCCAGCTTGGGGATGACCTCGTTATTTCATGTTACACTTTTCTAATAATACTACATTTTACTTATTCCAATATGGGAAAATGTTAAAGAAAAAAAATCTTAGTTTAGTTATGATAATTGTATTTATGTTTTTGATTTTTTAGGTGTGACGTAACAATAAGGTGGGAGGAAGGGGTAAAGAATTTGTGACACCTTGTGACAGAGGGAAGGGTTCTAAAAAGGTCAATTTTTTGCGTGAAGTAATTAGATAAAGGAGCTGTTGCCAGGATGCCATTTTATTTCATGCCATCATTTAAAAAATCGTATTATTTGACATAAATTTATGACAGCAATAATATAATAAATTTAAGCACTTTAAGAAATAATATAATAAAACTAAACACTCGCAGAAGAAACTTAAAATGTTACGTACCCTGCTGTGCCATCTGAAATGAAATAGTAAACCTTGTAGAATCAATTTTTGCGTGTGATGAAAATCAACTAAAAACAAATGAAAAATGTAAACATTGATGAGGAACAATTATAGTAACAATGAAATAGAGATGAATCACTTTCGAGTAAGGGTGTCCAACCTTTTAGCTTCGCTGGGTCATATTGGAAGAAAACGGGGTTTTTTTGGGACATATAAAATGCAGTAAGAGAAACGACAGAAAATTGGCACCAAAATAAAACGTAGAATAAATAGTAGACATAAAAGTAATTTAAACGTCATTAATTTTAATGAATAGTGGTTCTCAAAAGGTGAGCCAAATACACAGCAGTGTGCCACGAGACAAGCTAGAAGCAAAGTTTATTTCAGACATTTTCCCTCCAAAGGGGGGGGGAGCATTTCAGATTATCAGGGTGGAGCAGTGCCAGTTACCAGTTATTGTGCAGTGTCCAGAGGCATAGCTAAAGGGTGGCAGATGGGACGTACGTCCCTGGGGCGCAGACTAGCGAAGGGAAACCAAAATGGGCGTTTATTTCTTTTACAAAATTAGTTTCTGAATGGAGGGGGAACGTAAAATGAATCGTGTCCTCTGGCGCCAAACACTCCCTGTGGCGTAGAAAGGGGGAGGATGATACTTTTTCTTTGCAATGATGGCATTTTGGGACAAATGTAGATTTTGTATCGTGAAAGGAAAAGCGGCAAAAAATATTTGCAACCCATCTACGCCATTATCTATCGTCACGAAAATTAGCGATCATTTTCATCGGGATGTAGGGCAGAAATCGATGGAGCAGAATAATCTTATACAAATAAAATCAAGACAAAGATCATTACGGTAAAGTCAGCCAAACATGATCATATCTCTCTGTCAGGAAATGCACGGGAAGAAGTGGAGGCCTTCACATACTTAAGCAGCACCATTGATAAAGATGTCAGAGCTAGAATTGGAAAGGCTAGGTCAGCATTTGTGCTGCTAAAGAAAATATGAGAGTCAAATGAGCTGACACAAATGTCAAAACAGTCTTACTCTATGGAGCCGCAAATAAGAGAAAAAACAGTGAGCATCATGCAGAAAGTATAGACCTTCATAATCACTTATCTGAGAAATATCCTGAACATCAAATGGCCAAACACCATCCTCACCAAAGACTTTAAGAAGGTACATACCAGAGCCTATTGATGAAGACTTCATAAGGATGGAGGTGGATAGGGTACACTCTTCTCACACCACGAGATAACTTCACCAGACGATCCCTATTATGAAATCCACCGGGAGAAAAAGAGAGTGGGCCCTAAAAATACATGGAGACGCGAGCTAGGGGCAGACACAAAAAGTATGGGTTACATCCAGAAGCAACTGTAAAGGAAACCACAGGACCGAGAGGAAAGGGGAATTCTTATAGACGACCGATGCCCCAGGCGGAGTAAAAGGCATGAGTATGTAAGATGAACACTGAGCTATAGATTTGTTTAAATTTCAAAATCATTTCAAGAGTTGAATTCAATTTTTCTATTTGACTTTTTGATCAGGGGAAATACATTTTTAAGGGTCTGTGTAGTCAATATGGTGCCATTGCCATGCATAAACTGAATTCACCCTGGTTGTGGCTTTCCCCAGGGTAATCATTGGGCACAAGTTAATTTTCAAAGTCATATTGTGACATTGATAAGCGTCATGTAATGGGGTGCATAAATTGAGGGGACTGAAGACAGTGGCGTAAATTCAAAATGCGGGGGTGTATTTTGGTGCATACTTGAATTCGGTGTTTCTTTCAGATAATTTTGAGGTGACATTTCAAACTTACGCGAGGGAAGCGCTAAAATTAGCCATAATAATGATCAACGACTGCAGTGGGCCTGGGATATTATAAGGCCTTAAAGATGCGATGTGGATCTTCTCTCACTTATCACATTCTAATGCAGAGTGGGGGAGGACTAAACCAAAAAGTGGCAAAAGGGCCTTGAAAAGTCGAGCTTCGACTCTGCTTGAGTAATGCAAATATTTTATTATAATAGTAAAGTGTCTTTCGTTTTTCTATTTAAATCTTTTGGGGGTTAACAAGATAGTTAATAAATGATTTTTTTTAAATTTTCCATCACACAAAAAACCATTTTACATGTTGAATGCAAACGAAAAAAAACTTACTTAAAATAATTACCTTTTCGAAATATTTCAAAATTTTACCAGAGTCAAAAAGAAAAAAACATGGTAAGTAGAAGGTACTATAATTTATATCAAACCGGCCCATTATCATTAACTGTATATGAACGGCATTAGTAGGTAAAGAATACATGAGTTGATTACAGTATAACATTATATTTATTAATACGTGATTTTATCTGAAGGAAATCGTATAAAAATAAGGTATACATTTTCCAATATCCAGTTGATTGAAATAATTATTTTTAATTTCAAAATACTATAATTTGTTTTAGATAAATTACAAATGGCCACTTAGATATACTATGAAACACTTTTTTTTTTGTATGCCAAATCCACAGAATTTATTTTAAATTGAACAACTTAGGAATAAGATTTTTTTCCAAAACTATTACCAACAAATTTTTATAGACTTGGCGTGATAATCGAAATGCTAGTTCACAAAAATCTTTTTAAAAATATTTTTTAGCCTTCTGAAAGACACTCATCTAGTAAAAAATATAATTTCTTTTTAAATCTGTGCAAATAGGTGGGGCATAATAAATAGGCCTATAGGCTAGGTATTTTTTGAAACCTCTGTTATTTAAGTAGCTTTGTTACATAAGTGGCACATTTAAAGAAAACACTAACCCTTTCTATATAATAATTGATGAAATGTGCACTATTTTTATGCGCTCGTTAAATTCTTAATTTTAAAAATGTATCTCATTTTTTTTAAGTTCCATTATTTATAACTCAACATACATGGAATCGATTAAATTATAATTATGCTAATAACAATATTTTTAAAGCCTAACACTATCATACAATTTATAATTAACACCCATTCTTTCCTTTAAAGTTATGCTTTCATAAGAAATATAATTTTTGATACCTAGCTAGAACTATAATTAAAATTGTAGACATTTATATTGATCTAAAGTTAATTCAATACACTGTTATTAAAATCTTTAAATGTGTGTACATGTATTTGCAAAAAAATAAATGAATAAAATACCGATATGTGCGAACATCAGGAAGTAAGGCCTCGGCATATATAATCTGGAGCGCCCAGTCGAATTTTTACTAATTGTAATCGGTTAAGGCTAGGATAGGGTGTGCCGTGAACAAAGAATGTTTGAGAACCACTGTGGGAGAGAAAGGTGTTTGAGGTGGAATCGTTAAGGTAGATTTCTTCGGGGTGGGTGACAATATGGGGCTGTGTGGGGCAATATGGGGCTGTGTGGGGCAATATGGAGCTGTGTGGGGCAATATGGGGCTGTGTGGGGCAATATGGGGCTATATAGGGAATATGAGGTTGTGTAATAAATATGGAGCTGGAGTCTGGAGTACATGAGAGTTTTAGGGGACAAAAATGACTGTACTGATTAATGGTGAAGTAAAAATGAAATTGAATAAAAAAAAAGCCGTCCAATTTCCAAATTTGATACACAAACATAGCGGAACTCGGCTGTGACACTGCTGGACACACATTAATATTTCGTGGAACAATCCTATCTCGCCTCCTTGAAGATCATGACTATGTGTTAGTGTACATCGAAGTCATTCACAATTACATTATAGTAATTATTAATTATTTATTATAGTAGTGTCATAGTTCTATTCATTATTTTTTCTTAATATAAACCTTTTGTTTACGTTTACTTCACACTCTATGATAATTTAAGTTCATAAATCAATAGAATAAAATATGTCATCATAACTTTGAAATCTTAATATATAAAAAAAAAAAACGTAAGATAAATAATGTATTACTGTGTATACAGTAATACATTATTTAACTTACGTTTTTTTATATATTAAGATTTCAAAGTTATGATTACATAACTTTGAAATCTTAATATATATAAAAAAAAAAAAAAAAAAAAAAAAAAAAAAAAAACAAACAAACGTAAGTTAAATAATGTATTACTGTATACACACTTATTATTTGGATGCGTTGGCTATAAATATCTATTACGTATAGTGTATAATACACATAATGGATATTTATAGCCAAGGCATCCAAATAATAAATGCAATACTGTTGGACCTAAACCACTCATGCATAGCATAAACGTTTAAAAATAACTGAGTATGTTATCAAAGCCGATTGACTATAATATAATTATAGTATGGTTGCAGTAACTGTGTAGCTTGGTTAGGCCTAGATAGAGTCAGTAAAGTCAGTATAGACGGCTTAGTTACTTCTTGACAAAGCTATTATTATTATTATTATTATTACTATTTGTTGTCTTATATATTTGTTGCTACTCAGGTCTTAAATCTATTCACTGCTACATTTATTGAAATGTATTAATTTTAATATCTTACGTCTTACGTACACAGACAGTAAGAGTAGCCGAATCACACAAGAGTAAAATTACACCAACATTACTTTCTTTAGACTTCCTTATTTGAATCAATAAATAAGTATTTACTATAAAAGTGGTACTTAACAATTTTTTTGAAGTTACATCAGCCTACCGTTAAGACTTGTCACTTGATATACCTTGATAACAAATGTGTGGTGCACTTGTGGTATTTGAAATTTCCGATTCTAAAAATAACACGCTTATGAACCAATACTTCATTTTGGTTTTCTGGGAAAATTTCGGTGAATACACAACTGCGAGCTTCTGGAACGAAATATCATAATACAAATATGTAATGAAAGGTCGCCCCAAAGTATATCTTTCCCACAATTAGAAAATTACTTATTTAGTTAGTTGTTTTTGTAACAACCAGATAACTATATAATAAAAGAATAACATGTGTCATTTCAAAATAGTATTTATTTAGTTTTTATGGTATATATAGATTAATGAGACACAAACTATTAGTGTAAATTTTTTTTAAAATGTAGATTTAATTATTGTTACACAGATACAAATTCAAAATTTACGACAAAACTCTTCACGGTACAACAAAAACATTCATATAAGAACAAATTAAATGTACATTATATATATATATATTATGAATCCTACCATTTCTGACTTACTGCACTAAGGGCATATGTAACTACTTTAAAAAATTAACTTTTAAAAAACAATATCACAAAAATCCACTACCTTATGTTACATAAAAATGCACCAGAAAGAAATCATTAAATAAAAATAGGGTGTAATAAATAGAGATAAAATTATAAACAAGTAGCTCTATAAAAATAGTATTTAAGCTAAATAAATCTTTATTTTAAACATGCCATAACAACTGAGCAAAATAGTTAACAATATGTATTTGAATTGCCATAATTTATAGTTTTGTAATATAAATTAAAATGTTTGTATAAAAATAAAGATACTGATAAAACTGATATCGAATTTATGCTGAAACATTAAAATTAAACACATTTATTTTGTTCCTTTGATTGTTACTATTGCATTTTTTATCAATAAGACTAAACTCGCAAATTTGCAAGGTTAGATAAAAGACAAGACTGTTATATAATGATTGAAGAAAACAAATAATTACCAAACGTTCTATTTAGTTATCTGAACTCAAGCTCATAGCCAACTGAGTTTTTTGTTTTGTTTCGACTGAATGCCGGTGTGAAAAAATAGCATCGCTGATAGAAAAAGACCAGGAAAGTCAAAATTAGGCTTTACTTATGTGTGTCTGTGGGTCAGAAGAAAGGAGAATTTCAAAAAGAACATCTAAAATCCTTCTACAAATTACTGGTTACAGATAAAATTCATGATTAAAGGCGTGGTTACAAAGATATGTTAAGCTGTGCCACGTAATGGAAATATAGCTTACTTGGAGTACAAACTTTGAATTGGGAATATAGCTTACTTTGAGTACAAATTTTGAATTGGGAATATAGCTTACTTGGAGTACAAACTTTGAATTGGAAATATAACTTACTTGAAGTACAAACTTTGAATTGGAAATATAGCTTACTTGGAGTACAAACTTTAAATTGGAAATATAGCTTACTTGGAGTACAAACTTTGAATTGGAAATATGGCTTACTTGGAGTACAAGCTTTGAATTGGAAATATAGCTTACTTGGAGAACAAACTTTGAATTGGGAATATAGCTTACTTGGAGTACAAACTTTGAATTGGGAATATAGGTTACTTAGAGTACAAACTTTGAATTATTCTTTGGGTATACAGCGTTTGCCGAAAAGGTGAGACGGAGATATAATATATATCTAGTTAAATAATAATTTTTCTCTTTATTTTGTCATGTCGCAGCCTTATGCGACCGAAAGATACGTATGACTTCAGGGTCATATCCGATAGGTAAGCAGAAATTGGTTTAAAAAAAAAAAAGAAATTGTCTTACTTATAGGTGACTGTCTAAAACGTCTCAGCCTGTAGAGAGGGGGTTTAGGCTTGTTAATTACAAGATTCTCTCCTTAGGATCCACTGACTTACATTTAAAATTGTATAAAGGAATGCCACTAGTGTTTTTTTTGACAGTTGTCTTATATTTTAAAATGTATCTTATTCTCCATTAATATAATGCTTTGTATGCTCTTCACACATATTACATAACTAAAATTAATTTTGCATACTGTCACTTAGCCTATGATAAATTGTGGCTTGTTCCGTTTCTTATGTTGGGGAAAGCAGAGAAGTAAGAAATCTAATGTGACTTAGCTAAGAAGATTTGAAATTTCAGGAACACATTTTTACAGGAAAAGATATCATTTTTTTTCAACAAAAGATTAGGAAGACCAGAGTTGTTTTCTTTTTATTGATCTCATTAAGGCAGAGCCCTTGGAGCAAATGTGATCGTTCCAGAAAGCAAGATATGTTTGTAGTCAGATATTCCACTTTCGTCTGACATCTCTGTGACAGCTTCGTCTACAGTTCCGATCATTTTAAAGAAGTCGGGGTTGGGTAAATTTTGTCGGCTTATTTGATTAGTTTTAACCTGTACAGATCAAACATAAAAATAGATCATGTTCGGATATTGTTTATTGATAGATTTCTGATGCATATTGATGTTCAATGTTTTTAAAACATGGCTAGATGAATGAGATAAATGATGTTACGTATTTACTAACTCTAATTTCATGTATACTTACCTTTAATAAAAATCATTATTTTTTGTTTCTGTTGTTGTTTCTTTTTTAATGTGTTACTCACAGAAATAAAAATTGTTTCTGTTCAAATTAGAGGATTAAGTTTTATTTCTAATATTTTAACGTAAAATGAGCATTAGTTGCTTGCATCATGAATAAATGTATTGAACATTTGCAACTATTTACCACATATACTTTATGTAACGTAGCTTTATAAGTTGTATAAATTGATATAATTGTATAAGTCAATGCGGTTTCCGGAAATTATGATATGGTGTTTGCTGCCAGGCAGCTCCAAGAGAAATATCAGGACCAAAATACGGACCTATCTTCCACATGTATCGACCTGAATAAGGCTTTTGACAGGTTCAATATAGGTGGCCTGTAGAAAATCATGAACAAGTACGGATGCCCAGACAAGTTCACCAACATTATCCGTCAGCTGCATGATGGCATGATGGCCTGTGTGCAGGGCAACGGTCAGTCATCTCAAGCACCCCCTGTCACAAACTTTATGAAGCAGGGCTGTGTCCTGGCTCCCACACTCTTCAGGATTATGTACTCTGCAATTCTATCTGATGAGTTCAAGGAAATCACCACGAGCTTGCCAATCCGCTTCCGCACCGATGGATCAGTCTTCAACCTTAGGGGGCTTCAAGCTAAATCCAAGGTAAAACATAACATTAGCAACGAGCTTCTGTTTGCGAACGATTGTGCCGTCAACGCTGCCTCAGAAGCCGCCATGCCGCACAGCGATGTTATCTTCGCTAAGGCCTGCTGCAACAACGTTGGCCTCACAATCGACAGAAAGAAGACTGAAGTAATGTATTAGCCAACTCCCAGTAAGCCATACGTTGAACCCAGCATCACCATCAGGGGACAGCGTCTACATGCGGTGGATAAATGTACCTACTTCGGCAGCACCATCTCCAGATATGTCGTCATGCGTGACGAAATGAATTCCAGACACGCAATAGCTAGTGCCATATTTGGCAAACGTTGCAGCACTGTTTGGGACAAGAGAGGTAGCAGGCGAGAAAGAAAGATCGAGGTCTATAGCTCATCAGTCCTCTCGACTTTGCTCTACGGATGTAAAACATGGACAGTCTACCAGCGTCACGCCAAGAATTTAAACCACTCTCACAAAAACTGCATCAGGAAATTCCGCGGCATCAGGGGGCAAGACAAAGTGCCTGACAAGGAGGTCCTTGCTAGAGCGAACCTACCAAGCATCTTCACCGAACTCAAGCCAGGCAAGCGCTCCCGAAGAGGTCAATAAATGTTATAAAGACTCACTGAAAGCGTCAGTAAAGGCCCTCAGCATCACCCCAATTGAATGGGTGCAAACAGCCCAGGACAGAGCCAGGTGGAGATCAGCTGTCAAGAAGGGTGCTCAATCTCATTAAGCCAGAAGGATAGCCACAACTGAGACACACAGGCTAGCCCGAAAAGACAACCTTAGACCACCCACTGCAGCAACTATCCCCTGCCCGCGTGCCAGAGATTATTCCGAGCACGGATCTGACTAGCAAGCCACCTAGGAACTCACCGTTACCCCCCACCCCCCTTTTTTTTTCAAACTGGATGACTAGATAGTCCTTGTCGATGTTGACTGACGAACAACAACAAAGGCTGTATCATAAAATATGGTTTAATATTTGAAAATTTACATTAATTAAATATGTGTTCATAGACTCAATCATTTAGACTCTTAAATTCACACATCACCTCTTTCACTGTCAGGTCACGTCCTTCATTTTTTAAATTCCATACAACCGATGTAAGTTCGACCGCTTGAGGGAATTTAATTCTTACTACGACCTGGTCGTCTCCTAAATCTGGTAAACAAAAATATTTAATAGCATGACATAATGCTATTGTCTCCTGGGTGTTTATTGGCTTGTGTTGTTTGTGCTTGTGAGGGGATGAGAGACTTTGAATGGGTGTGCTCGTGTGTAGTTTTTGTGGTGTTGCGTTTTGTGTTTAGGTGTGGTAGGGTATAGATTGTTTCATCTCTTTTTTTGTATGGTTCACTTTGTAACGCACTTCGAGCCTATGGGGATGATGCGTGATTTTTAAATAAACTTTTTTATTAGTATTATTATAATTGAATACATGAAATATCCAAACAACACTGTTAAAGAAATCGTTTATTTGTAACTTAAATCAAATGAAAAATTAACATGCAAATTAATACAACGATTTAATCCAACCATAGATTTTCTTTCAAGAAACCCCAAAAAGTAACTATTACAGATGCCAGTATCTTGCTTACGGAGAAATGCACTGGTCAATCTGATGGTGTATCCATTTTATCTAAGCTCCGTGCACCATAAATAAAAATACTTTAAGTATTAAATGTAACACAGTTTGATTGAGTTTGTGAAACTCTGCCTTTAGAGTGCAAGTTAGATAATAAAATATTAGCTCGTAAATTTAATTCGCCTAACTTTTCAGTAAGTTTGGTTTTGAGAAAGATAAATATCTGAACGTTTGCTGCTTCATGCACAATTATTTGAGTCCCAATTTATTTGACTTCATTTATGAAGCGTCTTGGGGAGAAAATAGCTACTTTATGTGTTAACCTCTAAAAAAATACCTTGCTTTATTATTAGATACTAGAAGTCTTAGTAACCCATCAAATAATGTTCATCTACTAAAGTTACTGGCCAAACACACATTCGAGTAAAGCACTAAAAATTTATTTTACGCGCCTATTAAATAAAGCATTACAGCCATACAGATAAACATATCTTAACAATTATTATTTGTGTTATTTTTAAGCCGATGAAATGAATTCACGATCATCGCATCTTTTCTGTCAAAATTAAGTTTATCTGGGCTCTATTCCGGTTTCGTTTCCAAACATGTCGGTATTAAAAATGTAGTATACAAGATGATAATCTGAAAATAATTTGCGATTGTTTGAAAATGCTTCGTAAACCTATACAAGGTTGTTCTTTTGATAAAAATTCCAGATTGCTCTAAATTTTTAATTGTGAGACATTGAAATAGTTGTTACTGTGGATCAAGTGTTAATGAAGCTTAGATAAACAATATAGAGCTGAGTCTTAATCTTAGGACAAAGATTTAGATCTGAGGATTAATCTTAGGAACTGATGACAGGATTTTTGGCTACAGAAGTAAATTTCATGTCATTATCCTGTACTTTTTTAAAAGTTTTGAAAAGCGCCTTGATGCGTGTATTTCATCGTAGTTTTTGTAACGTTGTTTTTATACGTTGTTTTAATTTAATCCAGGCCAAATAAAACATTCCAAATTGCTGAAGGTCTTGAATAAACAGCCTTGAAACAGACATTGGTGTCATCACTCTACTCCAGATATCTTGTTCGAAACAGTTAACTTAACACTTAAAAATTATTACTTACCGATAGGAATTATAGAAATAAAGCCTTTAGTGTAATAATCTGAGTATTCTGTGATGCGGTGGTCATTCTTCAACTCGGTAGTCTCCCCTGAGTTAAGACTGCCAAACAGTTTGTAGTTCCGAAAATTTGCGATGTTTATATTACCAGCACTACAGATCATCTCAAGAACCTAATGAGAGAATAATTTTTAAAAGAATCAAATTTTTTGTATGCATAAAGGTGACCAGTGAGAAAGTATAACTAGTACAATTAATTTGAAATCATTCGAGCTTTGATCATTTAAGACTGCCCCCCTCCCGGTCCAAATTTTTTCTTCCTTAAGTTTCTTTCTTTGCGTTCTCATTCGCTGCTTTCCCCGCCCTGCACTTGATCGCGTACGCACCAAATGCACATAAAAGAACACATTTCAAAAATAGCATGGTGTCAGTACACGTAAAGGTCGCTAAAGAGAAATTTCGAACCGCGATATTCCGACCACTGTTCTATAGGACATTACCTTTTCTACTTGTAATACAACTCCATTGGCGTCAGTTAATGGAAATATAACCAATTTTAATATTTTTTGTATATCCACAACGTGTCCTTCCACCTCACCGTACGATGCTTCTGCAAAGAAAATATAGAAAAAAATATAACTCTTTACTTGTGAAGAGAGCCATGCCAAAAAAAAAAGATGTCAACGGGGGGGGGGGGGGACATATTGAATTTCCGCTTATTTTTAAAATATATATTCATTCTTAAATTATTATTTAAAGGGAATAATGACCTTTTGGCACCCCTATGATTTACGTGACAAGTGCCTACGCCCTCCTTACCCTCCTTGTACTACGCCCCTGCTCATTAATGTCTACCAGACAGCGATATTCAATAACTTTCTTGCTTGAATCAAAGCCTCTATATCACAGTGCTCACTGAATGTTATCAATATGTTAAGAAATTAATGTTAACACATTTGTAAAACATGTTCGTCATTGGTGGTCAGATTGGTCGTCAGATTGTTGGTCAGATTGGTCGTCAGATTGGTCGTCAGATTGTTGGTCAGATTGGTGGTACCTAGCATTTGCTACGCATGACCTGCCTGGTGGACTCTCCAGGCCAATTTTTTATTTTAAAAACTTTTTCTTTTTACAAATGACTGTATATCAATAACGAGTTAAAACTTACTAAGAAGTATAAAATAATTTATTTTAAAATGCATTACACAAAGAAAGACTTTGCAGGAGTGTAGATGAGCACTATGTGTAGCCAAAGGATTAGAATTGAATGTAAACGAAACTTAAATATGTTTTTAATTTATTAATTTTTGAAAATATGCTCTATTTTTAGTGCGTTTTAACTCGTCCTTGATAGAAAATCTTTTTTATAGGAGCATTTTAATTTTTTTTTCTAATTATTAGTATCAAAATGTAATCTCTAAATTATCGACAAAAGTAGAATTATTTCCTTTTTTTATAAATCGAATGCTTAGAAATTCTCTTTGCCTTGGCATGACACTAAAAAATTAAAGTATATCTGAGCTCACCAGCCCACCCAGTCATTCAACCACATAGCAGACGCTGTTAACCACGAGAACTTTAACAACAGTGTCAGTCCGCTTCAGGCGACCGAGGACACGAGGCGATGTTGACACAACTCATTTGCAACGAGACGATCAAAATCTTCGAGATGACCACGTCAAGAGAAAAGGATCAACTGAGCGAAAATGTCACGTGGACTATCAAAAAAATAATGAGCGCTCCATTCATACATCCACAAGATGGAAATGCAAGATGAAAGAAATTCGTTATGCCCTACAATAATCGAAACGAAGGTGGAGCCCAGGCCGGGTGACACGCTTTTTCGTGAGCCGCCATTCTAGAGCATTCAGCACTTAATATAAACTTATGAAGCAAACAAAAATAAGTAGAAAGACATTTTTAAAATATTCCTTAAAGAGACAAATCCAAAATAATATTGTGACATAAATGTCAACTCTGTTTATGATGACATGAGATAATCAAGTATCGTCTAACTAAATATTTATGTTACTTAGTTTAAAGCTCTCATAGGGAGGGTCATACCCTCAAAATAATGGTATATCTGTAAGGTTAGTGCCTCCCCGAAAGGGTGAAAAAAATTTCCGCCCCCTCCACAAAGAAAAACATGTGCAAAAATAACGCCGGGGGTGGATCAACTCCTCGGGCTCCTTACCTACGCAAGGCCCCCCCCCCCTCCCCGGCTCTCATCTTTCATTTCATTCCTAGAACCAAGAAAATAAAATAATATTATAAATAATTTATTTAATATTTTTAACTTACCTAAACTACCTCCATGTGCCATCTGAAAAAAAAATGTCGTTCTCACAGATAACATGTAAAATACCTGTAGATTATTGTATTTTTATTTCATTTATTTGTTCACTTAAATGAAAAGTACCTCTTATTTTTTAATGGAAGACGATATAATGAGTTTACTCTCCAATCCCAAAAATTTCAAAAAAAAACGTGAATTTCACAATGTTGCAGAGGCGTAGCTAGAGTGTTTGGCGCCCGGGGACAAGATTCACGATTTGGGACAAGATTCATTTTAAAGCGCCCTCTTTTCCTTTTTTCAACTCTCAAACCCATTATTTTCATCAATAAAATAATACCAAAGCACATTTTGGCGCCCCTAACTAGCTGGCGCCGGGGTACATCTGTACCCCCCTGCACCCCCCTACGCTAAGCCTCTGCAATGTTGTACTATAGAAATGGCTGCCTTGCTTTGACGAAAAGGAAATTAATTTACGTAGCAGTTTCAGAACATGAGAGAACAATGTAAAATTCCATTGAAATGACCTCGAATGTGTAAAGATATTGGTTGGAGGGTGAGAGTTGGAAAAATTTGAAAATCGTTAAGGTTAGTGGCAAATCAAAATAAATTGACGTCATATATATTTAAATGTGTGTATATATATATTAAATATATATAAATGGGCCTATATATATATATACATATATATATATATATAATCATAAATTGGCATAGTTATTTTTTTAAAAATATCTGTTTATTTGAATGGCTATACAAAATTATGGTCATTGCCAATTGCCAGGATAGCAACAATTATGACTTAGTAGGCCTAAGAAATTGACCATTTTCTCCTCAACAACACAAAAAGATGCTGAAATTTCCATTGGCTGTCAAAAGACATGGAGATGTAATGATGATTATAGCACACTGAAGAAATGATATTGAATCTAATAATACAGCTGCATTGTTTGACGAGACCAGGATGACGTCATCAAGTTACTTTTTGAAATGTAAAAGGCGGTTATAAATTTGTCAGCTGCTGTGCTCTTTGAAACATTTTGTCTTTCAGTGTAGAGGTGGAAGGAAACAAACAAAAATAAAACTACCGGTAAGGTTAGCAATAAAATTAACGAATAATTATTAAAATTAGACCGTATCGATTCTTTAATAAATTAGGAAATATAAAAGTGACCCAAGGCATAATTATAATTTTTGAAAATTAAGATTTGTTTTAAAATAAAATAAATTTGTTCTGTCCCCGTAGATTTTCTATGAGTTACGTGTTCAAAAATATCAGTATTTATTCATTAATTATTTCTTTAAAATATTTAATTTCGGGATGGAGGGATAATCTTTGGCCTAATTTATTAGGGGTCCTTGAAATTTTGACATTTGTTGAAAAGGTGAGAGTGAAGGGTCTAAAATTGACTAAAAATTTCTGACAAAATTCATTGATGGCCCCTTGTCTTGTGTAAGCTCGAAGATTTTACTCTATCATTGTATCAGATACATTAGCGTATAGATTGCCTGGGATATTATAAAGCATAATTTATCTATATTTAAACTAACCAAATCGTAATAACCGGATCTTTCTTTGTATTTTGATAATTATTGTGTGATTTATTGAAAACGGTGTCGATAGAAGTTAGAAGTTTTGGTGATAAATTATTTAAATAGTATAATTATAATGTAAAGCTTGTAAGACTACAGACATTAATGAAAAAAGACAGAAGTTACTGTAAAGATATCATACCTGCTCTTGTTTCTTCTCTTCTCTAGTTATCTTAACTCGATTTGTGTTTTAAAAAGATTCTGATTTATGCTTAAGTTGACGTTCTGCATAGAACACTTTTACAAGTTTTTTTTTTATTTGCTTTTTCAACACAGCTTACAAATAAAACAGGGATTCCCCGTAAATGGCTATAAATAGTTATTTAGGTTTTGTCATGACAATGATGACGTATTTAATTTACCCAAGACATCTGATATCTAGGTACAATATTTGTTGTTTTCTTTAAATTGCTTATATAGAGCAGTTATTTTAATATATATAAACATAATCTAATTTTAATGTATTACCTTTTTAATTATTATTGTTACATTTATGTATATAATAGCTTCGTTGTATATGTGGTAATTTAATTACTCAACAAACCATTTGATTCGATGAAAAATGTATCTTTATTAAATAAACAACTCTATTACTAACACTCCATTATATAAATACTCCATTATTGATATCCTCCAAAACAAAAACTAACACGTCATTTCCTCTTACCCAAAAACGTCAAATAACCCAGCTTATAGAAGCAGCTACACAAATACTCTTAGAGCTAAACACGCAAACCCAAAAACACAACAATTCCTTAACAGAAGATTCATCCTAAATATTTTTCTGCAAGTAGGCTATATATTATGTACACATTTAATTTAAACATAAATTATTGGGCGCCCTCTGACCGAATAACTAGCCCTCCCCCTCCCCTAAATAACAGCCTATTTTAAAAAACTTCACTGCTGCATGGTCTTTAAAAACAAAAAGTAAAAACTGTTTCTTTGAAAAATACTTTCACTTGCCTTAAAAATTAATTAAAAATTTGAGCCATTTTCATTTCTTTAAATGTTAAACAAAAAATTAAGTGAATACGAAACATGATGAGTGACATGTTTGATTAGTTTGAAACAAGAACATATTTGGCGAAGTCATGTTATTTTCGGTTACTTTCAGAGATTTTTCGCGTAAGCAAAATGCTTGCCGCCTCCCCTCCCCCTTAATACCCCCCCCCCCCCCCGTGCAACAAATCCAAACTAAGCCACTCGTTTCAAAAATACTTTATCTACATGATCTTGACATTTCGTCATTACATCCCCTAAAACAAATACCAAATTAAAGCTTACCTTTCCTTTGATGGCGCGGGGGGAGGGGGGGGGAAATATAGTGATAAAACTAACATTGTAACGGTTGAACTGGGGACGAACACTTAGTTACATGAACGCTTACTTTATGAGCATTTCTCTTAAAGAACATACTAAACATTTGCCTACTGTTATTTTTCTCATTAATATGCGATTGTTAGTGGTGTATTAATAATTTTGGGGTTATAGAGAACCAGCGTTCTCGTTTTGATGCATATTACAAACTGCAACAAACGTGTTTCCCAATGGCTTGAAGGCAGGTCTGTACAGCTTTTTAATGCATTCCTTTTTAATTGTAGCTTCAACTTTTCTCCGACATTCTTTCAGCGTATAGTTGGAGAAGGTTTTTTTTTTAAAATTGTTTTTTAAATTATGTATTTTTTATTTATATAATGTTCGCATTAAAGTGAGCAAGAAAATCCTAAAAGAGAATCTTATAAGGTAGCAAAGAACTTTAACTCTGTGTTGATATCAACTACCAGGACAAGGGGAGGGAAGTAAGGGCATTCTTGGAGCTTTTATTTTATTTTTCATGTGATTGGCTAAAAACAGTTGACACTAAGTTCATTTATAATTTAAGTTCAGCTCACATATTTAATCACTCAAAAACAAGCACAAACACACAAAGGTACATACGCAAACATATACATAAACACATTCCCATATTAAAGCTATTTATTATAAAGATACTTTTTTTACATTTTTTTCTCATACTTTGTTTACTTGTACAATTGTAACACAATCTTACAGATTAGATCCACACTTAAACAAATCATACAAGCAGTTATAGTTCACACAGGAGTTATATAAGACTAAACACAATACCAGAATACAAAAACAAGAAACAACACACAATTAGTTTAATATTACTTTCACAATACAGAAAACATGTATGGTACCACAGACTTAAGGCTTTTTTTCACAAATATAATAATTACACAAACATTACATTAGAAACACACTGCGCTGCATGGCGAAAACGAAAGGACGATGTTTTGGGTCTATTAATCGTTTTCATTCTTAGCTCCAAATAGTGCTCAACATTGGCAGTTTTGTCATTCATAGCTGCTTTGAACTTTCTGGAATCACTCCCAATCCTCCCATTAACCAACTAGTTTTTCCCTCAAGATGTGTGTGTATCTGATAGGAGCTTTTCAAAACTGAAACGTATAAAGAACTATTTTCGATCCACCACGGAACAGCTGAGGTTTTCTGGTATTGTTTTTGCATCAGGATAGTCGAGCTCTAGCTGTAAAATTTAAAGTTTTTAATATAACGTATTTTTTTAAAATAATTTGAATGCTGTTAACTCAAACTCCTTTATTTGTTTACGTCTTCTGTTGCCAAAGTCTTCTTTTGCTTATGTCTTCTGTTGCTTGTGTCTTCTTTTGCGTACTTCTTCTGTTGCCAATGTCTTCTGTTGTGTAAGGACTTAAATTAAAAACAACACTATGAACAGTGTAAGATCTGCTTAAGAACTACTCGTTGCAGGTCGGGAGACTGCCGGGAAGAAATGTGAGGGGTGTGACACAATGATTTCACTGCTTCGGTTGCCCCAAAACTAGTGACGCCTCTGTATAGAAATTTTAATTTATTTCATTTTTAAAACATCTATCAGGTTAACTTTATAACAAATTTTTAGAATCTATGACTAAAAACAATTTTACATTGAAGAATTTACTAAACAATTGATATGTTATAAATATTATTTTTAGTATATTTATTGCTAGCTTTTTTCATCTTTATATTAAGCATAATGTTTCCTTTTTGCAATCATGTAAAGTAACTGATTAATTTATCATTGCCTTAAAGACAAATATATTCTTCTTCTTCTACATATTAAGAGCCCACGACCAATTTAGTGATCATTCTGGCTCCTATGAATGTAAAAGGAATGTGCAATGTTTTTGTTCCTGGTGTTGATGAGGATATTTCACATGTTGCAAGAGTTACTTAATGAGGGTATCATACACTAGGGGTTGGAAGGCCTGAGGTAATAGACGCAAATGAGTCAAGTGTTGTCTCCTCAGCTGTTCTTTTTGAAAGCTTGTTCCAGTCCCTGATTGTCTTTGGTAAGAATTAGCAGTTCCTATACTGGCTTCTCGCTGGTATGAGCCGGAACTGCCTGTCATGGCCTCGTCGCTGTCTATGGGGGAGAGGGACGAGTTTCTGTTTAATGCCAGAGCAGTGAACTAGCCCATTATTTATCTTGTAAATCATGGAGAGCCTGAATAGTCGTCATTGTCCTCCAATAGTGACCAGCCCAGTGTTTCCAGCATGCTGCCAACACTAGAGGTATTCTTGTAGCGGTCCAGGACAATGCGTGCTACCCTTCGCTGTCTTGCCTCCAACATGTCGATGCTCTTCTGTGTGAATGGGTCCCAGACCGAAGATGCATAATCTAAAAGCAGCCGGACAAATGCTTTATAGGCTCTTTCTTTCGCACTGGAGTTGCTGATCTTTAGATTACGCCTTAAAGCCCCAGCGTCTTGTTTCCCTGGTTGCGCACATTGTTAATAAGCAGCGGACCTCTTGTGGATCCAACCATTCAGCGATTTAAATATCAGCATTTTCTATTTCTGCAATTATTTCAAAAATGCCCCCCTCCCCCCCACCCCTCAAATTTTCAAACTTTTTCCTACCCCATCTGCCTACTTTATTGGCGTAATTTTTGGAAGGTACTTTATCAACTAGTTAAAGTGACCCTTGAAAGTTGAGCAAACTATTTCTTTTAAGTCAACTAACTAAAATTAATAAATGTTATTTGAAATTTCATCTTTTCTTTTCACATGAATGCAATGAGCGCTAGTTACGTCGTCTTTGTAATATTCTAGAGAGTTGTCATCCCTCATGATTTGGCTTGCTTCATTGGGCAGCATCAACTCAAGGTAGAAATTGTTAGGATCTTCGTGTATCCCTGCTTCAACTATGAGGGAAGCCTTGGTCTGCAACGTTAATAACAATTGTCTTTTTAGCAGATAAATCAGAAGATATAATTATATTCATATGTGTTTGTTTGTCTGCTTTTTCTGTCCATCTGTGTGTCTCTCTGTATGTGTGTGTCTGTCTATGTGTGTCTGTCTGTGTGTGTTTTTCTGTATGTCTGTCTGTCTTTCTGTGTGTGTCTGTCTTTATACAATGTAAAATATGACAAAATATGCGCATTTATTGGTATGTTAGTTTCATTTTAAGGATTAAACATTTAAATCTTACACAGCGAACTTCCTTGTCCCAATTCCATAAATGACACTTTTGATTGGTTGAATCAGGAAAATACACATCACACTGGATGCCAGCAAATTCTGAAACTGTGTGGTGGAAGTAAAGAGACGCAGGAATGTCAGATTATATAAGTGATGTCTCTATTATAGCGGCACGAAGTTTTTAAAAAAACGATAACGTAAAGTAGGAAACTATAAATGTCTCGTTTAATTTTGGAAATAACAATAACATCCAAAAGGATGATTGCAAATGATTACTCTAACTTTTTAAATAGGGGGCTGTTCTACGATTTTTTAGCCACTGCTGCAGACCGGACTATTGCTTGAAATAATAGCAACTAATTACTATGGTCGATATAAATTTCTTATTTGCTGTTCAAAAGAACAATTCAAAATACAATATTTTTATAAAGAACAATTATAATCAATAGCTTGTCATTATTTAAATGGAAAATAGGGGTCTGCTTTTGGCTAAATAGATAGTCAATATCAGGCTTCAAATGTTTCCATTTCTGCTCATCCGACAGTGGGAAACTCTCGATACCGCGTGTTCCCCTTGAGACTTACGGAAGGCGCACTTTCGCATTTGCTGGCCCAACAATTTGAAACACCCTTCCTGTCGCTCTCAGAAACAGCCAGACACTGGAGTCCTTCAAAACCGATTTGAAAACACATCTATTTCGCAAATACCTGCTATGGTGATGTTGTATACCATCTTTTCCAGCTAGTTATTATCTCTTAGATATTTAAAGGCTTGTGTTGTTTATGGTTGCAAGGTGATGTAATACTTTGAATGGGTGTGCTCGTATGTAGTTTTGTATTGTTGCGCTTTGTATTTCAATGTGGTAAAACATAGATTGTTTTTATTTCTCTTTTAATGTGCCTAACTTTGTACCGTGCTTCGAGCCTTTGGGGATGAAGCGTGATTTTCAAATAAACTTTATTATTATTATTATATTATCCTGATGTAGTTTCAGGGCCCTTGGAAGAGAGAGTATCTGTCACTCACCTGGTTTATTTGAGACAATGATGGGATCCATGGATGGGAAGAAAAAATACTCGGCCTTGTCTTCAGAAAACCTCATTTGAAAATTTCTATGAAAATACCCGGAATTTCCTGGTTTTTGTGTTCATCCTTCGACACACCAACACTGATGTGCTTGGACAGGCCGTGTGGGTGTGAAGCAATGATCTCGCACGGAACAGAACCAGTGGATGGACTACTTTTAGTTAAATCTTTAAAGTTCATTAATTTTTTTTCCAAAACATTTACTAACTTAACGTCGTGTGTGGTACATTCAAAAACACACTGGTCTAAATCAATATCCCTTGACTCCATCCGAAACCCTTGCAATCTCAGTATGCCTTCAGTGTCAATTTCATCGTCATAAAATAAATCTATAGCTGTTCTTTCTGGTTCTTGACAATCAAACACAACATGGCAGGCAGTCATAATTCTAATTATATAAAAACCTTCTGATGATTTGTGTGATCCTATACAGAATTCACACTGTTTTGCGTTTGGTAATTTGGTTTTTATGATTTCAATGACGGTCCCCGTGGCCATTCGCTGCTCACCAACTTCACAAAATAGAATGTTGTCTTTTGGTCTGTTGATGCTTTTTTTGTAGACAGTTAAACGACAAGTCAAATCAGCTAAGAGTTTAATTCTTGTCAGAATTTTCTTGTTTCTATGTCCTTCTGGAAGATGTTTAAGTCCAAACTCTTTGATGGGTATGACGTCCTTGTGACCTGGATTTGTCTCGCAATTCTTCCATCTTAACGGTCCATAAATTGTGTTCAAAATATGTTCCTTGATTGTGTCTCTGACATGAAAATCTGAGAGAAAGTTATTCAAAATTTACAAACGATAATTTTTTTTGTAACTCTTAATCCTTATATATATTAGTATTATTAGCAATAAATATGTGTTAAGAGGCGTGAAAATGGTATCTTTATCAGAGGTTATTCTAATTATAACTTGACCTTAAATTGTTAAAGGTTAATCTAGTTTGGCTGGCTTATATTTCGTGTCACTTTATTTTGTGTGTCCTTCAGAAAGTTAACATTTAACACCCAAAAGTCGCTTTTAAAAGACATTTCATCTTATCGGTAATGTTTACAAATAGACTCGCCTATTGATATCACTTGCTGGGGCTCTTAGCCCTCAAATTATTTGTCAACTTTAAAATTGTATACAAACAAATCTCAATATTAAACGATACACACCTGTGGAAGGCTCTTGATAATCCCTAGAGCAGTTGAGTACATTACCCATGTTAGAATGCAATCATGTATCTTCTTTTAGTCCTTGGATCATAATATTCAATTCTGAATTGATCATGAACAAAATATGTAAATCCAATTCTTAGTATCAAAGTAAATGAGTTAAGGGCAATGTATTGTTACAAATCAAAACAATTTATAAAATTTAAACAATGTTATGCTAGTTCACTTAATAGAAATATAATTCAATTCATACTGCAGAACAGGAAACAAATATGTTAACTCTGACTCATGTAATGACATTAGACAGATGTGGCCTCATGCACAGCTTGTTTCATAAATCAGATAAAAAGTGAGTTTAAAAAGTAAAATTTTACTCATAAGTCTCGTACTCCAGTTCTTGTAGATATTTTTCTGAGTGAACGACCTCTAAGTAGCATCTGATTTTCCTCAAAACTAGGAAAATGTAATTGAAGGGTTATGGATTATGTTGGGTCTAATCAACCATTTGTATAGCCTTGTCACTTCAAAATTCATCTCTTATAATTGATGACACCTAAAACTTATAATTAATACATTATAATTGTTACGGTGCTAGAACAAGTGAGGTACGGTAGTTCTAGTAATAGTTGTATGACTTGTCAGTGCTCAGTGTGACGATGATGAATAGGGAACTAGCATACAAGCTGTGAGTTTGCTAGTTTGCGTGTTAAAGTGGTGAAGACAATATTAAATGATATTGAAGGATGGCAGTGTGGGGAATGTGAATCGAATATAGTGAGTGATTGCAGAGTGGTAGATTGTGATGGCAGTATGGGGGGTGTGAGGAGAAGGATTGTGAGACTATGAGAGAAGATTTGAGTGAGAGGTTAGATTAAAAGATAAAAGGACACATTTAACCTAGGGGTGGGGGTGTTTTGGTAGCGTCCGCTACCAAGGCCCATTCTATCTTGTCAATGTAGCTTATGTGTGATATTTATTATTTATCAATAGATAGATAATAGGAGCTGTGATGATAGGGTAGATTAATGGTGTAGACTACAGATATATTGATAGGCAGTATAGATATTAAATATAATTATTGTGTATACAACTTCAAACAGTATTGACTTTGTCAATCCAAACATATGCCTCATCCTTGCCCGTGAAAAATGACTACTACTTGACAATAATACTAAAAGTCGGCATCTATTCAATGCTGGTTTTCCTATCAGAAGCCTTTGCAAAATAAAAGTTTGGATCAGTGGTTTAAAAATTCTTTGACTAGCGCCGCCCGTTTTATAATCAATTCCTATAAGTGACCTTATTAAGGCTTCTATATGTCATAAAAGATAAAAGTGTATAGGACTTTTCTGGGGCGGCAGGGAAACCCATAAGAAGTGCACGGGAAGCACAGGTTGGGAACCACTGGTTTCGGACTTTTCATATTTTTTTTAATTAACACATCATAATTACATTGATTTATTATGATATTAATATTATACCTCGTTATTATATTTTTATTTTTTGTAATTGACCCTTTTCGTCGATATTTGCATAGGGAAGATGACGCTTTTATTGGGGCTACAAATTCGTAACAACATTTGGCAATAAAGGGAAAATTGCAATTTGTCGTCATGATATTTGTAATTAGTAAACACTTTCTTTTTAACGTTGCTTTTTAACATTTGGAATTTGTATTAGAACAGACTCAGCTATTTGAAACGATTTATTTCATACTGACACATAAATTAAAATAATGACGTAGTAACCAAATAATTATCTAAGACTAAGATTGCAGTATTATTTGATGATAATAATATCAGGTTAATTGGCTTGGACTACACTTTGCCTACTAATGGGTGGGCTGTACTTATTGAGTGATATCAGATAAGTGTAAAGTAATAAGAACTTAATGAAAAGTTAATCATTTAATCTTGATTTGTTTTAATAAATACCTTTTTTTTTCTTTATTAACACACAAACATATCGCAGAGATGACTGGACATAACGATTTCAAAACTTCTAAAAGTAATACGGGAAATTCCCACAATTGAAAGGAGCAGTGGCTCTCAAAGGGCGGTCAGATGTCTCAGTGGGGTACTGCAAAGCTCGGGAGAAAATAAAAGGTGGGGGGGGGGGGGGCTATCAAGCTCCCAGAGGAGGCTTTAATACTATAAACGTATGAGCTAGGCTAACCGTAACGCCAAAGAACAGAAAACGTTTAAATACGTTCGGATTCTTAAAAACGATATTAGTTATTTTCTATTATTTTACGGAAATGGAATAAATTTAAATGCGCACAAAATATTATATATCCGCTTTTATTTTTGTAATGTGTGAGTATTATTATTATAAATTACAAATACATTAAAAGTATCAACTAAGGAACTATCTTAAGCATTTTTATGCGTTTCAAAGTAATGAAAAAAAAATTAAATAAAAAATTATGATCAACGAATTACAGCGTGATCACATGTATCAGGAAAACCTAAACATCAGTTGTTTTAGTGCGTTTTAGTGAATTGTTAATATTGTGTGATAAAAAATAATTTGTTCTAAATAAACAAACGACGTCATTACGCAAATCGCCTATTTTAGCCAAAACTCATAAGTTTCTTTGATTTAATAAACGTGCGTTCAAAACTGATAAAGTATTTTCCCCTTCTTAAAAGTAAAATTAATAAATATAATTGACTGCTTCTTAAATTTTAAATAAAACACACACAAAATTAAGCTTGGTATCTTTGACATTTAATGAGTTTTACTTTTTTAATTTAAAATATATACTTTTATGAAATTTATAACGTAAAAAAAAACTTAATCTTTCAATATACTTCTAATAAGAAAATGCCGTTTAAGTCAATCAGTCCATCGAAACTCCATAGCCAAATTGCATTCACTAATGCACTTATAACTCATCCAAATAAGAACAAACCATATGAAGTGCAAAATATGTCAGTTTGGGTTCGGAAGGGACTACAATCCGGTGAAATATATAATTAATTTTGTTTAAATCTGGGGAGATGGAGTGATCATTTTGCCCCATGCAGCACAAAATACGTCTCAGAGTAAAGGAATGAATTTGATAAATAATTAGCCTTCTTGGGTACATACGTATCAGAGGTAGGAAAAAGGATGTGTATATTTTTACGTGGATGACAATATATTTAAATCCTATGGTATTACATTTGTAAAAAAAGAGGCGGTACATTCTCATTTTACAAATAAACATAATGATTAAGAAGATCAATGGCGTTAAGACACATGCGTACATTTATATAAGTATACCCATATCAGATCATGTTTAGAGGAAGGAAAGGTAGCTTAGGGGCTTGAAAGGGAGTAGGTAGGCGTATAATATATAGCAACTAAATACTTGAGATATGCACAGATGGTTGAACAATGTTGATATCAATAAGTATCCACACACACACACACAATCAGTCTCTAAGACTTTCTGAAGCTCTCGTGTCTCTGAAATTTACTATTGCAAGTCCACTGGTCACATTTGACAGTTTAATATATATAGCCAGGGACAGAGAAATTCTAAGAATGGAATTTCTAGAAGTTTATAGAGTATTCTTTGTCCTGATATGCTGTAGAAACCCACAGAAAGTAAACAAATAGCGTCACTAGACCAGCTGCACAGCGAGATAATGTTGCTAAAACATAGCTGGCTAAAAATAAACTCAGACAAACAAAAGGAACTATTCAATCGGTTACGCGGAAGCCATACCAATGAGTTTATAGTAGGGGTCGCAAAACCGGTCCCTTTTGCCAAAACCGGTATTTTCGATATTGAAGTTTACGAATACCGGAATCCCATTATTTTCGATAATTTCGATATTAAGAGAATTTTTAGTCGAGATGAAATAAAAAACATTCAGGTCAAATATCACATTTTCTTTTTTAATAAGCTTTTAACAATAACACAAATGTTTATCTTCAGAATTAAATCAAATGAAAAAATAAATATTCTTAATTTTTTAATTTAAATAGTTGTATTAATCATATATTAAAATAATTTGTGTTGTATTAATCTTTGGTCAAATTTAAATAATGAGATCATAAAATGACAACGTGCCTAATGTTTGGTCACTTAACCTTGACCGCAAATGGTTCCCTCAATTCTTTCTATCACCCGGGGAAAATAAATCATTTTAAAAAAATTATTAATTCAATCGAATTGGTTTGACGTTTAAAATTAAAACGTTCTTTTAATGTTTAAATTGTCATGTAAATGTTTGCAAGTCCGGTACAGACAAATTGGGACATTCAGTCATGTAAATGTTTGCAAGTCCGGTACAGACAAATTGGGACATTCAGTCATGTAAATGTTTGCAAGTCCGGTACAGACAAATTGGGACATTCAGTCATGTAAATGTTTGCAAGTCCGGTACAGACAAATTGGGACATTCAGTCATGTAAATGTTTGCAAGTCCGGTACAGACAAATTGGGACATTCAGTCATGTAAATGTTTGCAAGTCCGGTACAGACAAATTGGGACATTCAGTCATGTAAATGTTTGCAAGTCCGGTACAGACAAATTGGGACATTCAGTCATGTAAATGTTTGCAAGTCCGGTACAGACAAATTGGGACATTCAGTCATGTAAATGTTTGCAAGTCCGGTACAGACAAATTGGGACATTCAGTCATGTAAATGTTTGCAAGTCCGGTACAGACAAATTGGGACATTCAGTCATGTAAATGTTTGCAAGTCCGGTACAGACAAATTGGGACATTCAGTCATGTAAATGTTTGCAAGTCCGGTACAGACAAATTGGGACATTCAGTCATGTAAATGTTTGCAAGTCCGGTACAGACAAATTGGGACATTCAGCCATGTAAATGTTTGGCTACGTACGGTACAGACAAATTGGGACATTCAGTCATGTAAATGTTTGGCTACGTACGGTACAGACAAATTGGGACATTCAGTCATGTAAATGTTTGGCTACGTACGGTACAGACAAATTGGGACATTCAGTCATGTAAATGTTTGGCTACGTACGGTACAGACAAACTGGGTAATTCAGCCTGAGACAAAATAGCTCGAAAATCAATTATGAGTTGAATGTAAATTATTAATATTTGTTATCACAAAATAGATGTAGCATTACTTTTCTGTGTCTTAAACTTAAGGTATAGGATTATCAAAATACGGATTTACTCTTTTTTTTTTAATGTGTAGGCTTTTCGGCATAGTTAAAAGAAATCAAGCAATTAAAAAATGTTTTTAAATTAAAATTTGACCCCGTGATTTGAGTGCAACGTGTTATTATTTCCATACAAACTCTTAATGTAAGTCAACATTCGACCTTCATTCGACTATACAAATTACTTATTTGGCAATTATATGAAGACATTTACTTACCAATCATGTACCTTCAGGTCGCGACTTGTCTGCACTTACACACAACACACGCACGAGGAAAAAACAAAACTAATCACAACACCATGATTCTTGACAAATAAGAGTACACAGATCTAGCCCGTCGGTCGGCTCTCTTTGAACTTGAGACACGTGATGGGATGGATTTGCACATCTCATAAATTATTGATATGTCTTGCTTTAACTACGACGTACTAACTAAGAAAACAGATATTAAAAAAATTGAAAATGAAATCCCGGGATTATCGAAAATCCCAATTTTCATAAATCCAATCCCAGAAATTTCGAGCACCAATTATGGTCCGGAATTATGCGACCCCTAATTTATAGCTTGAAGGGGGTGGTGGTCGGCTTACCGTAAACATCTAAATAGATGTATTAAGCATATAGGCTTCTTAATAATATATATTTTTATTTTAAAAAATGTCCGAACCCCTGTTTCTTACAATAAGCAGAGAATTGTATTGGTAGCACTTACAATATAAGAGAAGATAAGATTATTTTATTGATCCAAACAAATGGAATTTTTTTTTTTATTGCATTTCACATTTTCAGCACATATATAAAACAATTTGAACACAAGACATCTATATTAAATTATTTCACAAGTAAAAAGAAAAAAATAGCCATTCAGTGAATTTTCTTAGCCATATCAGGGACTTAATAGTTCGCATTAAGATGTGTGACTTCAGTCCTCGCCCTGACGGAAAGAATTCGTCCCGAACGGGCCGATCCCAAGTATCTGTGATGAAGATGGTTGGATGTGTCATGCAAAATGTGTTTAGTTTTACAATAACTTTTTTTTTACAAATAGTTCTTCAAGTTAAGGATGTTTAATTTGTGTTATGTTCCTAGCTTTCTTGATTAATTGGCTTATGCTGTGTTTAATATCAGATGTTGAATCCCCACACCAGAAGGTAATACTAAAATTAAGTAGGCTTCCAATTGTTGCACTGTAGAATAAGTTAACGACTTGTTTGTTTATGCCGAAATTGTACAGTTTTTTTAGGTAGAATAGTCTTTGGTTGAATTTCTTATACAGCATTTGGCCGTGCTCATGCCATGTTAGCGTATTATTAATGGTGACACCTAAGTATTTATATGCCTCTACTATCTATACATTTTGATTTTTATATGTAATCTGTAATCTGGTGTTTCCCCCTCCTGAAATCAACAACCATTTCCTTTGTTTTTGAGACATTCAGCTGGTATAATTAAGTTTTTCTAAATTTTCCAAAACATTTGATATGTATAAAATAATAAGGTGGAGGGTGACTGCAATCAAGTTAGGTAGGAGGGAATAATAATTGAAACAAAGTAGGGGAAAACCATATAAAATAACGCAGCAAAAAAAACAACGAACGTATAGCAATAAATCGGGTAATAGGGAGAGAGACTGCAATCAGAGTAGTAAAATAGGTAAGAAGTAAAACAAAGTAAGGTTAAACCTGAAAATGGTAACGCCACAAAACAACGAACGTGTTGGCAGGAAGCCTTCGGCAGCGAGCAAAAAAAAAGGCAGAATAAAATGTATAACAAACATAGCTGAGAAGTTGTGTCCAAAAAGGGCAGCAAAAGAATAAATTAACGACCCATTAGAGAGTTTGTGTGGAGATTAAACAACGCTCTTCGGGGACTCTTAGGCTTGACTTAAGTTGGACACCTCAAAACATATTACAGGGAAGGTCATTGACTTTTAGACTAAAGAGTATTTCATTAATTCTTCAAGATAATAACATATTTTATAAACACCATATTTAACAAGGCTAATATATATGAGCAAGAAATAACACAAAATTGCTAAAATATTTAATAATTTTTAACAATAATGAAAAGATGTAATTTCTCAGACATAAATTTCATTTATCCATCCTAAAAATGTATCAGTTGATCATTTTATTAAATACGATGAACATGTGAAAACTATACTATCAAACAGAAATAAGATAAATTAATTAACAAAATTAATAAAATGATCAAAATTTTGTTAATTAATTTATCTTATTACTGTTTGATAGTATATTTTTCACATGTTCATCGTATTTGGTATTTAAAGAAGTGTATTTGATTTTTAAGTAAATCCAAAAATCTAAAGACCACTAGGAAATATTTTTGCTAATAAATTGCAATCATTTATATTTTGTGCAAGTATATTATTCTGTTGTTGTTTTCTTTTTCACAGTTCTAGATTTTTAAGTAATTAATATTTTATCCAGTAAATTATAAATAATGAAATATTCTTATATTTTTAATTATCTTATTTTATTTTAATTTATTATTTAAAACTCACAAAGTACTAAAATGTATTTCTGTCTGCAAGCTTTCTCTTTACCCTTTTCACATGCAAAGTATTAAGTTTTTAAAATAAATTTCGAAAGAGAAGTTTGAACAATAAAAAAAATGCCACTGCAAAATGATAAATAGAAAAATTCTAATCAATTATAAATGAGTCCCCAAATGAGTCTTCCATCACAATTAGTTCAATTTGTAAAGAAGTAAATAAATATTTGTTTGCAGTAACTTCCCTAAAATAATTTACTGAATGAAAGTCCCTTTGATGAGTAAAATAACCCCCTGGAAGGCTTATTTACAGTTTTTGGTGCACAGTAATACTGATAATGTTAATTTAAGGCAAGAAATATAATGTTGAATTTGAAAACAACCAAATTGTCAAAGTTCTACAATTTGTATTAACAGCCATTTTATTTTTTTAAAATCCTTTCAAAATCATGTTTATTTTTTCAAATAATCCATTTAAATCTCTTTCAAAAAAGATATTTTTTCGTCTTCTAATTATACTTTCGCTTCCTAAGCTTTTTTGAGAACAAAAGTCAAAAAGCTTGTTTGTGGTATTATATATTTGTCCACATAGTATGTAATTTCTACATCGTCTCGAAATCTCTCTCTTCCATTTTTCAAATCATCACCAACCATTGCGAAGTCTTTATGATTTGTGATTTGCCTTAGTGCTAAAATCTGTCTCTTTACCTGTTAAAAAATGTATTATAGTTATAGTAAGCAAAACGTTCTCAAAACGTGTTTCACGTATTATTTTATAATAGAGCCTAGGAAATTTATAGCTTACAGCTGCTTATGTAATATGGCAATAACTAATGTCAAAATTCTTTTCCAAGCTCCCAACCATCCACCAGAAGTAATAGTAAAAATTCATTTTTCATATAAACATCAAACTTAAATACATTCCCACCTATACGAATTGTAGGCCCAGATCAACCATTAAGCAATACAAGCACATTCTTAAGGCATCACGCGAATGGGAGCACCACAAAATTCTATTCCAAAATAACTAAACATTATAGAACCATAAAATCAGAAATATTTTGAATACTAAAATGATGTGCCCCATTCTGTCATCTTATCATTATTTGAACAAGGGATGCATTTTCTTGGCTTATCTATAACTTGGAGGACACTTGACCTGCAATAACTTGTCAGTTAAAGCCCGCAAAAACTTTATGTTTTCTGTAAAGTTAGTAAGAAATTTAGGTTGTCCGTGAATAAAAAATGTGTCGGAAAACCAAGCGTTTTGTCATTTACCATTAATTGCTTTAAATGTGTATGATGAGAATGAGAAGACATTAAACACTGAGACTAAAGAGAATAACCTACAATAAACCAATGCTTTAAGGCAGACTTAATCCCTGTATCTATAAAGTATAGAATCCGATATATTATAAGGAAAACTACTTTTAGAATGCGATCAAAGTCTTCGATACTAGAAAATTAATAAGAAAACGTTTTTTTTTACAGATTTTATTAAGTGGGGGTTAACCAATTACATTTACATGTATTCTATCTTGTTAAGTTTTGTTTAGTACAATTAAGTTCTATTTAACAGTATATATTTCTTGAATATTGAGTTAGATTTAATGTGGGTGGGGTGACATCAAAATAATTATGTATTTTATAGAGCATCTACTGGCCTTAATCCTGCTCTGCCTTTAAGTCAGTCTGTATTTACTGTAAAGCCAGTTTATTTCTATACAATTTATTTGAGTAAAATAATTTAATTCATTGCTTAGGTAACAAATCATTTTCACAGATACCTGCTACTAATTCATGACTAACATGACAGCGGTTAATTTATAATGAAATCCCTTAAAATGTCTACTTTATACATAAGCGATATATTTCAACTTCACGAAAAAAGTCCTAAATTTTAATGTTAATAAACAAAGAAGTAAGAGTTGAATTTCTGAATGTTAAACCTGTACTTACATGCATATGAACCTGTCACTATATGTCTATGAACTTGTCATTACAAGTCTATGAACCGTCACTATATGTCTATGAACCGGACATGATCCTTCATGTTAACTTCGCTTATGTTCGTGGGTGGGTGGCAAAAGATTCGAAATGACCCACTTGCCGTCAACTATCGAGCTGAAACTTGGCACATGACTCGTTGCCGATTACAACACATTATTTCAAATATTCAGCCTCATCCCCCAATCCAAACCCGCAAAAATCAGCGTAACCTGTTTTTCAAAGGGAACGTGAGGGAAGTATGGTGACCGGATTTCACGTAATAAAATTCCAAATAACTGCGTTCAATGAGATTCTTTTTTGTTTTTTGTTTTTTTAAATATCGCTAGTGCGTTTGGTGTGGAATATTTTCTTTGGTTTTTCTGAAATAGTTGGTGAAAAAATTCTGCGGTGTAAATGTGGGTGGGTCATTATAAAAAATGTTGCCTTGAGGGGGAGCACTAATTGAAATTCTCATAAAGTGCATTACTTGTATGCATGTTTTGTCAAATTTTCAGCAATAGCTCGAGATTTAGTTTTATAAAGGCTTTTTACAAAAAGCTTTGTTTTAGGGGCTATTTAATTTTTAATATCATTTCGTCATATATTTTCTTCAATATGATCAAGTTGTGACATAAAAGATGCATGATGACAATATAAATAATTGTATATAAACCGTAATTTATTTCTTATACCATCTCAACATTATTATATGTTGAGCTTTTTTATTTTAATTCATTCTTACCTCAGCCACCTTGAGATCCACTCCATTCACATCTGTAATGGAAACGTTTACGTTGACTTTAACGGCATTCCCTGGAAAAACTACTAGCGTTTCAATTCCATCAGTCACAGCCTCTGAAAATAAATGATACATAATTTGTAAACCCTTGCTTTTAAATTAGTTGATCTTTTAATATACACAAATTAGACTGAAGGCTGAAAATTGTCAAATGATTAGCTTAAGCACCAAAATGGCAGTCTAGCTGTAAGGATATTTTTTACTGCACTTTATTAAAGAACAACTGAAACTTCAATCTGACATTCTACAATGTCAGTCTTAGTTGTAAATTGTAAGCCTACATGTGCTATATGGCAGTTATATTAAATTTTTACAATGATGAATTGGTGTCGTTGCTATTTCAATGAGCGAATGAAGTCTTACACGTCTAATTAATCTATAGAATTAAAGCAGTAGCTTTTTCATACCAATTTACAAAAATAAATTGTATTTATTGATATTTTTATATAACTTTCAGTGGCTGGCATTACTGAGATTGCTTTGTTAATTAAAGTTCAGTTTAACTCACCAAAGCTTGCCATCTGAAATATAAATATAGATGTTTATTAAAAGTTTATTAGTCTTTCTTTAAGAATTATTATTGGTTTTTAAATAAAGCTATCACTCCCCAATAGGACTCAGATTAAAATGTTAGTAACAAAAATTACACTGGATAATACAAATTAGGCCTACATTTACAACCAACGTATAAAATCTTGCATTTGGTCTAATTTAAGGAACATTTAATTTGGGCAATAAAAAAACAATATTTGAAAGAAAGTAGGAATTCATATTCTTATTCAAAGATTCGCAAAACATTGATTGAAATCGAACGATTACTGTTATTTTTTCTATAATGTCTATGCAGACCACCAATAAATGAGGTAAAGTACCTACACAATTGTCTGAAAAGAACAAATCTCTGAGTTAGTGAAGATGTGTTCTATTTCAAAAGGATATTTTTAGCACTTTAAAACCCTTATCAGTGGGTTATTTCTTGACACAAACGGTTGTCGAAAGCGATGCACTTTCACTACAACATAATAGGGCAGTAGATTTCGTTCCATATTATAGAAACGAGAAGATAACTCTTTATTGTGACACTTGGAACCACCGGTTATCTTCTCAAAATATTCGGACCCGGGTTTTTTTAAATTTGCACCTGGGTAAGCCCTAGTTAATATTAATTGACAAATAGTTTGTCTACTGTGTCATAATTTTATTTATTTATTTATACTAATTTAATTAGCTTGGCGTCCTCTAATAGACTACTAATAAATAAATGTGAGCTTTAAGAAAGAGCAAAGCATTTTCAGACATAGCGATAACAGAGTTCACTGGTGGCCGATGTCAGTGAAAATATTGCTAGTTACTTAGAGCTGGTTACGGCGCAATTATACAATACCCAGGAGACGAAAATCCAACTGAGAAGATTTGGGAGAGCTGGTTACGGCGGACACATGCAGTGCCCAGGAGAGTTTACTCAAACTAAAGAGATTTCGGGTCCCAGTGACAAACACATGACAAACTTTCGAAGCAGAGATCAACACAATTTTGATTACCCTGAAACCAGTGCGCCACCGATTAGTGAGAAGAAAATGTTTCCGACTATCGTGGTCTTTACTCATTCACATTTTGCTTCAGTATGTGGGAAGGTCCTCTTTCGATTTAAGAATGCTCAGTGCCACTCTGGTAACAGAAGATGACATCCAAGAACGTAGGAGGGGGGGGGGTCAGGTTACTCAACAGTGAGACGATTTGGGGTGACGCAGAACTAGCAACTAGTAAGCATACACCCTTTGGACCGTTCATAAAGTACATCACGCTATTTTTGCACAATGTACCCCCTCCCTCTTCCTGTTCCATCTGTCATAAAATCTCGAACCCACCTCAGCCTCAACGTCTAAACTACGTCACACTTTCGTACTAAACAATTGTTTGAAAAGTAATTAAAAAGTAATTTATTTATCTCTGTAATTGTGTGACTTTGTACTTGCTAATTTGATATTAGATAGAATCGATTTAGACACAAAGTTGCACTGTTATAACGGACAATTTTTAAGGCTGCCATTTTGAGATGTTGTGATTCTTGGATATTATTGTGAAATAAATGTGAGGACGAGAACAAGTATGTATAATCAATTAGGAGTGAAAATATATCTATATATATACTGTATGTATGTCGAGTATGGCAGCTCGTTAGTTACTGTTGCGAGTGAATGTCATGTTTATTACGCGCGGTGTGTGTTAGAGAGTTTTTATTGGTTAATGAACGCTCTTCCCGCGCTTGAAAGAATGACGCATTTTTATGTTAATTGTGACCTATTGTCTAGTCTGTATTGTGACGTGAGTTTTAGTCGTGCGGCAGCATTGTGTGGAACGTAACGGAAGAAAGATGTGTTTCTAGTAGGTCTAATAACGAGCTGCGCTATATCATAATATATTCACGTGTCTATTGAAGTTCGTAATTGGTTATTAAAGTTATAGTTAGTACGAAAAGACTTGAGTTTATTCACTAATATTAGTAATAGTAAGACCTATTACAACGTGTTGTGAGAACTTGGAAAATGACTCAATTAAGAAGGACTGGAGGAGTTGACACTGTACGTGATGTTATTAATTTATTATGTGAAGACAGTTTCGTTGAAATGAAACGCCTTGTTATATCAAGTGAGATGATGATTCATTTATATCGATGATGTTGGAGTGACAGTTAAATAATACTTAGATAACAGATTTAGTTTATTATAATCTGTATTACCCACAACCATTGGCGTAGCTAGTGGTGCTGGGGTGTGGACCGCACTGGGTGACACCATCTCAGGGGTGACACCAAATTGAAAATTTTCATATTTACAGAACACACACTGCTCGGTCTGACCGAATTACATTAAAGGATAAACGATCATACGTACATTTTCCGCTCGTGAGGTAACCAGTCCAAATGCGTGCTTTAAATAAAAGTTCAAGGTTGATGCATCAGAAATGAAGTGACAAAATAATTTAATGTAAATTATAGGGTCACCCAATATAAAGAAATTTAATGTAAAAAAAAAAAAAAAGTATAAAATAAAACTTTATGTTGTTACAGTTCTTAAATGCTTTTACCTCGTGACATTCAATTACCTCGTGACATTCAATTACCTCGTGACATTCAATTACCTCGTGACATTCAAGTACCTCGTGACATTCAATTACCTCGTGACATTCAATTACCTCGTGACATTCAATTACCTCGTGATATTCAATTAATTTGTTTTTGTTCTTGTCATTGATATACTGTGGGCTTGTTTTAACAAGAAGAAATCCATCGTGGACGTCTGGGTGTGGGGCGGGGGGGGGGGTGTTGACACTATGATTTTACCGCACTAGTTGATACAAACTTAGCTACGCCGCTGCCCATAACACTGGGAATAGTTAGAATCTCTCTTTTTTCAATAATTTTGTAATTTATTTACTATGTATATATAAATAAAAATCGTACTATTAGTTAAGATTTGCTAAATGACCAGTAAAATAATTATGTTTGTCTTCTGCCATCTCTAAAGACCTTAGAGCAGTAACTCTTGAAAAGTCGCTTCTTGTATTGTATGTATTATGTCATTTATAATGATATATCGTTGTGGTTTTATTCGTTTTCTTTAGAAGTGATAGATTTATTTTGTCTAATTTACATTTCGCGGGTTCCCTGAGTTTATATGACTGATTATTATTATTATTATTAATTTTTCTTTTTATAAATTAATATGCCGATGGAATTGTCCCTTGCTAATATGTTTCTGATAATACTTAAAAGGGGCGCCAACCTTAAGCTTGCCCAAGGCGCCAGCTACAATAGGGCCGGCCCTGCATCCATCACAACAGAAAGTTAAACGACGCTGCTAATTTCAGTTTACATAATATATTATTTTTTTTTCAATTCGACGTCACATAATATGATCTTTCACCCTACTTCCCCACCCCACCACCCTTTTTTTCTGTACCAAACTGTCGCCATTTCTTAGACCCGCTCAACAGCTCCGGAGAGTGGAGTACTTTAAAAGACAATCACCTAGCAATAAATGACGAAGCCCAGAACCACAACCAGACTGGCCTGCGACCCAACTGGGGCTAGGCTAACAAAACTACCTTGAGGAGTATTGGCTTAACGGTGAAACAGCAAGTAGGCTATACCACAATATGACGCGGCCGGACAAGGGCAATCCGTGGTGGAAACTAATACGAAGACATCGGAACTTCACTGAAGATGGAACATTGTCCAACATAGGGGCGATGACACAGCGGCGTCTGCCAAGCAGATATGCCAGATTGACCAAGGTCCAGGGGGAGAAGGGGGGCACTTCCATCACTCAAAGACGGGGTATACGCCCTTGCCCCGACATGTAGATACATAATTTCAATTCTCTAAATAATTTCAGATCCGAACTGCCACTTCTGTAGTTTGGGACCTAAAACAGTGGCGCACTTACTAGAAAAGTATCCCACACTGTGAGGCGGAGAGAGTGGCTCCTGAAATCGGCGTAATTCGATTGATGGCGAAGCCCACCAGATGCTGCTTGCTTGTGATTTGTTGATCGAGGTCATACGAAATAAGGCTCCAGCCCTAAAATAGAGAAAGAACAATTTGTAGTAAGTTGAAATTAATGATTAAGTTAATTATTAAATATAGAAGAATTGTTTTAATATATACCTATTTCTCCCCTTGCCTATCCTGTTAAGATAACACAAACCTTACTACTTCTTCTAGTTAGCGATAACATTTATTGTTTGACTGTTTATTGAATACGTTAGATAGATGAGGAAATTCCCACAATTGCAAAGAAAACCGACGCCATTGTTGACAGTGATAGTTTCTTAAAATAATCTAATAGCGTACCGTACTAATTCTGATCTTAAGTTTGTGATAATATTGAATTTTCAGTCAAGATCTGTTATTGTGAATACTCAATAATTAGGTTAAGTTTGATCATACCTATTTTGACTTGTTTTAAATAATGTCTTTGAATAGAGTGGTTCCTGTCAGTAGAGCCTATCTTTACCATACATCGATATGCCCAAGTCGATATGGGAAATCCCGCAAAGAGGATCTGTTTGAAGCTAAGCTTGGATCTCTGGCACATGGTCTTTTCCACTGGAAACTCCAAAAATTTTAACATGCAATTTTTTTTAAAATTATATTTTATATTTTTTTAATTATTATTAATTTATGAAACTTGATGCCCCACTCTTCAAAAAGCTATGTTAAACACACTCTATTATCAGGCTGGTCGCCCCAATCTTCAACAGCTATGTTGCCCAATTTGTTGTCCCCAATCTTCTACCATCTATGTTGACCCACTCTTCTACAAGCTATGTTGACCCACTCTTCTACCAGCTATGATGGCCCACTCTTCTACCAGCTATGATAACCCACTCTTCTACCATCTAGGTTGACCCACTCTTCTACCAGCTATGTTGACCCACTCTTCCACCAGCTATATTGACTCACTCTTCCACCAGCCATATTGACCCACTCTTCCACCAGCCATGTTGACCCACTCTTCCACCAGCCATATTAACCCACTCTTCCACCAGCCATGTTGACCCACTCTTCCACCAGCCATGTTGACCCACTCTTCCACCAGCCATGTTGACCCACTCTTCCACCAGCCATATTGCTGTTACAAACATTTGTAATGTCTAAGTAATAAGATGGGTAGTGACAATAATAAACACACTTCTTCAAACACTTAGCTCCACCCTTAACCGGAGCTCTGAGCGCAATTGGAGCTAACCAAAAAAAATTGTCCGAAGATGATCTGGAGCGGAATTTGGTCGAAATTAGTCTGTTAGCAAGTTTAAACTATAATATCTCAAGAATATAATGTGTTTGGAAAATGAATACTGAAAGTCCATACTATTAAGAAAGATAAGCCTTTCACAGCTGCGTACAAGCCACTGTCGAAGATATCCCATAACATGACGTCAAAGTATTGACTGGTTATTTCAATATCTTGACACTGGGCCATACAGGTATTGACATTGTCAACTAACTTAAAACCCCAAAGGTCAAGGGGATATTTTGCTTTTGCTTAAAAACAACTTCAGAGCTCTCGGTATTATAACGGTATTAACATGCTGACTCCTATAGTACCATAGTAGAACCACGTGAAGTCCTGGGGATGTATGAAACACACGTCTGCAGGATCTTCGAGCAATGTTTAGTGACAAAGCAGCACACAAAAAAACCAAAACAAAGACATGAACTCACGAAGATAGGAATCTGCAGGAGGCCACATCTTGACACTATCAACATGGACAGCCTGAAGAAAATGGAGGATTTTTTGTTGTTTTGCTTCAGCGTTGCCGGGGTTGAAACAGTCATATTAAAATGTGTTGTCTTAAATTGTACCATGGTAGAACAACGGGAATAAGTCCTGATGGGTACGAAAAACACGAGGATAGAATGGATATTGGATGAAACAATAAGAGGATCTCAGACTTACAAGATGAAAGGAAACAACAACCATGCAATACATACAAAATGACAAGGAAGTTGAAGATTCAACGTGAGGAGATAATAGAGAAATGTGCAGAAGAAGCAGAGACAGAAGCCAGACTAAAGGGCATTACGAAACTCTACAAGACTATAATTGTTGTTCGTCCTTTCCACGAGACGGTGACTAAGGCAATTTTTCGACTTCAACAGTAGCCTTGACTTGAGCTGTATTTTGTTTAAAGTTAGAGACAATTGCTCAATTCGTGAGCCTCACTCTCTCGACCTTGCCTGTATGATCCAATGGCTTATTATTATTAGTTGTCTTATATAGCGCGGTACCCCCAGCCTAGGGCTGGGCTTAGTCAAGATAACTGGAAATTTGCCAGGATGCAGTAGATGACCAACAGTGTGTCTTGTGTGTATAATATTACTTTAGAACTGAAGATTTTAATAAATGAAACCATGGGTTTGTTATAGGAAATAACACAATGTATGGGAAAACCTGAGGGGAGGAGGAAAAGGCAAATAATAATTTAGAGCTGGTTGTAATTGCGACGAGACACTTTAATGGGGTAAGAAACCCTTTACCAAGGATGTTTATAAAAGGTGTACGATTATGTACACGCCGATGTGCACCTTGATGAACCCACTGACGATTCTTAACAGGACTCCCATGGGTTGATTAAGATTCCCAACACATATTATCTGTTAATTCTGCTGCTGTCAAAAAGACAATCGTCTCAAGCTGTCAACTTACCGATGAATGCATAACGTTCAGCCCGGTTGGTTAGTGCTCAAGTAGGGAATTCTTCTTTCATCGCAGAACATAAATATAGAAAACCATAAAATGGCCACAAAAGGATACAACTAATGCTAATTATTATTGAACAAAGTGTGCTAATATGTGGAAAAAACAAACGAATCTAATAAAACAATTTAGCAGTGCAATAAAAAATATGTGTAAATTAGATGCACTTCACAAATTTGAATAAATACATGATTACGTAGAAAAACGTAAAGGTGGCCTATCCATGATTAAAAACAGTTAAAGGTAATATACCGAGACCTCCTCTGATGACGACTTCACCTATCAAGTAGATGTGTGTGTCTTAATTATCTGGTCTCAGTCTGTCTTAACTTTTAAAATTTGAGGATAATGTGGAGCTTTTTATTTTAAAAAGTAAGAGCTCGTTCCCCTCCCAAACCATTCTTGTGGCCAGGGGGCAGGCAATTTCATTTTCAATCGCAAAAATATCTTTCTAGTGCTCAGTTAACTCGATCAAGTTTTCGTCATATTTGCGTCAAATTTCTTTTTGAACGAACATTGTGCGCTCAAAAAGAAATTTGATGCAAACTTGACGAAATCCGATGCGTGTGAATATTGTAAATAGAGTCTCAGTGACATGCTTCATGTCTATACTGAGCAGAGCAGCGGCTTTTGGCCAAGGTGAAGACTGGCATACCACACACAATAGATATGCATTTCCCTTTTTGGTCCGGGTAAGTGGTCTCAGAATGTCGACGGATACTCTCTTAAAGGGGTCTCAATTTATGGGGTTCTCCCTAGAGTTACTGCTGGCACATAGCTTCTGGCAGATCTTTTCTAGCACTAGGGACAAGAAGATACATATCTCTTGATATCTGCGGTCATTCCAAGCCAGTAATAGAGGTATCGGATGCGATTGAATGTTGCACCATGTCCTTGGTGTCCACTCAATGAAGCGGCATGTCCTACTTGCATCCCCTCTTGTCTGGACTGCTTCGGTACAACAAGTTGGCTTTTTATTAAATTTAATATCAACTACACGGCGATATAATAATCCAGATCTCAAGAAGAAAACAACCTTGCCATTCTGGGGTTCTCCTTGGTCCACTAAGGTAAATAACGTGGTGAGGGATGGGTCGTGTCTTTGAGCGGCTCTCATCTCTTTAGGCATGGGGTTAAGATGCTCAACATCGGTACCTTGTGGCTTCTTCGATCTTGTCACAATAGGGGCGACAAAGATCGGTGTTTTAGGACTACCCAAAACACATACTGGCAACCTAAAATAATGTCATGGATCGGCGAGTCCATTACAGCAGCGCTAATTATTCCGTGGACATACCTTGACTCCACCTTGATTTTTGCTATCTGTAGATTCACATGGCTGGAAGATCCAAATTGGGACCTTGAACAGCAATAGTATCGCTTGTGATATCTGCTGAATCGAACATTGAACGTCGTAAAATGGCGTCATACTAACATCCAGTGTCGTTTAGGCAACGGGCAGGAGTTCCGTTGACTAAAACAGTTTCCAAGACGGCCGGAAAGGCTTGAGTTTCCTGATCATCGGTCGGAATCAGCATTTCCGTTCTTGCATGGGCGGCAAGACGAGATGGTTTTGTACCAACAGAAGCGGTCTGAGTCGGTTGCTATCTAGATTTTCCTCCACACTCGCGCGAATCTTGTGATGAAGTCTTATGGTACTTACACCATTTCCTGCGACTGTTATGTACCTAGTTTCTTCTGTAGCTTGTTGATGAGTTATCTTTGCTATAATTCTTAGGGTGCGCGGGCCCTGTTCCTGTTTCATAAGTAGACTTGATAGCTCTTACTTCCTGCTGGCCCTTTAATTTCTTGAATTCTCTACGCTCGTCCTTGAGTGCGGAGGTGTATCGGTCAGCTAACTCCTTATTTTTCTGTGTGGCTCCATGTTCCTCTATGAAGATGCTTAGATCCGAGGACATACATTCTTTCAATTGTTTGACTAGTATCATATCTACCATTCCTTGGAAGGATTGTGGGTACTTTTCTAGTGTGCGCCAGTTCTTCAGATACTTGGTCAATCACTCCAAAAGTTGAGGCTACGTTTCGGATCTCTCGATGCAAGCGTTTCGGAATTTCTTGTCATAAGTGGGGGTGGTTAGTTCATATTTGATCAATAATGCTGATCTTAGTGCAGTATAGTTCAAGGATTCTGCAGAAAATTGTGGATTTATATCAGTGAAAACAAGGATGGGTTTCTTTCTTAAAAAGCCAAAGTATCATTACTATCGCACCATTAGCCTAATAAGCCACCCAAGCAAGGTCGTGCTCAAGGTCATACTGGACCGACTAAGAATTTTGTATTTCAAGAAATAGGTTATATATGATGTAAGTAAATCCAAAGAATATGAAAGTCCATTAAGAAAATATGTTTGTCCATGAATAGCAACGATTCTTCAGATGACATCATGTGCAATTTTATTGTTGAGTCTTTTTTTCATATTATGTTTAATTAAGATCATGAAATGTTATTGCTGTTCCCAGCAACTCTGTGTGTTTAATTTATTAAATTTCTACCCTGTAATTTATAAATAATGAAATATTCACGTATTTTTAATTGTCTCGTGTTCTTTTTTTTTTAAATTATGTTAAAAACTCAAAGAACTAATCGTTCAAGATATCCTAGGTCTGCTTGTCAAAATTTCTTTTTCAAAACATCATTTAAGATCAAAGGTCAAAAAGCTTGTTGATGGTGTCAAATATTTGTCCTTGTAGTCTATCATTTTTGCTTCGTCCCGAAATCTCTCTCTTCCATGGATCGAATCATCACCAATCATTATGTAATCTCCAGGATTGGCAATACCCCTTGGTGCCAATAGCTGTCTCTTGACCTGTTAAAATAATATATAATTGGCTGTGACTATAAGAAGCAGCAGGTTCTCGAATTTTAGGTGCGGTTTGATTTATAATAAACCAACGGCTTGATTAATGTTAAAACCACCGCCCCAAGACCCCAAAACAAACCCCAAATATAACAATTAAAATTCCTTTATTTACAATATAGAACCCAGTGGCGTAGCATCCCCGCACTCCCCCCTTGCTACGCCACTGATAGAACCATCAATGTTGGATGCATCCCCACCTACGCGTCCGTCTTTTTGGTAATCTGAAACATGTTCTATTCAATTTAGTTGGGAAAATGATATTATGAATATTGCTTTGATAACAAATTATGTTTACAGACACCTACTATAAATACTTGACCATTATAACAGCTCTTATACTCTGGATAATTGAATTATTTTAAATGACTACTTTTGACCCTTTCCAGGCGGCATAATTGTACGATTTTGTACCTTCATATATTTTGTATAAAAATATTCTCAGTGTAGATGAACTTTCTGTAAGTTATTAAACATCTACACAATGTTAAGGTTTAGTTTTGTAAAATAGTACAGTAGAAGCGTCGATTTTCCTAACTTTGATCATTGTAAATGTCGGTTATCCGTATTTCTGTCTAATTAAAAAATTTGGTTTTGAATTTATGGAAAACAAGGGATTGTAAAATAAAAACAAACAAATAACTTCTTGCTTCTGAAATCTTTACCAACAGTCAAGTTCTGAGAGAAAAATAAGAGAAACTCATTACACCTTCTTGAAATAAATAAATTCGAAGATCTACTGTTTTACTTTTATAAAACTTAAACTAAAAAATATGTACATATTAAATATCCTACAGAGAGTATGATTAATTTGAGAGTTTTCATACAAATTAAATAAAGGTACAATTGTACCTATGCCACCTCTTATGAATGCAAAAACAACTGGAGAACGGATAAAACGTCCACTTAAAAACCAAAAGTTTCAATTGTACATATAAAGCCTGACAAGGATTAAATGCACGGTAGTTTACTGTATTTTCCAGTTGCACAAAGGAAGTCTTAATGTTTAATTTTGAATAACAGAGGCACACAAAGTGAAGCTTCTGAATTTTAGACATATCCTTAAATATGTGTGGACTTGCTAACATAATTACGAGCTCTTTGTGCAGTCTTTAAGTTTACTAAACTTTTAAACCTGCGTATTATGAGTTTATAAATAGAGTACGCTTACGGATTATTACAAATAATAGAAATCTCATTTCAGAGAAGGGAACTCTCTTTTTGAACAGACATTGAAGCATCATATAATTAGTTACATTAAATGTTGCCTAAAAAGTTGTAAAGGTGTTCTGTGTTATCATGTGATTGAATATCATTTCGTCATATGACAAGTTCATCATTTGAATTAATTAGTTTTGTCAAAGAAAAGTTATGTCAGTGTCAACAATTGTAAATAGTCATAAATTATTACTTATTTTCAATCCAAAATGCTATCAAATATTGCTCTTTCAAATACTTACCTCAGCAACCGTGTAATCTCTTCCATGTACATCTGCAATTTCAACCTTCTTATTCACTGCTTGAAGTTCCCCGGGGAAAAGTACTGCCGTTTCAGTTCCTTCAATTCCCGACTCTGAAACACAGATGCACAATTTGGAACCATTTCTGTAAGTTTTTATTTCTTTTGAATACATTTTCAAATTTTTTCTACCTATTTCTAGTGTTGTAAATGCAGAAAGGTCATTCACGTTGGTTCACAGTGATATAGCATAGATTTAACTTCATATTGAAATAAGGCTGGGGCAGAAATCTTCCAAAAAATTAACATAATTAACAATATGGTAATTTAAGCAAAAAATTAAAAAACCCCCAAAAAATATTAAGGAAACCACATATTCAATTTAGGTTTGCTGTGTGACATTTTACAATATAGCCAGTCTTAGTTCCATTACTGTAGGCATAGAATCAGTGGCGCATCTATGAGGGTGGATGTGCGGACTGCACCGGATGACACCATTTCAGGGGGTGACACCAACTTGAAAAATTGCATATTTAGAGAGCACACACTGCTCAGTCTAACCTAATTTCATAAAAGGATAATCCGCACATGTAACCAATCAAAAAGAGCGCTGTATTTAAAGTTCAAGGTTAATGCGTCAGAAATGAGGTGAACCCAATAACAAGGTGAGAAAAACATCGCTTTGACCATGATCCAACGCAGATTGAAATGTTCGGTAACTTTCGTGACCTGAATTTGGTCGCATGATTCTAAGTGCATGTTACAATTCTTAAATACATTTACCTGCTGACCCCCTATTACTTTGTTTTTGTTCTTGTCATTGTTACAATGTGGACTTGTTTTAACAAGATGAAAGCCATCGTGGAAGGCCGGGGGGGGGGGGTTTACACCATGAGTTTACCGCACCGGGTGACATCATCCCTAGCTATAGCTACGCCACTGCATACAACAGTTTAACCCGTCTAAAATTCCTCAGTGTAGGCATGGCCTACGATATTGCCAGTCTTAGTTCCCTTAGTATAGGTTTACAATATAGCAAGTCTTAGTTCCCTTAGTATAGGTTTACAATATAGCAAGTCTTAGTTCCCTTAGTATAGGTTTACAATATAGCAAGTCTTAGTTCCTTACGTGTAGGCATATATAAGCTCAGTCAAACCTATTATTAAATTTCTACAAAAATTAGACACTATTTTTTAAGACTGATTGAATTCCTACATATCTAATCAAAATTTTTACAGAGACAGAAGATATTTATTTTTTGACATGTTCGCGGCAATGCTAAGAAAAGAAGTTGCGCCTGGGGGGCTAAGTCTGAACAAGGGCGGCGTCTATTCTCTATTCCGTTTCTTTAATAAAATAATGATCGTACACACACGTTATTTATATGTACACATAATATATATAAATGTAGGCTATACCTTTTCGTGAGTGTATTGACGATTTAGAGCCCCTTGATCGTGGTGCCCAGGGTGGGAGGTCCCTTATCTTCCCCCTCCCCTTGAACTGCTTTGACATGTAACCAACTTTTTATTTTATTTTTGGATTGGTTTTTTTTTTATTATTATATTATGTGTTACTGAGATTGCCTCTTAATTTAAATTTAATTTTAAAAAACTCACCAAAGTTTGACATCTTAAATATGAATATTGACGTTTATTAAAGTCTGTTTGTGTTTCTTGGTTTCTTGCTCAGCTGTCACTGGTATTTAAGTAAAGCCCGCGGCTCCACCTTGATTAAATAATATTATTTTAAAAAACACACATTATAACAAATATTTAAACATCTTGCAACAGTTCTCACTAAGGAAAGGTTTTCGTATGACAAGAGCAACACGCTATGGTTTCATCAAATTAAGGAATCACATTATCATTCAAAGATTCACAAAAAAATAATAATTTGATTACATATTATGTTGAACTCAAATGATTATTTATACTCGGAGCCGTCACGTGACTTTTGGAGACCCACTGCTACTTTTCGGTTCTCCCCACCCCTTCTTTTTTTTTTTCCATTTTGCATTCAGTTGATACTTCATATTTGTCCTACATCACAAGTTTGTGTCTCTTGATTAAAGAAAGGCCCCCGCAGGGGTTGCAGGGCTATGCTTCTACTACGTTGGCTCTGCTTCTAATACGGTGGACTGCATTTCAGATGCGTACCTATTTTTAAACTTTATGGCCTGGAGTAAAAAAGAAAATTTTAAACATCCTTTTTTAAAATTAAATACAATAGTTATAGGTATATTCAGTATTTAAATATCAGTAACTTCTGAATATTAATAGCAATAAAAATGAAATATCCAGTTCACCTAAATGCACCATCCCATTTCTATTTTTAGAAATAAAAAAATTCCCCTTTAAATAATTCACTGCATACTTTTGCAAATGATAAATTTGAAAAATTATTATTCGTTATTGTTCCTATAAAATATTGCATCAACCATGATCATTTTAGCAAAAGGTCGCCTCACTTATTTCTCCTAGCAACCTATTGTTTGAGACCCAGTTCACTAATGCTGAGATTGCAAGCCATGTCAATGAAGCATAATTATTAATAATAGGATTATCACAATGAAAATGTTGCAACGAATCATTTAGTAATAAATCTGATTTATTTTTTACTTATTTTTTTTTTTTGTTGATTATAATATATGTTCATTATGTGTCTACGTTTAATATTTTATTTTTGTTGAAATATCGAAAGTATTACCTTAAATACAAGACTGGAGCAAGTTAGACTGTCTTTTTGTTTTATTATTACGACTATCCCCAAAGAGAAAACTTTAATTAAAAGCAATTTCGGGAATATCCATTGCTATATTTGCGAGGGCAGTCTCTAAGCCAGTGGTTCTCAACCTTCCTAATACCGCGACCCTTTAATACAGTTCCTCATGTTGTGGCGACCCCCAGCCACAAAATTATTTTCGTGGTTACTTCATAACTGTAGAGCATATGTGTTTTCAGGTGGTCTTAGGCGACCCACAGGCTGAGAACCGCTGCTCTAAGCCATGGCCAGTGGTCCTCAATTCCTTACATGCTACCAAGGTGGGCGGTAGGGTTGACTTAATAAACTTTTCCTTTTACCTAAGGCTACCTATCAAGACAGGGACGTATAGCAGAGTTTGTGCCTCCCGGTGCGGTCCTTCAGTATGCCGTCCTTCCTGACAGAAAACCATAAAGCAATACACTTCAACAATAAGATATTTACATGAGCAGTAGCTCTGACTTTTTTTTTTTCCTTTGTTTTCTGATTTGTCTGTGTTTCTTGTCAGATATTTTGAAAAAATGGCCCATGCCAAGAATATAGCTAACTTTTTTTTTAATACAAGATCCTTTAGAGTTGGCGTATAATATGTCCGACAGAAAGTAGTTCATTATGGAGGGGAAACAATGTTGAATACCTATAATGAACTACTATTCTCTGCACAGCTTATAGAAAGCCTTAGCACAAACTTTATTTGCGTTACATATTATTACTCTTCATACTGGATATTTTACTTCAAAATGTAAGGGTCATTTTACTAAATTCACGACGAGCACCAGACCTCGTCGGAGCCAACGAATTTCTGTGTGTAGTGACAGGTTGTTTGTTTTTCTTTTGTTTTGGTTTTTTTTTTTTAAATTTTATTGTTACCCTATTTCTTCCTAAATATTATAAAAATAATCTTGATCGAAGAGGTCTCCTTTTAATATGATTTATCTTTATTTATTTTATTTTTAAGCTTTTTTTATTCATTTCCAGAGGGTTTTTTAAGTATTAAAAATGCGTGAAGTTTGATATGATATGACACACCTACACCTACAGGAGACACAGTATTGTGTCCACTCACAAAGTTTGGAAAGCATTGGTAACCAAACACTATTTGAAAGACTCTTTGAACAAATAGATAATAAATGGGTCACATTTTAATATTCCCGTTACATATTAAATATATATTTCAATTAATGTGTACATTGTCAATAGTTAAATGGCAATGTAACTTTTTAAACAATTTGAAGAAAAAAAAGTATTTATGATGCCATTGCACCATTACAAGTTACAATTACAAGTATTCTTATAATTTGTTGAGCCCATTGATCTTTAAATGAGTTAATCTGAAACTAAAATATTGTTCTTGTCATATTTGTAAAAGATCTATAATTATAATGGAATATTTTAGAGGTTTTTTAATCCTTTATATTAACTTCGCTTTTGTGTCAAGGGCAACGTCCTTGGACGGTTCATTGGTCCTATTCCAGTCAACCTATCGAGCTGAAACTTGGCACATAGACTCGCTGCCTATGACAACACATTCTGTCAAATTTTCAGTCACTCCCCAAACTCCAGCACCCAAATATCAGTTTTTCCTGTTTTTCAAGGGTAAGATTAGGGAAATGTGAAGCCAGGGATTTTACGAAATAAAATTCCTGATACTGCGCTAAATCAACTAAATGAGATTGTTTTTTTCATATTGTAGATGCGTTTGGTGCGTAACATAAATAAATTTGTTTTCTGACATGGTAAAAGAATCTGCTGTGTGACAGCGGGTGGGGCATTAGTATATTAATATAAAATAATAAAAATGACTAAAAAGAATTTATAATAAAAACGTTGTTTTTATGGCTTGTTTGATGTATAAATAGGCTTGTTAGTTTGTGGAAGTCAAAGTAAATGTTCGTCTTTAAGTTTTGTGATCATTCAGGTTTTCCGCTCCATTTTAAGCTTTATTTAATATTGCTTGAACCTAAGCACAGTCTTCCCCATATTACACTTGAATAATTTAAAAGATCAATTCACCATGAAAGTTTTATATTGTGCATGACAGTCATATTTTAAATGACAACTGTATGGTCCGTGCATCCGACTTTTAACATTTAACAGCTGACCTTTTGGGATGGGTGAAAGTAAAGTAAAGAAGCTTTGCTAGAGCTTTAGTGTCATAGGTAGGAGACCCTAGCACTATCAGCTTTTAATAAAAAATGTAGAGCTTTTTGTAAGGCTAGATCTTTTCAAATGTGTTATACCGTATTACTTTAGTTATCTTGAAACCCACTCTCGTAGTTGAGCTATGCGTTAAACGTCATCAGTTGTTATCTTGAAACACACTCTCGTAGTTGATCTATGCGTTAAACGTCATCAGTTGTTATCATAAAACGGAATTGCAAAGCTAAATGAGTTCATAGATATTAGATTTTTATATAAAAACAAGAAATGTGTGTTTATTTTATTGAAAACTTTTATAAATAAGGACACAGAAAGTGAAACTAAGAATAAATATTCTAAATGCGAGAGAAATCAGTGTTAAATATTGCAGTTACATACATATAAAAAATAACTGATTGGAATATTTTACAATGTGCCTTTGACCTATCTAAAATTGGTGTTTAAGAACACTTTGGTCAATTTCGAAAACAAATATTACTTTTTTTAAAACTGATTACAAGGTTAATGTTAGTCTGTGTATGATAACTATGGAGGACTTCAAAAACTTTCAAGGTGGATCTAACATCACAAAGCCATGGTTTTATTTTCACTTCATTAACACAAATAAGCCGCTCAACTTAAAAAATAGTTGATTATCTCTTCATCATTTCTTCTAATGTAAATAGAATAAGCTTTTGTTAAATCATCCATATAATAGTTTAAGTCTCGCTCTTCATCCATCACTTGCTTTTCTTCATTGGGCAGAATTAACTCTAGGTAAAGTTCCTCTGGGTTTTCCCCTAGGCCAGCTTCTGCGATGATGCTTTCCTTGGTCTGAAACAAATAACTATGTGGTTTTAGTCTGAAAATAATAGTGTTTTCTATAAGTCTAAAATAAGTGATTAGTTGTACCGGTGATTGAAAATAAGTGATTAGTTTTAGTTTGATATAAAAGTTTAGTTTAGGTGTGAACTACTTGATTAGTTTTAGTTTGATATAAAAGTTTAGTTTAGGTGTGAACTACTTGATTAGTTTTAGTTTGATATAAAAGTTTAGTTTAGGTGTGAACTACTTGATTAGTTTTAGTTTGACATAAAAGTTTAGTTTAGGTGTGAACTACTTGATTAGTTTTAGTTTGACATAAAAGTTTAGTTTAGGTGTGAACTACTTGTTTAGTTTTAATTTGAAATAAAAGTTTAGTTTTAGTTTTAGCTTGAAATAAATGTTTGTTGTTTTTTTTTTTTAAGACCGTTTCCTTTTGGTAAATAATAATTCTAAATTTCTTTATTACGGTACAGTCATAAATTGAAATGTTCATTGGGTGATTTTTGGCACGGGGGAGTCAAATAAATACCCAAGTCTTAAGCAAAGTAATTTACAATAAAATACTACGTTTAATTTACTTTTTTAACAGGACTGTCAAACTGCCAAATTTGACAAATTAGATTAGTTCCATCAGGCAAAAAGACTTTACACTCAACGCCTACGATTTCAGCAGCTGTCAAATGAGAAAGAAAAAACTGTTCCTCACTTATAATACATCTACTGCCCATGCTATAAATTTAATTTAGACGTTACTATTTTATTTTACATAAAGCAATACATAAAAAAATGGAAAACAAAATGTTTGAAATAATTAAAGTAATAATGCACTTTAAAAAACGTTTTTTTCTCGTTGAATTAACGTAAAGAAAGATCTGTAGAACTTAAAAAATAAACTAGTAGCTTATTTTTACATTAAAGGTAAAATCTATTAATTTAATATAGGCCCGTAAACATGAGCGGTTCTCCTGTTTTTATAAACACTTTACTTCGTGTGACTTTTGGAGATCCTTTGAAACTTTTCTTTCATTTTTTATGGATCTACTCAGAGCAATTTAAATTATTTTCCATTAATCATTTCCACAAAATAATTTTGAGTCCCTTAAATATATGCAGGGCCCATGTCATAGGCCTGCTCACATCCATTGAAATACATACAACTTACACCCCCTGGATTGTGTGTACCGCCATTTGGGAAACCTTGCAATTTCTGATTGGGATTTTGTGAATCCACCTTTAAAAACAGGAAGAATTATGTTTTGTAGTGCATTTAAAATTGCCACTTACTTTTTGTATTGGAGACAATGCATGGTTCGATGGATGGAATTAAACTGTACTCAATACTATCTTCATTAATAAATGTCATGAAATTCCGCTTGTAAATATGTGTAGCTTGTTTCGTTGATCCAGTACCATCGTATTCTTTCCATTCACCAACAGTAATGTGTTTGGCAAGACCGTGAGGATGGGACACCACTATGATCCATGGAACTGACATATCCGACGTCCTGTTATGAATCAAAGTATTAAAATCGTTTAATCTTTCCTGCATCCTCTTGGCCAAGTCATCATCTAGCATTAGGCAATCAAAGATACACCAGTCTTCCTGCACGTTTTTGCTAAAGACATGGCAGCCGTCTAAAGTATGAATGTCTTTTTTATTGATTTCATCATCGTAAAATAAATCTATAGTTGTGTGTCCAGCTTCTTGGCAGTCATATACCACGTGGCAAGCGGTGATAATTCTGATGATACAGAAATCTGTCGTTGCATGCAAGCTACCACAATACTCACATGTTGTGGACTCCACTTCCTTGTTTTCTCTTATAACCGCGAATACAGTACCTGAACCCATACGTATTCTGCCTGATTGACTGTATAACGTGTTATCGTGTGGTCTCTTATCGCTGATAACAGTTACGGTTATCCGACAAGTCAGATCAGCCAGGAGTTGTATGCTTCTCAGACAGTGATCAGTTCTGTATCCCTTTGGTAGATGTCCAAGATTGAACTCTTTCGCGGGTATGAACTCCTTGTGACCTGGATTTTCCTTGCAACCTTTCCACTTAAATGTTCCCCAGGTTGTGTTGAGTGTGTGTTCTGGGATGATGAGATCAGAATCTGCGGAAATGTGAAACTCAGACTTAGAAAGTCGTAAATGCATTACAGATAACATTTGCACAATTACGACTACACCACAGTCTTGTGAATGAGGAGAGCTATTGGCCATATGTTAGTTACAAAATTCAGATATAGGCATGTATTTTACATTATGTTCGAACATTTAAACTTATTTAAAGGCAATGAGCCTTTAAAAAAAGCATTCCTTGAAAGTCACCAGCGCCAATAAACAAGAAAAAGAAAGGAATGTAGTCGCCAAAATTTCACTATGAATATTTTATTGAAACTAAGTTATTAGTAATGTTGTATCTATATTTATAAATACTTGATGGTTTGTCTTGATTTTGGCTTGAAATCTTTGAGAAATTATTTCCCATAGCCTGTGAATCTTGTACCTGGGGAGATTTTTTTGGTTGCAATATTAGTTAATAAAATATAATCCTAGAATAAGTCTTAAATACTGTCCAGATTTTCTGTATTAAAAACAAAAGCTCCAGTATAAATGCGATTACGTGTATTTTTTTTATAAACAAATGGTAATCTAGAGTGTGTCCGTTGCCTCAGCAACTAGATATTTTTTGTAATTTTTTCACAAGCAAAGTAGCTGACATTCGTGCTGAGCTTGATCATCTTGGCGTATCGACCCTTGACCTGCCTCCTTCTTCTGGCGTTAGTTCACAATTCGATGCTTTTAAAACATGTTTCAGAACAAGAGGTCAAAAGTATTACTCTAAAATGTAAAACTTCCGTCACGTTCTCTCGACCCCCATTCCTACTCCACAGTTGGTTAAGTCGTTGGATCAGTTGCTCCCAACGGTAACCCATATAGTCAATGAGAGCTTGTCTTCTGGATTGTCTCCCCTCCCCCCCCCCCCTTTTTTTTTTTGTAATGCAGCTGTCATCAAACCATTACTTCAGAAGTCTGGTCTTTATCAAAATAATTTTAAAATCTATAGACCTGTATCTAATTTATCATTTTAATCTTAAGTAGTTGAAAAACAAGTTCTAAATCAGCTCTTTGCTTACTTGAATGACCAATCTCTTCTCAGTCCTAATCAGTCGGCCTATATACCATTCCACGGCACAGAGACAGCTCTCCTGAGAGTCAGCAGTGACCTCTTGCTTACATTGGAGAATGGTATTGTCTCCATCATGATCCTCTTATATCTCAGTGCGGCCTTTGACACTGATAGATCCCAGGCGGTCGCTGTTGATGGCTGTCTCTCCGGTAGTGCTGACTTGGTGTACGGAGTGCCTCAGGGGTCCTTTTTTTTTGGTTCTGTCATATTCATATTGTATACCAGACCACTTCCTTTCCTGATCAGGATGCATGCTGTTGAGAGCCAGTCATTTGCAGATGACATGCAGCTTTACAAGCATACCCATCCTTCTCTTGTGAACTCCACTAACCACACCTTGTAGGGGTAGATTGGTGAAGTCAAGTTATGGTTTACTCTCAGCAAGTTGAAACTGAACGATGACAAAACGGAAGCACTCCTCCTTCACAATCATGAATCATCCTCTAGCTCAGCTCTCCTCACCTCGTTTCAAGTACGTAGCTCCAATCAAGAGTTCACATTCTCTGATAGGAATCGTGTTTACATTCTTTCTGACAACATCCGCTATCCGTCAGATCAGCTCCATCCGCCACTACGTCACAGTTAGTGCAACAAAAACACAAGACTGTGTTCTTGTTCTCTCTCGTCTTGTAGCTATTAAAACTCTCTTCTGTCAGGTTCACCAAAATATCCATAAAAACTCAGCTGCTAGTTCTAAGGGCAAAGAAACGTGATGACGTTACTCCCCTATACTTCACTCATTCCATTGGCTCCCTACACAGGCAGGCGTTGATTACAAGCTGACTGATCTCTGTCACAACTTTTACTCTGGTTCCTGCCCTTGATATCTTACTGAACTTCTATAATTCTATTTACTCCTTCGAAAGCTTCGTTCCTCCGCAGCCACGCGTATTCTTTCTGTTCCCAGAACACGTACTAAAACATATGGTGAACGATCTTTGTCTTTCTGTCCCGCCAAACAATGGAATTCTCTACAATTACACCTCCGCAATATACCGACAATCCCAGCCTTCAAAACTCTACTATATCCAAACCGTAGCTTCCCGTTTGCTTTAGCTCTCCCCGCCCCCCAAGGAAGTCAATCCACCCTCCCCCCCCCCCCCCGGGCCACGAAGAGAAAAATGTGTACAACAATAATGTAAAAGTATGAGCCTATTTAAACAATCTAAAAGATTTATTTCAAAACATTTTTTAAAAGAGTAGACCTACTATATGGTAAGCCTAACTGTCTCTAATTAAAATTAGTGAAATATGCAATCAAATAGCGAGACTGTCAATATGTTTGATGATCCAAATATTTAATTCGATTCGAAATATTTTAAATCTTCTTTATTAAACTTACCTTCCCAACTAAATAAATGTATTCACTGAAATAGTAATATTTTGAAAGAGCTCTTGCTTAAAATATTTATCCATGTGCTTAAAATGAATTTGCCCCCTTGCAATTAAAGCACATTTGCATTTATTTTGAATCATTAAAGAATCTTTCTCAACTTTATTATCACACATTGGCAATCTGTTTAATATTTATTGTTCTTATTTTAAGTGATAACATCAAATGGTTTTTTATTCTTGAGATCAGAATATTAAATATGCCTTAATTTAAAAGTAGATGTAGAGTTTTACCAAAGACCACATATGTTCATGTCAGTGTCATAGCTAAGGTTATTGCTACCGGAGCAGGTCAAGATTTTCGCAGCCCTTACCCCCCTTTTAATGAAGAAAAAAAAACTCTCATGTTGCCCAAAAAGGCGGCCCCTCTATATGAGGAAAAGAGTGACAGGTTAGCGGAATTGATTTGGACTGAATTACCTGAATATTTATTAAGTAATGAAGCTATTTAAAAAATGTTTTGAATACAAATTATAAAACAAAAGCATTAAGTACCTAACAATTTTTTTTAAGAATTTATTTAATAATGCAATAGATATAATCAGTTTAAGAGACAACATTATATTTCCAAGCATCTTTTCTGTATCTGTGTGGATGCAAAAAAAGAAAAAAAAAACTGAAGTGAGTAAAGTGAGTTATTCGCCAAAATGAATTCCTTGATTTTAAATTCTTAAAAAATTATCTGGGGGAAGGGTTCAGATCCCCCCTCCCCCCAACCGTTGATGAAAGTGACATTATTTCACTTCTATATCTAATCAAAGAAACGATAGATAGTAGTGATATAATTATTTTCTTTGCTGACAAAAAGGGTATTTTCCCCTGTCAGTGTCTCGGTTTGTAAAAAAAAAATGTCCAACAATATTTGTCTTTATAGAATCCAGGGGTCGAAAATAACATGAGACCAAATGCACTCCCAGGGCACCAATGCTGGGTAAATTCAGTTAGGATACGTAGGCTAAACGCAGGGCAGTTCGGATTTAGGGCTGGCGTTGGGCCTACTTTTAAACTTTTAGTGTTTATAAATGCGCTGGTCCCCTCCCCATTCCCCTAACACCTAATCAAAATTCTCTTTAGGCAGATCAATCATCAACGGAAAAAATACGAATAGCCTTTATCGTATGTAATAGGCTACTGAGTGTTTGTTATTGTTAGAGTTAGTTTGTTTATGTGTTGGCGTGGGAGTCAGTGGGAGGGAGGGGAATTTTTGATTGGATATGAAGACCACGTGAGGGGAAAAAACAAAAAAGATAGTAATAGTGGTGTTTTCTTAATAAATTAAATAAAAAGTATGCCAAGATGATATAAATAATAGTATTAGTCCAGTTGATTGTCCCGCTATATCCTAACCGTAGCTTCCCGTATGCTTAAGCTTAGAGTTGTGATTAGAAATAGGTGGGTTCTGATTTAGGCCAACTACGCCGTGGCGGTGTCAGTGACGTACGTTGGGTAATAAATCGTAACAGTAACTGGTTGACCCGATACTCAATTTTGCGTTTGACTGATAATACTGATATAAGGAACTTAATTTCATATGAATACTAAATACTAACTAAATCGAGCGTGTTGGCTATACATAACAATTGAATACAAAGTTTATAAACTTACTTTTTTAAAAAGAACTCTTTGAGCCATCGTATTAGTGTCATTCTTGAAATTTCCGTTCGTAAAAATAGAATGGGCAAAACAATTTAAGGGAGGTGTCACCCAGTGCGGTAAAACAAGGTCATTTTTGCATATAAATTATAACAATAGTTTTTCTACGAGTACCACTGAATCTTAAATTTAGTTAAGCACTGCTATAGTCTTAATGCACATACGAAACCTCTGGTGATACCTGTCAAGGTCGTGGAATCAGTGGCAGAGTGTGTGTGTTGATCTGGGAGAAATGAGGTATGTGAGCGAGGTGAGCGATTGTCAGGGAGTTAACTGTTAGGTTAGAGAGAGATATTATTATGTTCGTGAGCGGGGCTGTATTATTATGTTCACGAACCTGCAGAGTGGACGATCTGGACTGCGAGAGATAACTTGTTTCGAGAGCTGATATACTTTAGTTCGCTCTCAAATGGATTGTCGTCATATACCTGTGTTTGGAGTGCAAGCTGTGAATCTCTACTTGTACATTGATGCTATGTCAGAGGACTACTATGAATTGTTATCACATCTGGAATAAAAGATGTTAGTATACCTTGAACCGTGTGGTTCTTTATTATCAAAGAGTGAGAGACAGTTATTGTGAAGACCTAGACAACGAGAGTATTCTTATGGACCAAAGAATATTTGACAATCCCTCAAAAACTGAAATTAACATAAGGTCAAAAGGCAAAAGGGTATGCAAATATTTAACAAATATTTTCCATGTTCCCCACCAATGACCACCAGTTCATAAGTAAATACACCGTAGCCGTAGCGTAGCCAGTGGTGAGCAGCGGTAGCACCAGCTCAAACTCACATGAGATTTTTTTTCCCAAACTAGGGTCTTTACTTTAAGAAGATGTATCGTTTTTGTTTGTAGAAAAAAATAATTTAAAATTTTGGTAAAACTATTTTTATTTAATTTTATGGGGTTGTTTTTTTTTTTGGAGTAAACACCACTTGACTTAACAATATCCAAGAAGTCTCCGCTGATCGTCTTGTCCCACCAGCATTGGGAATGGCGTAGATGAGGAAGATAGGCGAGGTTTGGGGGGTTTCAAAAACGTGAAGGTAGACCGCCTGACTGACGACTGATGAAATTTCTAATAGCTAGAGTATAAATTTCCGACACACACCCCCCTCCCCCAATTTAAAATAAATAAGTCATTTATTAATTATGTACTGGTAGTATACACCTAACAAATTTATATAAAAATAATAAAAAGTAAGGATTTGCATAATCTAAATTTCCATAAGCATCTCTTCAGAAGTTCAGTCTTTTGTTGCTGTCCGATTGATAGAAGAATGATGAACAACTAATAACTAAATACCTGAATTCACCAAAATGCATCCATGCATTTTGAATTTATCCAAAAAAATTAGGGTGGGGGAGGAGCTTAAGATTTGCAATATACATTTTTTTAAAGAATAATTAGAAAAATTAAACAACCTTAATTAAAGTTATTAGATTATTATCGAATGCATTTTAATTGAAAAATTAAACAAAAAATGATATTCATCAGTTTTGTGAAAACAGAACAAATTTATATTATTTAACTTCTGTGCTAAACCAAATGTCTGTAATCGTAAAATTATAGGCTATATACTAGTATTTGCCACCAATAACATGCTTTTTTGTGTTAAATTGGAACCAGTGGCGCAGGAATAAAAGGGAGCAGTCTGCCAAATGCAGCACTTTTTTCTTTAAATGTAGGGATGGTATTTTCAGCCAAGTTTTTATAGGGAAAGGCGCTGCAAACATTTTGGCCCGCCTGGGTTGCACTAACCCCAGCTACGCCACTGGTGACGACCAATAAATTATAAAATCTTTAATTAACAAAACTGAATTTGAATTGTTCAGAAATATTAATAACAATTTATAATCCTGAGTCTGAGGACTATATGCCTAGATAAAATTTCAAAAAATGTAAAGTTTCTAGCTAGCACAGTGATAACTTTCATTGTTCTTCAGGTTGATTATTTAATATAAGTTTAATATTGGGGTTATTTCTTGTTTTTTCCATAACATAATTTAGCAAAACCTTCTCTAAGTTCTGCTTTTACATGATAGCTGAAATTGATCAACAAATGAGTCTGGCAAACATTTAAACATATTTCAATGTTTGGAAGATCGTCAATTGACTGATGTATGCTGGGTTCAACAAATGTATTTCATATTTGTAGAGAGAAATTGATGATTTCAAGACATGTAACTAAATTTAAATTTGAAAATTAGATTTGATAAAGGAGCCACCAATGAACAATGTCTTGCATAAAAAGGGAGGTGGAGAGGGTTGCTTTGTCATGAATTTGTGACAATGTGCGGTAAAAAAATTATTTTGTAATGACTTTGGAGGTAGAAGATCAAAAATTGGCAAAAAATGCATGAAATCATTTATGGATGGCCCCAAAGTTGCTAGAATCAAATAAGAAAAACATTATAATAGATTATGATGTAATATTTGGTTTTACTCAAACCCCACCACCCCCCCCCCCTACTTTTTTCCAATCTCCTTCCTATCTTGAGGACTATTTGAAATTTACATTTGAGTCTACAATAAATAATAAAATTATTGTTTCCTATGCAGACTTTTTTAGAATCATTAGAGGAAATGGTAAAAGTTAATTAAGTTTTATGTAAAACATTTAACAGTTGTTTAAGATCTTTATGACAAAAAAAATATCAATTTAAAAAAATCAAGTTACTTATATTTTTAAACCTTATTTGTATTTGTAATTATTGTAGATATGTTTTTTGAAATCCACATAAATACAGCTCAAGAGTTCTGAAAATCCTGTACATTAGTTCACATCCTTTGTTTCAATCACTGATTTTCAAAATGAATCTAATCTAAGGGACTAGATTACACATTAAATATTACCTACAAATTATTAGCTAAATATCTAAAAATAAATTATTGTAAAAAATTCATTTTTAAACACACATTTTGTAAATTATTATAATTCTTTTGCTGAAATTTAGCTTTTTAGTATTAAAAAAATCATAAAGTTAATAAAGTATTATTATAATTTATATTTATTGGTTTATGTTTTTAAATGTAGCTGTTTCATATATTCTGATTTCTGATTCTGTATACTGGTTATAGTTTTCATTTGAGTAAAATAATAGAATGTTCATCAATACTATGCAAGGGATCTCAATTTAACTGAATGCAGTAGCCCAACACCTATATAAACTGCCAAGTAACTCCTCAGTGTATGATATAGTTCTACTGCTTAGTTGCCATGATATAACTGATGGTTTTAGTATGATTAAATTATAGTTTTGTATTTCATTGGTACATAGAAGGTAGTACTTGTTAAATACGGCATAACTGTCCAATAAATAATACATCTAAACATTAAATCAATAGTTGACAGTGCAACCTATCCTACTCTAAGTATCTTTTTTTACAGTCATCTGAAAAATAAAACTTTTCAGCAAAGTTTTAATCAATTTATTTTTATTTTCTGAAAAATTTACCTAAAGTTATATTTATTTACCATGAATAATCATGATTACTCTGTGTGTAATTTGACATAACCAGGTATAGGCCCACAAGCATTATTTTCTACATAAACTTATCATCACGATTATGACCAACTATTGTTAGTTATTTTGTGTACAAATCTTTCAAAGACAAGAATGATATATTGGAGATTAGTCTTGCTCAATAATTTATGTAAACTTCATATTGTCCTAAATAGTCAGAAAAGCTTCCTTTCAAAGTAATGAAACATCTTTTTAAATGTGCAGCCAGTTCTGTAGCTAGGGTTGGTGATGACCGGGATGATCCTTGACTTTGCAGACCCTCCATCACATGAAAACCACATAACATACAAAATACTTATCAATGTTACATAATATAAAATTATAAAGTACATGTAGCGGACCAGAATGCAGCCCTCAAAAAAAGTGCCACCAGGGGAGGACAACCCCATCCCCCCACCTTCCTTTCCCTAGTTTAGCGGATATAGAAAATACAATTTAACAAAAGTTAGCAATTTCCCCAAGAAATTGGAAAAATCATAGCTCTTGTAACTACAAAAATAGGTTTAACTTTTCAGGTGTCATGGCAAAAAGAGTGAAGCCCTTTTTTTTGTGATGTGCTACAAATTAACACTTGTGAAATACAACACCTCTTAAAACAGTAGCCTTTTACAAAATAATAAAATAGCTTCTGGGTAAAGTGCTATTGAGATTTGAACTTAAAATGACCCTAAACGGATCATTCCTGATTTATAATTATTTAGATTCTTTAAATTCCACATATTGTACCACTGATAGATCATTTATATAGTCCCTTGTTATCATGTTGTCATCCATAATCTCTTTTCTGTCATGAGAATAGTGCATTACTAGATTCCATTGCTTGGGGTCATCTTTTATACCAGCTTCTTTCAATAAGAATTCTTTTGTCTGAAAAATTGTAATGAATAATGTATATGACATACAAGTATCTTTGGCCAATTGTTGACATGAAGAAGTAACACATAATAAACTATTTGTGGAAAAAATTAGACAAATGGTAAAACAAAGTGCCAGGTCACCCTGTATTTTTCTCATCATTGCAAAAATGACTGGTGTTTGTTCCAACTCAAAATGCTACAAAGATACAACAAAACAAATAATTTTAAGTTGTGTAAATTCTATGAACAATATTTTAAATCATAACATTCGACAAATAATTTTAAACACAAATTATTTTTTAAAAAATAGGCCTATAATTTCATAATATTATTTTATTTATTTTATATTTATATTTATATTTTCAACTAATCGAATAAAACTTTTTTTCTAAAATTACTGTAGAAAGATATCAAATTAAACTTTTGTCTATAAGTATAAGAATATTAGAATATAAGTACATTAGAATAGAATTAATGTAATATTTTTTATACCTGTGTTATTAGAAATTTTTTTATATTTTTGACAAAATTAATGTGTAAAGAAATACCCACTTATTACTTAAAATAAGTTGATTCAACTTTAGCTAAGAAATTTTATTTTCAGATTTATTTTTCTTTAATTCTTGATCAATTAAATACATTTTTTTTTTCATTTGGTTGTTTCAGATTTGGATAGTTTGCAAATAAAGACTATACAGGTAACAAGCAAATAGTTTTAAAAACTTACATCTTTCAATTTTCTATCTAGCATCCAAAACATTCGCTTGGAACATTCGCCATCTGGAAAATGTACTTCTACTTCAACATTAACTAGTTGGGATTCCAAAACTCTTGTTTTCTTATTTCTGCCTGCAGACCTTGATAATGAACCAATGCTGATTTTCTTAGAACTGCCATGGGGGTGAGAGACTATGATAGCATACTTTTCACTAGTTGTATGGTATTTGTGACCTGATATATAATTTCTAAAGTTCTCAACATGCTGATTTAATTCATCAGCTAGGTCATCATCATGAGTGCTAAACATTATCTTGCACGTATCAGACTTATCACATTTTTCAACTATTCTGTGGCCATACAATACTCTAATCTTTTCTTTTTCAAATTGATTATCATAAAAGACATCTGCTCTTATTGTTGATGGCTCTTGGTCATCATCAATGAGATGAGCTGCTGTGGTTACTAATATAAACCAGACTCTTTTAAAACATTGATCCGAACTCTGACAATATAAACAAGGACATTTATTATTTGAAGCATGATTTTCCACCTGCCAGATTTCACCAGTCCCATAATAAGTACTCACTTCTCTTTTAACAACTATTCTTACTGTCAGAGCCGCCACAGTCCTTATATATTCAAAAACTTCTACATTTCTATAAGGAGTAGGCAGATGATTAATAACAAAATTACTGACAGGGATAAATTCAGTATGACCTGGATTCTTCTTACATCTTGTCAACCTGTCGTTTTCTGAGAGTATTTCGGGATCCATTTCTTTCATGTCTGTGGTGGAAAGAAGTAATTTAAAACATGAAGAATGAGTATGAGAATGTTAATAATAATGATAGTATTGAACGCCTATTATTATTAATTATTATCATGTAATATATTTTGTCATACAACACAAATATAATAAAAATTAATTGATAAAAATATTGTTGTTTTTTTTCATTTGTAACGATATTTATAACTTACTTAGACTAGTACTTAGGTAATAGCATAAATACAATCATTATACATGTAATAGAATTTTCATTTCTTGTAACTGCAATTCAATTATTCAATAGTTGTAAAAGTGTGAGGGATGACTGTGGGGCCGACAGATACTCATACTCATAGTCATAGCTCTTGTTTTTAGTCTTTTGGGTTTCATCTTTGTCACAAACTGCTACAACTTCTAAAAATTATTCTGTTTTCTAAAAATTATTCTGTTTTTTATGTTGTCTTTAAAAAAAATCAATTTTTAATTTCCGGCATTGTAGGCATAAATTAAATATAAAGTATAATGTTTACATAAGATATTCTTTTTAAAATGTCTATTTTTAGTTATTTGGTTTACCCTGTGCCCTGTGGCGTATATGAAGTAGATGTTCTAATGGAAAGTGAAAATGAAATTTAACCTAATTATAATATTAATAATAATTGTTCTAACTGTTAACTCATTAATTTAAAGTTATTTATATCATATTTCATCTCCACAAATGTGTAAATAAATGAACACCACTATTATCTTTAATCTTAACGACAATGAAGACAAGAATGACTTGAATTTACCCTTACCTTACTTTGACACTTTTGTTATTGAGACTCAGTATTTCCTTGGTCACCATTAAAATGGAACCAGCGTTGCATGTAGGCCTATATGAAAAGTGATAAAGGATTTTTCCGCTATGATCAAATTTGTTGGGTATTTTTAATGTTTATTTAAATTTAAAGGCTAAACCAAACCGGGAAAAGGTCAAATATGGTTGTTTATTTTATTATTGATATATATAGGGGGATTCGGGGCACAATGGATCAGAAATCTTTTTTTTTTTTAAATATTCAAAATGTTTTCACAGATATTTTAATGTTGCATGTGCAAATTGATTGTATTACATCATGGACATGGATAGGAATCTTTCAAATGTGGCTAAATATAATATACTTGCTCACAGGGCGTTTCAAGGTGTGCAGGGGTAAGTGATTCACTGTGCCCCATTACAGGGCACAGTGAATCACTACCTGGGGCACAGTGAATCAATATGAAAAATGAATCATTATCTGTGGCTTACTTGAAATTGACTTTAATTATAATGAGGGTTGTGAATTTAAGGCCATTATTGCACTAAATGTTATTTTTATATATAAGAACCTTATATAAATCCAATTTAAACAGTCATAGTTATTTTTTTAAACCATACACTCATACTCATAGACTTAGACACTGAAAAATGCAGGCAAACAATTTTTTAATGAATAATTTATTTACACCAAACAATTTAAATTATAAAATATACAACTAGCAAACAATAATTGCAAAAAATCAAACGTAGAAAATCGTCATATGCTGATAAATCAAAATTAAAATGTCGAGCAACTCGAGCCGTCCCTCCGTGGTGCAGTGGCCTGGGAAATTTAACAATGATTCTTCTTCATTATTAAAAGTTTGGCAGCATTTATAGTTTGGTGAAAACAAAGTAAAAAAATATACGGTCCAATCCAGATTGCTTGGCATTTTTGACATATTTGCGGAGACTCGAAAATGTAATGTTGCTATCTTTGTTAACAGTCCTAATAAATTGTTCCTCCTCCTAAACATTGGAGCAGTGGTCTGGGCAACTTAACAATGACTCACACTCGTATATTTTTAAAAATTTGGTGGCATTTATAGTCTGGTGAAAACAGTGTACGGTCTAATCCAGATTGCTTGGTCTTTTTGAGTCTAATGATACCCGGGTGCGAATGGCGGCGCTGCGTGTCTGGGTCCATTTTGACTAATGCTATTCGGATGTCATTTGTGGTAGTTTATTTTAGTTAAAATGACGAATTAAGTTTACAAACGTATAGTACATTCAATTATCTTTCATTTGATACATCATTTGGTTTTACAAACCCAACAATAATATTTTTAAACGTGTTTTAATCCCAGCCTCTCAATTCCTGTACCCGGGTACCAATAGCCACTTCGTTTCGACATATTTGCGGAGACTTGTAAATTTAATAGACCTAATAGATTTTCTGTTCTCCAAAACATGTCGTACTGCTTCCTTCATGGCTTCAGCTGTTGTATGACCAGCTCTCTGTTTCTAACCATTTTATCTGGGAGGGAAAAAAAGAAACATTAGTGAATAATTGAGAAAATTGTCTATTAAAGAATAATTATTTAACTTAAAATGTCTTACCTTACTCTTCACTAACACTGGTAATAAAAACAATTTAAACTTATTCTGATATAAGTTATATTCCACCAACTTGCGTTTAACAATTATGTATGCCAATATTTAAAAAATAATACTAAAGAGCATAAATGGGGCACAGTGAATCAATAGATGATCAACTGTGCCCCGATTCACTGTGCCCCGTAATAAAAAAAAATTAAACAAATTGAAGTTTCTACTACATGGCTGGCTGCCGGGGCATATTTATAGGCCTATATAACATCGATTTACCACTGGGATAATGTCATCTGCAGACTTGTTAATCAATATTATATTATATTTTGAAAAAGAACGACACTATAAATACAAAGTAACATTGGTGAACTTATTCTAATCTGTGAAACGACTGACCCCCGTGTGGTATGATTGCATGATGAAACACAAAACGTTTATTGGGCAAAAATACTGCATTCTTTGCAGCGCACTTTGCACTAACTTATTATACGCACCCTCACCTTAGGATTATAGGTTATCCGAACCATGACCAACTAGAGTACTAGTAGTAGGTCGTGTCCGAACACCTTCGTTGGTGGCCGTGCACCTATATAACACGAAGTGGGTAACAAAAAGAGGGGGTGGGGTTGTACTTTGTATTTTATCTGAAGAAAGTTTTAGAAGTTTGAAATTACAAATAAACATCGCAATCAACTGAATATTGAGAACCAATCTCCTCAGATAAAATCATAAATTACATAATATGTCTTGTGTAAATATAATCATGTCTTCTAAACGAAAATTATGACATTCTTATACCTCAAAATTACATGATTTTAAAACCCATTAAAATTCATATCTTTCTTAGTTTCTACAAAACAATTTTTTTTTTTTTTGTGGTTTATATTGACCATAATATTGTGGGGTGTCCAGACCTGTAGTCTGTGGAGTGTCCAGACAATAGTCGATCCGTAGGGGTGGTGGGGGAGTCCCAGATCGGTACAGACTAAAAGTATCAACCGTGTCAGATTGGCCGATACGGAATGACGGCGTTGGTTTTATGACCTAAGACCAACTGATCAAACAAAGGGTCAAGCTTGTTAGATTGCCCGCGACGGGATGGATGACCTATTTTGCGGTGTGAGATAGGAATGGGATTGGGGTCCCGGGGAAGAAATCTCTATGGACTCGGGGCGTATATAAGGGACAGTTGGATGGGACTAGACAGAACTCAGCCGGGGAGAACTCAGCCGGGCAGGCAGGTGGACGGACGGGAGTTAGAGAGGGGCCGTGACAGTCGGAGTGGCATACGACAGAGAGAGCGAGAGAAATAAGTGAAGTCAAAGGATAAGACAAATAAATGTTCAAAGACTATAACCCTCGTTGAGTTGTCATTGGTGCACACGAGAGACAGAGTGAACAAGGTTGCAAATTAATTAGAGAGCAGAGACGAGCAAGGTTCGCTACAATATGCGGTTGGAGTAAATTCGTTTGTGCATGGCACTGGACGTCATTGTACCTAATTTGCATGCTGATAGATGTCCTCCCCTCCCCCACCACGGATACTTGAAAAATCCTTTTCCCTTACTCCAGTGTCTAAAAGAAACATTGAATTTAGGTATGGGCCGAAATGCACATCTGGATTATTAAATATTCAAAAATTTCTGGGGACGGGTTCTCCAGAAACACCCCCCCCCCCCCGGCCCCCAAATTTTGCTCAGGCCCTCGATTTCAGCCCCACTTCCCGATAAAAATGACAGTATAGTCGGTCCTGATCGCCAATTTTGGCGCATAGCGTAGTCCCGCCCCGCGCAGAATTTTTCCATATCTCCATTAAATATAAAGAAAAAAAGTGACAGAATGGACAACCTCCTCCCATTCTTACACCAATGGCACTGCCCCCCCCCCCCCGATCTTACAGCGGCTACGACCACACGGCTTAGTTCTAAAATGGGAGGGGTTGGTTCGGAGGTGGCTGTGAACTAAAAGATCACCTCAACTTCATCCCGTCAAAATACTTTGACAGCGTGATAAGAAAATGTTGTATTAGTTGTATGATGGTTTATATTAAGATACTCTCCAAAATGCACCTCGTGATTTAGAAATAATAAAAAAAAAAAGGGGTTCCCAAGACAACCACTTCTGTTCAAGAGCTATCGATGTCCTCGCTTTCTGATCTACTTGCAGATTTAAAAAAAAAAAGGAAAGTATAGCCCTAGATGCCAATTTTGGTGCCGACAGATACAGTGCCTAGAGCCGAACTGGGTGGGAAAAGATTTTGGCAATTCTCTTTTTCACTATCCAAACTATGCAGTTGTCCGAACCCCCCCCCCCCCCCCCAATAAAGTAAATTTGACCCTGGGCGGACCACCACCATCCGCCCCACACTTTTTACGCCGATGGCAGGGGCGTAACTAGAGGGTTTGGTACAAGGGATCGAGATTTAATTTTACACCACCCCCCTCAACTCTGAAACCCCCTATTTGCATCCAGTGAATACCATCAAAGAACATTTTGACAACCCCCCTCCCCCGGCTAGTCCAGCGCACGGGGACATCTGTTCTTCTCTGCCAGGGACGTCATATTAGTTGGGAGGTTTTCAGGGGGGGGGGGGTGGACTTGGCCGGCTTGATCAAACTTGTTGAGTTGCTTATTATTGGAGGCGCCACATTGTAGCCTACATCAATTTAAATAAGAAAGGTCAGTTATGATACGTTTTCTATTATTAATTTTCAAAGATCGAACAGTTCTTTTTTTTTCGTGCTAAGATTTGATTTTCTGCAGTTCTAGATGGGCCTACTGATACCTAGTCGTCCTAGTAAGAATAATTTTTTTAATATAAATTCAGGGGAGGGGGGCAAATTTGTCTTTTTCAACATTTTGGTAAGTTATAACGTCATATCCTTCCCATTCATTTTGGGAATTCCCACCACATTCATATATTTTCCCGTAAAATCTGAATTGTAATTTAATGTTTAGGCTTAGGCTTTTAGACTTATGCACTCAGGTTAACTTAATCGCTGACTTCACCAGACACTAAGAAGTACAAGTATAAAGTTACTGTAAGTGCTGCAAAATAAAAGTGTTACATCCTTTTTGTCGTTGTTAAATTAAACTTAGAACTTAATTTTCGGTAGTATATGACAATACATGAATAATTTTATAATGAAATGAAATGCAAATGAAAAATGTCTTAGTCTCTTACTCTTAGTCTTATATTTATATTAATTTATATTATTTAAGACTCTTATAACTTATTCTAGACTCTTAAAAAGTTAATTTGAGACTTAATTGACTTAATTTAATATTTTATTTAATAATAGACTTTGACTACTTTGAATTTGATGATGGCATTTGTCATTCATGGAATAATCATATTCAATTCATATTATTATTAATGATCGCACAGCACTAACTTTAAAATTTACAATTTTTTTTTTTTTAAATATTCCTTCTTATTTATTAGTATTAGTACTATTAGGCTACTATAGTATTTTATTAGGCTTAGTTAGGGACTATACTGTATACTATACTATAGTAATTTGTCATTGTCAAGTTCAACTGTTGAGTCATTCAAAAACTTAAATTACATTACATGATAATGTGTAATGTCTATTCAATAATTAGTCTTAGTAAGCTAAAATACTCTTTTACATTTAATTTTATTGATCGAAATAGTCAAATAGAATGAGGTAAATGCGAAGAGATAGCACCTTGTTTTTAACCATGGCTGCCAACTTGATTGCCGTGACCCGTAAAGTTAAGAATAATGAAAAAATTTCCTAAATGTAGGCCTATCCCTAAACCTAACCTGAACCTTAAATCTATCCCTAAACCTAACCTGAACCCTAAATATAACCCTAAAGACTAAAGAAGTCACAGTGCTATCTCTTCGCATTAGTATTAGCCAAGAATGTAAGTTGGTTAAAATTAAATTCATTTTCATTACTATTACATATTCATTTTCAATTCATGGATAAATTTAAAAAAATAGATATACTTACAAAGACAACATTTTTAAACTAGAACAATTTAAATATAAAACATTTCATTTCTTATGTGTGAGTTGATCGAGCACAAAAATCAGTCTTCACATACCATAAAAACCTTCATTGCTTCATTATTAGTCTTAGTGACAAGAGTGATTATCTGACAGACTTGTGGGGAACAAATAAATCAAGCACTGATGCAGCTGACTTTAAGTACTAGTACTGGTAACCGTGATAAAGTTCATAAGGAGAGGGGATTCTCCCCAATTATTTTCAGTTTTGCAAATGCAATTTGCTTTAAACAATTCTTCATGGGAAGGTAGTTTTATTTTTGTGATATTACTCGCTTTCTTGATAAATTTATGTAATTTGTGTTTGATGAGAAATGATGAATTCCCTCACCAGCAAATAATACTGAAGCTAGGCTGCCAATTGTTGCACTATAGAATATGTTAATTTTTTGTTTGTTAATGCTGAAATTGTTTGGTTTCCTTTTTAAATTTAGGCAGTGGTCAGTGGTAACTTATATTTTTATACCAGGGGTCGCAAACTTTTTTGGCTATACATTTTTATATTTTTAAACCATGTCATCTCCATACTTGAAAGGAATAAAATCAAAGACTTTATTTCAAGATGGTTTACTCAATCTAGTTAGGCATAGAATACAATCATAATTTAAAGCATATGAAATGCTCATTATGGAACAAAAGGATTTCTTTGAAAAAAAATCACTTCAAATTTTGGAGAAATGATGCTTCATTTTGATACAATGACATCAAAACTGAGGATTTTTTTCTTATATCAGAGCAATTAGGATACTGTCTTTGGGGTTAAATAATTTCTATGGGTTTATTTATGTTTATTTGAATGAAATATCCTTGTTTGCAAAGGTAGGTCATTGCAAAAGGCAGCAACTTTTGACCTCCTGCTCGGGAGCAATTTTAAAAGCCTTTGCATCAAGGCATCACTAGGCCTTATCTGAGTGCAGACCTCACCTGGTGACACCAAATCACCTTCAATTTTAATGATATTTCATAATCTTCATTTAATAATTGTCAATAACCTACTAAAGATGTTTTTGTCAAATTTAAAATTTATAAATAAAAATTAGACATTATCTAAAATTAGTCACTTTCGAACGTATTAAAACATTGTACATATCTTTAGACCCTTTATTTTTAACTATTTTATATTTATTATTTACAGATTTCCTAAAAAAAAGACCCCCTAATTGAAGTGGGACCAAAATGACAGCAAGAAATTTTGGTAAAATTTGATAATTAAAGTAATCTATATTCTAAAAGCTGATAATAATGTATTTGATATATGCCTTAATTAAGCCAGAACTATGCACATCTCTAAGTTGTTATTAATTTTTTACCCCAAAATTTTATACTTTAAATATCTCTCTATCTAAACCTGTTTATGCATGCTAATGGTAACAGAATAGCTTTGCCTTTTATTTTATGTATCAGTACCCTGTTGTTTTTTATTTTACAGAAGCAGATTTGGCAATGGAAGTCATAAAAATTCATTTCCAAGACCTAGCTAAAAATATTCATGATATACCCATTAATGAAGAACATCTTGAGATGACCGTTTTTAAGGTAATTTATTACGTTAGCAAAATCAATTTTAACTCTAATTCTTGGGTTAGCTGTTTCTTTTGAAAATATTTTTGTTAATGGCATGCTGGCCCGGATTAACTACCTATTAAGCAATATAAGCACCTGCTTAGAGCACCAGGTTAAAGGGGACAAGACATAAATACATCATACCATTTAGCATTTCTTCTGTTGCCCCATTAATTATTAAGGTATATGCCAAAATTTATCCTAGCATATAGAATTTATTTTTTAATTTCTGAGCCCCTCACTTTTGCTTGGGAATCTTTAATGCCCCCTTTCTGTCATATCCCCCCACCCCCTGGATCAAAGTGAAATTACCAACAGTGTTTTATCTAAAAAAGGACTGTTATTAGGTATAGAACAGGGTTGTCAATCATCTGAAAATGTAAGACCAGTCCATAAAATTTTGACATGAAATAACTTGTCCCTAAATAGCGTAATAAAGCTATTATAATAAAATTTTCCATAGTAACCGATAATGTCCCACTGAAAGTAAAGACATTTTATTCATTATTATTTCCCATTAAAATAATTAACCTGCAAATGTTAAGAAAAAATTTGATGAAAAGCTGCTCCGTCTGACATATTGGTACATTTAAATACTTCATTTTATAACTAGTAAAGCTATTGTTATAAAATTGTATGTATCACAATATACAAAGATATAAAAAAACTATATAAAAGATAGTCTTGCTGAAAGTAAAGAAATTTTATTAATTATAATTTCCCATTGAAATAATTAACCTCCACATTTTAAGAACAAATTTGATGAAAAGCTACTGCGGCCGACATGTCTGTACATTTAAATACTATTGTAATAAAATTTTACACAGTAATAGATAGTGTTTTGCTCAAATTAAAGAAATTTTATTACTTATTCCACTCGCTAGGTCTGAAATGATTGTGTTTTGGCTATGTTCAAAGCCAACTTTGTCATTCTTTTTACGCCCCCTTAAAGAATGTTTACTCTGGGTGACAAGGGAAGTTATAACCCCAGTTGCAGAAGTGATTCAGAATATTAGTAATAAGAATCTGATCAAAGACTTTGCAATTACAAAGTTAATTAAACTTTTTAAAAATTAATTAGGTGGTAGTTAAAAAATATATACATTACATTTTTTCTTAAGTGTAAATTTTCTTTAAAGCAGTGAAGTTTTATTTCAGCCTACCATTTTATATTTGTTGATATAGTATTTTGAATATTGTGTTAGATATAATGTGGGAGCAAGGGCATCAAAATCCTTTAAATGCTGAGGGCACCTCTAGGCCTTAATCCCACCCTTGTTGCATGCATGATGTCATTGATGAAATGTACTTAGTTTGAGGCGGAAGGTCATGGATCGAACCATATGGAAGGATGTGGTGGAGCAGGCCAGGGCCCTACATGGGCTGTAGAGCCACTGATGATGATGATTGTAATTGTACTTACTTCAGTTATTCTCTGCTAGTTAAAGGTAGAAGGAGTTTAAGTTTAAAAGTGTAATCATGAGTTATAGTAAGCTTGGTATAAACAAACCTCAGCAAATTATTTCAGAGTAAGAGATGAAATTGAGAATCAGAAGAGAAGATTATTTATCTAAACATTTAACCCTATATTGACTGATTTTAAATGTCATTTTAGTAGACAGGTTGAGATAGATTTTTAATTAAATTTTTCAAGAACAGAAAGAATATGCTATAACTTGTAGATATAATTTTGCTATATTTAAAAAACTTAACATATTTGTACGATTTTGAAGAGGAGATGAGAAAAGAAGGAATATGTTCATGGTTTCAATTTTTTTCTACATCCGCAAAAGCAACTTGAATCACAATGACTTTAAGAATTTTTAATATAATTTGTTGCTCAACATTTTTGTGTCCCATTATTGTTTGTTATTTCCAGGATGCTTAGAACTAAAAGAACTCAAAATTCATTAGAAATTATTAGGCATACATTCCATTTGTTTATTAGGCTTAAACAGTGAGCTTGTTTCATTGTGATTTTCCCACATTGTAATGTCATGAACAAGATAGAATTACTCTAATACCATGCTTTATTAATTGGAAAAGTGTAGACAACAAGATGCTAGCATTAGTATATCATATTACCCTGTTTTATCCTTAGTTTTTAGTGTTGAAGGTAAAAGTTTAAATACAGTGACTTATTAGAAAGTTATTCCAAGGAATTTTTCTTTAAACTATATATTATGTTAAATTTCAGATGAAACAATTACTCCTTACTGCGACCATGAAATCACCTGAATATATTGATTTTCTTTTGGTCATTGGTAGGGATGACTCTGTGGATGGAGGATCTGAAGAGATCAGAATGGAAGACCATAGACTAGTGCGTTCCTATTTCGATGATCTCTCTCGTGGGCATTTAATCAAGTTAGTGGAGAAAAGGTGAGCCATGGCTGTAAAGAAAATCATAGCTGTATAAAACTAAGAGAGATTAAATTATACTGCCATGGACTTTTAATCAGTACTATCAGAAAAGTATTTCTGATCCACATTTTTAATTCAACAAGATGTCTTCAGGTTTAAAAAAAAGCTTAAATTTATGAGGACTTTAATCTAATCAACAGTACCAACATGCATCATTCTCATATAAGCCGTACTTTTTTGTAAGAAAGAAATGTCCCAGACTCTCACTGGTTGAATAAGTTAAATTCTGCAGCGAAAAGCACCATAATGCTGTGTGGTAGCCTGATTTTACTTTCAACGTAGATCTAATGCATCCGCCATTTCTCTCCCTCTTTTTTTTGTTTTTTTGTTGTGTATTGATATTGACATCTTTGACATATTAATTTTTTTAAATCTTTTGAAGTTTATATGTTTTCACTTGTGTTGTAAGTTAATATAGTTTTTAATTCTGTTTATTTGTTTTTGTATTTTTATATAACCTAAATTGTATAATTTAATTGAATACTGTTAATATCACTAGCCTTGGTATCGTTTTCATTTGTATACTGGTCTTCAGTCCTTTGTTGTGTATTATTCATTTAATGGGCCAAATCTTAAAACTGATTGAATTTGCAAAACCTTATAATGGTATGTAATAATGTTTGACCAGGTTTAAAAAAAAAATTATTAAATTCTACAAAAAAGCATGCAAATAAGTATAAATACTGGCTATATGGATGCATGGCACTACAACTGTGTAAAGTATTCAATAAATAAATGTTTTTAAACATAATGATGTCTTTTACAATCAACTGACATTCAAACAGAATATTCTCTCTTTCCAGGAAGGCTTGGACGAATGATGTAATGTATTACAAGAGAAAACTACAAGAAAGAAATAGAAGAGATGTATTATTAACCATTGGTGCTGTTTGTGTGTTAGTAGTTGCAGCATGGATAATTACATAGAACACATTTTATGCTTATAAATCTTGAGTAAAGCCATTAACTTTGGCCAAAGAAGTGATATATGATCTAATTCAAACCCCCATGACTTTGAAAAAAAAATAAGATGTACATTAAGAGTGTGTAACAGATTAATACAAAGCAATTTAAGCTCGTTAGCTAAGTGACCTTAACAAATAATGTGCCTTGCATTCATGTTGATATCAACAAGTCAAATGGGGCATAACTCCTGAGTAAAGAGGATGATAGACAATCTCAAATGTCACAGTTAATATCACAATGCAACTAAGAGGCAACTTGTAATATAATAAATAAATAATATATATAATAGTTATAGGGTAACAAATTTGATTGAGTCTATAGCAGCATTCTTCAACGTTTTTAAATATAAAACCACATGTTTTCATATGGTTGTTAGTAAGAAATGGTGTCAGAGCCAATTTTTTTCTTTATTTAAGTCTCAAATTATTATATAATACCTCAAAATACCATATAAATGGTCAAACAATAGAAACATTCTTGAAAACAAAGGAAATAAAATATGTGTCTGCTTTTGGACATTACTTATTGACTGATATATATTTGTATATACTGAATTTTTTAAAACACATAAGCCCTAAGCTGTTCTTACAATGAGCTAGATATTTGAGAGCTTTATTCGGACTCAAACAAAACAAAGCATTAAAAAAGTAAGGCAGTGGTGATATGGTGGAGGATATTTTAATGATTAAGGAAACTAACTTGTGTTTCTTAAAAATGTGTTTAAAATAGGAAATTCAAATTTGTTTGCTGTTTTTTTTGTTTTTTTTATCCATAGCCATTGTATTAATATTGATCTCTGTAACAGAGTTTCATACCAGCTATTTATTTGAAAACTAATAATCCATTAGAATTCTCCACTACCAAGCTTTGTATGAATTCTGACAAGACACAATACAGTGATGTTGTAACTTATAGTTACAAAGAAGATATAAAAAATTAAATCTCTCTAATGTTTTTAACATCTATAGATTTAATCTTTTTTTTTAAGTAGCGTAGCACTTAAAAAAGATAACATTTTTAAAAGATCATCATTAAATAACAGGGCAAGTTTAGTTTATAATTAATTTTAAAAGTTTATTTAGTCAATTTGTATTTATGTTTACACTGCAGCACTCGCTTTTTGGATTTAATAAAAAAATAGTTTGTGTGTATTTTTTTCCACAGCTAAATGCTATGTGTAGGCAGCATCAGTAATTCATTTTCTTGGAGTATAAGTGAATCACAAAATATTTTTTCATGACACTTTCCAGCTTACTCCACATTCTCCAAGTTCTGCCAATCTGCTTTAATCCTGTTGCCAAGTTGTATGTGTCATGCTCTTTTATAGTAGAACTAAATGTTTGCTCAAGACTTCATAGTGGAGTTAAATTATCAATCCTCAAGATCTTATCAAACTGTTATTTTGAATTTCATGTTCAAATATTTGTTGATGAAACCATCTCATGCATTTTATTTAGTTTTAATGTTATTTTACACTAGTCCAGAAACATAAATTTCACATTTGAATTGAATACTAAATAATGACTTTTTATCTTTATTTTTTTACCACATAATATTTTATATTTTTATTTGTATGTCATAATTTTTAATATTACAAAATATTTTATAAATTGTTTCCATTTTTAACCCCCCAATAAAAAAGTGACATGTGGTCTCAAGCACACATGTCCTTTTATGTTCTTAATTTTATAATTTTGAAGTATTTCCCAAAATTCTTGGACAACTTACAATAAGTTTACAAACAATCAGATTAACTGCACAAACAAAAGTTGACAGGCTTGGAGAAAAATATTTATTTGTGAGTTAACAAAAAGAATCCATTAACTTGCTAAAAACAACTTATGAACTTGTGGCTGATTAGAGAAGTAAGATAAATACAAAGCTTAACATGAATTACAATTATTGTTTAAGTTTAACTACTTTCTATATGTTTTCTTTTTCAAGTGGTTCTAAACTGAAATTGGAAACTCCAATACATATTAGGGATTAAAATGAGTTGTGCATCCCAAGATTATATTTTGAGAGGGATATAATTTGTAGTATGCTATGCACTTCTTATAGTTTAAAGCTTACTATTTTGACAAATGTTTCTTGGGAACATATATGTTGCTTTATAAAATTGGTTTAGGTTGCGGGTTATCTTTCTTTGTAGGTTTTCAAATATTATTTTAATTTATTATTTTTGCCATGAATATTTTGTTCACATATTGCCAAATAATTAAATTGACATGTAACAAGGGAAATTTAGTGAAAAGTTACTGGCATCAAAGTCAAAATCTGATTACTTAATACTTAATAGTTGAGATTTTGTAAAACATGAAAATTCTGTTATTTATATTTATAAATTATATTGGTTTTTATTGTGGCACATTATATATTGCAAACATGACCGGTAAATCAAATGTATTTATAAATAATAAAAGTATAATTATTACAATAAAAGTATTTGTTTATATTAATATGCAGGGACATTGGATTTTCTGAGAAACAAAATTGGTGTGTTGGGGGGGGGATGTCGACAAATGTTAAGGGGCAGGCCAGGAGTGGATCATTTACATGAAAACTATATGTATTGCTGTATACATTTGGGGAAGAAGGCACCTAAATTCAGGGTTTGCTCTGGTGTAGTTTTTCCTTGTCATGGCCCTGACTTTAATAGAATTCTGCATAAAATTATATTAGATTTTGAAAAATCAATAAATTATAGCAAGGGCTTGTCTATTTTTATCCAAGTAAAATAATATATTTACGACTAATTGAATTCATAGGAAAGAGTAAAATAAAGTATGGTCAAACCTGACAAAAGGGACGCAACAAAACAAGAAACGTGTTGGCTGGAAGCCTTCATCAGCAAACAATAGAAAAAAAACAGAATTAAATTAAAAAATACCTCTTAGCTGAGTATCCGCGAGGGCAGCAAAAGAACCCCTTTTGAAACATAAGAGCCAGAATGATCAATATATTGATCATCGCCCCTCGAAATATAGAATGAGAAGAAGATAAGGGAAAGAAACAGCACAGCTGAAAACTGGTGAGAGTTTTGGCTGGTGAAATGCGGCCGTGGTAGTCAAAGAAAGTATGACAGTTTGTGACACCGGGGAGCGGGTTTAGATCATATGTGACGTCATGCATTTAAATATTTTGTATCATTGATCATACATAAAAAACCTGGGCCTGATGTTCAAAATAATGCCTAACTTTCAGCTGAGCTGGATGTATTCTGGCAGAATATGTCAATTACTCAATTAGTAGCTATAATTTTAATAGTGATTATTTTAGATAAGGTTGACGGGTGAGTGTGTGAATATGTGTGTGTGTGTCTTGTATGTGGCGGGGGCGCCCGGGGGAAGGAAGAGGGGTAACTTCACAATCGTCCCTCCCTCGAAGACGGACGTTTGCTGTCATAACAACAACAATGATACCAGTGTTTCTTTCAGGCATACCTCCGGGGGGCCCCCCGGAGCAAGTCAAGTGCCCCCCCCCCCCGGGGGGAAAATGTGTAAGAAAAAATAATTTTTAAAAAAAACTACTCTAAATTTAATTTTTATAAAAAATTTTTAAAGTTATTGAAATGTGTGCCTTTAATCGATAACAATTATTGGAACAAATAAAAGATCGCTTTGTTCGATATATATTGATGATCCATAGCGTTCAGGTTTAATCTTGTTACAGGCTCGCATAAATCGATTATAAATATGGTATTGTTTTAAAATTGGCCGCTCCTGATCATAAGCTAAATCTTACTTTTTCTGATTCGCAAATATCGGTATCTTTCATTTAATTACATTTTGCAGCTGCAAAAGTTGAAATACTTTTTAAATATAGTTCTTGCTAATAAATAAACATGTGCAATCTGTTTTTAAATTATATTGTATAATAGCATCATGCTTTAAAAATTCATTTTTAGCAAACATTTTAATGTAGTAGATTCCATAGATGTATGCTGACATAGATAAAATGAAAATTTAAAAATAATAATAATAGTAATTTTTTTTAAAAAAATTAGGAATTTAGCGGTTACTTACAAATAGTGGACATTTCATCATAATTATTAAATCGAGTGTTTCTAATTTTTTAACACAGTTTCGGGAACACAGTAAAATGATTTTTTAAAAAAGTCTTTATTTATTAAATCCCCAATGACTTTTCTCTGTTAATATAATAATAATAAACAATCTTCCCCAGCTGTTTGAACTATTTAAAAAAAATATTTTAAGATGATAATCCAGTAGAAAGAATATAATATATATTGAAACAACGAATAACAAAAATTTGAGTATTTCGATTATCTTGTAAATGCCATTTTTGGTAGTAGGTTAAAAAAAAAGTATATGGAATTGGTAAAAAAATTGTTTTCAAGTATAATATCGAAGAGGCAAGTTGTAACGATCTGAAGCAAATTATAGTAGTCTAAATTTCTTAATTAACATTTAAATCAACTGAATATTGAGAATTGAAACTTTAATAATTTATACGAAAAAAAATCACACATTAATAAATATATGAGTCTTTTGTAAACAATTCTTGACTTCTAAACAATTATATCGGTTACATATGATTTATAAATAAATACCAATTTTGAAAACCCATAAAGATATATTCTATAGCCTTTTGTACAGAAAAGCTTTTTTTCTTTTTGACTTTGGTGAAACTTGGAAATATTTTGAAATAAACGTATGTTTTTGTTTTTTCTTTTTCGTTCAAAATGTAAAACTATTTTAGCATTTCTTTTTTGGGATGGATACCTTTTTTGGAAGGAAGTCTTTTTTCTTAATTTTACAAATATTTTGTAGTAAATTCATTATTTTTATGTAGTTGATCGCAAAAATATTTTAAAATAATAACTTTAAAAATACATTACTTTTCAATTTTAAAAAAATGTTTGCATACCACACTTAGTCAAGCAGAGAGGTCACTTGTACGATGGCTCTTATGTCAAATGACACATAAAATCTTAACTAGCATCTCTCCCGTTGCTCTACAGTTAAGTGTTTAATGATGCGAAACTAAATTTAACTACGGTATTTAAAAAAAAAATGCATTCTTGCATTTTGAATTTATCAAAAAATTTCCGGGGCCTATAAAGTTTTAAGGGGCGAGGCTAAGCTAAGGAGTATCTCTCGATAAAAAACATACCCTAAGGGATCCCAGTTGGACTGAATTTATTTAATATTGTGCTGGTGGAAGAGTTAGTGATGTCGTGTTATTATCGTTATTTCTAGCGCTTCCCACCCAAATGTCTGAAATGTTTACATCAATGGCGCTTCATCCCATTTAGGGCCCTGGCCTGCTCCACCCCATTCTTCCATTGGGATCGATCCATCGCTTTACACCTCCATGTGCGAACCCCAACCTTTGTAAGCCCTTCTCTACATCGTCAATCCATCTCAGCCTTGGTCGACCGGTGAGCCGTCTGCCCCTAGGTTTCTGCCTGTAGATCGTTTTTGTTGCTCCAGAATCCGGCATCCTTTCAATGTGTCCTGCCTAGGGCAGTCTGCCTTTTTTTATATTGTTGTGACTATGGATGGGTATTTGTACAATTGATATAGCTCTTAGTTTGTACGGATTCCCAAAACAAAATTGTCTATCATCGGGTCATATATTTAGCAGGTTCTCTGCTTTTCTGGTAGGAACCAAGTCTCACTTACTGGTCTTGTGACAGTGGTGTATACTTCCTTCTTTGTTCCCTTATCGAGATTTTTGCTTTGAAGTAGCTTTTGTAAATTGAAATAAGAACGGTTTCATGCTGTTATTCTTTCTTGTACATCCGATTTTATTTCCTCTTGCTTATTTATAGTCACCCCTAGATATTTGAAAGTAGCTACCCTCTCAAAGGCGTAGATGTTCATATTGATGAAGTCATCAGTGCGTAATTCCTGACATTATCATAAATATTGCCTTCGCATTTTTTTCCGCATCAACACCAGGCACAGACACATTGCAAATCCCATCTACATTCATAGGAGCCATAATGATCAATAAATTGATCGTGGTCCCTTAATAGTCAGAAAAAGAAGAAGAAAAATTTGCACCACAATGCATCACTGCATTTTGAATTTATTATTTTTAAATTAAGGTGACCCCTGCCCTCACTTTTGCTCAAATTCTTCGGATTCCTCAATTTCTGCTACCCCCCCCCCCTTTTTTTTTTCCTTGACGTCGATCAGTGTGACTAACGGGTTGAATCTAATCTTGTGTCAAATGATTTTCTTCGGCACACCACAACCAAAATGAATTTAGTTTGTGTCTGGCACTGGTCGCCATAATGCCTCCCCTGACGCTTGAAAAATTATTTCGCCCGATCAAATGAAAGTCTTATCAAAACATTCGAATCATGTATACTCCAAAATGCACCTTTTGATTGTTAAACAATCACACATTTTCTGCTGCCCTACTTCCCGATAAAAATTACTTGCCATGACAGCCAAATTTGGTGCTGATATATATACTGCCCAGCGGCGTGCCTAGTGTTAGCGCCACCCTAGGTGGGTTAACTTTTTTGCCACGCTACCTTTCTCGATAGAAACTCTGCAGATGTCCGAAAATCCCGCCGCTCTATCTAAAGAAAAAATGACGCCTGGGAAGACCAAATGTTCGCCCCCCCCCCACTTCTACGTCACTGACGTGAGTCTTTGATGACAGGGGACAAGATTCATTTTTACCCCACCCCCCCCCCCCCCGGCTAAACGCTGAAACCTATTATTTTCATCCATTAACACTATAGCCCATTAGATGCCCCCGCTAGTCTGGCGCCCGGGGACATATGTCCTATCTGCCACCCCTTAGCTACGCCTCTGGCCACTGAAAAACTGGCACTGCCCCCCCGAGCGTCAAAAGTGCCCCCTCGGGGGAAAATTTCTGAAAGAAACACTGCAATGATACACGTCTCCAATTCGATAACAAAGCAACAAAGATACATTTATATTAATCGATATTTATTTGATCCTTAAAATGGTTGTAATTTTATTTAATAAATCGAATCGTCATTGTTATCCTACTACACTACTGACTCCATTTACAGCTTTTTATTAAATACTTTTTTATATAATTAATTTATTACAAGCAAACATAAAATTAACAATATCACACCCACCCTTTCGCGCTCTCTCTCTCTCTCTCTCTCTCTCTCTCTCTCTCTCTCTCTCTCTCTCTAAATGCCTCCCTCTTTCACTCGTACTAACAAGCAGGCAATTTAAAAATAAAATAATTTCCTAAACCATTAAAAATTTGAGGAAATTAAAGTTCATATTATTCTCGCCATCAGTCAATTTTGCGAATGTTAATTAGCACTACCGCTGCTAGTTCGTAGTTCGAAAAATCTGCCCAAACATGTTCGTAAAACAAACACACAAAATTGCTGTCTGTGTAGAGGATTAACAACAAAATGCCACTTAATGGGTTGATGATAAATAACAATCTCAACATATAACAGGTATGAAAGTTGTGTCGGCACAACATGTAAACTATGAATACAACGTTCCTTTTGTCAAATGGGAATCAAATAACATATTGATTGATACTGTATATGAATATGTGTATGTATCCATTTAAATTTAATTTATCATTTTCATAAATCAAACTCACTGAAATCACTCAGTGAAAACTAAAAATACTTACTTAACTTACTACTAGTACAGTACCCAATTACAGTACTAATACCAGTTAGTAGTAGTAGTAGTAACTATTTACTACTAGTTGGCCAAATGAGTGATGTCATCACTGATGATAGGTACTTTGAGAGAAATTTTCAATATTGTCCTATTGTCATAAATGATATATCATATTAAAGGGCTAGCTATATAATATAAGCTTTGCAAAAATACCAATTTCATCTTTCTATCTTTTATAGAATTGAAGTTATGAATTTTTTAGTGAATTTTTTAAACCTCCTTCTTTATCTTTGTATTTTACTGCAAAAATGTGTGACCGACTTTCCAAATTTCTGACTTATTTGCCCAATACTTTTTTATTTTACAAGATAATGATACCATATCTTCAGGAGTTATTCTCAATGCAATATTAAACACAATGAACAACAAAACTTTTAAATAAAACCAAGACTTTGTACTTTTTAAAAAAAAATTGAGGGTATGTTAAGCAAAATGTGAACAGAAAAATTGGAAAAATCATTGCTGATAAAAAGAATTTAAAAAATTACTTGTTTATTGAATTTGAACGAATTATATGCTTGTGTTCAATTTCTTATTTCTTTTTAATATTATTTAAATTTTGTGTTAATTAAAATTAGTTTCTTTTTTATTTTATTATTATTAATAATATTATTTATATTTATTAATAATTAGAATTAGACATTTTTTTTTCTAATGCTATGTCATAATTACTAGTGCTTATTAAGAATAATTTAAAATGTATGATTAAATACCATATTTAATTTAAAAATACCTTTTAAACTTGGCATTTAAGTGCATTTGTAGTAACAGAATAGTATTAGTTCATTAAGTACTAAGACTAAGCTTAATTTAGCAAGTAGTAGACTACGGTACCGGCCGGTAGTTCTCGGATTTCTATTATTTTAATTAAAAAGCAAGTTCCCATCAGTTTAATATTCATAATTTAAAATTATTTGTATTATCTTATCCATTTCTATGATTTTTAAAACTTCTTTTTATTAATTTACTTAGATTTATTCAGATGTTTAAAGATTACAATAGTAATAAACTATAATTGAATGTTATTTAAAGTCGCTTCCATCATCCCGGTGAAGACAAAAAAAATCGTCCATTTTCGTTCTTTCCGGTGATAAGGGTTGATATTACACATGTAGAGCGCGATAACATTCAATAGAATGGGGTAAATTGACTATTTCAAAGTTATTAGCAATCCAAATTAGATGATACACATGAGCTTTTGGGTTTCAATCATGTATGAATGCTCCAAAGAAGTTTTTAAGACATTTATAGCTTAAAGATAGTCAAAAAGTGACTCAGAAAAAAAAATGAGGGTTCCCCTCGATGGGTAAATTGTATGAGCGTCACCGGAAGACAAACAGTAAACGTAATCGATGACAAAATTAAGTTATAATTAGTAAACTGTGACGTAAAACGCATAAATCCGAGGTCACCGTAGAGGCGATTATAAAATGGTCTCCCAAGTTTTTCCGTGATTTGTCAACTGCGCAGAAGGGATGCGCGAGTGACTTTCAAACTACCTAGTGATGATGATGTTAAGTCGGCTAATGTGCTTCTGTGGTCCCTCATTGGGAGTCACTGCCCTTTGTTTATGATAGATTTAGGGTTCGGGTTAGGGTGAGCGATAGAGGTACCAGTAGCGTGCAATTACCTTTAAGTCCAATCATAAAGTTATGTTTGCTGCCAAGCCACTACACAGCATGATTCATGATATTGAATTGATGTGTGTCAGTGTGTGTAGTTTCTATCTTTCTGAACTTAGGCCTACTCTGGCCACTTTCACATATAGCACTGTAAAAAGTGCCGGTGGACATCAGCATCACCGGGGGGTGGGGGGTATGCGAAAGGTAAGTTTGTTGTGTGGATGGATGTATTTTGTGTACAACCCCTATCCAGAGCCGTGATTTGTGTAGGCCCCCGGCACGGATCGATATCTTAACAAAAAAAAAACCTTGAAATAGTGTATATCCTGTCCCACGTGCATCCTAAAAATTGATCCTGCATTCCGCTTAGTGAAGTACTTAGCCTAAATATCCAACAAGGGAACATTATCAGTTTGTCTATATTTAACTTTTTGTCAGAGATTTTAGGCAGATATTGATGCACCCTAAGCAAAACCTGTGACACATAAGGCATGATAAGGATCAGTGCACTATTTCATGGTATAAAAGTTTTGCCTTATTTGTCATCAAAAAAGGAAATTTCATGTAAATGATTAATATTTGATAGCCAAAAATGAAAATCTCTGTGTACCAGAACCCAATTCATTTGTTGGTACCAAATATAATATAATTTTAAAGTAATCATTTAATTCACATGCATGGTAGCTTTTAAGTCATATGTTCTTGTTAAAAAAAACTTTACTCTTTATACTCTGCAGTGTGGAAAATTAATTTTTTCAAGATGAGAGGACCGAAATATCGCCTGAGCCCCAATGAGATTGAAAATCTTGTAAAAGAAGAGAGAGAAAGAAGAAGAAAACTGCGCATTCTACAGGTATAATATTTCACACATTCAGTTTTATATCTGTTTTATAATTCAAGTGGTTAATAATATCTCAACATTTGAAATATTTCATGATCATGTGGAAATACATACATTTAAAAATGAATGACCATTAATTTAAGTAACATGTTATTGAAATAAGTGTGGTGTTATGGCTTTCATTTATTAAGGCCACATGACTTATGGTTGGTGATCAACTACCAGTCTGCCAAATGTGTGACCATTTCTATAGGATAATCTGACAACAGTTATTAAAAATTTCAACACCGCTGGTTTATAATAAAAAGGCATTTAAATAATTTATTTTGTGAAGTTCTTATACTTATATGTTTAATTTTAGTGCTGGCTGCATTTTTGTCAGTGCATTGCTTGGTAATGGTTTGTTAAGATAAAGTAATGTTCAAATAATCAATGTGCAATCTGTCAATATTTTTTTTTATAGTCTGAAAAAAAGTACAAGTCATTAGAGGAGTGCTAAACTTGTATCATAATTTTTTTTCCAGCAATATAATAATGCATTCTTAGTCATGTCAAGTATAATTTACATTACATATATTTTAATCAATGGTTAAAATAATTATTTTGACTTATATCTTTAGGTGAGGGAGCAAGCTAAAGCGAATGCAACAACAATTAGAAATGATGTCCGCAGGGCCAAAGTCAAGCTGCTCAATAACCTGGCATCTGAAATCAAGGTCAGGATTCAATATTTTATTTAGAAATCATATTTAATATTAATAGTGGAAATAAATGTTAAAGGAATTGTTTTGAAGCAATCATAATTGTCACTTTCTTCTTTTGTATTTAAAAAGTAGACTTTTTTTTTAAAAAATCTAGGAACCAAAGGGATCTTTTATGGTGTTTTACATAAGTCACTTTTCCACCTCACAAAATATAGTCTGTTATGCAATTTATGTCTTAATTGGCAAAATTGGAAACTACTGCTTTATTACAGTATCATCATGAGTTATTATGATTTCTAATATCATTTTTAAAAGTCATCTTTATATTTGAAAACCTTGATATTTTTATAAAAATTACTTTACAAATTAATATTGCTTTTATGACTCTTACCTAATTTATTACTCATTATCCTCAATTTAGGAAAAACTTGAGGCTGAAAAGGAGGAGCAAATTAGAAAACTTGGACAAAAGTATGATAACACTCTGAGGGCCATAGGTGAAGGTCACAGGGAGGCTCATTTACATGTAAGAATTAGATATTTTGTAATGTGTATGTTGATTTCACAGATTTTGTTGCATAAATTAGACACTTTTATCGAATATCATCAAAAATTTGTGATACACCTACCCACACACACAAACACACACACAAACAAACAAACAAAAAAGCTTGTGGATGTCACATAGAACTCATAAGATAATTTTCAAATATTGGTTTTGAAAAAAAAAAATTTTTGTGTAAATATCGTTAGTATAATGTAGTAGGCTAATATAATAGTAGGCTTATTTTTACTGCCAATGTAACCAAACTATTCCAAAATTATATGAACTTTTAATTTTCTTCTCTGATGGCTTAAAACATTTTATCAAATCCACCTCGGCCACATAACTCTGTTTTGTACATGGCTAGTTGTCACCAACCTTGGAGTCTATCTCTGTCAATTCTAATAAAATTTTAACTGTCAGCTTTTAATTTTTTAAATTATCTTTAGACTGCCTCTTGTTATCTTATAAATAAGCATACATGATTAACTCACATTATAAGAATATAGTTTTATAAAGGCAAGTTAAAAAAACAACAATTATTTGATTAATATAGGATTTCTACAACTGCTTATCTTTGTACCAGAAAGGTGATATTTTCCACTATAATCTCACAGCATGAATTATTCCTTACTTATTTTTCTTCTGTTTGACCAGGGCGATGGGGAAAATAGAGCCAAAAGGTTGCAGCAACTGAAAGAGGATGAGTTAGCTGCCCTCGAGAGGTACACGCAAGCCATGGAGCGGAAAAGAAGGCAAGACCATGAGGAGGAATATAAGAAGAACAAGCACATCTCAGACAGGTAAATTGTGCTTCAAAAAGCACATCTTTACTAATTTATTGTGTTTCAAGTGTATGTTGTTAATCAAACAAGAAAACAGTTTTAATGGTTTGTCAAGACTAAATTTATTATTTCATCCCTAACAAACTTTAAAACAACTATTTTCAACTGGAATAAACAAAAATTATCATTGTAGCATTGTATGCTGGTCATTTTTACCAAACTAAATAAGTAAGATGGCACCTCTAATTATTCCATCTAACCTAAAGTAATAAATACATACAATTCTCTAAGTATGAAAGAAATTTTAATGAGATTCTTAAAAAACCACAAGTGGGCTTGGTGTGTAAGATTTTCTTTTGTTTAAGGGAAAAAGTCCCAATTTTAATATGATGTAATAAATCTGCTGTATAATAGGGGTGGATATAATAAGGGGTGGGATATTAGAATATAATATGGTTCAAGGCCTGAAAAAAGTGTGCAGTGGCGTACCTGGGGGAAGGTGGGGGGGGGGGGGGTTGGGGGGGGCGGTGAATGAGTTAGCACTAATTGGTATTCTTATAAAGTGTGTTACTTGAATGCATGTTTTGTGAAGTAATTTTAGTAGATGTGAAGTTGACACATTGCCTCGTCCATTGTTTGGCAGTCTATAACTAGTTATTATATAAACACTCAAATATGTCAAATAATGTTAGTTAACAGTTAATGTGTGACTTAAGTTGTAAAAATGTTGTCAACCAAAGATGTTGTCAAATAATGTTAGTTAACAGTTTATGTGTGACTTAAGTTGTAAAAATGTGGTCAACCAAAGATGTTGTAAAATTATGAGTAGATTGTCTTCCGTGGTGTAATAATATGAATAAAATATATGTTTTTTAGGAAAGCAGCCCTGGAGGTAGAGAAAGAGAGGGCAGCACAAGTGGCCTCCCTTCCACCCCCTCCACCTGATGTCTCTGTGGAGCTGGAGAGGATAAAGAGTAAGTTGAGTAACTTCCTGAATAGAAAAACATTTATTAACTCTGGCATTCTGACATTAACAGAAGTTTAAATCTATGTTTGTTATTTTTTACTGAAACGAATAGTGTATCAACTCAAAATCACATTAATTCCAACTACTTTGCAGTAACATTGTTGGATTGGTACTCTGTACTCTTGTGTATTTTATAAGTTTACTGCCCTGTTTGTCTGATTATTAGGTCCTCTGTCTTCTATAAGTATTTATTAGGTCTTACGTTCTCATTCGATTTTTTAAGTAATACATCCGTCATCTATCAAGACAACACTATCCCAACTTAACATTATGTTTGTCATCTATCAAGAGGAGGCCATCCAAGTTAAACATTATGTTTGTCATCTATCTAGAGAACGCCATCCCAATTATGCTATATGTTTGTCATCTATCTCTCTAGAGAAGGCCATCCCAATTATGCTATATTTTTTTCATCTATCTCTCTAGAGAAGGCCATCCCAATTATGCTATATGTTTGTCATCTATCTCTCTAGAGAAGGCCATCCCAATTATGCTATATGTTTGTCATCTATCTCTCTAGAGAAGGCCATCCCAATTATGCTATATGTCTGTCATCTATCTCTCTAGAGAAGGCCATCCCAATTATGCTATATGTTTGTCATCTATCTCTCTAGAGAAGGCCATCCCAATTATGCTATATGCTTGTCATCTATCTCTCTAGAGAAGGCCATCCCAATGACTGATATGAAGGCCTTTGCCACCACTCACTATCACATCCCTGACTATCAAGTTGTCCGAGCTGGAACTGAAGAGCAGGTATGTTTAGTTGACAAAACTTGTTTGATTGATGTCACCTTGATTGAAATTGACTTAAGATGTATTGTGACCCCAGTGATATGTCAAGGCATACGTTTTATAACTGACGGCTTCTGTTGTCTTAAGCAAGCTGAGGCTTTAAACAAATAAGTTATCTGGTATTAACTTGTAAGACAATGTGCAGTGATTATTTAAGTGGGTCCAAAAGGTGTTAAATTGTAAGACAATGTGCAGCGATTATTTAAGTGGGTCCAAAAGGTGTTAAATTGTAAGACAATGTGCAGTGATTATTTAAGTGGGTCCAAAAGGTGTTAAATTGTAAGACAATGTGCAGTGATTATTTAAGTGGGTCCAAAAGATGCACAACTTTAGCTCAGTCTCATCAGTTGTCACACACCTCTCAATATAAACTTAAGGTAGCAACAAGATCTTACATAGCCTTGACCAATAAATGTAACTACCGGGTGATAAGAGTCTTCATGATAACGGTAACTAAAATAACTAAAAATAATCCCCACAAGTATTTATTTCATTACCTTTTAATTTTTTTATGTTTTTTTTTTAATCTTCTTGCATCCAGCACCTCTATGATGCCAAGACACAAGGAGAAGAGACAGACTTGAAGCTGAGACAGGACCTGGTTGAGACAAAACGGTCAAGACATGAACAGATTGAAAGAGCCCGTATCCGTGGTAACGAGGCACTGCAAAAAGAAATGTTGAAGCATGTAAGATGAATTATCCTTTATTACTGACCACAAAAGCTTCTTAAATGATGATTTATTTTTTTATTATTTTTTTTTATTTACAAGGAGCTGACGCAATTAGTTAAATCTAAGACTATGAAAGAAAAGGAGTATTAAATATGAAATCATTGAGATGATTGGACAAGTTTTTTTGTTTTTTTCAGGCATAGAGTATGATAAGTATTTAATGTTTTGATTGAAACTTGAAATTTATTGAATAACTAAAATTTCAAGTAAACAAATGATTCAATGAATTGTTTTGGTTAGATTTCACGCTACTCATTGGTTATTCTGGCTTCAGGACTTTGGTGACATGATGAAAGATTTGAGCCTGCTACAGAAGAAAGACAGAAGACGGAGACAGGCCATTGTGTCTGACCTGCCTGTGAGTAGTTGTTTTAGTCCACGCCATAGTGTTTCACCTGCCTGTGAAAAGTTATTTTAGTACACGCCATAGTGTCTCACCTGCCTGTGAGTAGTGGTTTTAGTAACATTTAATGAGAAAAGTTGCAACAATGTGTTACTGCTACTTTCTTTCTCATGATCTACTTGGGTGGTTACAGTGACACTTTCTTGGTAGTAGGTTGTTCTGTCACTTGTGTTAGTGTGTTTTGTGGGGCCACGAAATTTCTTTAAAGGATAATTGTTTGCTAGAAGCTTATTGAAATGTAAATTTGTTTGAAATTAATATGTTAAACAGAGATTGAATTTTAAAATATTTATTTAGTAAAAATGCGAGAAAGCAATGTAACTTTTGATAACATTTATTTGTGTTGGTTTTTATTTCTTTCGTACAAATTTACCGAAACCGAGTTATTATCTTCTACTTGTCACACAGGTGTGGGTACCTTGTGCCTTGATTTAAAAGTACTGTGTTAAGTTGGATGAGCCACACAGTGGTAGATAAACATTTATTAAACTAAGGTTTCATTATTACTTGACTTATGCTTAAAAATAATTTTACCTCCACTAGAAACAAGTCTTCATCCCACCAGAGAAATGTCTTGAAGAGAGGAAAGAGAAGCAGATTGAGATGGAGAGGAAATTTGATGAGCTTTATATACAACATTGCAGTGAGTTCACATAGTCTGTGTTTATAATGTTTATTTTTAAACTGTAAGATGGCTCAGTTTTCATTCAATTTATTTTATAATACAATGTATCATCACATCAAGTTTTTGCTTTTGTTGATCTTATTTCTGATCATTATAATGTGCAAGACTTGGAGGAAATGTACATTTGTCAAGTTTATATTTGTTTGTCTCCATATCAGAAGTTGATGCAGCTGAAGATCTGCGTGGCTCTGATGTGTCCGACTACCCAACCATTCAAGATTCAACAGAGTCTTACATTCCTGAACTAGATGCCACCCCTGACATATCCATTCCTCTATCCCGGATAAACCCAGCACTTCGTGACCTCACAAATGTATCACGCCCGACTAATCCAACTCAGATGAAAAAACCTGGTAATGCAATGTTCTAACTAAATTTAAATGGTCTTCTTAACTTTCTTATATTCCTACAAATATGCTTTAGCATGAAGTGATACATTTTTCAACATTGGAGTCAGGGTAAAAATAATGTATTTTTTCAATATAACAGACCTGTTTACTTTTACGATTTTGGCATACAATGTACGATTTTTAGATGTTTTTTTACAATTGTACGCCGAGACCCGCCAAAACTACAATTTTCAGAGACCAGGTGAAATTTTTAATTTTTTTCCGATTAAAAACAAAAAAGATAAATTTTTGGTTTTGGAAGTTTTAGCACTTTCTAAAAAAGATCTGGCAGTGAATGGACCGAGAAAAACGATTGGTTGTAATTTTTTTTTAAAGTTGGGATCATCCTTCTATATAGTATGTACGCACAGATGGGGAGGTGGGGGTTGTAAAGGAAATTTGTGGCATACCAGACGCATGGGTAGGGGGATTGGTAGGAGTGTCAAAGGTTATAAAAATATCACCGCAACCTATCGTATTGATCGTGATGGTCATATTTTTTTTGTCACAGTGAACTAGCTATCTGCGTCAACAGTAATATTTACACTAGTCGCCCTAGCCACAACTTCACTCACCACCCCCTTTAACTGCTACCAAGCCTGTGACGTAGTTTTGTTACATAATTATTTTGTTCGTCTGAACCGCGGCGAATGTGAAAAAAGAGAAAACTAAGAGATGGTTTTTAAATAAAATACATAATCCAACTGTTCTGCGCTGGTACGTTGGATTTGGACATATTTTATAAGATCTAGTCTGCGGCATTTAAAAATATTTTTAGAACTCGCAAAGCAGCTCTGTCCCCTCAACTATTTTTAATGCAACTGTTTGGATTTGAAAATTCCCCCCCCCATTAATGAGGGTTGGGGAAGGTTGGTTCCGCCCAGTGAAATAATGAAGTTACAGCACAGAAAGACGTGTAGCTGGTGGACTACACGGTTTTGTGACTGTCAGCTTAAATTTTCACAAATGAACTCGCTAGCTATACTTTAGTAGTAGAGAAATTACAGTAATGTTTAATCCACCGTATGTCCAGCGCGCATGTGGTTCTAAAATTTTTGTTTGATGGCGCCTATGCCTTATTAGGTTTTCACCAGGCTCCCTGTGTGAAATTCTTAAAGTGCTCTTCGAAATAAGTTCCTTTCTAAAGACGATTTTTAAGCCTGGGCTCACCAAATCACTTGGGATGAAAACCTGTGTCACATTTTGTTTACTGTAACAATAGTAACATCATAATATATAATGGATTTTGTTAATTTTTCATTATTGTTATGGGGCGGGGGTTGCGTAAAAAAGTATGTTTTCAACAGTGGGGGAGGGGGTTACATAATTTGACTTTTATGGGTACCGGTACATGCTATATATATAGATGGCCCCTCGTGTTTGCTTTGTATGACCTAATTTTTTACATAATTATCTCTTACGGTGCGTTCCATTTTTTTTACGCCAGCTTAACCCGATTCCACTGAACACGCTATACGAGTAGTTATATGCATAATGTAGGCTGTATTTTTATTTATTTACTGTTAAGATACTGTATTGTACGATTTGGGGACGATATTGTACGATTTTAGGAGTTTGAGGGTAAAAGGGTCTGATATAATATCCACTAATCATTGTTAGTTAGGTAATCAGTTTGAATTATCAGATGATTTTAAGTAAGAAGATTTATGTGACAGAAAATTTTTGAAATGACACTGGAATTATTTTTATTGCCTGATGTTTGGAAAAAATAAAATTTTGAAATTTTTTGGAAGTTAGACAAAGTATTTAAGTGAAGAAGTCACTATTCCAGAATCATCTTAAATAGAGTTTGTTATACACTTCTGCGCTTTAGTTGATACTAACTTGGCAGGCATTTATTTTTAGCATGGACACTACTTCCGTGGCAGTTTTTAGCTAATTAATTTTTACTTGTCGAATAATAACAATTTCCAGATTAGAAACTATTTTAATGAATAGTTTCAGGCTGTTTACTCAATCAGTTATTTTTTTCTCACAGCCACAGTGTTACGAGAGCTGCTGAATAGAATCAAGGAGCAAAGGGACACTACAAAAGAAAGTCCAGATAACAAAACTGAATCAGAGGCGGGTGAACATATGGATGCGGGTGAACATATGGATGCGGGTGAACATATGGATGCGGGTGAACGTATGGATGCACTTGATGTTAGGAAACAAGATCTACAAGCAGAAAACAAAGACAGTATGCCAGCAGAGAACAAAGTAGAAAAACTGATTGCAGAGAAAGAAGCAGACGGTTACGGTAATAGACCTGAAATCTGTTTATTGCTTACTGTTGAAAGAGAAAAAGCTAATCCTTAAAGCAGTGGTTCTCAAATTTTTTTCGTCCACTGCCCTCTTGGGGCCATATACTCATAATTAGTATCCCCCCCCCTCTTCTGTTTCCCCAACTATACTATTACTCAGGATAGAGGTATTAAAATTGTGTAACTTACTTTTACACTGCTAAAATATTCTTAATGCTTTGGTTGAGCTTATTAAGGTGATACCATATTTTTTTAAAAATCTGTCACAATGTAACTGAACAAGACTTAAATCAACATGATGATCTTAAATCTGTATTATATTTCTTTTGTTTGGAGTAAAGCAAAACCATGTTCCAGAAAATGTAGGATACTAGAAATACAAAGATCTTCATAAACACATTTTGACACTTAATATCCACATAGCGCAGAGAAAACTAATAATAAAAACGCTGAGACATATTTATATATTTGTATTTAAAATATACCAATACTCTCAAGATACTTGTAGATTATCAGTTGGTAACTCCTTCTCTTCTAGCTCAGACAGGCTTAAAATTTATGACTACTTCTCAGGAGCAGAGTTAAGTTTGATACAAAAGATACAAATTATTAATTAGGTTTTAATAATTTTGACTTCATCTTCCAGCCACTTTAAATTTATTTGATACAAATTTGCAAATTTCTCTGACTATAGCAATGTGTGGTGTCTGATTCTTGGGGATTCAGTACTTAAAGAAGCAATTACATCTTTCAAAAAGTATCCAGTGCCAAAAAGCTTTTGAAAGCGACTCACACACTTGCCTTTTGATAACCCATGAATTTTCATTTTTTAGCCATTGGCTAAATAACACAATGAATAGTAAAGTCATGAGGTACTTTTTAAATAATAAACATAAAAACCAAATTAGCAAACAGTCATTGATGGGGACATTTTAGTTAACTGATCCTGTTGTCAATGCAATGTAAACTTATACACAGTCCCACCATGAGTATAAACCTTCTTCAGAAACACAGAAATAAAATGAAAATGTGTTAGTAAGAATCCACCGCTAGCAGGATGAAGACCATCTCTGGAAAGATATTGCCTTAATATTTTCTTGTTTGAAAACTGACATTGATAGCATTGATAATTATATTACCAGATATTGCCGCATGTAGCGCTGGAGAAGCTTGAGTTTATGACACCCAGGTCGACCCTTGATTTTACAGCACCTAATTACCGCATACATAATGCAAATTAAAAATAGCACTTAAAGTATATGAATCTGACCCCAAAATACCATCCCAAAATAAGAGCCAACCAGGGTGGACTGCCCATTTTGCCCCCTATTCCTAAGCCCAAGGTGTCCAATGACTGGGGGCAGTATCACCCACTTTGAGAACCCCTGAGTTAGAGTGTATTGCATACCTGTTTACTCTTACGATTTTGGCGTACAATGTACGATTTTGAGGTGTATACATTATATATACTGTATGTTTATTTTTTACTATTAAGATAATGTATTGAAAGATTTTGTGATGATGTTGTACGATTTTAAGAGTTTAAGGGTAAACAGGTCTGGTATTGTAATCCATGAAAGCATGATTTATTTAAAGCAATATTGACAAAATACACAGATGAACTTCTACAGCCTTTGTCTCTGTCTACACAACAAGATTTAGAGTTCAATCCGTTGGGTTTTGTTCTTTTTTTTTTCTGTGGCTTTTTATGAAATGGTAATTGTAGGATGGATAAGATGAATGGTTTTCTTATGTATCACTGACTTTCAAATTAAAAGTATGAATGGTTTTCTTATGTATCACTGACTTTCAAAATAAAAGGCTTTAAAGAGCTGACATTGCATCTTTTAAAATTTTAAGCACACTTTAAAAATATATTGTTCCAATTGTTTCTTGACTATTTATGTTCAATAGGCTCTTTGGGAGAACATGAGTTTGGCTCCAAATCAAAAACAGATGACGGTGCCATGGGAAGGAAGGAAGCTGTGGAAATAGCCCACAAGGATAAAATGATTGAAGATTTACGCAAGAGGATAGAGTTGATAGAGTAAGTAGTTTTTATTTTGATTTATTCAAGGGCTACTTGTTGATACCAGTACATATTAAATGGAAGGTAAGTATGTTTTCAAAAAGATTTAGAGGTTGATATATTCAAAATCAAGACTGATATATTTTAACATTACGTTTCCTTGGTTATTTAAAAAAAAAAACACTTTCATCTCTCAACATGCAGTTAAAAAATCTTAAGTTGGCTTCTATCTTTTTAAAAATAATGGCTTTTTATACATGAAATTTAAATTAATATTAATCAAAAACATCAGAGATTCAATTTTTTCAAAGCATGTTTAAAATGAAATTGCCATTTCAGTTGTTGTCAAATAGATTTGATCTTTATTTATTTGAAAAGGTCATAAAAACTAAATCTGATTTTTTTTTTTTTTTAATCCTATTTCAACTATTTAGAAGCCAGAAGAAACAACTGTCAGAGCAGTTCTTAGCCCAGGCAAGTTTTCACCGCCACCTCATCACTGCCGAGGAGTTGGTGTCTGATGAAGACGAGGGGTCAACATTAAAGGAGGTTGATATTGAAGAGTTCCAGCTCATGTCAGGGAAAATGGACCAGCCCAGGGAGAATACTTCCAAAATGTATCTTGAAGGGAAAAGTGAAAACTTGAAACAATTATCAGGGATTCTTAAAGAAACAAAACACAAAATTGTATTAGATGAAGATGGTGGTCACTTTGTCCCCCCACTTTGGCCAGGTCAGTCAATCCCAAGTCAAGGTATACATGCCAGAAAGGAGATACATTATGGGGTAAATGTGGCAATGGGCAATAAAGCATGGCAGGACGGCGGTAACCTCAGATTTCAGCCACTTCCTACAGTTCAATATGTTGGTCAGCAGAGTTCACTGGCCAGTCAGGGGATCCCTGGATTTAGATCTGATCATGGAGTTGGCAGGTTATACCTAAGTGATGGAGTAACATGTCACCAGGACGATAATGCTAAGGATAGGCCTCCGGGGCACTTGAGTGATGTCAGCGTAGGAGGATGGGACGTCTCGCAAAAGTTAAAAGACTACTCACAAGGAGCGGTGGAGAGACTGGCCACTATGGATGAGGTTACCATTAAGAAGGTCAGAGAGTATCAGAGCAAGTTGCTCGAAACGCATGCACAACGTAAGAAACTCTTGTCAGATGTCCAAGCTGACATAGAGCGTCGCCGCAATGAACTGAAATTATCGTCCTATCAGAACATAGGTACACAGAGAGTGGGCGCCACGTCACACATAGGTACACAGAGAGTGGGCGCCACGTCACACATAGGTACACAGAGAGTGGGCGGCACGTCAAAGCTGGCTGCTGATGGTGGTGATGTCAAAGTGATGAGCAGTGGTGATGTCAAAGTGATGAGCAGTGGTGATGTCAAAGTGATGAGCAGTGGTGATGTCAAAGTGATGAGCAGTGGTGAGCTGCAACCTAAACAATGGGAGACAATAAAACCTTTCATCGCCGAACCTTGGAGAAGATCTAATCCCTCTGAGGCTACAAGTCATAGAGATTACTATAACTTTGGCACTGAGACCAATCTAGTTAGGTCAAGCGTTGGTTTTAAAGTGCCGGGGAAGTCAGACCGTGGGGAGAATGTTGGCACGGAAGAAAATAAAATGGACAAGATCAGAAAATCTTTGTCATTCCATGAACTAGGGGAATCCCCTAACATCAGCTGCATTTCTTGGAATGACACCCCAGTCTCCAGGCAGTCGCAAGGAGTTAGTGAAAGCTCTCGTCTGACATCAAGTGAAGAAGAAAGAGGAAGTCCAGTCCTGCCCATCAGAGCCCCAAGTTCTGACAGTTTCTCTGCAGCTTTAGTTGAAAGGGCCGAGGCAAACAAGAGAGAGTTCCATCAGAGGCAGCAGGACATTCAGGCCCAGCTGGTGGAGTTGCAGAGACAGAAGGACATGATACTGCAGAGGTACAATGCCGGCCAGTTGGCACTGCAACAGCAGCAGATGGCAGTGAAGTATTTGAATAGGAATACTACTGATGAAATGGATAACTCCCCCACTGTAGACAAGTTTGTGGAGGCAAGATCAAAGATCAATCCACAGCCAAGAGGAGGCTCTGATTTGCGGATTAGCTGGGATGTGGCTTCTGTCCCTTGCGAGGAAAGGGATTTCCCTAGAGGGTTTAGGGCTATCAAATCTAGGTCAAGTGAATGTCTTGATGACAGTAGAGAGAGTGAGGCCACCAGTGGGAGACAGAGTTTAAGTACGCCGGGCAATCTCTCTGCAGATTCGTACCTCGCAGACATTTCTTACCATAAAATCAAATCAGCTGATGGTGGAGGTGTCCCCACTTCTGCTTTCAGAGCACCTGAGCCTACTACCTCTGTGGCAACCCAGAGCTATAGCAACACACAGCAGCCAACCTGGGCCACTCTACTGACGTCAGCCTCCAACAGTAAATTACAACCCTTGGATGCACAGCATCAAACATCTGCAGGACCACCTCAAGTTCAAACCTCTCTGCAACAACCTTATTTCATAGAGCAGCAGCAATTGCCCCGGTGGCAGCCAACTCAACCACAGCAAGGAGGCAGCTCCAGATTTGAAGGTGATGATTCAATTCACTTCTCTGATTCACAGTCTATTGGTGGCAGGTCTTCAAACATTTCAAGACCCAGTGAAATGTCTGACAAGTCTGGCTTGGAGCACACAATAGAATCAATGTCAAATTCCCTCTCAGATTCCATGTTTCCCAGTCCGGGTTTGTCTGACCGCCTCCCGCATGAGTTGAGCACTATATTAGAGGTGGACACGCCTTTGTCAGCGTCATCTAAGACACCAGCAAGGAAACTGCCGGTCATCCCTGTGGCATCCATCGTCAACACAAGGAATGCATCTTCAATAATATCTTCCTCTGGTCTGCAGTCCTACAGACTCGGTCCCGGAGTTAAAATTGACATCCTGAGAGACCCATACACTTTTCCTCCATTGGCAACTGCTGGTTCACACAGAGCAGAATTTAACCTCGCTACCGGTCAAAGACTACAGGATATGGACGGTGTTAATGAGCAGGACATCTCTAAGACGTCAGAGGATCAAGATTCCACGGGACTATTTCGGGACATTCCTGGAGAAACCAAACCCTTAGTATCCAGAATGGGTGCCAAACGGACATTGAATTTTTCAGAAGACCCTAATGAAATGTCCCCGCAGAATTTTGACCATTATATTGATGAGGAAGAAGATTTGTCATCTACAAAAATGCCAGCTCTTGTGGATCTAACTCCCATTAAACCTTGGAACCAGATCAAGAGGGATAACCCAGTGGAAGTCATATCTAATCAGAGGGAGGTTTCTGGTACAAGTGATGGAGCTACATCCAGTCTCAATATAACAGGCTACAGTGATTATGTTAAAGAATGGGAGGTGACCATTATGTCAACACCTGATTTGAGCATGGCGGGGGCTGATCATAAACAAGGTAGTGGGGAAGGCAGTGGATGTGAAGAGACTAAGAAAATCATTGACGTCCTGCAGCAGGCCCAGACTTTCGACCAGGAACTGTTGTCACGTCTTCAATTACAATCCGAAGCTGTATTTGGTGACAAGACTGGCAACACAACAGAGTACTCTGAAATGTCTGGAAATCTAAGCTCAATGACAGCATCAAATCTGGAGGAGGTCACAATACCAGATCATACAAATGATGCTGGGGACAGTTCCGTAAATAGTCAATAATCTTCCAAAGTCACCCCTTGGATAAAAATAGTAATAACACTTGCGTGAAAGATTTTAATTAAAATTAATCTATCCAATAAGTTCTATGTATATAAATGAAATGTTGGTGTGTTGAGATTTATTTTTAAAAAAGTAAAAAGTGCCCAAAGTTTCCTATACAAATTTTATTTTTAAAGCAACTAAAGTCCTGAAGTGTCAGAGGCAAAAATAACACAAAATAATTTGTTTCAACTAGCAATTTTTTTTAACCCTTTTAAGTTTAACATTCTATGTGTCAACTTTGGTTTTTTTATGAACAAAAAATGCATTTTAAAAAGCTTCTGCTGTAAAAACTAACTTTTTCTCCAGAATTGGTGTTCAAAAAATGATTAGCATATTCTGAAACTTTGTTCAGTGCTAGAGTTTATTGATCCTGTACTGACTGAGAGAGTTTTCAAAATATAAAAGTTGCCCCCAATCTGAAATAATGACTCTGCAATGGATGTCACCATCAACAATCACAAACACATTGCATTATTTTGAAGGAAAAAAAAAATCTGACAATCGGTTATAAAGGGGTCAGTACGTTTTCCTTTAATTTATGATATTCATATTTTTTTATGTTAGACAGCATGAACTGAGAGAGTGAATGGAACCTATATTTTTTATTAGACTAAATTCTACTCATATATTACTTACTGCAGCTGAAATTTTTGACTTTGTACTTTAATAAACATTTTAGCTGAATCACACTTTAAACACTTCCTCTCAGTCACTACCACAGTTAATTTTCGTATTACTCCTACAAATAGCTAAAATGACATGCAATAAATTTTGAGAAGCTCTAAAGCAATCTGTGATAATGATATCTGACACTGGATTACTCACCTATTTAAGTTATATTTGGTATGTTGTCTGCCCCAAAATCTAGACATTTTCAAATAATAATGTAATATGATAAACAGTATGTTGTGTATTTTGATAAATAAATTCAGTATTAATAAGTATTTATCAAGAGAGAAGTTTTATTATAACTAGTCTAAACTAGAGAATATGTCTTATAATATTTTAATGTAGGAATTATTATTTTTGTTACAGTAATTTAACTAGCTATAACTACTTAAAGTAATTTATGGCAACTTACCGCAGGGGTCCGCAACCTTTTGGTAATAGTGTGCCAAAGGAGCATTTCTACTAGAGAATATGTCTTATAATATTTTAATGTAGGAATTATTATTTTTGTTACAGTAATTTAACTAGCTATAACTACTTAAAGTAATTTATGGCAACTTACCGCAGGGGTCAGCAACCTTTTGGTCATAGTGCGCCAAAGGAGCATTTCTACTTTTTTCAGCATGGGAACAAACTTTAAGTCCACCTATTAAGACACTATCTTTAGTCATTTATTAGTTGTGTTTTTTTGGTGCCTTGCCCATGCCATTGTAAATCGATCTGCGGGCCATATAGGTTGCCAACCCCTTACCTAATTGATAAAATCATCGAGATGTTTATTTTGTATATATGACAGTACCGGTATTTTAATATTTTAGTCTGTATACTATAGTTTATTAACTTCTCCACTACGGTATATGTCAAAATGATGTATTTAATTGATGGCACAAAACCTATTCTTTAAATTGTAAAAGTATTTTTAAGTTAAGTACATTAAGTGTTTCAAATAAACGTGTCCCTGGTTGTAGTTTTTTAGTTAGTTTTTTTTTTTATAAACTACAAAAAATTTAATTATTGTTTAGTCTAAAAAAAAAAAGGGGCAATGACATACATTTGTTTATTGTTATTATTTTTTTTTCATGTATAAAATATTAACTTACGATTATTATTTTATTTTAAAATTCTCATTATGACCTCTTAAATGATTTTACTGTGTAATGTTAATTTTATACATGGTGCATGTAAAATAAACTTCTAAAGTACAATACATATATAATTGTCATGGTTTTTTAATATTTATTTTAACTTGGCTTTTTTCCTTGTTTTTATGTTCATTTTACCAGTTAATGTAGAATTATCTCTGCTATCTAATTTAAAAAATGAGGATCAGGGTTTTCTTCTTTTATATCATTAACTTACATAGTTTAATTGGAAGAACCAATTTAAAAATTCAACTCCCGTGGACATCGAATTACTGCCCCTGTGTCTGACACATTTCCCTAGAATAGTGATTCTTAACTGGGGTCGAAAGCACCCAGAGCCTTTCTGAGGAAGGCCCAGAAATTTTTATTTGCTCGTTGCTGCCCTTTCAAAAAAAATTCGTTTTTAAGCAATTTGATTAGCAGCAGTAAAAGTAAAAGTTTTTGTTATGAATTTTGTTTGCTCATTACTTGTTTTGGTAATCTTTTCTTGTTTATATAAAGTACATAAGAGAAATAAAACAATTACTTTCATTTTTAGAATTTTATTACAATATAATGAATAGGGGACATGGGTTGCTGGAAATGTTTTAAAATTGTGGTGAATTTGTTTTGCCCATTACTTGTATTGGTACTTTTTTTTTCATTTTTAAAGTAAATTAGAGAAATAAAACTACAATAACTAAATGATTTTTATTTTTAGAATTTTATTACAATATATATAAGAATGAGCTAGGCTGACCATAACACCCATGAGATGAAGCGATTTAAATACGTTCAGATCCTAAAAAACAATTATAGGGATTTTCTATTATTTTACAGAAATTGAATAAATTTAAATGCGCAAAAAATCAAATCTTTCAGCATTTATTTTAGTAAATGTTTAAGTATTATTATTATAAATTACAAATACATTTAAAATAAAATTCAAGCAAGTATTTTAAGCATTTTATCCGAGTTTGAAAGTTATTGCAACAAAATTAATAAAATAAATTATGATCAAAGAATTACACCATAACCACATTTATCGGGAAAACTCATACATCTGTTGTTTTTAGTGCGTTGTTATTATTGCGATATAAAATTAAAATTAATTTTTCCTAAATAAACACGCAAATCATGTAATTGCGGCAATCGCCTATTTTAGCCAACACTCTAAGTTTCTTTGATTTAATAACCGCGCGTAACAAAAACTGATAATGTATTTTTACCTTCGTAAAAGTAAAATTAATAAATATAAGTTCATTGCTTTTTAAATTGTTAATAAAACACAAAAATTTAGCTTTGTATTTTTAACATTCAATAAATTTTTAGATTAATCTATTTTAAACTATTTAAAGCTTTATCGCGTCCCAACACTTTTATAATAAGTTTTTACTTTTTTTACATTCCCAAAATATACTTTGATTAAATTTCATCTTGCCCAAGGTAGCACAAGATACGCCCCAGAATAAAGGAATTGATTTGATAAATAATTACCCTTCCTGGGTACATATATAAGTGGGGTAGGAAATAGGATGTGTACATTTTTACGAGGATGACAATATCTTTAAATCCTATGATATTACAGTTTTGAAAAAGGTATGTAACAATTTCTTTTTTACAAATAAACATATTATTATGTTTACCAATTAAGAATATCAACTGCGTTGAAAAAACGTGGGTACAAATACATAAGTTACCCATGCATATCAAAAAAGTGGGTACAAATACATAAATTACCCATGCATATCAAAAACGTGAGTACAAATACATAAGTATACCCATGCATATCAAACCCCAGTCCTATTACACACATGAAAATTTAATTTTGAAAAATGGAGAAGGGTTAATATTTTCTTTAAAAAAAGGGGAAACATTTTTTTTTTTTTTAAATTGTGAAGAGTAAAGTGGGTGTATATCAGTGATTCCAAAAGAGGTCTATATTGACCCCCAAGGGTCGACGACAACTTGCAAGGGGTCCATGTCAGCGTGAAAAAAAAATGGTCTAGTATAATTAATAGAGGATGGGGACTGCTGGAAATGTTTTGAAATGAGAGGAGATGCAGCGCTACAAAACAATTAAAGATCCATGCCCTAGCACATTTACCCAGATCATCCCTCTCCCCCCCCCCCCCACTATTCTCGTCTCCATATACATTCTCAGGACTGTCGTTAACACTACACCTTGATTGTCCTCTTCCGTGGCAGCCTCTAACATGATCAGAGACCATTTTCAGACCTCTCATACTTGTATGCCTGTACTGATTCTCTCAGTTATCGTAGTTTCAAAATAAAATAATTATAATTGCATGAAAGAATAACGTTAAAAATGTATTTACATTAATGCTTTTAAGGGCATTTTTTTCGCTATTTTAATTTTAATGAGCATGAGACGTCACATTTTCCCACCCTCTATTTTCCCCTCGTCCTACAACATCGTCACAAAAATGTGACACCCCCCTCCTCATTCCAGAATGGCGTCATTTATGGATGGCCCCTTACATTTTAAATCGTCACCTCTGAATAGTTGTTATTTTGGTGTATTTCTATTACAGCGAAACACTTCATTAATATGATATATACGTGATGGTAATCAAAATTAATAAGTCTAATAGAAGAGTATTAACGCATATAGAGATTATGGTCCCAAAAAAGCAAGTAGCCATTGCAATAGCTACTGAAAACTCGTGTGGGGTTCAAGGGTCATTTCCGATGATACTGTGACTAAATTTCGAAAACATAATTGTACGTACCTAGCCTACTTGAAAGTGTAGCAGTCGGTTGTTACGCTATGTAAATATTAGTCAAATTACACGCATCGGTTCATTCGTGCCTGTCGGCTTGAAGGAGCCAGTGTGATGTCCAGGATTTAATGTAACCCACTGCTAGGCTTTTTGGTTTGTAGACCTTTTTAATTGTTCACCTTTTATTAGGCTGGGCCGAAATTATTTTTTTTTAAAGTTAAAAAGGAAGGTTTAGTCTTGAGTCTTAGTAAATAATAATCTTAGTACTCTTACTCTTAGCTTAGTAAGTTAGGCTTTCACTTTCAGACTAATTAAACTATAAATAATAATAATGATGATACGGAAGTAATTGTGGCCGTAATTGTTTGCAAATTAACATTTTATTTAATAAACCAAATTAAACTAGGCTTAGGTAGACCTATGTATACACGGCACGGTAATACCCTACCTAGCCTTATTTAGCGTCTAGAGCAGTGGTTCTCAACCTTTCTAATGCTGCGACCCTTTAATACAGGTCCTCACGTTCTGGCGACCCCCCAAACCACAAAATTATGTTCATTGATAGGTCATAACTGTAGAGTATATGTGTTTTCCGATGGCCCTAGGCGATCCCTGTGTGAAAGGGTCATTTGACCCCTAAAGGGGTCACGACCCACAGGTTGAGAACTGCTGGCCTAGAGTCTAGACTAAACTTTGATAATTAAAAGTAAACTTAAATTCTTACTCAACTTTTACTCCAAATCCAACCCCTACTATCTATTAGTTTAGTCGTTTAGACGTAGATTTAGTGCCTAGGCCTATTTAATAATTAACTTATTATTAAAGAAATTTATTACTAGTACTTATTAAAAGTAAAAGTCCAAGTTGAAAGCAATAGGCCTCTATAGAGCCATGGCATTAGCGGTTACTTTTTGGAGGCCCACTGCAACTTTTCTTTTTTGTGCATTTGACTTTGTCATTTAAAGTTTATAGTAACTTTTTAAAGTCACATCTTTGGGACCCTTATCTTTGAACATCCTACATTTCCTGCTGCCGCAAGGATAGTCTTGCCCATACGATGACTTGGGCCTTTATTATTTTTATCAGTGGTGCCCAAATCAAACTCAAACTGTGCTCCGCAGAGCTCTTTTAAAGGGTAGGGATTCTTAACCTTTTTGCAGTGCTGCAGGCCCACTCAGTTTTAAAGATTCCCCTCTCCCAACCGTATAAATTATATAGTAATAAAATTAAAAATATATAGATGATAAAATAGTTCAGTTATCGTAGTTTTATTTCTTTAATTAAATTAATGTAAACAAGGGAAAAAATACAAATACATCTGATGTGCCAACAAAATTCACCAGAAAAACCATTTTTTTAAAAGCAGCAAAAACTAGTAATGGGAGCAAATGCAATTTTCTTGTCTTCCAAACCTCAGGGTTGGGGAGATACTTTTACCCCTGGTTAATAACCACCACTGTTCTAGTGAAATGTTTCTAACACAGGGCCCCTGTCAGGGGCAGTAATTTGATAACCATGGGGGGTGAATTTCTTAAGGGGTTTGTAAAGGACAGTAATGGACACAGGCTACTGGGAATTTTTATAGAGACGGGGAGGGGGTGCATAGATTTGTGGCATTATATTTGATGGGGGGGTCTAACTTTTGTGACAATGGTGAGGGGGGTAAAAAAATCGGCAAAATGTGGGTGATGTCATTTATGGATGACCCCTGAGGGTTCCCCCATAAAATAATTTGGGATATGAATTTTTTATATAGCTTATATAATTAATGATTGATGTGATGCCTCCCATTAATGATGACAATAATGACAACATCATGTCATCAAATAAGATACCTATTAAACTGGTATCATTAAATAATAAATAAGATATTGACAAGACCTACTGTAGGTAGTAACAATTTTTATGTCAAATATTAAAATGATTCAATTTTTCAGGCAACCCTTGAATAATATTTATTTTACCCGTGCCCATAGTCCACTGAGCGATTGATTTAAGCAAATTTAAGGCTTTAATTTGGTACTTTTAGAGATAAGGAGTTTCCCTGTGTCTGATTAGGATAGCATATATGATATATCTTATTAGGTGATGCCTATAAAAATTGAAAAACACACTTCATGATAATCTTTAAGATCATGTTTAATGGTTTTCAACAGTTGGACTGGAATACCAAAGAGAAAATATTCCACCACATTAAAAAATGACAGTACCTATTCTGATTAAGATCCTGCCAAACTTTGTTGGATATCGGCACCGAGATTTTACGTAAGTCAAGTTATAATTTACTGTCTGTGCAACATTTCTGTCCTTGAGAATGTGAACTCATTGAAAAAAACTAATTTTAAAAGCATATAAATAAGGTATTTATTTCCTTCTGTTTACTAAGGACCTTCTTATCCCCGAAAAAGGAAATCTCAAATCATTTAGACCTAATGGAATGGGGCCTTTCTTATAATAAGATTAACTTGTGAAGCAGAATATCAGAAAATGAATAAGTCTGTTTATGCAGCTGTTTCCCATTAAACGTGCACCATATTATTATTATAGTTATGACCTCAGTGTAAACCTGTTACTGCAGGCCTTCCATTGGTTCTATTGCTAAATTGTATGGTAAACCAGTAATCAGTAAGCTTTTTTTTGACACTTTGATGGTCTGCACTGGAATATCTGAAAGAACTGCTTTATAAACATGTAATCTTAAAGAACCTGCGGTCCGCAACTCAGTCCTTACTAAAAATTCCCAGTGTGGATGAACACAGAAAAAATTTGTATGGAGTGCGCTCTTTTGAAGCCAAAGTTATGGAATAGTTTACCTCAAACTTTGAGGAGTATTGAAAAGGATAGAAAATGATTTAGGAAACATTTAAAGACTTTTTTGTTTAATAGATTTGAGGAAACCAGAGCACCGTGAGCATGCTAAAGTAGCATGGATACCAGCGCTATAGAAGTATCCAATCAATCAATCAATAAATGTCAGCCTTTGTTGTTTGCTATGTCACAAAGTTTTCTCTGTAACTTTGTGTTGGGTCTTACCATCTGCATATATAATAAACTGTTACCTTTTATATGTGAGATACTGTCGAATGGATCACTGTAGAGATTTTATTGTCCAATCTAATGATTATTTCAGTTAAACTATTGGAGGGCAAATATAGGCATGCTATATATTGAGGTTAATAAAAAGGTTCAAGATTTGTTTGATCTAATTATCATCAAAGTCACAAGCCTATGGGAAAATTATTTTTTTTTGCTGGCTTTCGTACCACACAAGGTGACGATGGTATAAACTTCGTAGGATGAAATCCACAGGGCCTGGGATTATTCTTCTAGGATTATAAGCTGGTTCCCAACAGCAAATCACCTCAAAAGGCCACCCAGCACCACGGGAGATTATATAGCATATCTTATTGGGGAGCATATACAATATTATTACTGTGTTTTGTAAATGGTGTGTAGAGCATTGACCCAGCTGAAAATTTGGCTCATTTAAATGAGAGTTGATTATTGTTTCACATCCTGTCAAGTTTGATATGATATTATTATTTTTATTATTATTCTATATACTAAGGGCCCACGGGCCCACGATCATTTTATTGATCATTCATGCTCCTATGCATGTAGAGGGGATTTGCAATGTTTCTATGCCTGGTGTTGACGAGGATATTTCACTGGTTGCAAGGGTTACTTAGTGAGAGTATCATGCACTGGGGGTTGGAAGGCCTGAGACAGTGTTGTCGCCTCAACTGTTCCTTTTGAAAGCTTGTTCCAGTCCCTGATTGTCTTTGGCAGGAATGAGCAGTTCCTATACTGGCTTTTCGCTGGTATGAGCCGGAACTGCCTGTCATGGCCTCGTCACTGTCTATGGGGTAGAGGGACGAGTTTCTGTTCAATGCTGGAGCAGTGGACCAGCCCAGGTATTTATCTTGTGCATCATGGAGAGCCTGGATAGCGCGCCGCGCTGTACATAAAAATATTAGCAAAAGAGACATCGTGACATTAAAATAAAATAAATTTATGTAATAAAGAACAGCTGTATATAAACAAAACAAAAACAAATGTATATTCACCCCACCCACCCCAGAACTTTTCATGTCCTATATTGAGTTATAAAGATTAGGAAACCACTACATGGTCTATTCCTATTGTTGACTTGATGGGAGACCACTGCATGGTCTGTTCCTATTGTTGACTTGATGGGAGAGTTATTCTGTGAACCAAGGACTTCTGAACATTGCACTCAAAAAACACAGAAAATTGCTTATTATTATTATTAAAATTAAATGATGGTTTTCTAATTTGACAACAGTGAACATCTTCCATTGACCTGACCCACTTACTGGTACCTTGGCTTGGCTTCTGTTATAATCCCATCTTACCTTGATTACCCTACCTTTAGGTACATTACTACTTAATGTACAATCAAGTTCAACACTCCCAGGCCGCTCCTATCCACAGAATCTGGCACAGCCTAAAACATCCTCCTTGTTTCATCTGTGTATCAGTGATCAGTCCTTATTTACATTTCTATTTAGGGTAGTTGGGTTAAGTTGAAAAGAAAAATCGGAAATTCACCCTTCACGTGTAAAAATAGAGAAATAAAGATTTTGTTATTATAAATCACATATTGAATCCAGCCATTTAGGGCTTAAAGTTGACACTATATTATCCCTCTGTAGGAAGAATAGAATATCCACTATTTCACAGAGTTGTATTCCTGAATATCTAGTACTTCAGTGTAACCAGGACTGGACACACAGACTTTAAAAAATGTATTTAAAGGAATAGCTGCACTGCGCTACTTCCCTGATGAATTTTATTGTTTTGTTTTAAATCCACCATTACCATCAGTTTGTCTGTGTTCCAAGATCAAGCCCAGTCCATCATTACCATCAGTTTGTCTGTGTTCCAAGATCAAGCCCAGTCCACCATTACCATCAGTTTGTCTGTGTTCCAAGATCAAGCCCAGTCCACCATTACCATCAGTTTGTCTGTGTTCCAAGATCAAGCCCAGTCCATCATTACCATCAGTTTGTCTGTGTTCCAAGATCAAGCCCAGTCCATCATTACCATCAGTTTGTCTGTGTTCCAAGATCAAGCCCAGTCCATCATTACCATCAGTTTGTCTGTGTTCCAAGTAATGTTATCATACCAGCTTCCAGTAATATTATCCTACAGGTATCACTATGTATGATACTTGAGTATCCTTCTGTAGGGCTTCTGTCATACTGGGTGGTATTCTCGCACTGATGAATGAAAACTGAAATGGAACAGTGGCATAGGAAAGTGGGGTGGGGGGCTGTCGTACCTAGGCGGCACTTTTATCTTTAATACTTATTGTGGCATTTTGGAGAACTACAAAATGCAGTGGAACCCCGATGTTTTATTATTGTTATGACTGATTGCCGCCAGGAAATAGTATTAAAGTTAAAGGCTTAAAGCAGTTAATCATGTTGTAACAGGAAATGAGCGAAACAAAGTATGAGAAAGGCTGTAAGAAAAGGACGCAACAAAACAACGAAGTGTCTGCAATCAGTTCGTAACAGTCTCCCCACATGACCTTCTAACAGTCTCCCCACATAACCTTCTGTCTCCCCACATGACCTTCTAACAGTCTCACCACGTGACCTTCGAACAGCCTCCCCACATGACCTCTAAAACAATCTCCCCGACGTCGTGACCTTCTAGCAGTCTCAACACGTGACCCCGAATTGCGTCAGATGTAGATCCCATATTCAGTGTCTGAAATGTCACTCCTGGATTATGGATCGTGGGTCAACTAGTACCTTTAATGTTTTAGTTTTATTAAACTATAACAAATTTCGTTTATATACCATTGGTCACTTACCAATGTGGGATATCAAATACTGGTCACCTACCAATGTGGGATATGAAATACTGATCACCTACCAATGTGGGATATCAAATACAGGTCACCTACCAAAGTGGGATATCAAATACAGGTCACCTACCAATGTGGGATATCAAATATTGGTCACCTACCAATGTGGGATATCAAAGACTGGTCCCTACCCGGTTTGCTGTGTCACTCTACAGTATTATGGCTGGTTTGTTAAGTGTCAGTCTACGATATATGGCTGGTTTGTTAAGTGTCAGTCTACTATATATGGCTGGTTTGTTAAGTGTCAGTCTACTATATAATGCTGGTTTGTTAAGTGTCAGTCTACTATATTATATATATGGCTGGTTTGTTATGGATCAATCTACTGTATTTTGGCTGGTTGGTTAAGTGTTAAACTTCTGTATATAGCGAATATACCATTCAAGTTACTTTACAAAAACAGCTTTTTCTCAAAAATTCAACCGGAAGTTACTTTTTTGAACAGCATATGTCTTACCCACCGGGGTGGGGGTGAATTAAATCTCTGTTAAGTTGTCATTGAATGCTCGTCTCACTGTAAGTTAATTGATAATATCTATGATAAGTTATCTCATCAATGAACTTCTATAAATACAGTAACAACTTGTAGGCCAGGCTATGTTATCACCCCCTGTAAAATACAAAGTTCATAACATTATTATTAATGGATTAAAATTTGTTTCAAATTTTTGCTTTTTTTTTTTTTTCAAATAATAAAAAAGACGTTTTGAACCTGAAGATAAATATAGAAGTAATAGTTATAAATATAAAAGAAATAGTTATTAATATAAAAGAAATCGTAATAGATATACAACTAATACAAGTGATTACCATAAGAAGTGCCCGGGATGACACATTGCTAATGCTACACAAGAGTAAAATGACCTAAAACAAGCATGACTTCAGCGTCTTTGAATAAATATATGTTTATATTTTTCACGGAGATAACTGGCTCTGACTCCTGCATTCTTTTCTACACTCTCTATATTCAATCATCAGAGAAGTTATCTCTACACAATACATTATTAAACCATCCACCGTGAAATGTTGTTCAGTGTGTCTGTTTATATGCAGACACGTGTGCCCATCTACTCTCAATTTCTATAATCAAAGCACCGTGTGTCTGTCTGTGTTGTGCATACAGGCACGTGTGCCCATCTACTCTCCAACTCTATTAAAAAAAGTGTGTCCGTCTGTGTTGTGCATGTTGGCATGCAGGCACGTGTGCCCATCTACTCTTTAACTCTATTAAAGAAGTGTGTCTGTCTGTGTTGTGCATGTTTGCATGCAGGCACGTGTGTCCAGCTACTCTCTAACTCTATCAAAGATCATACGTAGATCTGACAACGTGAACTTATTTTATAAACTTCTGTCGTTAAAGTCCCATCACTCAAACATCAGTTTATTCCACGCGGTCGATACCAGTAAGTAGAGTGACATGTGGTGGACAAAGTAGAGTGACATGCCTTGGATAAAGTGGAGAGATATGACGTGAACAAATTAGACAAATATGACGTGAACAAAGTAGAGAGATATGCCTAGGACAAAGTAGAGAGATATGCCTAGGACAAAGTAGAGAGATATGCCTAGGACAAAGTAGAGAGATATGCCTAGGACAAAGTAGAGAGACATGTCTCCTTTTTGTATGGCGAGAGAGATAGGGGAGGGAATAAAAGAAAATATGCTCAAAACATTGTTAAGCTTTAACGTTAAGAAACGTGAGTCTGTGTCAGTGGCGTGTCAGCTGTCACAATTGAGCACAGCAATCAACAAATATAGGTCTTCTTTCAGTGTATGTTATGTCAGTAGCAATGTAAAGCACCGCTTTCAGTTTAGCTACACGTCAAGTGCTACACAACTATTGATTCTTGCACCATGTGGTCTTACTCGCCTTCTTACAAAGATAAGCACATAATTGTGTCATGCTATATGCTTTAAAAAAATTTTCGAAACTTAACAAAAATGTCGTTAGCTGTGTTTGAACACTATAGGAACCCACGACTGATAAGTGTATCCGTAGAATTTGTCAAAGTAATACACGAGAGGTCTAAGGACGTTACTGCAAAGAAAAGCCTTGCCGACAAATCTCGATTGCGTGTTGTAGAAGGCAGGGCCGGCTAAAGGTACCGGCGTCTCGGGCAGTTGCCCGGGGCGTCACGTGCCTAGGGTGCCATCAACGATCTTCCAAAACAGGAAAAATCGTTGGATGTTGGCGCCATGGAAGAAACATAGAAAGTGGAATAAAAAGAATTGTTGATCTAATGAATGGCTAGAAAAAATAAAATGTCACCGGTAGGCTAATTGTTCATACTACCCATGCTAGACTAATTATTCATATTGTCCACTGTAGGTTAATTGTTCATATTGTCCACGGTTGGCTAATTCAATTGTTCATACTATCCACGGTAAACTAATTGTTCATACTGCCCACGGTAGGCTATTTGTTCATACTGTCCATGGTAGACTAATTGTTCATACTGCCCACGGTAGGATAATTGTTCATGCTGTCGATACAAGTTAAGAAAAACAAAATTATTGTTCATTGTTTAAAAAAAAACAACCTAGGTAAAAACTCATTAACTAATCCCCAGTTTTTTTCCTTGCACAAATTTTTATGATAATACTTAAAAGGGGCGCCAAACTTGAGCTTGCCGGGGCGCCAGCAACCTTAGAGCCGGCCCTGGAGCAGGTGTTTTTTTTTAAACACATGACGAGAAACTTCATGGACTCCACGTGAATCGTGATCCCACTGACCCTTACAGTACAGTGCCTTACACTTACACATAAACACCCATTCATTACACAGACATCCAACGGCCCCGTGGTAACATGAGTTTATTTATTATGGATATCTTTGACGTGTGGCCAGTTGCGTAGACGACATTAATGTTTTACATCGGCTCTCTCCCCCATGCAGCGTCCTGAAATGATTACCATTGGTGACTGCAGTCCAGGGACGTCATTTTGGTAGGGTAGGATGCGGCATTTGCCCCCCTTCCCTGAATTTGCAGGTTTTATTTAAATTGCTATGTACTGTGTGTGGCGCCTCCAGGAATGAACAACTTAACAAGCAGACCAAATGTTGGTCCCCCCCCCCCCCCAACCTGAAAAACCCAGTAATGACACCCCTGCTGCAGCCATAACATGGCTTCCTATATAACCACTGGGAGTGGTGTTTCTACTCATGAAATTATAAGCATGGTGACTGCAGTCATGACATGGCTTCCTACATAAACCCTGTGTGGCGAGATGTCGTCTTATGATGGTAGGTCCCCATCCGAACGGCCACAGAAAAAAATATCACCAGTCTAAAACTCCGTTTCTTTCTCGCTTCAAATAACTTCACTAGATGGTTTTGCTCAAAGAAATATTCATTAATTATTTACAGAATAAACACAAACCAACATTAATGGCGTTCACAACATATGAATGAAAAAACTTCTGTCCATCTTCCCTAATGTACCCGGCTCAATAAACACCACCCACTCACTCCCCAAAGAATGTCTACCTTGTCGCCCATAAAAAAAAATATCGCACCACTACGGATTTGCTTCATAGTGCATTCATGACTGAGTCAAAGTGGTGCGAAATAATGGGAAGTTCCAAAAGAAAAACATGATTGCTCACTGACACGGTGTTATCAACACAGACACATAACATAATCGCGCACTGTGGCCGTGACGCCCTGGGAGGGGGGGGGGTGTTCCTAATCTTAAAATGATTAGCATGCTTCCTACACAACACCACATCTTTCTTTCCATCCATCCTCACTCCCACCACCAAATTCTTCCATTCATTTTTGAACAACAAACCATCTGCTTTAATTTGTTCCCGTTGTATACCGTATACCTTTTTGTATGACAGCCCCCCCCCCCCCAAAAAAAAAATCGTTAGATATCTCTCTCTCTCATGATGTTAGTTTTAGGTGACATGTATTTGGGATGTATGTTCCCCTGCCACAAAAAAGCATCTAACAAAAACAAGTGTTAAAGTTGAACAGTCGTAGATCAGTGCGGTACTGGGATGCCTGTACATCTCTATCATGTTAAATATGAAGTCTTAGATCAGTTTGGTACTGACATGCCTGTACATCTCTATCATGTTAAATATGAAGTCGTAGATCAGTGTGATACAGAGATGCCTGAACATCTCTATCATGTTAAATATAAAGTCTTAGATCAGTTTGGTACTGACATGCCTGTACATTTCTGGCACTTTAAATGTGAAGTCTTAGATCAGTTTGGTACTGGCATGCCTGTACATTTCTGGCACGTTAAATGTGAAGTCCTAGATCAGTTTGGTACTGGCATGCCTACTCATGTTGTCATGTTAAATATGAAGACTTAGATCAGTTTGGTACTGGCATGCCTGTACATCTCTATCAGTTCATCTCACGAATTACTAAATGGCAGTTAGGATTTTTATTAGTAACAACTGATCCAAAATGGAAAATTTAAAAAGCCATTAGATTTTATTTTAATTTTTATTGAACACTTTCTCTGATCAAACAATGATGATTTAGTCCAGTGGGTGGGGTGAGGGTAATTATTAGGGATGGGGTGTGGAAATGAGGTACCAGGGTTATTTTTTTTAAAAATCAAGTGATGTCTCTCACCCCCCCCCCCACACACACACACATTGTAATACTCCATATAATCTAATCCTGTAGCAATACAGTCTCATTTTTTCTTTGATGTTTGTAAAATCCATAACTTAAAGTTGAGCAAACATGGTATCTTATTTTTATACATTGCACTAGCGCAGTGGTTCTCAACCTTCCTAATGCCGCGACCCTTTAATACAGTTCCTCATGTTGTGGTGACCCCCCCCCCCCCCCACCACACAACCATAAAATTATTTTCGTTGCTACTTCATAACTATGTGTTTTTCTATAGTCTTAGGCGACCCTTGTGTAAGGGTCATTCGAAACACGGGTTAAGAACCGCTATCTTATCGTATGATGCATTGGTTTCATTGTGTAGAGAGGGTTACATCTACTACCAAACACGGGGCGTAACTAGGGCAAGTGCCGCCTGGGGCAGTCACCCCCTTCTACAAAAAACTCTACAGTTGACGAAAATTCCACCCTCCACTTAAAGGGAAAATAGTGGCACCAGGCGCGACCCCCCTCCCTCGACACCTCACTATGAATCTGGGCCCAAACATGCACATGAAATTGTTGAACCATTTCTTCTTTTTGTCTATATCTTAAGGGCCTACGATCAATGTATTGATTATTCTCGCTCCTATGCATGTAGAGGGGAATCGCGATGTTTCTGTGCCTGGTGTTAATGAGGATATGTCACTGGTTTCAAGGGCTACATGGCGAGGATATCATGCACTGGGGGTTGGAAGTTCTGAGACAATAGACACATAATGTGTCAAGTGTTGAAGAGGATATTTCACTGGTTGCAAGGGCTACTTAATCAGGGTATCATGAACTGGGGTGGGGTGGGTTGGAAGGCCTGGGACAATAGACGCAAATCTGTCAAGTGTTGTCACCTCAACTGTTCCTTTTGGAAGCTTGTTCCAGTCCCTGATTGTCTTTGGCAGGAATAGCAGTTCCCGTTCTGTGTTCTTGCTGTTATGAGCCAGAACTGCCAGTCATTTAATGAAGAGTATGGGAGATCACTCTTGGAGACTTTCCCCAACTGTATTTTTCATAATTTTATATGACGCCCTCGATATTTTAATATTTTGTTTCCCTCTTCATTCTGAGGTGACATGTTGTTACAGTGAGTTTTATCAACATCCACACTTTGATAAGAGTTATGAGCTATAAAAGTATGTACTTGCTTTTTCAATAACTCGGGGCGATATTCCTTTCATCTGTGGTGTTTTCGTATGTGTAGTAAACTGGGGATATGGCTTCTGTTTCAACTCTGTTCTTGGTAGATCATGTTGAACATAAGGTATGTTGTTCTGTGCCCCATCCGGTTGGTGACTAATGTATGTTGGTCTGTGCCCCATGCTGTTGATGACTAAGGTATGTTGTTCTGTGCCCCATGCTGTTGGTGACTAAGTTATGTTGTTCTGTGCCCCATGCTGTTGGTGACTAAGTTATGTTTTTCTGTGCCCCATGCTGTTGGTGACTAAGGTATGTTGGTCTGTGCCCCATGCTGTTGGTGACTAAGGTATGTTGGTCTGTGCCCCATGCTGTTGATGACTAAGGTATGTTGGTCTGTGCCCCATGCTGTTGGTGACTAAGGTATGTTGTTCTGTGCCCCATGCTGTTGGTGACTGGAGTGTTATAAAAATTAATAAAGTAGGAAATCAACTCTACAGTACATTGTTTGCTGTCCAGGCAAGGATAGCCGGCTTTGTTGTCCAGGCAAAGATAGCCGGCCTTGTTGTCCAGGCAAGGATAGGCGGCCTTATTGTCCAGGCAAGGATATCCGGTCTTGTTGTTCAGGCAAGGATAGCCGGTCTTGTTGTCCAGGCAACGATAGCCGACCTTGTTGTCCAGGCAAGGATAGTCGGCCTTGTTGTTCAGGCAAGGATAGCCGGTCTTGTTGTCCAGGCAAGGATAGCCGGTCTTGTTGTCCAGGCAAGGATAGTCGGCCTTGTTGTCCAGGCAAGGATAGTCGGCCTTGTTGTCCAGGCAAGGATAGCCGGTCTTGTTGTCCAGGCAAGGATAGTCGGCCTTGTTGTCCAGGCAAGGATAGTCGGCCTTGTTGTCCAGGCAAGGATAGTCGGTCTTTACGTGATTCAATCAATCTCTGAAATGCGTTGTAGTCTTGACTGTGGTGATCAACTGATTATCTGGGAGAAGTGATCTGAATGAAACAGAGTAGGGATCAGAGTGAAACAGGGCAGGGATCAGAGTGAAACAGAGCAGGGATCAGAGTGAAACAGAGCAGGGATCAGAGTGAAACAGGGCAGAGATCAGAGTGAAACAGAGCAGGGATCAGAGTGAAACAGAGCAGGGATCAGAGTGAAACAAAGCAGGGATCAGAGTGAGAGCAGGGATCAGAGTGAAACAGATCAGGAATCAGAGTGAAACAGGGCAGGGGTCAGAGTGAAACAGAGCAGGGATCAGAGTGAAACAGAGCAGAGATCAGAGTGAAACAGAGCAGAGATCAGAGTGAAACAGAGCAGGGATCAGAGTGAAACAGAGCAGGGATCAGAGTGAAACAGAGCAGAGATCAGAGTGAAACAGAGCAGAGATCAGAGTGAAACAGAGCAGGGATCAGAGTGAAACAGAGCAGGGATCAGAGTGAAACAGCAGAGATCAGAGTGAAACACCAGGGCTCAGAGTGAAACAGAGCAGAGATCAGAATGAAACAGAGCAGGGATCAGAGCACAGATAAGGGTGAAGCAGGGATCAGAATGAAACAGAGCAGAGATCATGGTGAAGCATGCCCTTCGGTGGCTGGTTACTGGATCTATATTCGATTTATACCTAATCTTTTTTTGGGGGGGGGGGGGGGGGGGGGCTCCACGTGCTGTTTACTACACGACTTTCTGATAATTGTTGAGATGTTAATCTGGTGTTTTCAATCTTCTGTGTTTGAATGTGTCGTGTCGCTCGATGAGGTCCGATCAATGTCCTTAAGCCGAAGTCGTACCCACTTTCACCGTTGACCTGGTCGGTGAGATGTAATATGTAGCATATCGTGCCCATCTCTGTGACTACTTTGATGTTACAACAAATGTCCCAGGTAACCCCACCCTCCCGAGACACATGGTGAGTACTAACTGAAATACTGTTTCGTGTCATCATTACATTTTGTTTTTTAAAGGCCCCATGGATGTAATTTCGGATACCCCCCTTCCCCATAGCGTACGTACACCTGTTTTCAATTTTCTCCCCCTGCCCCCCCTCCATGTCAAATCCCCCCAACCCAACATGTTTGAGTGTATTTATAGGACAGACGTGACGTACACCCTATCATCACGGCTAACCATGGCGCGGGTTTTCTCCGATCAAAATAATTATGTCACACGCACTGAAACACACACGGGTAAAAGCGAACGATGCACCGGGAGTTGTGACTGGGCTAAATATTACCTTTGCTGTTGAGATATCTGGCGATTTTTACTTGTGACAACGCATAGCTGCAATATTACCACATTCACCAAAAAATTGTGTTGATGATCGTACAGCCTTTCAAAAAGAATAGAAATCATGGATCTCACGTGTTTTTACGGGGAAGTTGGCTTTAGAGACTGTCGGAATTTCAGGATAATTATTGCTCAATTTGAACATAAATATGGTTACAAACTTTGCCCCACCCCAGGCATATGCCACCAAATCTTCTAAATCACCATTCCCCCCTCACGCACATTCGTAATATATAGTACCCCCCCACACACACTTTTTTTAAAAAGCATTTCTTTCGCTATGTATCTGTTATTAAAAGCAATTTAAAATACTTCCCATTAAATTTTCGCCACATCACAGCTCCCCCCACCTCAATATATGAGGCCCCCTGCAGCCTCAGAGGTTGCACGGCCCACGCGACGGCTCTAGACAGTATACTCTACAGTAGTCAAACGGTAAGTTAGTAAATCCTGTTAACCTTGGCTGTAAATAATAAGTTAGTAAATCCATGGCATTGATATCGATCTGCTTGACGCTCCGGCAACAATCTGTCAGGTGATGTCACATTCTGTCACACGACGTCACCCTCTGTTGACAGACGGAACCTCTCCAATGACGTCAAGCTGAGAACTCGCATTTCGGTCAAGGAAGTAAAGACCTTGTTTACACGGATGTGCGTCCCTGGCGACCGTCCGGTGTAAGGAGAAATAGTGGCTGTGATAACACTACAGGCCCATTCACGGACTCGTGTTATCAGACATTTCTCACCTCTGTCAATTAGGATCCATTATCAACTCCCATACCTGTTCAACTTTTGATCTTATCGCACGAAAACAAACTTGTTAAGTCTGTCCACGTGACACCCACGTGTCAGTACAATCTACAACTTTCGATGTTATCACAAAGAAACCAGCCTCTGGGATTGTCTTCGCCAGTTTGTTATGGTTATGTTGGACTAAATTGTACCCTCTGTGATTGTCTTCGTTAGTTTGTGATGGTTATGTTTGACTAAATTGTGCACTCTCGTCTCTCTACACAATATAAGACTTTTCTGAAAGGTTCATTTAAATTACAGATTAAAAATGTATAGTTAGTACATGAAAACATAAGCCCCAGATGAAATTGTATAAAAAGTACATAAAAATAATGTACCCAGATTTAGGTGTATAAAAAGTACATACAAATAATGTACCCAGATTTAGGTGTATAAAAAGTACATACAAATAATGTACCCAGATTTAGGTGTATAAAAAGTACATAAAAATAATGTACCCAGATTTAGGTGTATAAAAAGTACATAAAAATAGGGTAATCTTTATGATTCAAATGCCATCACAACACAACGTCATGGGAGTAACCATTGTTGTAACTCATTGTAACACTGACAAAAAGTCCGTGAGAACAGCTTCGGAACACAAGCTATTCACTGAGTACACTTCGCACTCTATCACTATGTGTTGGTCACATGGTAGGTCAAAGTTAAATGGTCGGTACAATAGTCTGCTCTTTAGCTTAGTGGTTCTCAACCAGGGGGCTCAGCACCAGAGTCGAGTGGGAAGGGGTTGTGAAGATCCAGAACATCTGGTTTATTTGTATTTTGTTAACAGCAGTATTGTTTGATTTTGTGTTCACATCAAGTTAATTTAAGATAGTAAAGTTCTACAACTATCACAACAGCCACAACTATCACAGCTACTACAACTATCACAACTACAACTATCATAACTGCCACAACTGTCACAGCTACCACAACTATATCAATTAACACAACTGTATTATTTTCTTTTAATATTTATTTTATTAATATAATTTTATCGTGAGGGTGGGTGGCAGGAAATGTTCTGAAATTGTGAAAAGGTTGGGGGGGGGCTGCAAAAATGTTTTAAAAACCTGACTTAGAGTAACCCGGTGGTGAGAGATTCAACAGAACATACTACAGTGGCATTATGAGACTTCAAACAGAAACTCTAGTTGCGAGACGTCAGGCACATGCAGAAACATGAACTGCCAGGAGCGTCTCCGTGTGATGTCACAGTCTCTTGAGGTGTCGTGATACAGCTGTGATGATGAGTGCAATGACAGTACGCCATCAAGTGCTTGTGACTTCATCACTGAAGTGGTCTTATGACATGCTTGGTATCGCCTCGTGACCTCAGCTTGTTTCAGCTGTACTTGACACCCATAGGGTATACAAAGACATGGCTCTAGCCGTTGTCAATGTTTGGTGCATGGGGTGGGAGGTGGCGGGATATAAAGGAACGTATGTGTGGGAGTATAGATGCCGCCGCACCCCCACCCCCACATTGTTTGCAGCCAGGCTCTTTTAATGGCTCCAAATTTGATATCGTTTTGATAATTTGTCCTGCAGGTACAGGTGGTGTATCCTGTTCTTCACATTCGTCTGCTATGCCAGCTATCACTTGTCCAGAAAACCGATCAGTGTGGTCAAGGTAGGTGCTAATATGGTGGGGGGTATCAGTGTGGTCAAGGTAGGTACTAATATGGTTGGGGGGTATCAGTGTGGTCAAGGTAGGTATTAATATAGTGGGGGTATCAGTGTGGTCAAGGTAGGTACTAATATGGTGGGGGTATCAGTGTGGTCAAGGTAGGTACTAATATGGTTGGGGGGTATCAGTGTGGTCAAGGTAGGTATTAATATAGTGGGGGTATCAGTGTGGTCAATGTAGGTACTAATATGGTGGGGGTATCAGTGTGGTCAAGGTTGGTACTAATATGGTGGGGGGTATCAGTGTGGTCAAGGTAGGTACTAATATGGTGGGGGTATCAGTGTGGTCAAGGTAGGTACTAATATGGTGGGGGTATCAGTGTGGTCAAGGTAGGTATTAATATAGTGGGGGTATCAGTGTGGTCAATGTAGGTACTAATATGGTGGGGGTATCAGTGTGGTCAAGGTTGGTACTAATATGGTGGGGGGTATCAGTGTGGTCAAGGTAGGTACTAATATGGTGGGGGTATCAGTGTGGTCAAGGTAGGTACTAATATGGTGGGGGTATCAGTGTGGTCAAGGTAGGTACTAATATGGTGGGGGTATCAGTGTGGTCAAGTTAGGTACTAATATGGTGGGGGTATCAGTGTGGTCAAGGTAGGTGTCAATTTGGACAGGGCTATCAATAGTGTCAAAATAGGCCAAGGTTATCAGTGTGGTCAGGGAATGTCCCTATGTGGTCAGGAAGTATCAATGTGGTCAAGGTGTGGTCAAGCATTTAGTGATATGTGAGATGTTTGTGTCTGACTCAAGTATTTATGTGACATGTTTGTGTCTGACTCAAGTATTTAGTGATATGTGACATGTTTGTGTCTCTCTCATGTATTGAGGGATATGTTACTTGTTTTTGTCTCTCCCATGTATTGAGGGATATGTGACATGTTTGTGTCTTTCCCATGTATTGAGGGATATGTGATTTGGTTTTGTCTCTCCCATGTATTGAGGGATATGTGACTTGTTTTTGTCTCTCCCATGTATTGAGGGATATGTGACATGTTTGTGTCTCTCCCATGTATTGAGTGATATGTGATTTGTTTTTGTCTCTCCCATGTATTGAGGGATATGTGACATGTTTGTGTCTCTCCATGTATTGAGGGATATGTGACAACATGTTTGTGTCTCTCCCATGTATTGAGGGAAATGTGACGACATATTTGTGTCTCTCCCATGTATTGACAGATATTTGACTTGTTTGTGTCTGACTCAAGTGTTTGGAGATATGTGACTTGTTTGATCTAACCTCAACCTCTAGGGTCAGGTGACAAGCTTTGTTTTGTGTCATCCACAGAGCGTCCTCCATCACAAAAACTGTTCAGCAATCCCACATGGCAGCACCTTCAACATGTCAGATCCCTACTGGTGCGACTGGGCACCATTCAGTAAGTTCATCTTTGTGTGGGACCTTTGGGTCTCATCACTGTTATCCCTTGAGAGTAAAAAAAAAGATGTTTCATACAATGTTATATCATACAATGTTATGATTTTTTTAAAATCGTCATGTGTTATCATTCTGTGGTGTATCTATTAATTTCTATGAAAATTCAATATGTTATTGCGTTTAATGCATATCCACCATGATGTGTGTTTTATCCAGACAAATCCAACTACAAGGACCTGTTGGGGACCCTGGATCTATGTTACCTGATTGCCTATGCTGTGGCCATGTTTCTGAGGTGAGGCCAAAACATTTGGACAGGATATTGAAATATCTACGAGTTCTCATGTTATCAGTTCTACACATCACTCTCTATATCTCACTCTCTATATATCTCTCTCTAAATATCACTCTCTGTATACCATTTTTGAGAACTATTCTCTCTATCATTTATTATCTGACAGTGTTTTCTGAACCATTTTTTCCCCTGGATCCCATAAGTCTTATAAGAAATTACATGAAATTATAAGTGAAATTTGGAAATTAGTAATTGATATAATAGTTTATATTAGTAATTTACATAATCATTTATATTAGTAATTTACATAATCATTTATATTAGTAATTTATGTTATTCATTAATTATATAATAACTAGCGAGAACCCGGCATGCGTTGCATGCCACTCAATGAAAAAAGTGTTTATGTTTTAATTTAGTAAGTAATTTTTAAATAGAAAATATTTATTGTTTTTTTCCGTCTAGTGCGTACTCAAATAAATTAGAAGTTTTTTCAATGCGTGAGCAAGCAACATATAGCTGTCCACGTGAGAAGCGTGTATTTTCAAAATTTAGTCCACACACTTGTAGCGATTGATCCACCCACGCAGTAGCTCTGTTTTAAATTATATTTAGATAGCTCAAATATTTATTATTTTTAAAATAAGGCCCCCGGCCCCAAACGTAAAATTTTAAAATGGTTGTACTTATGTCACACACAAACTGTAATGTTGTTTGTATTTGATTGATTTCTAGCCACCCATGAAATAGCACTGATTGAAATTATATTGGTATAGCTCATATAAGAAAAAAATTATTTGGGGCTCCGGCCCGAAAAGGAATATTTCAAAATGAATAAGCTAATTCAGAAACCATTGGTGCGCACAACAACTTACCAAAGTTTTATCGCAATCGGATGAATGGTATAGGAACGCATACGAAAATTATATTTAGCTCATAAAAGGGGGAAAAAAGAATTTAGGTCCCCGGTCCCAAAACGGAATATTGTAAAATGTGTGTAATAATTCAGAAACATTTGCATTTTTTTTACAATTCACACAATTTTCATCACTTTGGATTGATGGTATAGAAGCACATACGGGATATACTTATATATGTATAGATATAGTTTACCGAATTAAGATAACTTTTTTTTCAATTATTCAAGGATGATCTGTCTGTCTGTCTGACTGTCTGTCTCTCTGTCTGTCTCTCTGTCATTCTGTCTGTCTCCCTATCTGTCTGTCTCTCTGTCTCTGCCTGTCTCTGTCTCTCTGTCTGTCTCTCTCTCGCTCTGTCTGTCTCTCTGTATATCTCTCTTTCTCTCTGTCTGTCTCTCTGTTTCTCTGCCGGTCTATATGTCTCTCTGTCTCTATGTTTTTCTCTCAAGCTGTACTCAGTCTGTCTCACTGACAGTCTCTGTCTCTCTGTCTATCTCTCTGTCTATCTCTCTGTCTATCTCTCTGTCTATCTCTCTGTCTATCTCTCTGTCTATCTCTCTGTCTATCTCTCTGTCTGTCTCTCTGTCTGTCTCTCTGTCTGTCTCTCTGTCTGTCTCTCTGTCTGTCTCTCTGTCTGTCTCTCTGTCTGTCTCTCTGTCTGTCTCTCTGTCTGTCTCTCTGTCTATCTCTCTGTCTATCTCTCTGTCTGTCTCTCTGTCTGTCTCTCTGTCTGTCTCTCTGTCTGTCTCTCTGTCTGTCTCTCTGTCTGTCTCTCTGTCTGTCTCTCTGTCTGTCTCTCTGTCTGTCTCTCTGTCTGTCTCTCTGTCTGTCTCTCTGTCTGTCTCTCTGTCTGTCTCTCTGTCTGTCTCTCTGTCTATCTCTCTGTCTATCTCTCTGTCTATCTCTCTGTCTATCTCTCTGTCTATCTCTCTGTCTGTCTGTCTCTCTGTCTGTCTCTCTGTCTACATCTCTATCTTTCTGTCTGTCTCTCTGTCTACATCTCTATCTTTCTGTTTGTCTCTCTGTCTGTCTCTCTGTCTATCTCTCTGTCTATCTCTCTGTCTATCTCTCTGTCTATCTCTCTGTCTATCTCTCTGTCTGTCTGTCTCTCTGTCTACATCTCTATCTTTCTGTTTGTCTCTCTGACTGTTTCTCTTTCTGTCTCTCCTTCTGTCTCTCTGTCTGTCTGACTGCCTGTCTGTTTGTCTGTCATTTTATCTATTATCTATCTATCTACCTATCTATCTATCATCGACATATCTACCTATTTACCATCTACATACCTGCCTGCCTACCTACCTACTTGCCCACCTATTCATCACAAAATCGTTTAATACATTATCTTAATAGTACAAAAAAACACTCAGTATATATAATGTATACACATCAAAAACGTACATTGTACGCCAAAATCGTAAGAGTAATCAGGTCTGTATCTATCTACCCATCTATCTATCTATCTACCTATCTCCCTACCTACCTACCTACATATCTATCTATCTACTTACCTACCAACCTACCTGCCCACCTACCTTTCTACCTATCTATCCATCCATCCATCCATTCATCCTCTCACCCACCCATCCATCCATCCATCCGTCTAACAATCTTTTATCTACATCTCTATCTATCTATCATCTATATGTGTATTTGTCTGCCTGTCTGTCTGTCTTTCTATATCTCTATCTAATAAAATCTCTATTTTTTAAATTAAATTTTCACTTGTGTAAAGTGATTGGGTTTTGATATCCCTGTGGATAATTATGAAAATATTTTTATGTTTTGTTAAAGTCATTGATTTTCTTAATTGGTTAACATATGTTCATTTGTAAAATGAGAATATAGCTTCTTTTTTATATTACAACTGAAATGTCATTGGATTGAAAGATATTGTCATCCAAGTAAAAATGCATGAACTCAATTTCCTACCATCGATATAAATGTATCGAAGAAGGTTAATTATTGATCAAATTTATTCTGAGGCTTATCTTGTGCTGCACTGGGCAGACTGAATGTATAGTGGGCTACACAGAGTTTTAAAAAAATAAATAAATCATCCACTGGATTGTAGCCCCCTTACTTACGCAGAAGATGTTTTTTGCATTTAATATGCTTATTTCTTATCTAGATCAGTGATAAGTGCATTAAAAATGCTATTTGGCTATTTAGTTTTGCTACACCAATTTAATTAAAAGGCATATTCTTATTAAAATTATTTTTAAATGTATAGTTTTTACTACTTTATAAATTTCATAAAAGTTTATTTTTGGAATGAATAAAAAGTACAAACTAATTAAATGTTAAAAATACAAAGCTAAATTAGTATTTAAGTTTCAATGCTATTTATTAATTTTACTTATAAGAATGGGAATGTACATTATCAGTTTTGTCACGCTCTTTTATTAAATCAGATAACTTTTAGCTTTGGCTAAATAGGCAATTCGCACTATGACGTTATTTGTGTGATAATTTAGAACTAATTAATTTTAATTTTATTTTGCCTTATTGACAACGCGCTAAAGAACGCACTAACAACAACTGATGTTTAGGTTTTCCCGATAAATGTGATTACTGTGTATTTCTTTGATCATATTTTTTCTATTTAATTTTTTTTTCATAACTTTCAAACGCATATAAAATGCTTAAGATAGTTCCTTAGTTGTTTCTTTAAATGTGTTTGTAATAATACTTAAACTTTTGCTAAAATAAAAGCGGAAATATAATATTTTTTGCGCATGTAAATTTATTCTATTTCCGTAAAATAATAGAAAATAACTATATTTGTTTTTTAAGAGTCCGAACGTATCAAATATGTTCGGCTCTTTGGCGTTATGTCCCTATAGCTCATTCTTATATAATATTTATATAATTATTTATATCTAAGTGCTCCCAGAGAAATGAATATTACTTAAGGGCTTTGCAAGTGCAGAAATGCTAAAAGTTACAGAAAATCTATATGATATTCTTTTTTTTAAAAATATATTCTGTACACCTTTATATCTGGTTGTAAATCTATACTACATGCCATCCCTTCTCAGTATGTTCATTCCCTGAATACCCTATAATGTTCTTCTCTGGGCCGCCCATTACACCAAACTGACAGATCTGTCAATAAATTCATCTGTACAGGACTCTCCTTGTCCCCTTAATCCAGCTGTCATGTTAATGTCACCATGGGCCAGATTATCCAGTGACAAGATATACCTGGTTAATCCTCCCCTGTCAGTTTGAAATAATAAACTGAGACCTTGAAATTATTTCCCCTTTTTATTGGTGCAATGCGTCACATAAAAACTCTTTTTTTTTTTTTTTTTGGTCAAATTTTAATTATTTTTGTCACCAGCGGACACATAGCTGACCGGATGAACCTCCGCTACTATCTGTCTGGCGGCATGATTATGAGTGGAATATTCACCATAGCATTTGGCCTGGGCTACTTCTACAATGTGCATTCACTCACCTTCTACATCGCAATGCAGGTCAGAAAAGAGTTTCAAATAATGACATATTTATTTCAGCTGGCAGCCACTATTTAAGTCTCAAGTTTACAGCACCGCTCTCATGAACAGACTACAAACAATGCACACAAAAATATGCTTAAAATACAGAGTGGAAACAAGATCACTCCCAGATATACAACAATTCTTACTCCCTTAAGGTGCTAAAGCAAGGGTTGTCAAACTTTTTAATCAGGGACTGGTGCACTATCATTGAGATGCTTTGGGTGCCTGTTAACTGTCCCTTCAGACACTGTAGGGGGCCGTACTATATTTGATAAAAATATGAAAGAATTCCTATGCACACTGCACATGCCTTAGTAGAACTCCTATGCACACTGCACATACCTTAGTTGTTTTGAAACAAAAACAGGAACAAACAACACAGTATGTAAAATGGGCAATTTAATGGACATAAACTTTGTAGCACATGAATGGTAAGTATCGGCCTGCTTTTGGCTAAATGGATGGTCAATGTCTGGTCTCATATTGGTCACTGCTACCTGGTAAGCGGCAAGGCAGGTCAGGTTAAGGAGCCTTTGCTGGCCAGATTTGACCTGAAGACTGTAGTTTGAGGACCCTATGGTAAAGATTATTTAGCCCAGATCGGTCAGATGATGTATTAGTGTATAAATGTCAAACATAAAAAACATCCACAGACACTAACTTCATGAAACAGAATTCAGTCAGTACCATTTTGTAGATAACCTTGAAATGGTAGAGCTTTGATCATCTGGATTTTATCACCTTGTAATGGTAGAGCCTTGATAATCTGGATTGTATCACCTTGTAATGGTAGAGCCTTGATAATCTGGATTGTATCACCTTGTAATGGTAGAGCTTTGATAATCTGGATTGTATCACCTTGTAATGGTAGAGCCTTGATAAGCTGGATGTAACTCTCTGTCAATATTTTGTGATTTTAATTAAAAAATCCTCGCCTCATTAGAATTGAAATTTATCAGGTCTGTCTCCTTTTTTTTGTATGTACCTCATCTTAGTTCTTGGTGGCTTGTGCTTAATGTGTTCTTATCTCCATCAGGTCCTTGGCATCTTGTGCTTAATGTGTTCTTATCTCCATCAGGTCCTTGGCATCTTGTGCTTAATGTGTTCTTATCTCCATCAGGTCCTTGGCATCTTGTGCTTAATGTGTTCTTATCTCCATCAGGTGATTGGCGGAGTGTTCCAGGCGACAGGGTGGCCAGGTGTGGTGGCTTGTGTCGGCAACTGGTTCGGGAAAGGAAAGTAAGTAATAATTTCAATTATTGTCAATAAAAATGTTTGGGGAAGTATCTTTAGAGGTTTGTGGAAGTATTTCTTGATGTTTGGGGAAATGTATCTTGATGTTTGGGGAAGTATTTCTTGATGTTTGGGGAAATGTATCTTAATATATGCGGAAATACATCTTGATGTTTGTGGAAATAAATCTTGATGTTTGGGAAGTATCTTGATCTTCATTTTTGTAAAATTAACAATGTGACCCTTTTCACATCAGTCTTATAATGTGACCCTTTTCACATCAGTCTTATAATGTGACCCTTTTCACATCAGTCTTATAATGTGACCCTTTTCACATCAGTCTTATAATGTGACCCTTTTCACATCAGTCTTATAATGTGACCCTTTTCACATCAGTCTTATACTTGTACATTTTTATTTTATAGCATATGCTTATTTGATTTACTTGATAAATATTTTATTGAATTAAAAACAGAAATACTTTTCATTGTTAATCTTTATACGGTTGTTGCTATGGCAATGAATGTTGCTATGCTAACAAATTAAAAGTGAATGAACAGCTGTTATAGCTTCTATTTTTTTAAATCAATAACATCATGTTTTGTTGGTCCAGGCGTGGCCTTATCATGGGGATCTGGAATGCCCACACAAGTGTCGGAAACATCCTGGGATCCATCATAGCTGGGGCATTTGTCGAGACCAGCTGGGGTCTGTCGTTCGTGATACCTGGGCTCATCATCACCAGTGTAGGGATCCTTGTCTTCCTGTTCCTGGTACCACGTAAGTCCATAGATAAGTGTATTGATACGTCCATAGATTAATGTTTTGATATTTCCATAATTAAATGCATTGATGTGTCCATAGATAAGTATATTGCTCTGTCCATAGATAAGTTTATTGATAAGTCCATTGATAAGTGTATTATAATTTGCATGTCTCTTTGTAAGTCCATTGTGTTCACGTTTACCAAAATAAATAATTGTATAATCAGATTCAAACCACTTTGTAGTGGAACTTTTCAAATATTATTTCCCATTTTCAAGATAGTTTTTTAAATTGTTCTTATTGCCAAACTCTTTGACAGATCCCAAAGATGTCAACTGTGAACTGCCAGACCATTCTGATAGTGTAAGTCTCAGCCAATTATTTAGAGATTCTGATAGTGTAAGTCTCAGCCAATTCTGTAGAGATTCTGATAGAGTAAGTCTCAACCAATTATTTAGAGATTTATTCAATGTTTGCATGTTGTAGCTATTATTGCCTTGAGCCTAGACATCCAGTGAGGTATGCTAATGACATCCCTTGTGTTTAGATTACAGGTATTCCTAATCATAAAATCCCTTCTGTTTAGATCACATGTATTCATAATCATAACATTCCTTGTGTTCAGATGACTGATATTCCTAATCATAACATTCCTTGTGTTCAGATGACTGATATTCCTAATCATAACATTCCTTGTGTTTAGATGGCTGAAATTCCTAATCATAACATCCCTCGTGTTTAGATCACATGTATTCATAATCATAACATCCTTTGTGTTCAGATGACTGATATTCCTAATCGTAACATTCCCTGTGTTCAGATGGTATTCCAAAATAACATTATGGTCCATCCTTCTAGGAATACTTCATTATCTCAACGGATGATTCTTGTTATTTTAGAAGCCCTTAGGCTTCATATCTAATTATTATAGCTCTTCCTCATTATGAATAAGTTTTAAGTAGCTCTAAGTTATGCCACTGACACAGACACTGAGTTATGCCACTGACACAGACACTGAGTTATGCCACTGACACAGACACTGAGTTATGCCACTGACACAGACACTGAGTTATGCCACTGACACAGACACTGAGTTATGCCACTCACACAGACACTGAGTTATGCCACTGACACTGAGTTATGCCACTGAAACTGATACTGAGTTATGCCACTGGCACTGAGTTATGCCACTGACACTGAGTTATGCCACTGACATTGAGTGATGCCACTGAAACTGACACTGAATTATGCCACTGACATTGTGTTATGTCACTGACACTGAGTTATGACACAGACACTGAGTTGTTATGCCGCTGGCACTGAGTTATGCCCCTGACACTGGCACTGAGTTATGCCACTGAAACAGTCATAAAGTTCTGGTCTGCTTATGTCCGACACTGACAATGGCTGTAGTAATATTGTATTGTTGCAAGGAAATGAGGACTATTACTTAAAATGATATGTGTTGCATTACTTATGGTCCTCTGACATTCAACTTTCTGACCATGGGATTTCATTTAAGAAAGCAAACAAAAACATCTTAGAACACCTTCTTTTTGTTTGATAAAAAAAATTTCAAAAAAATCAATTTCTCATTAAGTAGTGATTGTTGGTGGCCATAAATTGCTGTTACCATATGGCACACACCTTGGCCTAATAAATCCATACCTTCATTGTTTTATCAATTGCTCATTAGCTATTGAGTTTGTACTAGATGGCCAGCTTTGAGGAGAAACATTTATATCTGGTTTACAATCTAACATTTCTCCAGATAGCCATCTTTAAAAAAACAATTTCATTTCTGGTGTTCAATCTAACATTTCTCTAGATAGCCTGCTTTAAAACAAAGTTAATCTATATGAGAAGAAATAAGTTTTAAACTGAGTTATCCCAGCTGAGTTTTTTTGTTGATGTAAAAATAATCATAGTTTGTTTATAGGGGGCAATGGTGTTCTAAACATGTGCAAGTATTGAAACAAGTCAATGTAATGGCTAGTAAAACTGAGCTGGCTAGAAGCATGTGCAAGGAGTTACACAAGTGAAAGTAATTAGAAACTTTTGCTAGAATTTAAACAAGTAAATATAAGGGCTAGTAAACTGGGCTGATTATTGGGTTGTTGTGGTGATTGGAAAGAAAAATTAGACAATAAATTCTCTTTTTTTTTTTTCCCCCTCTTCATAAAAATGATAATTTAATAGAAATAGTTCACACTGACTGAAATCAAAAGTATAAATCGGCATAAATTATTTCAGGATCAAATACTGTAGAATACCTATTTAAATGTAAGCTTTTGAGTTACACATGTTGTTATAATGAGTGAATAGAGTTTGATGTAACAGTGATGCACACTAGGTTAAATAGAATGTGCTTTTAGTGCAATTTCAACAAAATAATTTTTCCTTTTTAAATACAGTTTTATGCTTTAATGGCATTTGTGTTCAATCAAAGATATCTCCAGGTTGTTATTTTGTTTTAAATTAATTTTTATTTTACTTCAATCAAAGCATGATAATTTCAAAAAATTGTATTGTTTAGTCAAGAGGCTAGGTGTTGTCATGTCACAGCTTGCATGGGGTGGCCTGTGTAAGTTGAGTTCATCAAGCATTGAGGAGGAAATGCTGTGTGTGGAGTTTTCTGACATGTTGACCTATGACCTCAAAGATGGAATAAAGTTATGGGACTAGTGTAAATCCCTATACCAATACTTTATCTGTATATAGTCATTGCTGAAAAATTGCCATCAAACACTATACCAACACATTTTCTGTAAATAGGGATTGGTAAAAAGAATTGCCCAGTATCAATCACTATACCAACACATTATCTGTAAATAGTCATTGTTGAAAAACAGCTCGATATCAATCACTATACAAACACATTATCTGTAAATAGTCATTGGGCAAAAATTGCCCGGTATGAATTGCTTAACAAACAGAATGAGTCATGAGCCATTGATGAAATCTTCCCTTTACATCAGGACATTGTCTTAGTGCCCCAGGCAGACCTCAAAGGCATTGACTCACTCATGCCTGTGACAGATGATGTCACCAGCTCCCACGCTAGCGCAGAGATTTTGTCTGTAGCAACAGTGGAGGTACATTCACAGGTGGTGGAGGCACTTGTGTTGTAACAGGTTCATACTGACACTTTTTATGGACATTTGAAACTGATGTTTATTTTGTCTGTTTCTTTTTTATTTTGTCTCTTTCTGCAATGGCAGACAGATGTTGATTTGTGTTGTTTTTTTGTTTTTTTTGTTTGTTTTTTTTAAATTGTTCATTTTCTTTCATTTGTAGCTGAACTGAGAGAGAAGCCAGGTTTTATTTGGTCTGTGGTGGGTTTTTTGTTGCCATTTTTTTTTTCCAAAACTTTTAAAGAATTCAGGACTGATTTGTTTTGGGTATTTAAAAAAAACTCTTTAAAACAAATTGTTTGAAATTTTTGTTAGTGCGCCATTGTTTTCTGGCTGTTAAGCCAAAACATTCCTTGCATTACTTAGGTTAATAAAGACTAATAATTTGAGGGTCCCTCCTAACAGATTTAATAGAGATTTGAACGCCTAGAAATTATGTGCTGATGATCATTTCATTCTCTTACTCAACCACCCCCCCATGTCCGTCCCCCCCCCCCACCCAAACCTCAAAATAAAATGTATGTCCCATCTGAAATATTTCACTTTGCAAGATGTTTCAACATGACATTATCATATTCTTTAAGCCTGCATTTTCTTCAGTTTCGCATTACGCCAGGTAATCATGATAGGTTTTCATTTTGATAATTTTAAAAACACAGATGTAGAGACTAGAAACCAATTTTTTCATCTCCGAACTCTGGACTCTGCCATTAGTAATGGATTTTTTCCTTCTATTTCCAATAACAAATGAAAAGGTTCAAAAAACCACTTTTTGCTGAGTGGCTGTTTCAATAAATTCAGGACAAAACAGGCACAACAAAAACTCATGGCAAAAAAAATGTTTTACAACTTGGTCACAGTCTGTTGAAGAGATTGATTCTTACACTAAACATACTTGACTGTCTCTCTCTATCAACATTACTCATTATATTATTATTTACATAACAGGGGGGGGGGGGGAGGGTGTTAAACAAAAGACTGATTGTGTTATGTAAATATTGGGAGTAATGATGAAAGAGAGTTACTTATGCATGAATTGTGGATCTAAATATGATGTGTGGGTTGTTTTCCTGTGTTGAATGCTTCCATGTGACAACTGAGTTTCTTTTAACATATTGTTTAACTACTAAAGGCACCAGATGTTAACAACATTTAATCAATGTAACAGGTTGATGGGTTGCATGGATAAGTTGTGCACTGTTAAAATAGCTTTTTTATTCAAAGCCTAATATGTTCATTTATAACACATGCACAATAAAAAATTTACTTATCCAAGTTAACACGAACTGTGTGTTGGTGAAAGTATACTCTTATATTAATACAAACTATATGACCCTGGTGTTACCGGGGTAAATAATAATAGAAAGCATATTACGCTGCTTTCCATCAGTTTTTGATGTATTGTATCTTGAAAGAAAAATGTGACAATTTTTAACACTCCTGAAATGTATATTTCATCATCATCATGTCCCGTAGTCTTTCGACCGTTGGGGCGCCACCTCTTATCTTCATCCTTGAAAAAATGGAAAAAAGTTACAATGTACTTAGTTTCAAAGAAAATCTTATACACTATGTTCCCCTTTCCAAAAATCTTTTTTTTAAAAAAGCAATCATGTGTATAAAAAAAAAAAAAAAAAAAAAAAGAATTTTGGAAAAAAAACATCATCACTCAAGAAAAGTTAATGCTGGTCATTTGAGGCATTAACATTAATGTAGTAATGATCATGAGACCGTAAGTATGACAAGGTCATCTTAATTTAAAGTTAAAGCAATATAATTAAGAGATAAAAAGAATATTCTTATGCAGATACACAACAACAGCTGTAACAGTTGTGTTTTATGAATAAAGTTGATAACATGAATGTGCTTATATTTGTTTCAGACCAAGGTCAAGGTTGGGTCTAGGATCATTGATGCAGAAGTTTATAGAGCAGATGAAAGAAATGGGAGAGATAGTGAAACTGCTGTAAGTAAAACTAATTATGTTGTGGGGAGTGGGGGGGGGGGCTGTATAAATACAAAGTATAAACTGGCTATAATAATTCTAGAGATTTTAATTTGAGTACTTCTGTTCGCTGACGATGGCGTCTTAACATCACAGTGGAAGAGGGACTACAGCGGCTAGTAATTTTCTCTTGCAGGCATGTAAAGAATCATTAGTCTACAGAAAACAAATAAGATAAGATTCTTTTATTGATCCAAACAAATGGAAATATTTTAGATTGCATTGTACATTTTCAGCTCATAAATGTCATGATGTAGGAAACACACTCTTCTCCCCCCCCCCCCCCCCCTTTCCCCCACCGAACATAACTATAGAGGGCCATAATCTGTGAATAGTTGAAAACTTCACATACCTTCGGTATAATATCACTAGCTCACTATCCGTTTGTGAAGAGGTGAACATCATGATCTCAAGAGCAGCAGCAACCATGGCTGTATGGAATAAGGGGGTGTGGAACAAAACTAAACTCAATGATAGCACAAAACTAAGCATGCATCCGCCATGTTTCCTCCGTACACTCCGATGTGACAGTGAAGTGTGGACCACATATGCCAGTCACTTTCCTCAGTACACTCCTATGTGCCAGTGAAGTGTGCACTACATATGCCAGTCAATGTCCTCAGTACACTCCTATGTGCCAGTGAAGTGTGCACTACATATGCCAGTCAATGTCCTCAGTACACTCCTATGTGGCAGTGAAGTGTGGACCACATATGCCAGTCATTGTCCTCAGTACACTCCTATGTGGCATTGAAGTGTGCACTACATATGCCAGTCACTGTCCTCAGTACACTCCTATGTGGCAGTGAAGTGTGGACCACATGCCAGTCACTTTCCTCAGTACACTCCTATGTGACAGTGAAGTGTGGACCACATATGCCAGTCATTGTCCTCAGTACACTCCTATGTGGCAGTGAAGTGTGGACCACATGCCAGTCACTTTCCTCAGTACACTCCTATGTGACAGTGAAGTGTGGACCACATATGCCAGTCATTGTCCTCAGTACACTCCTATTTGGCATTGAAGTGTGGACCACATACTGTAGCCATGAGGTGAACTCAACAACTTCCACATAAGGTGTCTGGGGTGCATTCTGCATGTTGGATGACAGGACAAAGTGCCCAACCCAAAGGTTCTGGAATTGGCCAAAATATGAAGCATGTTCTCTCTGCATACAAAGGTTCTTTGGAATTCCAAAGAACCTTTTGTATGGAGAGTTGACAGAGGGGGCAAGACATATTGGTAGGCCATGGCTGAGTCCAGCCAGCATAAGAACCTGAAAATGGGAGATCATCAATGATCACTGTTCCATATGGCAAACGTCAGTGTAGTAAGAAGTAGTCAGAAGTAGTAAGAAGTAGTAAGAATATGTACGCAACGAAGCCTTACAACAAAAAAAGCATTATGGAAGGCCAAAATGAACCAGAAGTCAAGATTTTCCTGCAAGAAGTGCGGTCTAGACTGCCATTCCAGGATTGGCCTCATAAGCCATTTGAGGAAGTGTCAATAAGCTACTCTATCATGTCACAAAGACGGAAAGAGGCCAGATAAATGTCATAGTTATGCATGAAAAATGGATTTTTGGGGCCAATTATATATTAGTATGCATTTGTTTTTGTTTTGAAAAAATAATCTGTTTGTAAATTTGTGTCTATAAGTATAAATGTGTTATAACAGAGTATTATTTTTAAACAGAAATTGAAGAAATGTTATTACAGAAGTATAGAAGTTGTTGATAATAAAAACTTGACAAAATAACTTGTGTCAATATCTCTATTTCTATTGGTTGTTTTATCACTCATGAATTCTAATCTATCTTCCCACAGTCCCTGATCTCCAGCAAAAAGTCATCCGAACAACCCATCTCAATACTCAAGGCGCTGTCAATACCTGTAAGTGTTTATCTCAATACTCAAGGCTCTGTCTATTCCTGTAAGTGTTTATCTCAATACTCAAGGCACTGTCAATTCCTGTAAGTGTTTATCTCAATACTCAAGGCACTGTCAATTCCTGTAAGTGTTTATCTCAATACTCAAGGCACTGTCAATTCCTGTAAGTGTTTATCTCAATACTCAAGAATTCCTGTAAGTTTTTATCTCAATACTCAAGGCACTGTCAATTCCTGTAAGTTTTTATCACAATACTCAAGAATTCCTGCAAGTTTTTATCTCAGTAAGAGTTATTGTTCAAATCAGAAATCAGTGATCAAAGGGAAATAATCATTTAGAAAAGCATTAAAAAAAATTAAATAGTGCATGATTCTGATGAATAGCTTAATGAGATCTTCAAGTATCAAAATACTTAAACCTAATGAGAATTAATGTCAAATCTACTTCAAAGCTTTCAGCATATATGTTATGATTGAAGATCAATATATGTTTATAGAAGCTGTTGAATTTGGCAAGGTCTGGCAAATATGAGAAAAAAAAATCACATTTTGAAACAAAAATGTCAATGCCTCTTATCAGCCAATATTCATCTGATGCTTTGGCTTGTAAAAAAATGTCAGTGCCTCTCATCATCAGCTGAAGCTTTGGTTTACAAATTCTGGTGCAAGTTGTTAATTTTAAGCCATTATTTTAAACTTACAATGAAATTTATAAAATGACCCTCAACTATCAAAATAAATTCCTTGACAGTGTGTTGTGACCCATTCAATGTTTTATTCACAGGGTGTCATAGAGTTTTCTCTGTGTTTATTTTTTGCCAAGCTCAACTCCTACACATTTCTCTACTGGCTGCCAAACTACATCTCAGAGAAAAGTAAGTTCTGCCAGGATTTTTTGGTACATGAGTCAAATGCCTTGTTTAATTCTTGTTAAAGTTTTGTATTATTTCTTACATTATTTGATTTTAATTTTTATATAATCCTTTTTAGTTAAATTGTAATATTGTTCAACTCTTATATTGCTGGTTTCAATTATATATTCTAACATGGTTAAATTCCTACATGGTAATCAGAGGCGTAATGTGGGGGGGGGGGGGCCAGGGGGGTACAGATGTACCTTGCGCCAGCTAGTTAGGGGCGCCAAAATGTGCTTTAATATTATTTTATTGATGAAAATAATGGGTTTGAGAGTTGAAAAAAGGAAAAGAGGGCGCTTTAAAATGGATCTTGTCCCCGGGTGCGAATCTTGTCCCCGGGCGCCAAACACTCTAGCTATGCTGCTGATGGTAATATTCTCAAATTGTTCAATTCTTACCTGTTTATATTCTCATATTGTTGTATTTTACTAAGGATATATTATATTAGTTTTTCACTCATTTATAATTAGTTCCCAAAAGTTTTGATGAATTTCTTTCCTAGATCCAAATGTTAATGATTTATGTTATCTGTCTTATAAAAAAGTCTTATGTTAATAAAAAATTATTGCATATGGTGGTAACAATTTATGAGAGTTTATAATTTCACTTTGAGCCAGGAGTTGTCTTATAGTTTTGATGTTGACTTTAATCTGACAGACCCTGTTTAACTGCACTGTTGTTAAAAGTCACTCGTTTCCCCTGTCTCCTATTACACTGTTGTTAAAAGGTCACTCGTCTCCCCTGTCTTGTATTTGATGTTTTCTTTATTCCATCATTTTGATTTTTGACTGCTCTGTTTTTTTCAGCCACTGTCTCACCATCCGATGCTGCCTACACATCCACAATATTTGATGCTGGTGGCATATTAGGTAGGGCCTTGTATAATTTAATGTGTGGCATAATAGATAGGGCCTTGTTTCACTTATGTGTGGCATATAAGATAGGGCCTTGTTTAATTGATGTGTGGCATATTAGGTAGGGCCTTGTTTCACTTATGTGTGGGTTATTGGTAAAGTTATTGATAAAGTTAAGAGGTTATGCTCTTCTAAAGTTAAATTACTTAGCTTGTTTTATAAGATCTTTATCAAAGGGTCAATTTTTTTGAATGCCTTTTTTTTTTATGAATGTGTTGTGATTAAAATATATATAAATATTTTTCGTAGCTGAACAAATTTAAATTGTTTTAAAAATATATAAAATTTTAATATCATAAATTTATTTCTTATACCCGGTACAGGTGGTATAATAGCTGGATACCTGTCTGACAGATATCGTATGCGAGGTGTCACCTGCGTTATATTTCTAGTCTTTGCTGCTCCAATGGTGAGTTGATATTATGCACTCCTTACTGGACATAGATTGCCTACAGCATGCATGCGTCAAAGATGAGTTGATAATACATATCCTTGATTCTGACTTAGATTGCCTCTTACATACTGTCTGGCAATCATGTGATGGAATATTTCAATCTTATTTACTCAACAGCTGTTCATCTACAACCAGTACGGCAGCATGGTTCCATTTTATGCCAATTGTCGTAAGTCAAGCTTTCATTTAGTTTATAGTTAGATGCACATTGACAGTCAGATGCACATTGACAGTCAGATGCACATTGCACATTGACAGTTGTCACATTTGTGTCTGTAGAAAGTTGTTTATGCAAACCAAAGTAACTTGGTTTGCAATTAAAATCTGATTAACATTTATGAATGGTTGTCTATGCACTCTGGTTGCTAAGGAACCTGGTTACTGAGGAACCATTGAATGTTTAACATTTTTTTTGTAGCGCAGACATTTTGAATTCTTAAAAATATATTTATTCTTCAATCTGCAATCTTTTTCTTTACCGTAACTCTAAAATCCCAATACAGTACATGCTCGACTTACGACCACGATCAGTTCCAACAAACTGGTCGTAACACAATTTGGTCATAAGTTGAGTACCCTATGTGTACAGTAACGTGAAGTGATGTTATAATAATATTTAAGTTAAATTATATCATACATTACTTTTATTATTGTTATGAATCATAATTTGCGATGTTCACGACCGCCAATGATTGCAGACAACGCTGTTTGACTGATAATTGCGGCATAAATAAATCTGAAATCTAATAAAGTATGGCTAGGGATTGTGGTCGTAAAGTTGAATTTTTGTAAGTTGAATGGTAGTAAGTTGCATAGGTCGTAAGTCGTGCACTAGCTGTAGTCTGGCAATAACTTTATCCTGGCATCTATGCGTTTGTTATTGATATGTTAAATTCTTCATATCTTCCATGGTTTGTTAAAAAAAACTATGATGATTTGTGTATTTCCAGTCATGCTGGCTTTATGCGGGCTAGGAGTGAATGGGCCATACGCCCTCATCACAACAGCCGTCAGTGCTGACCTCGGCACACATAAGAGTATACGAGACAACTCAAAGGCACTGGGTATAGTGACAGCTGTTATAGATGGGACAGGCAGTATAGGTGAGTACTGATGGGGATAGGTGGTACAGGTCAGTACTGACCGGGACAGGTAGTACAAGTGAGTACTGACTGGGATAGGTAGTACAGATTAGTACTGACTAGTACAGGTGAGTACTGACTGGGACAGGTAGTATAGGTGAGTACTTATAAAACCCGGCAGTGTAGGGTTTCACCAACAACCTGTCCCTTGTGTCCCATGGATCATTGACCCCCATTTCACACTATCTTCATCATATCAAAGTTCCTCCATCATCTCCCATTTAACTGTGGCACCTTAAATCTCTCTCTTCTGTGTTGACGGTCCCTCCAGGTCTATGTGTCATTTAGAGAAGGGGTGGCTGAATTAAGGTCATGTCCAGGATTGAGCTGCCACACTATCGGGATAGTGCATCCTGGAATGACTAGTGGACCAAATTAATCTTAGGCTGAGAGCTACACGTGTAACTGAGGGACTGAGTTAGACAATAACTATTCCAAATTTAATTAAAAGTAAATCTGATACAAGAAAATGTAGTCACTGTTTATTTTTTTGAGTATCACATGATAACTGTTTTGTACGTTCCTTCTCACCAGATGCCATCATAGGTCCTATGTTAACTGTTTTGTACGTGCCTTCTCACCAGGTGCCGCCATAGGTCCTATGTTAACCGGTTTTGTTTCAACCACCAGCTGGGAGAATGTCTTTTATATGTTGATAGCATCAGACTTTATAGCAGCACTGGTAAGTACAATGTTATTTCATCATAATGGTGGTAACTTCATTGTGGTGGATTGCATCATAATGGTTTGAACTTCATTGTGGGTTGATTGCATCATAATGGTTTGAACTTCATTGTGGGTTGATTGCATCATGATACAATCATTGGGTATTTCATTAGGCTTTCAACTAGGAGATATGACCTGGTGTTACTGGGCTAAAATAATAAGGCATATTCCATGACTTTATACCTGCTATGGCAGAGTCTCAAAGTCTACTCATTTTTACGTATCCTGTTTCGAGGAATTGAATCCTCAAAAATAAAAAACTGAACATTTTCCAAGCCCTTTAAATGTATATTTAGTCAATAGTAAATCAGACTTACCCTTTTTTAAAAGAAGTATCTATATATAGATGTTTACATTTCTAATATCATTGGGTTGTGAGAAATATTTATCCTCTATTTAATATAGGCCCACCCAATCATTTTTCATGCCTTTAAACTACAAAGAAAATGGTTCTAATTTTTTATTTATTTATAATTTAAATTAATAATACATGCACATTAAATATTACTTATACTAGCATAAAAGCATGTATATTTATCATATTTAAATTGATTCGATTTTCATGAAATAATAGGAAATCACAGTTACTGTTTTGAAGAATCCAAGCATATTTAAATTGATTTGATTTCTGTAAAATAATAGAAAATCACTATCATTGTTTTGAAGACTTCAAAAGTGAAGAATCTACATTGGCTTCTTTTTATATAGTTCAGTTAGGTGGAAAAAAAATTATTTAATTCATCCATGCTTAGTCTTTAACGAATGAAAGTTATTTTGAAAAATAATGTAAATATCTGCCTTTTAAAAACCATCATTAATTTTCTCATTCTTAAATTTAGCGAATCAGAACTATACACAAGTTATTAGAGTTAATCTGAACTATGCACAAGTTATTATAGTTAATCTGAACTATGCACAAGTTATTATAGTTAATCTGAAGACTGAAAATATTTGACTGTAAGTTCATGTGGCTAAGGGGCCACAAAATTTAGACAACCTTATAACACAATGTCACAATTTCCTAAAACACAATGCTACAGATTCTTAAACATAATGTCACAAATTCCTTTTTTTTTTAAAATGTCACAAATTCCTAAAAAAACAATGTCACAAATTCTTAAAAAACAATGTCACAAAGCCCTAACACCCACTAGATGCATTTCGTCAAATTCATCAACATTTATAATGAACATTTCAAACCCATGCATATTGAAAGGTGTGTGTATGTCATGAGTGGGTTTTTTTTCATAATTTTTTCTTTATTTTCTTTCAGTTGTTGATGCGCGTGGTCATTAGGGAAATCCAACAAAAGTTACGAGGAGACACGGACAGTGTACTGATTATTGTGCCAAAATGTAATGTTGACTCCATGGGGGGGCTCGGATGAGGTCATTGGGTTGGGGGGGGGGGGTGAGTGAATGACCAGCTTGAGTGATGGATGGATGAATGAAATTAGTTGATGTTTGTGTACATGTTCTTACCATCAGATTTGATATGGAAAACACAATCCCGAAACTCATGCACAGGGTTGTCAGTAAAAGTAGAAAAAATGGTTGTGTCTTATTTTCCTAATTTGAGAAACGCTGCTTTAGAATAAGTGGTGACACAGTTTACTTGAGTTTTATGTAGAGCTTTATGAAAGTGTGGGAAAATCATATTTTATTTCATGCCTTTACCCTTATATCTAGAACAAACTTTGTATTCTGAGTTTTTAAAGTAATGATAAAAAAATAATGATCAATATTTTACTTGTTAAATTAATGATCAAATTATTTTAGTTTTTAAATTAATGATCAAATTATTTTAGTTTTTAAATTAATGATCAAATTATTTTAGTTTTTAAATTAATGATCAAAATATTTAGTTTTTAAATTAATGATCAAAATATTTTAGTTTTTAAATTAATGATGAAATTATTTTAGTTTTTAAATTAATGATCAAAATATTTAGTTTTTAAATTAATGATCAAAATATTTTTGTTTTTAAATTAATAATCAAAATATTTTATGTTATACATTATCTGGAAGCATCTTTTAACCTTGGAATAATGTTTAAATCTAGTTACACATATTGCATTATAAATTGTATTGCACGTTGTTTTCATTTAACCTGCCATTCCCTATGGCTGAGATCAAAATACCTATAAAGGATTCCGTATGCTTGAATGATTGTTCACATTTAGCTAGCCCCCTAAATATTTTAGTTGGAACGTTGACCCATTCACTGAATGCACTTGATTAACTTGACTTTTCTGTTTCTGACTCTTGTTTTTCCTCCAGTGACCAAGTGTAGGACTGTAAGTCTGGGTGTGTTATGTTTGTTCTTACTGGCCTTTTGGCTGGAGAAGAGATCTGTCTAACAGTCAAATATTTTGTTAGTTCATAACGTGGGTGTTTCCATTTATCATTTTACTCCTTTAATTTCGTTCCTATTTGTATATTGCCAACATTCTGACCTGATGTTAAGAGCTCCCATTATCATGTGCTTTCATAACTGCCATATATTTATATTGATGAGCTTGTTGCCTTATTTTCTCATTTGTTTTCTCTACATAAAATAATCTTAAGGATGAGGCTAGTAGCCTGCTGTAGATCTGAGCAAAGGGGAAGTAATCCTAGCTTGTAAGCTTTCAATATTTTATCTGCACTTTTAATCTGAAACCACCAGCCAAAAGTTTGTGTGATGTACAACGCCACCCACCCCCCTCCCCCCCCCCCCCCAAATTAAAATATGCCTTATTCCAAAACCTTGTTCCTTTAATGGAAGTCATGAAGATGCCTAAATTGTTTAGCCAGTAAATGCAGCAATACTTTAACTCTGCAAGATTTTTTCCATGATTTACATTTGAAGTTCAATGAGTCTCTGTTCTAATGAGTCCCTGCTCTATACAGCTGAACATTTTGCCTGGAACATCATTATACAAACATATTTTTTCTGATCACCAAATAGAGATCAGTTTATACCAGGGGTGGGCAAACTTTTTGTGCGGAGGGCCACATTGACAAAGTTAAAGCTATTGGGGGGGCAGCATGTATATTATGTCCAATTTTTAAATATCGATAAACATTTCCCTATATTAAAATCGGTAGTTTCGCATTTTAGCATTACATGACAAAGGTCAAGGACTGTTTTAAAAAATAGAAAATTAGAAAGAAATTTGATCAAAAATGTTTTAAAAATCATAACGGTGCATGAAATTCTGTAATATTCAACAAAATAACTTAAAAACATAGTATTTTTTTTAAATTTCTAAATGCCTTCGAGGGCCACATAATATCAGTTGCCGGGCTGCATGTGGCCCCCGGGCCGTAGTTTGCCCACCCCTGGTTTATACCATTAACAAAATTATATTTTTTCATGTTGACAGCCTTCAATCATGCTACTTAGATAACTTAGGCAATATAATGTACACAAACTGAAACCTTGGGAGAACGTGTTTTCATGTTTATATTGTCATTAATGTTAGCGAAACTTGAGTTATTTTAGTATACTTGATTTATTTTATCTAGTGTCTCGTTCCTGGTACATCATGCAACAAACCACGGACACAAACTTATTTAGTCTTTAAATGAAATGCATACTTAAAGTGGGGCGAGTTTTAAATCAATTGTTTATGTTACCACTTACAATTTATTTGCTTTCAATATTTATACTGCACAATTATTTCCCTTATATTGGTGTTGTACTCAGTGTTTCCCAAACCATTCAGTTCATGGAACCCCTGAAATCTTAAAAGAAATCCACTGTGCCGCTGCTGCCAGTCCCCCTCCCCCCTTTCTTTTCTATCCACAAGCTTTAAAAAAAAAAAACAGTTATATTTATCAAAAAAGTACAAAGAAAACTTTAGATCATTGGTTATTTTTAGAACTGAAGTACTTTTCATGGATAGGAATCCAGCAACCCTGGTTTGCAAAGCACTGATATAGGGCAAATTTATAATTCCAAAAAACATTCTTTCAATCCATGGTGCATGTGGGAAAAATTACTTTTTTTAGATTCTCTATGAAAATTTTTTATTGATTTTTGTTATTGAACTCACTCTGCTTAAGGCGGCACTGATTTATTACACAACTCTATTAATGAATCTACTAACACAAACATTGTAGAAAGTTAGTACCAAAACCTTTGTTGGAGTTGTCTCCTTGATGCTCGTAGTTTTCTAGTTGTGGGAATGCCTTTTAATTTTTATGGATGACATTTTCTTCCATTACACTTTTACGGTCATAAAGTATATTTTGTTGTGTGCCATTTAATTGAATACATTAAACGGCACACAACAAAATGTAATTTATGGCTGTAAAAGTGTAATGGAACAAAATATCATCTACGGCAATTAAAAGGCATTTATGAATAAATTAATACTTGATGACCAATCATAGGGATGAGATTACCAAGCTCTGTTAACTTAATGCAAATAAAATAATTTAATATGTTCCTTTATGCATTATTTGTACACCAGATTAGCAGTTAAAAAGGGAACTACAGTGAAATTCAGTTTAACGTACACATATCTTTAAATGTGTAGACTTGTTTGAATAAATCTGCTGATCCAATACTTTTTAAGTGCCTCATCATTTGCTTGATTTTATGATTTTTTGTACCTTTATGATATTCAGCAACCATCATCAACCGGTGATTAGCATTTTAACCTCTTTCTTTTTTAAAGCCACACTAACAATAAATCATGTAAAGCTTTAATGAATACTGTGCCTTTATATTGCTGTCACTTGGACCATTGCATTGTGGGATGGGGGAATCAGTTGACCATTAGAGAATCCTCTTCTGCTGTATTTACTAGGCCACAAGGGTTGTTAACAAATTTGACATATAAAATATTAGTTGTTTTTAAAAGGATTTTATTAAGTTCTTTTTATATTGTGTTTCTAATTACAAAGGGTTATCCATATATTTTGTACACCAAAAAAAATTTGTGATTTTTCATTCCCTCCCTCTCCTCTTTCCCAAGTTTGGACAAACGCCACCTTCTCTTAACCCTTATATATATATATTTCATAGATTAAACTTTTCAACATTGAACTTGATTTTAATATATTTTAAAATGACACTTTATTTTTGTAATATTTGGAATTTCTAGTTTTTCTTAATGTAATACAGTCGAACTCGCTTATCTCGAGCTCGGTTGACTCGCCAACCCTGTTAAGTCGACGTTTTTGAAGTGAAACCGCCAAATTCTCTTTTTCTTTTGTTTTAGGATTTTCTCCTCGGTCATCTTGATCATCGGTTGTCTCGACGCTTTTTGGCAAACCCCCGAGTCCGTCGACATAACCGAGTTCGACTGTAAAACTTTATTTCATTATCATCCCTGATAAATCCTCCTCCACCCATACACCGTCATAATCTCTCTTCCCACACCGTCATAATATCTCTCCCCCACACCAACCCTCATCCTCCCTCACCCCAGTGCTTAAATAACATGGATACCCCTGAATGTAAATAATGTATTTCTTTTATTTTGCTTTCCAAATTCCCAAATAGGTTTTAAACATAAAACATAAACATATTTAGACTTACCTCCATTATTACTAACAATTACAATTTATTTCACAATGAAAGAAGTAGATAAGAGTCTTTGTTCATTTGAACAGGTTTTAAATATTTTTTTATGATTCAATACCTTAAGTTTACTTTGTGAACATATAATATTTTGTTAATTACCAGGGAAAACAAATTTTGATTGATGGATTGTATTCACTAAGATACCACAGATATCATTCTACCCCCCCTACCCCTACCCCCAGCTCATGAAGGATTAAGTGAACATGTTTTAACTTTGGCTTTAATTGTAAAATTGTTGGATCTTGTCTGAAATCCATTGATTATATTTTATTATTTGTTATTACATCAATGGAATCTGTAAAAGATATCTCCAACTAAATTTTAAAAAGAAAGACATTTTTTGTGTAACCCTTTAACTAACTTGGTATTAATGATGTCTGTATGTATAGTATATAAGAGCTATTATTTGATATACTGCTTAGTCTTAGTTTATCAAATTTTTGGTGATCATAAAAGTGATAAAATGAGGGAAATTTTACTTTACAAAAACTGCCCATGGGGATTTTCAATAAAATATTTAATTGTTGACTGACAAATGGTTGACACGTCTAGTGAATGGCTGACTGTCAAATGATTGACACGTCTAGTGTATGGCTGACTGACAAATGACTCGTTCCAGGGGAAGATTGTTTACTGTAAACCAGTTTCATTTAATTAGTTAAATCCAGATTTTAAATTTTATTGTCCATTTTTAGTCTATCCTCTATGAAACTAATTCAACACATGTTGGCATCAATAATTTTTAAAAATTGCAGATGTTTGCACTCATATTTGAGATTTGTAATTATAAATTCATATAAAATAAGTAAAAGAGTGCAAGAAGCTTATCCACATTATCTCATTGAGTATTACCAATAAATGATGACATTTTATAAAGATCATAAAATGAATCAGAGTACAACAGTCATTTTTGTCATCAACATAAAACATACCATTGGTTTTATTTATTGTAATTATCAAAATGTTAAATTATTATTGTCTTGATATTTGTACAGATAATTTTAATACTAAACCTAAGTCCAACTTTTAAAAATAAGATCTTTGGTGGTCTTAAAATGAAGTCAAGGTAGATTTGTATATAAAATAGATATGCTAAGTTACTTCTCTTGTGTTCTTAGTATCCCCCCCCCCTTTTTCTTTATTTTTTCTATCTATCCATAAGGAAATATTGAACTTAACTAAAGTCTCATCTGAATGTGTTGTCATGAATGTGTTGATCATGTCATGTTTAACATTTCCCTATCTGACCAGTCCATTGTTGCCCTATCTGACCAGTCTATTGTTTCCCTATCTGACCAGTCCATTGTTTCCCTATCTGACGGGTTCATTGTTTCCCTATCTGACCTGTTCACTACCAGGGTCTCACTCCTAAATCCTCCAGCTCAAAAATAATTTGGGAAATTTCCCTAAAAAATGGCTCTTATTGGATTATATCAAGATTACTGTCCATGATATGTTTCAACATATTGCACTGCATATTGGATACAGTATTCAAACTGCTAGATAGATAGAAGATAGATTGAAACTGTTGATGATGTCATACACTTGATACCTATACTCTCTAAGACTTGATGTGCATAAGTTACAGTATTCAAACTGCTAGATAGACACATTTTGATGATGTCATACACTTGATGCCTATACTCTCTAAGTTTTGATGCACCATGTAAATCCTTCATTTTTATTAATTTGTATGTAGTTTTCATCTAAGTTATTCTGTCCTATGAAATAAGTGAGATTTGTGCCAACAAATAACATATTAATAATGTCTGTGCAAAGACACTATGACAAACAACCTGATGATATTGCTCAATAACAAATGATTGCCTTGGCATTTGTGGCAAGAACAAAATACAGTCTGCAGGTTCTTGACCCATCCTAGTGCATATAATTGAGGAACATATATATGTTCCTTAATAACATCCTGAATTATATGAACTTTAACTATTCTTTTATGTGGTCCTTACAGTTTACAGATTTAGAACCACCTAATGAACAAGTGCTGTGCTCAACAAACGATTTGGATTATAATATTAATAATAGCATAAGAACTTTTTTGAAGGCAATAATGTCAAGGGTTTAGATGTTGCAATATATTAATTTTTTTTTTTTTAAAGTCACATTGTGGCAGCGTTTCCAGAACTAAAATTATTAACAAGCACATCTGAGTGAGGACAGGATGCAACAAGACAGGGATCAGCCCAATGTTTGGCTATTTGAAAAAAATTATTGTTTTTTTCATTTTACCCAGCGCCTCATCTTGTATGAACACAATGATATGTTCAGATTACGGAAAAAAACATTCAACAGATGATAGAAGTATTAGAAGCACAATAATTGTATCTTTTGAAGGACTTGAGAGAAATCTATAGACCAACGCTATTCATTCAGTTAAATCTTTATTGACATAATGCAACTATTTTTACTATTATCAAAACATTACTTTCATATTGAAGAATTTATTTAACTCTGCCTTAAGAAACAAAATGGAGTCACTTTGTTGCTATGTTATAATTCATTTCTTGTTATTGCATCATTCATCTGAGATGTACTGCTGTACTCCACTCTCTAACTCAGTGACTTTTAAAAGGTTGAAACTGTATTACTGTGTGCTCAATTACCAAAGGTGTCTATCTGTTAGAGAAATGTATCAGTTGGTATTACAACTTAAGGCTGCCGTTACATAAATTATTCTTTGGAACCTTTTATTTGTGTATTCTATTGTTACAACCAGGCTGCTATGAGGATATTATTAAACTGCTGCGGGTTGTTCTTTTTTAATGACCCTTCTGATTGTAAAACTCCATAGTAATACCTTGCACTAATGTGAAGTAAATAAAGTGACATTTTTTAGCAGTGATGTTTTAATTTTATTGATTTGATGCAGTTATGGTACATTAAAAAATGTCCAATATTAAAATATATCTAAGGGATAGTGTAAAGAGAAAGCTATTTGTACATTTTGAATGAGATAATTTTAACTTTTCAATTAGCCACTTAAATATGAAAAAACCTATTTTAACTTTTCAATTAGCCATTTAAATAAGAAACCTATTTTAACTTTTCAATTAGCCACTTAAATAAGCAACATGTGGAAGATTATGGTATTGGTCAATGTTATTGATAGTTGGTGGTGGTCAAGTCGCTAGTGGTTATTTCTTGAAATTGTTATTGATAAAATGTTGATAAAAACAACTTTTGTAACGTAAGCCCATGCAGTAGGAAATTGGACTCCTCCAAGATTTACCATGAATGTTTTTATCTAGTGGATTAAGGCTGCTAGTTTGTTTAAGGAAATAAGCAAAACAAAATATGGGAAAACCCAGGAAAAGGACACAAGAAAACAACAAACGCGTCAGCAAGATGCCTTCTTCAGAGTACAAGAAACAGTAAAAAATAAAATTGAAAATAAAAAATAAACACTTTGCTGCAATGTAGAATTTGTTCTTCATTTAATGCCTATAAGAACCACTCTACGTGTGTTTTCTAATGTATATGAATACTCTCACAATTAGTGTTTTATGATGTATTTTTATACTGTCATGATTAGTGTTTTATGATGTATTTTTATACTCTCATTCATGATTAGTGTTTTATGATGTTCATGTGTATATTCAACCTAGGAATATAATGATGTGTAGGTAAATAAATCTATGAAAAATTTTTCTTTACAATTTGATGAATGGAGAAATTCGTCATGATATTGTTAAAAGACAATGAATCTACAGGAGGACAATTACATTTGATAGTATTGTTTCATCAAATTTTTTTAAAAAGCAAAAATTCAATGGAAACCTTGGTGTTGTCTGCCTTGTCTTTGTTTTTAATATTTTCAATGTATTTTTATTTCCACTTATTTCAAAGTAATTGTAATATCATACTTCATTCATTTTAGCTGGGGTACGGGGTTCGGGGTGGGGGGGGGGCGAGGAATTCAAACTGTGGCCTACAGCCAAGAAAAAATTGCAGGTGAACACCAAGGTTCCACTGTAACTTTTGTAAGGAATGACTTTTTGGTACCGGTAGTTTGTGTGTGTGTGCGTGTGTTATGTAAAGTGTAATGTAAAAAATGTCAGTGAAATTCTGTGATAGTATGAATGCTCAATGGAAATAGAAGATGTCATTTATAAGATAGAAGATGTCATTTATAAGATGGAAGATGTCATTTATAAGATGGAAGATGTCATTTATAAGGTGGAAGATGTCGTTTATAAGATAGAAGATGTTATTTATAAGATGGAAGATGTCATTTATAAGATGGAAGATGTCATTTATAAGGTGGAAGATGTCATTTATAAGATAGAAGATGTCATTTATAAGATGGAAGATGTCATTTATAAGATGGGGTGTTCTTTTCTTTTTTAATACAGAAATAAAGCTGAACATTTCCAATTAACTTGTGTATAACAATTGGTTGATACTGAACATTGATGAACATATGACTTTTCATTTGATTGCTGTATGTAAATTTTGCTGTTTATTTTGTGAGGGCGATGTTTATCATTTGGCTGGTTTTAGCTGCATATAATGTAAAATTTGAGGGATTACTTGTAGCTGGTTTAGAATTTTATTTATGTCATGAAATCAGAATAGGCTGACGTGGTATAGCTGCCTTTCTCATTAGTATGTATTTTGTGAATTTTATATGACTAAACTGAAGAAGTTATTCATTCTCTTTGATGCGTGAGTGTGTTTTTAAGTTCAGCATATGTGGTAAACATGTCTGTGTGGTGAGAGATTTAACCACAAACCCGTGCCATATTTGAATCATTCCTCATATGCATCCACTCAACAGCCTCAGTATGTGATTGTTTATGTGCAGTGATATTATATCAATATAAAATAATTATGTTTGATTTTGAAATATTTAAAAATTGTGGGGGTTTTTCTTTGCGTGGAATTCATGCTGAGTTTCAATTGTGTCTGGTTTAAAATATGCTAACAAAACGCAATGTGTTTAGTGTTTTATTAGAGTAAATGTAAGGTTTAATCAAATGAAAGTGTTTAAATATTTGTTATGGGTTGTGATACAGAGGCTAAAAACATATGTGGCTCTACATTTTTATAGAGGGGTGGGTCTTGGTGTGAGAGGTGGGTCTTGGTGTGAGAGGTGGGTCTTGGTGTGAGATGTGGGTCTTGGCGTGAAAGGTGGGTCTTGGTGTGAGATGTGGGTCTTGGTGTGAGAGGTGGGTCTTGGTGTGAGATGTGGGTCTTGGTGTGAGAGGTGGGTCTTGGTGTGAGAGGTGGGTCTTGGTGTGAGATGTGGGTCTTGTTGTGAGAGGTGGGTCTTGGTGTGAGATGTGGGTCTTGGTGTGAAAGGTGGGTCTTGGTGTGAGATGTGGGTCTTGGTGTGAGATGTGGGTCTTGGTGTGAGAGGTGGGTCTTGGTGTGAGAGGTGGGTCTTGGTGTGAGAGGTGGGTGTTGGTATGAGAGGTGGGTCTTGGTGGAGGTGGGTCTTGCTGGAAGTGGGTGTTGGTATGAGAGGTGGGTCTTGCTGGAGGTGGGTCTTGGTGTGAAAGGTGGGTCTTGGTGTGAGATTTGGGTTGAGAACATTATTTATCATTTTAAAATGTTAAAATAACATTCATTAATCATATGATTAATATAAAACTACTGTCCATGAATGGCTTCTGGTGGCGCCAATGACCATAGGCTACATGCAGACTGTCAATACAACAAGAAATGAATGTGTTTACATATTCCAGAAGCTAAAAACCAATGGAGTTTCAACGGGTTATTTCTAGCAGTGTAAATATACTTGGGTTTTCTCAAATTTATGTCTAACAATAAAAAAAACATGATTTCTACTTATAAAATTCTGACTTTGCTTTTGTTGTTTCCATATATAACGATATTGTCTGCCTTAAGAACGGTGCTTCCCAAAGTGGTGTGCACCCCCCCACACACACACCAGTGGGACGGGGGTAGTTTTAATTATCAATTTTTATTTTTTTTTTTCATTTTGGGTGGGGAGCATTGTCTTTGAGATGAATATGTGTGTGAATTCTATATTCACTCCTACAATTCTATGTTCAATCTTACAGTTCTATGTTCACTCCTACAATTCTATGTTCAATCCTACAATTCTATGTTCACTCCTACAATTCTATGTTCACTCCTACAATTCTATGTTCAATCCTACAATTATATGTTCAATCCTACAATTCTATGTTCAATCCTACAATTCTATGTTCACTCCTACAATTCTATGTTCAATCCTACAATTCTATGTTCAATCCTACAATTCTATGTTCAATCCTACAATTCTATGTTCAATCCTACAATTCTATGTTCAATCCAACAATTTGCTGTCTAAACAAACATTGACATGGCTGTCTAAACATTAACATCTTCTTGACAGCAGCAGCAGCAGATCTTTTTTCTTTTTTTCATCTTTTCTTTTTTTTTCTTCTTTTCTTTTTTTTCTTCTTTTCTTTTTTTTCTTCTTTTCTTTTTTTTCTTCTTTTCTTTTTTTTTGTACTCTCCTACTAATGCATTAAACCTTTGTGAGTGTTAGGTGGGTTACGATTTAGGTTGGTTATGGGTTAGGTGGGTTAGTATTTAATTATTTTCGGTGGGTTAGGATTTAGGTGGGTTAGGATTTGGTTGTTAGGTGGGTTAGGATTTGGTTGTTAAGTGGGTTAGGATTTGGTTGTTAGGTGGGTTAGGATTTGGTTGTTAGGTGGGTTAGGATTTGATTGTTAGGTGGGTTAGGATTTGATTGTTAGGTGGGTTAGGATTTGATTTTTAGGTGGGTTAGGATTTGGTTGTTAGGTGGGTTAGGATTTGGTTGTTAGGTGGGTTAGGATTTGATTGTTAGGTGGGTTAGGATTTGATTGTTAGGTGCGTTAGGATTTGGTTGTTAGGTGGGTTAGAATTTGGTTATTAGGTGGGTTAGGATTTGGTTTTTAGGTGGGTTAGGATTTGGTTGTTAGGTGGGTTAGGATTTGGTTGTTAGGATTTGGTTGTTAGGTGGGTTAGGATTTTATTTTTTGGTGGGTTAGGATTAGGTTGTTAGGTGGGTTAGGATTTGGTTGTTAGGTGGGTTAGGATTTGATTGTTAGGTGGGTTAGAATTTCGTTATTAGGTGGGTTAGGATTTGGTTTTTAGGTGGGTTAGGATTTGGTTGTTAGGTGGGTTAGGATTTGGTTGTTAGGGGAGTTAGGATTTGATTGTTAGGTGGGTTAGGATTTAGGTGTTAGGTGGGTTAGGATTTGGCTGTTATGTGGGTTAGGATTTGTTTGTTAGGTGGGTTAGGATTTGGTTCTTAGGTGGATTAGGATTTGGTTGTTAGATGGGTTAGGATTTGGTTGTTAGGTGGGTTAGGATTTAGGTGTTAGGTGGGTTAGGATTTAGGTGGGTTATGGGTTAGGATTTAGGTGTTAGGTGGGTTAGGATTTAGGTGTTAGGTGGGTTAGTATTTAGGTGGGTTATGGGTTAGGTGGGTTCTGATTTAGATGTTAGGTGGGTTATGGGTAAGGTGGGTTCGGATTTAGGTGGGTTAGGTGTTAGTTCGGTTAGGATTTAGGTGCTAGGTGGGTTATGGGTTAGATTTTAGGTGGGTAATGGGTTAGGTCGTTGGACACAAATTTAATGTGAGAACAATGCTGAAGATGATAGAAATAGAATGACATGACCTGGTCGTTGCATCAGTTACTTTTCAGAAGGTTTCGGATTTCTTTATTTTAAAAACATCTCTAAAACATCAAAAATAGTAGCCAAATGCATTTAAACTTGTTACATTTGTTCCTATAAAAATAGAATGTTCTAACGCGGGCAAAGGGGCTGGGGAAGGGGGGGGGAGGGTGTCATCTAACAATACCAAAGCTCTGCGGATTAAGTTGTGAGCATGTTACAAAAAACCCCTTCATCGCGGGTGGAGGGTGGCGGATTCTTTGAAACGGAGTTAACCAAACTCCTTCTTTGGCAACCATTTTACTGGACAAAACTGACTCCGGTTCAGTAAAGAGTTGGGAGTTTCCTACTTGTTTAAGTCTTTAAAAAATGATTTTTGAATGAACAACGTAAACATGAGTGATGAACGAACAATGAAAACATGGGTGATGAACGAACAATGAAAACATGGGTGATGAATGAACAATGAAAACATGGGTGATGAGTGAACATTAGCGCTTAATTTATAATGTAGACAATACTACTTTCAACATATCAAGGAGCTAACATCACGAAGTCCGCTAACAGTAACAAATCCCATTGTTCCGATTTCCTCCATATGATATAAAATATATTTTTTTTACTGTTGGCGACTGCTGTATGTAATGCTATTACACCAGACTAAGTAGAGATTGGTGAAATGATTCTGTCATTGAGGCTCAGCTTTCATCTTGCTGCACGCGACGTCAGCCTCGATTTCGAGACACGTGGCACATGGCGGGAAAATGTGATGGCATTTCAGAATGATGAACATTTCTGACAAAGTCATTTGCTCAAACCAAACCTGAAGGTTATCGAAAGGCGATCCAAGCATATTCATTGCGTTATTTTTAGAAGTCGCAGCGGCGTGTTATATTCAATAATAACTTTATATAAAATATCGATTTCAAATCGATACTACAATAAAACATATAAATTCTCTCTCTTATTTAATTAATGGCGTGGTTTGAGGAAAGGGGAGAGACAGAGCACGTGCCGATGACGCCACTTAAAATGACATGAAATGATCCAGAAGGCGAGACAACGATTACCCCTTCCACATAACCTTTCAGGTGGGGGTCAGTGTTTCAGTGTTGCCAGAGCGCCATTTTCCCTATATACACAACAGGGCGTACCCAAGCTGTGACATTAAGAAGAACTAAAGACGTGTCTCCGTGCCATAAGAATAAGCCTAAGCTTCATATAAACCACGGGGTGCAAAGAACGCCATATGGCACACAAATTAGTTCTAGAAGTAAATATGAGGCACAAAATACCAACAAATGAAAATAGTATAATATATGATACTATAAGTGTTGAATTCTAGACATAAGGGCAACGTTAATGTGTAAACATGATAAATGAGTGATGTCATCGAATTTTTTAATTCCTTTAATTTCTTTATTATTGTGACGCATCATCATATTTCTTGAATATTCAACTCTAATAACTCACAATTTAATTAAAAATAATTTAATTTAAAGAAAATATAAAAACTTTGTAAAAGTCGAGACATTCGTTATTTTTAAAATAAAAATATCGAATTCTTACTCAAATTTTTAGCAAAATCTGTCCAGACTCTGCACTGCAGAGTGTAACATAACTTTTAAAAAATTGGTTAAAACTCTTTAGTACCACAGTAGTGCGTCTGTCTCACAAAGGGGCTTACATGGCGCATGCCGCCGTATATTATTTAATTTGGGTCATTAAATAATTATCTTTGGGCCTATTCAACGTGGTTGTGGTGAATGTTCTTGAACTCTACAGAATTTACGAACTTTTTTCAAAAGAAATCTTATTCGTTGAAACTGTCTATCTTGCATGGGCACTTGAGCTTGCGTTATTCAGAAATTTTTTATTTTTGTTTTCTTCAACACCCATGGACCAATGGATGTACACGATGGCACGTGCGTGGCGCAGCTGACGTAAGCGTGTTGACAATCTACTTACCGCAACCAGCACTTTGACTTTCATAATTGCGTGATGCACCCGCCGTTGTCATGACTTAATCATTTGCTATTAATAGAAAATAAGCTCGCACTTCCCGATCGTGTACTGATGATACTCTGATACATCTGGCATATACTCTGATGCGACGTGCCGATACTCTCATATGTCCTACTGATACTCCCTTTCGTCCTACTGATACTCTCATACATCCTAACCAAAACACTGACACAGTTATTCTTGCAGGCAACTGTCACAAAGAGAAATAATCATTAAAAAAAAAGTTAAGAACGTCCGTTACTTAGCCCACCCCATCCCCCACACCACAACAATGAAAAGGGAATCATGAGGTGGATGGCATTCTCACTATATCGCGTGCAGTCTGGCTATAAAACCCCCATGCGCCTGCACGTGCCTTGTTAGTTACAAAAAGTGTCCACGACTTGCGCTAACATAATAAACGTTTCTTGTGTGCATTCATTCAAGAAATTCTGCGGTTTTCTTCGGTGATTTTAAATAAGTTTATTTTTAATAGTGTTGACTGAAATTCTTATTTAATCTGTGCTCAAATAAGCTTAAGAAGTTCAACTATGGTAAGCTAAAATTAAAAGCATGTCTCCTTTTTAAAAAATAATAATTATATTTATCACTTTTAAAAGTTATTTTTATTTATTTGTTTTAAATTTTAATTTATTTTAGAATATACAAATGTTGGCATTAAAAATGAAACCGATTTGCCACAGGTGTCAATTTGATACCACATGTGTCATTATGGAACAGATCTAATTCCCGTTTCGTCCAATAGTATCATTTATTTTCTTGGCCTAGGCAATATTCTCTTTTATAATTCCACCTTTAGTCTAAAAAGGCAATAGATTGTGTAGCATCCATCATTATATTGTAGTACCCATCATTTTCTTTTAGTACTCATCATTGTCTTGTAGTAACCATCATTATAGAAATGTATATTACAGGTTTTTTTTTCATGTTTTTTTCTACTCTCACCAAGCCGTGGTCTAACGATTCAGATCTGGCCAATTATGGATTTCTCATGCAAACTCAAGTCTACGAGGTAAACTTTGAACTTTGCTGTGACGACGTGCGAGAAACAAAATTGAAATGGATGCCTGTATTTAATATGAATAATGAATGGGCTTAATTATTGTACGTGTGGTGCACTGGCGTAGCGATGGTTAGTGCCACCCGGGGCGGGAAAACAGTTTTGCCGCCCCCTTGCACGAAAAAAAGCCCTCTGCAGTTGGCCAAAAATGCCGCCATCAATAGAAAGAAAAAATGCCACCCGGAGTGGCCGCCCTCGCTACACACCCCTCCTACGCCTCTGTTGTGATGGATGATTGTGTTAAAAAGCGCAACTGTACAATTGTATAATAGATTTCGATCTATGAGCGTGGTTGCATGATGCCTTTTTTATTTTTTTTTTAATGAGCGTAACTTCCGGTTTGTTTTGAGATTAGAACTGGAGATAGTTTGCTAGAGAAAATGTTCTTTATTTTTTTTTCTCCATTAACCCTTTTACCAGTAATATGATGGCCGTGGATCCATTCTTAGATTTAAGTTTTTAATTTCATTAAAAAAATGATCAAATAATTGCAGCCCACGAACCTTGGGGCGGGAGGGAGTGGCGGTTCTGACACATTTTCACTGACGCACAAGAGTCCGTGGACCAAATATTAAGAACCATTGAGTATTGTGAATTATATTTCATGTATGTGTATCCATTCAATGACATTATGTTCGTGCATCCATTCAATGGTATCACGTATGTGTAACCATTCAATGATATCATGTCCGTGTATCCATTCAATGATATCATGTCCGTGTATCCATTCAATGATATCATGTCCGTGTATCCATTCAATAATATCATGTATGTGTATCCATTCAATAATATCATATATGTGTATCCGTGTTTCAGTTTCCTGCAACTATTGAATATATCCTAGTGAGAATAACACTGGTTGGCATCGGGTTGTCGGTGGTTGGCGGGCTACTGTCAGTCTTTCTTATCTGCTATGTGCCGTGAGTTTTCAACAATTAATACAACCATTATTCGCAAGATTGCCTTTCACATAGGTAGAGCTTTAGCCATTCCAGTTACACGACATTTCTAGTGGCATATATCAAACACAAAGACCTTGCATTTGTCAGTACTGCCAACCAGTGGCGTAGTGAGGGGGGGGGGGGCAAGGGGGGCATCATGCCCCGGGCGCTACTCACAAAGGGGCGCCAAATGGTATATTTTACTATAATATTATATGGTTTTCGAATAGAGGGGGCGCTAGAAAGGTATTGGGGGGCGCTAAATGGTATTGTGCCCCGGGCGCGAGTTAAGCTCGCTACGCCACTGCTGCCAACCCCTTTTATGATAAAATACCGTATATTAACGGATGTAGCTAGCATGTGCCTCTTCCAGGATAAACTAAATACTGTATATTAACTGATATATCTCTAAGTAGTCTAAGCATTTGCCTCTTCCAAAATTGACTATGTGGATTTAAACGAAAACGAAATAACAGATAAAACGCTTCAAGACAAATGCAAGTTTTTATGTCTCTCCAATATATATATATATATATATATATATATATATATATATATATATAAATGTAGTAAATAAAAAAATTAACTTAGATTTTCCAATCTCCACAGTATTCGCAGTGACGCCTTATTCTCCGTATGTAACATGTGCATCGCTCTCATTGGAGCTCAGCTGGCATTCGCCGGGGCAGAAAATGCCTTCCCTCAAAAGGTGTGCAATCTTTAAACGTGTGACACATGAAATGACATTACAAGATAAAGACATGGGTCTGCAAGATAGAGTCTTGTGACACTTTCGCTTTGGTAACCAATGAGGCTTTGACTGAATTATTCATTTCAGCATATAATTTATTAAATTGCCTTTTAACACGTTCCGTGTGTTTTCCTTGAGCTGTGCCGTAACTTCTTTATCAAGATGCCAGCTATTTGCATAGACAGGCGAATTTTCATTCAAGGTTTCGTCCACTGGCTGCGGCTTTCAATTATGTCTGTTAATGTTTTGTTCATGTTTTGTGGGTGCGTGTTTTTGTGTGGAGAGTGATTGTGCATCTTTTGCTATGTGCTTTGTGTTTGTGACACATTTGGGTATTGGAGATACCTTTTTTGTTTGTTTTTTTTGTTTATTTTTTTAATGGTTTTATTGTAGTAATGGAGTGGCAGAGAGAAGGCAGATGAAAGAAGACATGTTGTTCGTCAATAAAGAACCATATGTCATACAGATATTGTATTGTTGCGTTTTGTATTTTATAGCGCTTCGAGCCTTAATTACGGATGAAGCGTGTTTTTTTAAATGAACTTTATTGTTAATATATATCATTGACTTCATTAATAATTACCCCTAGAAGTTACGAAGCCATTCAACTACTTATCCCCATAGTAATTCGTAACACTGCTTTAAAGGACGATCTCATTCCTTCCATCTAATCTCATCTGATTATGACCCTGGACGAATTAAAGCTCGCAGCTTCTTGTTTGAGAGGCAGACAATGGGACTGATAAATTATAGCCTGGCACTTACATTTACCGAGATCATGTTACAACTTTTGCTATGGGCATTGTTTTCAGATAATGTGTAAAGTGTCGACGGCTTCACTTCACTACCTCTTCCTGGCAATGCACACGTGGTCACTTGCCTTTTCGTTGCACCTGCTGCTAAAGGTAGGCACTCTCAAGAGCCAGGTGGGATTTTTCTTTGTTGAGATTTATATTTGTATTTAAAAAACTGTTATTTTGTTCCTCATCACCAATCATCCGCGCACATTCATCCGTGCACAATATTACATGCACAATAACATGTACAATCATATATGCACAATCATCAATGCACACTCATACATGCACAATCATGCATGCACAATGATACATGTCAGTTATAGAATTAAGAGATCTCTTTCTTAAACTACAGCTCTTTAGGTTTCTCCACGGCAAGAGGACCAAGCGACGCTTTATTTTAGTCATTGTCGGATGGGTGCTACCTATGATTGTCGTGGCTACAACAGCTGTTGTAGCAGGAGATGGCTACGGGGATGAAAGACTGTAAGATTTATTTTTTTTGCATTTTTTAAACTTGGATACTAACTAAAATTAACTCTTTTTTGAATCTTAGAAAAAAATAACTTCTATATCATGATTTGTGATTAGATTGGTTTATTGATAAATTTAGCTGATGTTTGTTATCGATGGAACTATTTTAGGGATATTGTTTACTAGCATTAGATGTGTGCTCGTCGCAGGGCCGGCTCAAGGTGCCGGCGGATTCAGCCAGTTGCCAGGGGAGTCACGTGCTTAGGGCGCCATAAAAAAATTTTCCAAACTGTAAAGAAACATTGCATGGTCTCGCCATGGAAGAAAAATATAAAGTGCAATAAAAAGATTTGCTGATCTAGGGCTAGAAAAAAAATTCAACGTAGGCTAATTGTTCATACTACCCACGGTAGGCTAATTGTTCATACTACCCACGGTAGGCTAATTGTTCATACTACCCACGGTAGGCTAATTGTTCATACTACCCACGGTAGGCTAATTGTTCATACTACCCACGGTAGGCTAATTGTTCATACTACCCACGGTAGGCTAATTGTTCATACTTTCCCAATACAAGTTAAGAAAAACAATGATATTGTTATTTTTTTAAAGCCAATAAACTCATTATTTAACCCTTAGTTTCTTCCTTGCAAAGATTTTTATGATTATGCTTAAAAGGGGCGCCAAAGTTAAGCTTGCCTGAGGCGCCAGCAAACCTAGGGCCGGCTATGGCTCGTCCTTCAACTCGACCTCGACTTTATTCTACTGATCCTAGGGTTGCCTGGTGTTGGTCTCATCTGTGAGTGCACGGGGTTTTCTAGACTTCGGCTTAAGCTCGGCAGCTGTTTTGTTCGCCTCATACGGCAATGGAGCCTTTGTGTTCCGAAGAGCACCATACTTGCTACATCCTGTAAGGGTTGATGCTCGAATATTTTAGTGAGACGGTCACTGTGTCTTTATAATGTTTCCTCTGATCTCCACGGGACCGCTTTCCATAAAGGGACATCTTTGGCAGTCAATGATCTGACTTGCGCAGGTGTCCTGCACATCATATTCATTGGAACCACATCAGGCCGGTGAAGATCTTTGTGAGACCTACCAAGGCGAGTTCTTCAGTTTTTTGGGCCCATGTCGTGCCAATCTCTGAGACTCGTGTTATTGCAATTTCTGCTTGTTTTTATTATAGCTTTGAGAGACTTCTGGGTTTAGCAAGTATATGTTAATGACGTTTAGGGATCACAAATGTCTTGTAGACTTGTGTCTGAGCGCAAGTGCTTCTCCTAAACAGACATTTTTGGACAGTCTACTGTAGATTGCACCGGATGTGGTAATGGTAAAAGATTCACTTGTTAATAATAGTGACAATTTTTGTCAGTTTTCAACCTAGCTGGGTTATTGGTGATGGGTGTGGGTGATTTTGGGCTACACAATAGGGCTTTCGGTGAATATTCTTTGTATGACTTGAGTTATCTTTGTTGATTGTGAGACCGAATATTATTTTATGGGTCAGGCATTGAAGGATTGTAAACAGTATGTTTCATATGGGTTGCAGTGTTGAAGGCACAACCATCTGGATGCAGAGAGTCCTTAACGAAATCAATATAATGATCGGGTATATAGATTGTAGCCTCCTCGGGCTTAACAGTTTACAATTAGTTCTGTTTCTGATGCCGATCCCGCGTCCCATTTCTCTGAAAGTCCCAGTCAACATGGCGGAACACACAAGGCTTTGTGAGGACGGCGCCACGACGCAAGTCTGCTTGACGACATTTGTTTGTTTCAGTTATTGCTCGACAACTGAGTTGTTAACATACACTGTGATGATCAATGTTTGCACACTGCGATACAATGGGAGGATCTATGTTTTTACACTATAATACAGTGATGATCTATGTTTGTACACTGTGGTACAGTGAGGATCTATGTTTGTACATTGTGATACAATGGGATGATCTATGTTTGTACACTGTGATACAATGTGATGATCTATGTTTGTACACTATGATACTGCAGTGGCGTAGCGAGCTTAACTCGCGCCCGGGGCACAATACCTTTTTAGCGCCCCCCAATACCTTTTTAGCGCCCCCATATTCGAAAACCATACAATATTATAGTAAAATATACCATTTGGCGCCACATTGTGAGTAGCGCCCGGGGCATGATGCCCCCCTCACTACGCCACTGTGATACGGTGATGATCTATGTTTGTCCTTACTTTTATAATTAAGCCATATGTTGAACATTCTTGTCAAATACCCATTTCCATTTATTTAGGTGCTGGCTGAGTGTGGACAATGGCTCAGTCTGGGCCTTTGTTGGACCAGTGTGTTTCATAAGCTCGGTAAGAAATTAGATCACTCTGTCAGTCTTACTGAAATTTGTTAATCTTCTTGTACAGTCTCCAAATCCTTAAATAACAGTAATTCTATAAGTGATTAAATGTATCTCATGTTTTCGTCTATACTCTATACGATACTAAATTTTTATTTGGCATTTAAGTTTATATATAAATTTCTAATGTTTAACGACAATAATTTTACAGCTTTTTTTCCCACTTGTCTTCTGTTGCAGGTGAACATTCTCGTTCTTCTCCTTGTTATTATGGTCCAGTACAGACACGACACCAAAAAAGCTCTCTCTGTCTTTATACGAATCAGGTAACGCAGATTGAAAAGGGAAAGATACATTTTATTATTATTATCAATTTTCATAATTCCAAACTGGCAAGAGTATTGCGTAAAAATTGAGTCGAGAACCTGACCAATGTCCTAAGTCTTTTTGTTTCTGCCTCAGTGATGGTTGTACTGATTACTTAGTAAACTTTACTCAGGAACATATTTACTTTATAGCTATCATAATTCTATAAATGACATTAGTCATAACGAAACCACTGACAGGTTGGCAGTAAGTCTAAATTTGTATAGTTTGAATATATAGATTTATTGGGGGGGGGGGTGGAATTCCCCCACATTGTGAAAACTTTAGTAACCGATTATTTTAATTGGGTGGCCGGTGGGTGGGGGGGTTATTTGGAAGTTACATTACTACATTCATTACATTTAAAAAAGCTCATTTCAATCTTAAATAGGGCGCTACTATGCAAATATTATAAATTATATTGGCAACCTTTTGCACGTATTCCTCTATGTTTGAGAGTAATCATGCAAAGATGTCTGCGATGCCTGAGTGAAGATTCTTTTACAAATAATTACAACTAAAATATATCAAACCCATCTCATCATAAATGCCATTAATTTTTTATGTACATTGCACATTTCCAATGAATCTTACGTAACATGTAACCTAGTGCTTAAGGATTTGATTGGAAGGGAGGAGGAATAACGAGTAATTCCTGTGAAAAGCTGATTAACTATTGTGTGACAGCTGACCTTTAATGTTAAGTCTTTTCTGCATGGGAGGTAACTATGGGAAACAAGGGAAGTAATTTGTGTCTCTGCTGCATTCATTGTGACACGAAGAAGTTAGCTGCGTTCTTGATTAATATATTAGTTCTTAAACTAATTAATATATAATTTTAATAGTAAATTCTTTGTTCCTTAAAACATTTGACAATTTGCGCAATGTATATCCATGCTAATGAAGTCTCTACGACATACAACTATGGTGTGACCTCATGGAAATTGAAATATGTATTAAAAAGAATATTTATTTTATAACATCCTAACGTGTTAACACATTTTTATTTTTCTCCACATGCCAGTTTCAATCAAAATTGAAAACAAGTGTTCAACACATTTTCTATGCCAATTTATGATTTTAAAAATTATATCAAAGAAAAATAGAACAAGGATTTCCCTATAAAGTATTATGAGCTAAAATTGATCATGTTATAGTCATACATGTAGCCCTAACTCTTTGCTCCACTTTAAATATTGCAATCCTTTCTATTTCCAGGAATCTCCTGTCCACAGTCATTACGCAGCTGCCTGTGACTAATGCCTTCTGGTTGTTGGGTCTAATCCCTGGACGTTATGTTGGATTCCAGTATTTGTTTGTCTTGCTGAATGCATCTCAGGTTTGTAGAAATGCTAAACTATTCTCTCTCTCCTTTCTTCCCCCCCTCCTAGCTTTTCCTCCACATGTTTCCAACCTTTTAAATAAAGTAACTTAAAGACAATATCTCTATAACTATCCTAGTGCCTAACTCTTTACCACAGCAAATCAGTATTTGCTTTTATTAAAAATAATCTTATCTGAAAAGTTATACAATTATTGTTTCCCCTTCACTGAATCAGAAACAAATGCTAAACTGTATGCCATATTTCTAATTTAAAAACTTTAACTGAAAGGTATTCTTTAAAAAAAAATATGCAACACAATTTTTTTCCTGGTTGTTGTTGTCATGGTGTGAAAGAAATGTTTACAATGATAAAGTTTTATATATTTTTTAAGTATATTTTAACAGGTACAAAAAAAATAAATAATTTCTTTCCACTTTTAAGATATTTTGATACATGTTTGAACTTTCAAAACATATTCTTTAAATTTTCAGGGCATGATTATATTTACTTGTCACATGCTGTGCAGCAGTCAAATTCGAGCTCTTCTCAAAACCAAATTACACGGAGTGCCCTCCCCTGATGGACAGAAGCATGACATGTCCAAGAGTGATTCTACCGGTAATACCCAATCACTCGAGATGGATGTTGTAGGGGAGGGGCTTAGAACTATCAGTGTCTCCAAAAAAAGAGATTCTTGAATTTTATAATTGCTTCAATGTCATTACAGGCATAATTGTAAAATATATTTTTGAAAAGAGAAAATATAAAGAGAAAAATAAGCAATTTAAAGAATATAAATTGAACCAAAAATGCCACCCCACCCCCCTACCTCCCCAAAAACAATGCCTCTTGGGGTGAACAGCCCTCTCTGTCACCTCTGTCCACATCCATGGATCCTACGATCTTATAAAAACTCATGTCGATCAGACATCAATGTGAGGAGCAATGTTAATAGGGGTCAAGTCCTGGGGGAAAAATTTGTGAGAACACACTCAAGACACCCGACCATCCCCAAAATAAATTTGCTATTATTTCTTAGCACAAAAAAAGTACAGGAACGCGGTTTCTGCGTGATTCAAGCCCTGATTGTAAAAACGGTATAAACCCTAGTTAGACATTTTGACTTAATACTTTATAAAAGGTACTTTACTGATAAATCATTTAATGTAAAAGTTAATGATATGTTGTTGTTGTTTTTTTTTACATTCTTGACAGGAAATTCTGAAACTTTTAGAATAAACTAATTGTCAAAGAGTGTAGAAAAGCCATTGTGTTCAACATATTCACTACAAACTAAAAGCAAAGATGGCTGATAAAAATGTGTAAAATAAAAATGAAAGCTGAAACGGAAAAGACCTATGACCTTCATGTGTTTTTTGTTCATTGTTCAGCATGCCCACTTTTCTGTCCCAATAAACTTTACCTTTAAATTTATTTCTACATAAATGTTTCAATGAAAGTTCAAAGTTTGACATGTCTGAAGATTAAAGCCTTCTTCCTGAATGTTGTGAATATGTTCAAGATTTTTTTTTGTATAAACTTTTCAACCTGCTAACTGTATTATTCAATGATATTTTGTATAATTACAGTTATAAAACTGACTTTCTCTGTTGTCATAATTCTGACAATTATTAGATGGATTAATTGTTGTTTTACAAAATTGAAATAAATTTGTAGTTATTACTTTACAGGACTTTCCCGTCACGTTCATTTCAAAATTCCAGGTAATACAAATTTTTTTCTAAGAACTGGTTGGTAAATGTAGAACCAAATATATTTTATCAACACTATTAGTTAGCGACAGTTTTTTCACTAGAAATTTATAATTATTTGTCTGCTAAGATTTCTAAAAGGATGTTTATTAGTAACTTGAGAGACTTCATAAATTATGTTTACTAATATGTTTTTACTTATTAAAAAAGTCAAAGCAGAATAGGGTGTGTTTAGTCTTTCAGTGTTAGAAATAGGAGAAAAAAAGATAGAGTAGGGAGAAGTTGATGTTTTAAAAAAAATAGTGCTGCTTTTAATCTGTAATTATATAGATTATTTGTTAGCATTATTATTTGATATATATTTTTCCACACAATTTTGCATATGTTATGTCACTTTGTGAATAAGTTATTGCTTGAGCTAGATAATATTATTGCTACTCATAAAATACAGAACAGTTTTTAGGCCAAAATATAGATCAGATCTCTAGTTAAACAGTTTTTTTGTTGAATTTTTTCATCATAATCCTAGAGTTTTTGAAAACTGTTTTTAAAAAAAGCCTTTGTATTAAAAAATGATTAAATCACTTAAATTTCACCATATCTCAACCAATGACACTTCTTGTAAAGTAAAAACGTATGCGACAAAAGCAGCATGAATGAAATATTTTTCAATTTTAATGTACAATTTTGATAGTGCTAATTTAATGTGTACATTATGTGTGCCATGTTTCACCATAATATTCCACATCATTTCTGTGATTCAGCCTTACATCACATACATTTTTTAACTGTATCTTTGCAGTTTTTATAAATAAATCTTCAAAACCCAAAGCTTTGTCTCTTGAAATCTTTCATTTAAGTAAACCAAGTAGTTAGATAAATTGGAATTTTGTTGTGGTATGATTGTCATAACATTAGCACACATAATAATATCATAAATGTTCAAATAGTAAAGTAACTTTATTTTATGGTGTAAAAATTTGTTTTAATGCATTTACATATTAGAGTTTTTTTTTTTTCCAAATATTATATACAAGGGTTCACCAGTGTACACAAATCCCTGATATGAAAGACAAATATTATAAAATAAACAAGTTAAATATACAAAACCTGACCAGATAAAAGAGATATCTGCCCAGTTCATATGTTGATTATTTGCATCCACAAGTCCCAATTATCCTAATTGTCACCCACTGGCAGGAACATTTTATTGAATTTATTTAATATAAAAAATATTCTCAATCTGCTTCAACATTCCATACTTTTAAAATTTTGTTTTAAATATATTCCCTTCTTACATAGTACAAATATAATCTTTAAAAATATGTATTAAGATATTAAATAATTGTACAGACTTTGATATATAATTATAGATTATTACAATGAGAACAAACCATCTTCATTTAGAAACTGTTTTTTTTTTTTATTTTAGATATGTAATCTAATTGTGAGTCTTTAATAGCCCAAGCAGAATGTCCGCCAGTATTGCTGCATACTTAGACCTATAATTATAAGAATAATTGTGTCTGGCTCTTCTGTACAAGTAATTAGTGCTTCTAATTATAATTTTCTTAGTGTGAGAATTTTTGAATGAAACATATCACATAATATTTTAATTATTAGTGAAAAAATGAAATTTAGCTTCTTTTCAAATGTTCATGGGATAACATCACTTTGCTTCAAAGATAAATATAATATACAAATGGGATTTGTTAAAAGCTTGGATTTTCCATTTCTACTATACACTGATTTTATTTTAATTTTTGATTTTGTTTTTTGTGTGCCCATTGCAAATCTTCCTCTGTTACATTAGGATTTTTTTTAAAAATTCATTAACTGTAAACATTTTTTTTTAAATTACCATATTTGGACTAATTTCATAAATGTATATCACTTTTAAATAAGTGACAAAGAGTATAACTGCTATATTATGTTACAAACTAAATTTTAAGTAATAAAGTTTACAACTACCAAGTAATAGTACAAATCATAATGCACATCAAGTTTCAAGAATGTGTACTAACCAGAGTAAAAGAAGTTAAAAGTAACATTCATAAACCCAAATATACTTTCCCAAGGGTTGCTATCCCACATAAAATTGACATTTTAAAATGAATATTGGCATAAACCTCAATGCACATTTAGAAAAAAATAAATGCATAAAAATAAAATGCTAGGAATGTTTCTGTTTAAAGTCACTGCTGTAAGTACTTGGTATTTTACCACCTGATGTGGTTTTGGGGTTTGAAAAATTCCCAGGCACTGATGACCGTCTCGTTGTAGTCCTAGTCTTATCTGGACCGCCAGATGGTGATGGTGTGTAGCCTATGTCTCCAAGATCTCCGCCTGATGGATCTGATGCAAATTTAGATCCAGCTACACCAAAAGCACTTGGCATTCTTGGTCTTGAAGAGGCAATGATTACAGAATATGGTTGTGGTAAAACGTTATTTTTGCTTCATGAAAAAACTAATATAAAATATTATCTAGTTCCTAATTTACAAATCTAAAACAATACAAAAAAAAAGAAAGATGTCTTGAAATTATTTGAAAAAAATGAATGTTCATATTAATGATGAAAAGAAATTGTTTAAACAATAACTTAAGCATCTGATTTATGAACTGGATGATAAATTGATTTGTCTATTATGAACTGCACGATAAATTGAGTCTTACCTGGTGTATGGAAATTGTTTATCGTTTCCGTTTTTTTCATTCTCAAATGTGTCTAAGAACAAATTTTTTTTAAGGATAAATTATTTTTTAATTTATTAAGCATTTGACAAAAGTCATGTCACAGATTTCAAACTTCATTAATTAATCAAACAAATAAACTTAATTTTTTAATGAGTCTTGCTTTCATCTTTAGATTGATTCTTAATCATAATAAAGTCTAATAAAATCTATTTATATACCAAACTATTTACTTTTATTTAAAAAGTATTATAAATGTATCATATATAACTGCATATGTGTTTGTCCTAAATGTTCAAACTATTATTTTGTTAACATAAGAGTTACCTTTTCTTGAGGTGCTGGGTTTTTTAATGTTCTTGGCATACTGAGAAAACAATTGTGAACAGAGGAGGTTAAAGTTAAATAGGATTTTGAATAACTTTTGAGGCTAACAATAATTTTTGTACAGATGCATGCGCTATGGCAGAAATCCCTCACACAACAATATTTATATATCTGTATCACAGCCATTATTTTATTATCTTACCTCTGTAGCTCTTTCCCTGCTTGCTCCACTAAATTTATCTTTCTTCAAGTTTGTGGTATAATCAAAATTCTCATAATTTGATTCATGATAATCTCCGAGTTTTGAAGATCTAAAATTCATGGGGATGCCATACTTTTTTACATATTCCTTGCACCATGGGATATGTGTTCCAGCTGTCGTAGGGTTAAACTGGCGATCACAGTACGGACATTTAATTAGACCTAAAGAGAGCAGAAATAACAACAATAAAGAATATTGTTTTAGATCATAAATTTAACTAATTAAATTAGAAAATATTTTCCCTCTCATAAGAGCAATCAATCCTTATATTTTACTTCATAATCCTGTTTTGGAAAAAGGCAGCAGATAGTTGAATGCAAAACCATTTAAAATCATGTTTCAATTTAATTTATTAGGACAAAAAATAAATATTGAATTTAGTCGATAAATCATTTTTAAATCTTTTATATTAACTTCACTTTTGTTCATTGCTGGCAAAATCTTTGGATGGCTAATTGACCCAATTCCTGTCAACCTATCTTGCTGAAACTTGCACATAGACTTGTTGGCGGTGACAACACATTCTTTCATATTTTCAGCCCCACCCCCCAACAATCTGTTTTTCAACGAGAAGATGAAGGAAGTATGATTTCACAAAATTAAAATTCCAGATAACTGCGCGCTAAATGAGATTCTTAAAAAAAAATATCACAAGTCCATTTGGTGCTTCATATCTTCTTTTGTTTTTCTGAAATAGTTGGTGAATTAAATCTGTAGTGTAAAAGTGAGTGGGTCATTAGAATATTAATATAGTTCAGGGGCATGTAAAAATGTGCACTTTGAGACGGAAGGGGAGGGGTAGGGGCACTAATTGGGATTCTTATAAATTTAGTTACTTGTATGCATGTTTTGTCAAACTTTCACCCCATCCCCCTTTGCATTGCTTGATATTACATTTTATAAAAGATTCATATGAGAAAAATTGTTTTTATGGGTTTTTAATTTAAAACTCAGAAAGACAAAAGTTTATTATAAATATTTTTGCCTCAGAGTTTTTGAGACTTTAAAAAATTCTGTTAATTAATTATCTCTTTACTTGAGTCCTTAGCTTCATGAGATGCTGTTTGTTCCCGATAACGCATTTTGTCTCTTCTGATCTTTTCCCTAAGCTCTTCTTGCTTCTGCTGCCAGACAGGCTTGTAGGCATACTCTGGCCGACTTAATGTGGTGAAAAAGCTCATATCTTCATCAGATTCATCATCATAATCATCATCATCTTCCTCATCTCCGCTAAGCCCAAACTTGCCACATTTTTCTTCATGCTGTGCCTATAAATATAATGTCAAAGGGATTAGACTATTTCTATTTTTACAAAATCATTCTCCCTACATAGCATCTTCATTTCAAATCACCATATGAGCTCTTGGTTTTCTTATTATAAGAAATACATTTTTACAATTTCAATGAAACAAATATGTCTTGTTTTTTTCATTAATGTTCATGCTTTTTAAGAAAATCATAATAATTTTTAAACAACAAAAAATATATAAAATTCTTCAATTTTAATCTTGAGGCTCTTGCTGAACCAAACTTTTCAAATATTTTTATGAAGCTTTTATTTTTGTTTTTATGGTACTGTTTTTTTTAGGACAATGGTATTTATTTGGGTGAGTAAAAAATGGAATTTTTTGCAAAATAATAAATGTTTTAAAATAGTTTTTTTTTTGTTAATCATCAATACCAAATTCTTTAAGCCATTCTATTTTGCGGTAATTCTATTTAATTTTTTTTTAACTTACCAACTTCCCACGTGTAAATAATTGATTACACCAAGGGCATGACAGTTTCTCTCCATCTCCATCTGAAATAACAACATGTTAACAATAGAGAAAGGAATCTCAAACCAACAAACCAACCAACCAAGGCTTAACTTGAGAAAATTATGTAATCTATAATATTGCTTGTAATTTTGCTGTGATTTTTACATAGCTTTTATAATTGCATATTATTTCTAAATTATTAATAATAATAATAAAATAATAATAAAGTTCATTTGAAAAATCACGCTTCATCCCCAAAGGCTCCAAGCGCAGTACAAAAACAAATCTAGGAGATAATAACTCTCTGGAAAAGATGATAGACAACATCACCACAACAGGTGTTTGTGAAATAGATGAGTTTTTAAATTTGTTTTGAAGGACTCCAGTGTATGTCCTAACAAGAAGACTTTTCCTTTTTAATTTTTAAAATTCTATTTTACTTTTTTTTAAATTGTAATAATCATAATAAAATATTAAATATGTTGACACCATCTGTTGCCAACATTTTTTAAGCACAAGATCAAACTATAGGGTACACATTATATATTTATTAAAATAACATATATATTAAGTCCATCCCATGTGCTCAAATACAAAAATAGCACTGGATTAATATGTCTTTCCACTATAAATGAATCAGAATACAATATAAAAAACTAAAAGCTAATGAAGTAACTGTTCATTAATGATTTGTTTGATAATCAAAAAAATCATTATTCCATTACTTATATCAGTCTTTGGAAATCGGAATTAGCTTTCCTTTGCAAAAATATATAGATCAATTTTACAGTTCGTTGCTGCACTAAATCAGAGAAAGAGAAAAAAAAAATTATCACTATATGGTTGTGATTAGACCTTCTTGAACAGCTCTAAATTATTGAATATTATTTATGTTTACCATTATCTTTGTAACGTGGTGTAAATAAGTATTCTTCATCCAGCCCTGTGGGTGTACCTCTCTCTGGAGCAACATTTCTTGGTTTTGGCTTTTTAAGCTTTGGAGATATCTTAGGTCCAACGGCTAAGCCACTGAACAGACGACTTGATGCTAGAAATATGAATGTAATATTTTCAGACAAAAACTTTTATTAAAAATCTGATTGATTTAGCTGACTTACAAGAAAAGGCAAAAATAAAATATTTTTAAAAGACAAGCATATCAGCACATTTGCCGTCATCATATACACACAGGTTGAAGAATGAAAGAATTCTGATAATTTTCAAAAAAATTTGAAGTTTCTTTCTATACAAAACAAAATACCTCAATTACTATTTTTTTAAATGTGCAAATCAGTCATTTTTCAAACTCATTCATAAACCTATATTAATTTTAAAGCACAATATCCCTTCCATGCGTGGAAGCCTTAACCATATTTCTAATCAGCAAAATTGAAAAAAAAAGTAAAAACACATTAATGTTTACAGTCTTTAAAATAAGAATATTGTATCTGAATCTAAAGTGACTAAACTTAAAAATATTATTCAAAGTTCCCACTGAAACAAAACTTGTTAACATTACCTCCAAATCCGATGTCAAAGAAATCTCTAAACAACTCATCAAAAATGTCATCCCCAGAGAAAGATGGGCTGGCTGGTGGCTTCTCCGATTTAAAATTAGAAAACTTGAAACTAAAACTTGATGGATGTTCAGAGGAATTGAAGTTAAATGTGCTTGCACCTGGTGCCTGACTCTTGGCTTTTGCTTGCTGGCTTTGATAGTTTTTGGTGAACGTCTCAGACCAAGATGCTTCATTTGGTTTCTTAGTCTTTTTATTTGAGGAGGAGTTTGTTGATGATGCTTGTGTGGTGGAATGTGGAGCTTTTGGCGGGGCTGGAGCAGCTGGTTTCCTAAGTTCTCTCTCCAGCATTTCACGTCGGTCTTTGCTCGATAAATACTCATAGGAGGCTGCTATCTCTTGGAATTTTTCTTTAGCACCTGCTTCATGATTTTTGTCAGGATGCCATTTTTTAGCAAGAGTTCTATAAGCTTTTTTAATTTGGTTTTCATCAGCTCCTATGCTGAGACCAAGAGTGGCAAAATGGTTATTAGGTGCCATCATATGAAAAATATCTTGTTGTCTTCTTATTCAATCCTCTTGCTGGAAATTAAAAAATTACTGCATTTATGTTTAACTTCATATTAATAGTAAATCCCTTATATATAAGAAAAATTTAACAGTTTAACTTTCAAACCTATGCATACAGATAATATGGTTTCTACTAGTAATTGCAAAACAATGATACATCTAATAGGTACTTATAGCACGGTTGAACTCATAATGATCAAATATTAACTCTATAAAACTATTTTTTTACACACAAAAAAAAAGATGTAATCTTTGAATCACTTTTAACTTAATATGATACAGTATTGTCCACTCATTAAAACTCACTTTGTGGGTTGATTTATTCAATATACATTTGTAAATTTATTTTTAGTTAGAAACATACCAGTGCGCGACCATAAAAAGCTCTTCATTTATTAAAGTCACCAAACACTTAAACTTGATGTTATTATATAATATTCACAATACTGTGATCAGGGCCGGATTTACAATTTTAGGGGCACTAGCCCAACAAAAATTTGAGGCACCCTTTTAGAAAAATAAAAAAATATTGCCCAGTTTTTAAATTCAAAAATATATATTTCTTATATACTACTCCCAATTTTGGGGCCCCTTATTTCGTGGAACCCCTAGGCCACAGCCTAGTTGGCCTGCCTGTAAATCCGGCCCTGACCGTGATTACTCTGACTACTGTGTGCTTGTTTATTGTTTTTCTTATTGCTGTATTTTGTTTGGTTTTAACTTAGCTTATGCAAACCCCACCCTTGGTGCCCAATGTCATTAAATCAAAAAATATTCTTAGTAACGTTTAATACATTTACAAGCCTATAAATATAATTAACAGGTGCAGGCTGCATGCCTTACATTGACAGTGTGTAAACTAATGAGCCTTATCAACTTATGAGTAACTCTAGCTGCCATCAAGAGACTCAACAATTTCCTATATGAGACATCAGAGCTCAGCAACCCTTTTTCACACGTGGAACACCTTTGGCCTTTCCAATAATTAAGTGACACATCACAAATCATAGCATGAAAAAATATACTAAATAACATAATGTAGATAACATTCATATAGCATGTAATGCTAAAAGGTTTTATATTATGCGATATATTGCTCCATATTAAATGTGTTGGCAACATTGTCCACTTTCTGTTATCACAAAGTATGACTGCTTGGTAATAGGCTACCTACTAACCAAAGTCCCATTAGAGGCAACACAGTTTTATCATATGTACATGTCAGCATTTATACCTAATATGTGCTTGAAGAACTGAGTATTTTGCTCAGCACACATGGCATCTGATAGTGTCAAAATACTGTGCCGCTGCACACTAGTTGTGGAGCTCTGTTATTTGTGATTATTTTAATTAAGTGGGTGCAGTGAACCATCAAATATAGTGTTCAGCTTCCTTGCTTTGCATAATTATGGCTTAGGTCCAACTTTTTTGTAACTATGAGTGAAATTTAACAAAATGCAGGGCACCAGGGTAAAATGAGAATTTCATACTACCATCATCCGACTAATTTAATGAGGTTTAATAGAAATTTGACCATTGGCAAAAACAATTTACAAATTAAGGAAAAGATCAAAAGACATGTGCTGAAGAACCAACCTGACCACTACCCAAAAAAAATGCAGCTGGAAAATAGACTAAGCTTGACATCTACCAATCTGAAAAGAGAAATATGACCAATACTTTTCCCCAGTTGTAATTTTTGTATTGATGAAAGACAAATAAATTATTAATGAATTTCAAATGGTCCATTGCCTTTCTATACAATGAATACAATATATATATTATATGATTATGACAAATGTTTTTGACTATTCAGGATACTGTTCTAATAAAAATGATAAGGATCATTATTGAAAGAGTGAAAATGAACTTTGATTTTACTAAACTCATACTCATAATTCTAACAAAATTAAAAATAATAATTATTAGGCCTATGCCTATGGCCTACATATTATAATTATAAAGTAATATTGTATGGCGAATTTTTTTACTTATTCAATTTGCCACAGAGTTCTGGGAAGGGCTCAGGTGTACCCTAAATGAAAAAATGTTGCAGGGCACTGAATTAGAATTTAGACTTGAGTGCTAAGTAAGTATGAGTTTGATTATGATTAATAATAAACATATAGCCCAAATCTTTTGCTGCCCTCTTGGACACTACTTCTAAGCTAAGTGCTACATTATATATTTTTTTAATACATTTTTAAATTTTATTCGTTTTTCTGTTTGTTCGCTGATGAAGGCTTCCTGCCGACACGTTCGTTGTTTTGTTGCATTCCTTTTATCATGTTTAACCTTACTGTGTTTTACTAATTTCCTAATAAACATATAGTATAGTATAATTATAATGAAAATGTTTATATTTCAATTTTATAATAATTTTTATTATATTTCAATTAGCCTATACTTGTTTATCTTTTCAATGATTAATTAATTAATGTAGAATTTTACATGTTACATACATAAAAATAAAATTTCGATAGTACCTGTGCCTGGAGTCTGTAGTGTAAGGCCGGCAGACACGAGTCAGTGGTGACTGACTTCAGTTTGAGTTTGAGTCTCGGTGAGAAGAAGTAGATTACCAAGTACAATTCACAGTGAACAGGTTAAAAATTAATAATGTAAAATAAAGTCTCTAGGAAGTAGGCCAAATCAAGTGTTTTCACTTTCCGCATTCAATTTTTCGCAATGATGCCGCATAACATTACTTTTCTGGCTACATTATAAATTGAAACTATAACACAGTAATTTAATGAAGGCCTACTTCTAAAATAGTGTTGGATTGCTTACATTGGTTACGACGACCATGTTTAATCTCTTTACCGATAGATGAGAAGCGGCCCATATATTTCCGAAATAATTTTCCTCCAACCTATCTCACCAAAAGCTTAAATTCGCCTTTGCCAGTGCCGTCTTAAGGCGTGGGCATACTGAGCAGAGCCCAGGGCCTCACGCTTCTAGGGGACCTCGCGCTTCTAGGAGACCTTACGCTTCTAGGAGACCTAACGCATCAAGTCGTCCATATTGTTCAAGAATATTAAAAGATCTAGTCTATAGACTTATAGGCAATTATATTTTCTTTGAAAGTGCAGGTTTTCCAAGGTTTTATTAAAATTATTTTTTATTTTCAAATCAATTCCATTTTCCTTCTTTCTGTTGGTACAAGTTTTAGAAAAAAAAATTTCATTATAATAGTCAAGGGATTTGTGGGAAGGAGTGAATTGTATTAATTAAACGTTAAAGTGAATCAAAGAGTTTTCCAATAGGCGCCATTTGTTCATTAATTAGTCATTTATCCGAAGAAAGGGAGAGTCAAACTTTTGGATGCCGCTGTCAATAAAAGGCTTTTAGCCAAATACATTCAAAGGTGACCGGAAGTTATCCACCAGACAGGGCATGCGTATCGTATCTTAGTTAAGGCTCCAGCCGTTACAGCTTGGCCATATCCAACAGTTTCTATTTGGACAGTCGTAGGCCAAAACTCTAAATTGTTTCCGGGTATATCACCAAGACACGTACGCAGACTCAATTAAAAAAAACAAAACAAAAACACGATCGTATGCGCTAAATGGGCATGGAGAAACGGATTAGTCCTCGTGCAACTACAGCCGCCACAGCGTGTGCCGTCTCCCGAGAATTTTGAGGATTGGAGCCAGAATGATCAATACATTGATCATGGGCTCTAAAGATATAGAAGAAGAACCGGACAGGGGACCGCCAGCGTATCGCATTTTATTTGTACCGAAAGCAAAGGAAACCACTTTTCACCACGAGATGGACCAAAAGAAATGCCTTTCTTTCCCGAAGTCGAAAGCCACATGCCAACGATCCGCCATCTTCATCTTGTGATCGCCAGATGCATGGAGAGGGGAAATGCCTGACAGGAAACCCGCTTACTCTCCAAACAAGATCCCAGGCCGTGTGATGTCATCCAGCAAAAACTACACCAAACCATTTAAGTGGTTATTCCAACGCTAGCCAACAATTATTCAGAAACTAAGTGATGTCTTTCAAAAATAAGGAAAATGTGAGTACTCGGTAAAATGTATCCAAATATGAGTAAATAACGGGTTAGTGCTTAGATCGCATGCCTCAGAGGGGCGCAATAACGACATCAGAGGGGCGCAATGATGACCTCAGAGGGGTACAATTACGGTGACCAGACGTTCTTGTTTACCCATGACAGTCCTTATTTTTTGCATCACCCGTCCCCAAGAAATATGTCACGACCTATGGCGTTTTCCGACGAACTGTGTACTTTTCCCTAGACCCATCGTAATTCAAAGTAATACTTCTTGCTCATCATTACATCGACTTTCTTCTGCGTCTGATTCCTGCTAGTGGCTATTTTTTTGTAGTATGGGAATGTACCGAAGTGGGGACCTAATGCAGAAGTGAACAAATGATGTGTCTTGATACGCTTTTATGCATCTGCGGAGATGTAGTTATATTTCTTCTTCTTCTTTATATTAAGGGCCCACGATCATTTTATTGATCATTATGGCTCCTATGAATGTAGATGGGATTTGCAATGTTTCTGTGTCAGGTGTTGAAGAGGATATTTCACTGGCTACAAGTGCTACTTAGTGAGGGTATCATACACTCGGGGTTGGAAGGCCATGAGGCAATAGACGCAAATGAGTCAAGTGTTGTCGCCTCAACTATTCCTTTTGAAAGCTTGTTCCAGTCCCTGATTGTCTTCGGCAGGAATGAGCAGTTCCTATACTGGCGTCTCGCTGGTATGAGCCGGAACTGCATGTCATGGCCTCGTCGCTGTCTCTTTGGGGGAGAGGGACGAGTTTCTGTTTAATGCCAGGGCAGTGGACTAGCCCATTATTTATCTTGTAAATCATGGAGAGCCTGGATAGTCGTCGTCGTTCCTGCATTAGTGACCAGCCCAGTGTTTCCAGCATGCTGCCAACACTAGAGGTATTCCTGTAGCGGTTCAGAACAAAGCGTGCTGCCCGTCGCTGTACTGCCTCCAACCTGTCGATGCTCTTCTGGGTGAATGGGTCCCAGACCGAAGATGCATAATCTAAAAGCTGCCTGACAAAGGCTTTATAGGCTCTTTCTTTCACACTGGAGTTGCAGATCTTTAGATTACGCCTTAAGAACCCCAGGGTCTTGTTTGCCTGGTTGCACACATTGTTAATATGCTCGTCCCAGCGGATCTCTCTTTGAATGGTAACACCCAGGTACCTTACGGAGGAAACTGACATATTTTGTACATAATCCAACAGCGTCATTTCAAGCAACTGTTCCGCAAATTGAAATTCACAATGCAACATGTGTTGAAGCGTACAGATCTTAGAAATACAAGTATAACAAATGCAGGGAAGTGCAAGAAAAAAAATATTAATTCCCATGATAGTTCAAAATAAGTTGAATGGGGTTGGAGAAAAATATTAATACCAATAAGCACTATTCATTATTTGATTGAATTTTATGAAATATGTGCAAATTACCTGGACTGCGGGTGCAATCATTTTGAAGGCATATATTATATCTTTTTGATTGGGTGATTTTGATATCATAACCATCATTGAGATCACAACCATCATGAGAAGATGTTCAAAAGAGTATTGGTTCTGTGAATGACACATTAATAATACTTAATTTCTTGTAGCCTTGATAGTATGCATCATCTAATGATGAGGGACCAACGTTTTGCGCATCTTTTCTTCCTTTTCGAACAGACCGTTTTCACTTTCCTAACATCGGCAGAAATAACTAAATTTTGATCAGAATTGTTTTTATTTAATGCATATGTTTTTAATTTCTATCTGCTGTTTGTTGTTTTTGTCGTGTCTGCGAAGAAGGCGTCTAGACGAAATGTCATTGTAATTTCCTGTCTTTTTGTCAAGCCCAAGCCCAAGCCCAAATATATACCGGTATCTTGTACACTATTTATTTATATTTCAAACAATTTTAAAATAAAATTATTCTTCCTCGTTTGGAAATAAGCATATATAGCTCAAAATTTAATATTATTTTACGGATAAGCCTACATCCATTTTCTAATTCTTATTTTACACATTTAAGAATCAGTAACTCCGGCCTTAATAATATCTCGGTAAAAAGCGGGTACAACTGTTTTATTTCCGATAACACTAAACCGAATAGAAATGGATTGTTGTCATCTTGTATCTGCTTTTTTGAATTCACAGAAGGTGTCGTATTTTGGTTCGTTTACTTGAGTTTATATTTTAAAATGGCGTACTCCTGAAGAAAAAACAAGCTACTCTTTTTTGTCTGTTTAATTAAATTCTTTTTTTCATCAATTAAAATTGGAAACATAGGAATAATACATTTAAGGTGAGAAAATGAAAATAAAGCTGCTATGCTTTAATTTTTACATACGTTTTTAGAAAGCTTTTTTTACTCTCTTTGTACAGTTTCAACGCAAAATTAATTAACTGAAATTAATTTTGAGATCGCCGACTTCTACAGGCCCACTGTTTACTATTATTATAATGACTAACTCACTGATTCACCAAGTTATGAGTAACTTTAATTTAACCTACTTAGATCTAAGCATTAGTTGTAAATAAGCCCAATTAAAAAAATAATAAAAATGAAGACAGATTATTATACTTATTAGTTAATTAGTTAGTTCTTTATTATTAACCTATACTATTATTATTATTTATTTGGGACAAGGCTTTTAAAAAAAAAAAAAGTATAATATAGTATGTGAATGTGGCTGCTAACAAGGCAGTGAACCTTAACACAGCAACAAAATAAAAAGGACCTAGGCCGGCATACACCACAGATAGTGTACAGTGAATCGAGTGAAAATAAAATTAAGAAGAAATGAGAGTGAGAGAACTACAGAAAGTGCAACAGTAACAGGAACATAAACTTACTTAATATTAACAAGTATGTTGCTAGTTACTATATAACCATGTGATGATGTGTATAATAACCACAGAAAAATATTAAGAATACCAAGCGAAATTTTATTGTAAATAAATATTCTTCATGCAGTTGACTTACATTTAAATATCAAATTTAAATGTAGCCATGATATAGCCTACAGCTTTTCATGATTCTGTTATGAACATCCAAACAAAATACAGTTATAAATTATATGAGTATTTGCATACACATATTAAGGAAATTGTAATAATTTCAAACATCTTGCTTTCACAATACATTGCTGTAACAGACAGAATAGCTAGGCAATAGGTCAATAGGTCTGCATTAAATCTGTTCATGACATAATTTGTTTTCAAAGTGGCATTGCATGTGCTATTCATTGGGTAAAACATAATGTTGTCTCACAGAAACTCTTGCCTAGTTCGCATGAAGCAGGATTTGCGTTATTTAAAAGTTTGTTTTTTTAAGAAATCGATACATGCCAGGATGTGAGTTAAGGGCAGAGCTGTGGCTATGGCCCCTGCAACTTCTGCTTATATTTATTTTAAAAGGACCAAAGTTGTGATGTAGAACAAATTTAAACTATCAACTACAGGAGGCCATAGGGCCTACACAAGTCATGTGACGGCTCTGAATGAGGGTTGCCCATAAAGAACTTCTACATTAGCTATGCAACTTTTCCACCCCCTTCCACTTTGTCCACATGTGGCTGCCCTTTTTTTGGCCTTAAGATTTACACTTGTTGGATTATACTTACAATAGGTGAAAAATATATTTGTATTGCAATGTACATGTTGTTCATTATACTCCCGCTCATTTTGAAACAAACACTTTGCCCCCCCCCCCTCCCTTGCATGGGCCAATATTTTGGCCACCCACTGTCATGAGAACATTATATTTAGCTATAAATGGCACCCCTCCATTAAAAAAAAATTATGCCCCGGGCAGACCGCTTCTCCACCTCCCTTATCCTATGCCACTGTCCCAAGACTTTTATATGTCATCCTATAATCTACAAATTGCCTCCCTTTGGGATACGACACAAGTTAGGATATAAAATGCATTTTTACTTATGAAGCGACCAGATACAACCAGTAAGATACTAAGAAATGCTTTGCTCTTTACAAATACGCTCGAAAGTGTGGGAATATAACCAATATCTTCCTACCAAACTCCAAAATAAATAACAAATGCTTAGCAAAAAATTATTACAGTAACAAGAATGTCGTTCCCATGCGTTCCTGCAAGAATCGAACCCGGCGCACAATAACAAGTACCTCTTTTGTTTAATCTTGCAGGCATAAAATGATATTTTTAAACAAATAGCACTTTGAATATGAATATAGGTAACATTAGTTTTACAATTGCCAGTAAGGTCAAAGAGTTAAAGACTGGTAAAAACCATGGTTTTGCTGCATGTACCAATGGTTTGCTAGATATTCCAGGGTATGCACAGATGAAAATCCATGGTTTTGCTAGGACATATCAGACAAATGTTTTAATTTTAAATCATATATAAATTTTAATTAATTAATCAATAGCTGCCTAAATCATGCTGAGGTGAACTGTGTCAAGAGAGGCTGATGCCTACTACTTCCAAGCTCAGCAAAGCACAAATAGCAATGCATTAAATTCATTTAATGATTGATCATTGATTTTTTGGATATATGATATATATATAAAATTTTCGTCAAATTTCTTTTTGAACGCACTATACTATATAGTAAAACAAAATAATGCGTTGAAAAAGAAATTTGGTTCACAATTTTAACGTATGAACTAAAAAAAAGATTCTACCAAATTTCCGTTCGATCAAATTTCCGTAGATCAATTTTCCGTCGACGAAATTTCTTTCCATCAAATTTCCGGATACGGTTATTTGGTGTCCACAGCGTAATTTGTTTAACACTGATGGTGTCACAGAAGCAGAAAGAAAAAGAAAACAAAAGACAATGCATTTGGGGAGGGTGGGTCAATGTATGATAGAAAAATTACAGCAGAGTTTCTCAACCACCTTTATTGCATGAATTAGTTTTTCCACCCCCGCAAATTCTTTGACTAACTTTTGCACCTTCTGCTAATTGTTTGACCAAGTCTTGAAACCCCTTCAAAGTAACAATGCATTTTAAAACTTAACAATATGGACTTGTAATTTTGTAAATTAAATAACAAAGAGAACATTAAAAGTTAAATAATAAACCTGTGAATTATTAAGTCGCTAGAAATAACCTGCCAAACATTTGCGGCTGCAATGTGTGAACTTCCAATCTACTTAAGTTACTTTACAAAACATGGATATTTTTATTTTTGGCGCCCAGTGAACACAACGATACAGCCATTTATACCTAGAGAATTATTATTTATTTTTTAAAGTAAAATATTAATGCAGAAATTTAAAGAAAAAGAAAATTATATCATAACGTACAAGTCAAATGCTCATATGTTCTTGTAATCATGTTAACTGGGACCCTGTTATAATGTACTTTGCACCTCTGTGATGTAAACACTACAGGTTGAGAAACCCTGGAAAGGAGTCTTGGACATGCCCAACTTGGTACAAATTTGATGAAATCTCATAATTAGGGACTATATTCTGCATCATAATCATACATTATGTCTAATTACATGTAAATTGCTATTACATCTAATTACATATAAATTTCTATTAAGTCTAATTACATCTAAATTGCTATCAAATTCATCATCTGTACATTTTTAACCCTCTTGAGACGTAGCCTTTTCAGGGTGTATGTACCAAAAAGACGGAGCACTTTTTATGAACTCGGCACTCGCATTGCAAATAAATTTATAAAAAATAAACTATTCCCTTAATATATGTAAAACTAGATATATTCTTGTAGAAAATTAAATAAACTAATACAATCTATATGAATCAAACTTAAATATCAACATTTATCCAAATGAGCTACCCTGATTTGCATAATTTATGCGTGTAATTTCTTTAAAAACCTAAAACAAACATGACTTACTTGTATTAATTGTGTGAATTTTTTGATGGATGAAGCCTGAATAAGTCCTAACACATATGTTTAGGGAAATAAGACCCATGGAGGCCCTTCAGATACCTCTGGCACATAGTTCTACTCCTTTTCCAGACCCTCCCCCCTATTTTTCAGTTATAACACTCACTGTAACAGCCCCACCCCTTCCATTTATGACCTAGGGACCTTTTCTTAAGCTGGATGTTACTAAGAAAGTTGTCTGCATATCTATTTGTCTCTCTCATAAACATTTGAGTGATATTTAGTGTAAAAAATAGCATAAAGTACTCAAATGGGGTGCTTATGCCTTATTTATAGGACCTATGGTGTCTAAAAATTCAGAAGGGTCATCTCTGTCCAGTTGAGGACCCTTAATACTAGTAATACTAAACCAAGAGTTCACAACATTAGCATTACCCTCAATTAGAAAATCTTCATTAATTTCCTGTTTTTTTTCATCAGTTTCAGTGTTAGATTCACTGCTTCAATATCAAAATCACTAATCATAGTTTGATCAGAGTCACTGTCAGACATGTTTGAATTTCGCGATGTAACTACACACACACACAAAAATTCCTGCACAAAAATAAATTTAGTTCACCATAAAAAAAAAAACGCCATTACAATGCCGGGATGTGCAGGGATACGTAAAATTAAATTTGATTGGCTGGTACAACGCCAAGCCAGCTATTCACGAGGCTCGGTTTATTGGGCAGATGGCTCAGACTTTTGTCTTTCTCGCTAGTGCACCTTGGGCCGATAGATCGGCCCTTATGTCTCCAGAGGGTTAATAAAATTGCTATTCACCAGTGTAAAAAACTCAATATTTGAAAAGAAATCTGACTTTTATGAAGTTATTTTCATTTTAAAAATTCGATACATCCATTAATGAATGATGAAAACATGCTTAAATGAGCGTGCATCAAAGGGGAGACTATTCATTTTTTATTCATGAATTCATTGCTGTCGTACAGTTTTTTTGTTATGCCCACAGTTAGGCATGTATGCTGCAGTTTAATTAGTGCAACACAATGTGACATAGTTCTATAAGCACTTAAGGTGGCGCAACCATCTTATTATTTATTTCCTCTTCATTAGGTTCTTGGATTTGTAAACCAAGGCTTGTCTTAAAGGGAGCCGTCAACATGAATCTAGTTGGTAGAACCTAGATTAGGTTACCTTGCTTTCTGCCCTAAAGGTGTTTACCACTCTAGGATATAGCCATGTTGAGGCGCAGTCAAAAGTAAGTCTTACAATTTTCTGTTATGGTTGATTCTTACAAAAATTATAATCTTTTAAATGTACTTTTCAGCTTTCTTCCAATTAAAATTTTTTTTTTATTGAAAAATATTTTTTTTAAAGATAAATTTGATTGGCTTAAAAAATAAAAATAGATCACCCCTATGCATTTAATTATTGAGTGTCCAGTAATAAGTTTTAGAAATGTTTTTCATTGAGTCTATTTTGACCAGACAAATATTGTCAGCCAGTCTTGTTCTTACTGCTTTAATCATCCTAAATTTAATGCTCTCTCTTGCTCTTAAATACTACTGTTATGTCAGAAATTTATTAGGTGTGTAAGAACTATGAGTTTCAAACTAAATAATTATGAATGGATGAAAGTCTCAAATAAGTTTATTGTTTATTTCATTTAATTATTAGTAATACAACCCCCCCCCCCCCCCCCCCGCATCCTTTTCCACATACACTGTTCATAACAAAATATCATTTGTCAGATGCAATTAATATTTCTCATTTTTTAAAAAAAGTGTAACCCTTTCTCTACTGAAATGTAATTGAAATTGTTATTTCTGTAAATTATTGCTTAAAGAAATTGTGCTTAGAAATGTGTGTGTGGGGCGTTTAGTGTTATTTTAGTTTGTAGTGTACTGTTTAGTTGATGTTATATTTCTTGCAGGAGATGATAATATGGCATTGTATTGAATTTTTTTGTTTCTAGAAAATGAAGGTTATGACCAAAATAGAAATGATTTCTGCACCAATTATGACACTAGTATATGTGGCAGATTCTTACTAACTGAAGTCCACCTGATTCCTGGTGCAGGCCTCTCATATTAAAAGTGTAGCTGATGTATATGCCACCTTTGTACAACTCAGTTTGATGACACCCTAGATGTATGAAGTTTGATCAATAAAAATACTAATTACTAAAGCCAACCTGTCAGTTGGAGAAAACAAACCAAGATAGCAATGTCATTTGTTCATAATTGGCTGTGCTTGTTTTAAGAGATAAGCCTGGCTTTTTCAAACAACAAAATTGAATAGAATAGAAAATGACACACAATACCACCAGCGCGCCCCCCGCCCCGCCCCCCCCCCCCCCCACTTATGAAATCCAGAATTGAATTTTGATGCTTTTTGTGAGTCTGGTTGAACTTGAATTGAGAAGCTGGTGTCACTGTACTCTGTGTCTGCTATGTGTACACTGTACTCTGTGTCTGCTATATGTAATCCCTGATCTCTATGCAGGGTAACCCTAATGTTCTTTTGTTTTTAATGGCCCTTGTCAGCAATGTTTGAGATTATGTTTGCTTCCCTTAAATAACTGCAATATTAGACTGAATGTATGGACTGTAGGGCTTTCTTATTTGTAGTGACAGATCATGACAGAGATAACATGTATTTTGGTGGCCATTACTTCCAATATATGGAAGACTCCAGTTTGTCTTTGAGAACTTAAGTTTTCCAATGCTAGATCTAGTGAACATTGGACATTTAAACAAAGAATAGCAATAACATATGACGCATTCGGCAGTAAGATAGGATGACGCTTTCGGCAGTGACATGGCGCTTTCGGCAGTAACATGACGCTTTCGGTAGTAACCTATGGCGCTTTCGGCTGAGAACACTTTGATAGATGTCAGCATAACTGGGCAGCTATGTTAAAAGCACTGTGGTATATACATAATTGTACTGAATGATCTCAGGATAGCACTTTTGTATGTACATAATTGTACGGACTGATCTCATTATAAGGGGACTCACATTGGTGGTGCAGTGAGGGTGTTGTTTTCTTTTGTAATAAAGGGGATACACTCGTCTTCAAGATGGTGGCTTTCTGCTCTATGCATATACCATAATATGGGGGGGGGGACTGCTTTCAAGCCCATGTACAGGGAAATCTTGTTCATTATATGCAAAGGCCTGGCTTGCTATTTGATTGGAAGGACCTTAGTATAAACAAAAGTAGGACTGCTGTCTCTTGACATGGACCTCACTAACTAGACAACATATAAACAAAAGTAGAACAACTTCTCTAGCCCGTGACATCAAGCATAAGAATAATAATCTCCGACTGTGATGTTGAATTTATGCATTAGACATCTTAACTTTGGGCTGTATTCCTAAACTGTGTGAGACCCTTACCTGGGACAATGCATTACGAAGTTACCAACTTTGCACCAATGAATGTTTACTCGTTAGACCCCTAACTTTGGGCTGTATTCCTAAACTGTGTGAGACCCTTACCTGGGACAATGCATTACGAAGGACCCTACTTTGCACCAATGAATGTTTACTCATTAGACCCCTAACTTTGGGCTGTACACCTAAACTGTGTGAGACCCTTACCTGGGACAATGCATTACGAAGTTACCAACTTTGCACCAATGAATGTTTACTCGTTAGACCCCTAACGTTGGGCTGTACGCCTAAACTGTGCAAGACCCTTACCTGGGACAATGCATTACGAAGTTACCAACTTTGCACCAATGAATGTTTACTCGTTAGACCCCTAACTTTGGGCTGTACGCCTAAACTGTATGAGACCCTTACCTGGGACAATGCATTACGAAGGACCCTACTTTGCACCAATGAATGTTTACTCATTAGACCCCTAACTTTGGGCTGTACACCTAAACTGTGTGAGACCCTTACCTGGGACAATGCATTACGAAGTTACCAACTTTGCACCAATGAATGTTTACTCGTTAGACCCCTAACTTTGGGCTGTACGCCTAAACTGTATGAGACCCTTACCTGGGACAATGCATTACGAAGGACCCTACTTTGCACCAATGAATGTTTACTCATTAGACCCCTAACTTTGGGCTGTACACCTAAACTGTGTGAGACCCTTACCTGGGACAATGCATTACGAAGGACCCTACTTTGCACCAATGAATGTTTACTCATTAGACCCCTAACTTTGGGCTGTACGCCTAAACTGTATGAGACCCTTACCTGGGACAATGCATTACGAAGGACCCTACTTTGCACCAATGAATGTTTACTCGTTAGACCCCTAACTTTGGGCTGTTCGCCTAAACTGTATGAGACCCTTACCTGGGACAATGCATTACGAAGGACCCTACTTTGCACCAATGAATGTTTACTCACTGTGAATAACAGCAACATAAGTCTGGGGGATTTCTCCCGGAAGTGGGTTAAGATGCCAGTTATCTTTGACTCCATCAACAACAGAGGGCCGACCCCTCCCCCCACACTTTTTTTTTTTACTTTTGCACCGAATTTACTCTATGTACTGAAAGGATGATGTAAACAGCGGTAAGATAAGAACGGAAGATACCAAACTTGGATCAGTCCCCCACGAGGCTGTAGTTTCAGACACCGATTTCTGTGCAATTCCTGTTATTTCCTTCCTGTCACGTGTATTCCCTCTGCTGGTCATCTGGTTTGTAGACGGGGACAATCAATATACTATCATATGCTGCTCCAGATATCATGAGATGCTGCTACAGATAACATGAAATGCTACCCCAGATAACATGAGATGCTGCTCCAGATAGCATGTTATATAGCATGAGATGATGCTCCAGATAGCATGAGATGCTGCTCCAGATAACATGAGATACTGCTCCAGATAGCATGAGATACTGCTCCAGATAGCATGTTATACTGCTCCAGATAACATGAGATACTGCTCCAGATAGCACGAGATGATGCTCCAGATAGCATGAGATGCTGCTCCAGATAGCATGAGATACTGCTCCAGATAGCATGAGATGATGCTCCAGATAACATGTTATGCTGCTCCAGATAGCGTGAGATACTGCTCCAGATAGCATGAGATACTGCTCCAGATAACATAAGATACTGCTCCAGATAATATGAAATACTGCTCCAGATAGCATGAGATACTGCTCCAGATAGCATGAGATACTGCTCCAGATAGCATGAGATGATGCTCCAGATAGCATTTTATGCTGCTCCAGATAGCATGAGATACTGCTCCAGATAACATGAGATACTGCTCCAGATAACATGACATACTGCTCCAGATAGCATGAGATACTGCTCCAGATAGCATGAGATACTGCTCCAGATAACATGAGATACTGCTCCAGATATCATGAGATACTGCTCCAGATAGCATGAGATGATGCTCCAGATAACATGTTATGCTGCTCCAGATAGCGTGAGATACTGCTCCAGATAGCATGAGATACTGCTCCAGATAACATAAGATACTGCTCCAGATAATATGAAATACTGCTCCAGATAGCATGAGATACTGCTCCAGATAGCATGAGATACTGCTCCAGATAGCATGAGATGATGCTCCAGATAGCATTTTATGCTGCTCCAGATAGCATGAGATACTGCTCCAGATAACATGAGATACTGCTCCAGATAACATGACATACTGCTCCAGATAGCATGAGATACTGCTCCAGATAGCATGAGATACTGCTCCAGATAACATGAGATACTGCTCCAGATATCATGAGATACTGCTCCAGATAGCATGAGATACTGCTCCAGATAGCATGAGATACTGCTCCAGATAGCATGATATGCTGCTCCAGATAACATGAGATACTGCTCCAGATAGCATGAGATGATGCTCCAGATAGCATGAGATGATGCTCCAGATAACATGAGATACTGCTCCAGATAGCACGAGATGCTGCTCCAGATAACATGTTATGCTGCTCCAGATAGCATGAGATGATGCTCCAGATAGCATGAGATGCTGCTCCAAATAGCATGAGATACTGCTCCAGATAACATGAGATGCTGCTCCAGATAACATGAGATGCTGCTCCAGATAACATGAGATGCTGCTCCAGATAACATGAGATGCTGCTCCAGATAACACGAGATGCTGCTCCAGATAACATGAGATGCTGCTCCAGATAACATGAGATGCTGCTCCAGATAACATGAGATGCTGGTCCAGATAACATGAGAAGCTGCTCCAGATAACATGAGATGCTGCTTCATATAACATGAGATGCTGCTCCAGATAACATGAGATGCTGCTCCAGATAACATGAGATGCTGCTCCAGATAACATGAGATGCTGCTCCAGATAACATGAGATGCTGCTCCAGATAACATGAGATGCTGCTCCAGATAACATGAGATGCTGCTTCATATAACATGAGATGCTGCTCCAGATAACATGAGATGCTGCTCCAGATAACATGAGATGCTGCTCCAGATAGCATGAGATGATGCTCCAGATAGCATGTTATACTGCTCCAGATAGCATGAGATACTGCTCCAGATAACATGAGATACTGCTCCAGATAGCATGAGATACTGCTCCAGATAGCATGAGATACTGCTCCAGATAGCATGAGATACTGCTCCAGATAACATGAGATGCTGCTCCAGATAGCATGAGATGCTGCTCCAGATAACATGAGATACTGCTCCAGATAGCATGAGATACTGCTCCAAATAGCATGTTATACTGCTCCAGATAACATGAGATACTGCTCCAGATAGCACGAGATGATGCTCCAGATAGCATGAGATGCTGCTCCAGATAGCATGAGATACTGCTCCAGATAGCATGAGATGATGCTCCAGATAGCATGTTATGCTGCTCCAGATAGCGTGAGATACTGCTCCAGATAGCATGAGATGCTGCTCCAAATAGCATGAGATACTGCTCCAGATAACATGAGATGCTGCTCCAGATAACATGAGATGCTGCTCCAGATAACATGAGATGCTGCTCCAGATAACATGAGATGCTGCTCCAGATAACACGAGATGCTGCTCCAGATAACATGAGATGCTGCTCCAGATAACATGAGATGCTGCTCCAGATAACATGAGATGCTGGTCCAGATAACATGAGAAGCTGCTCCAGATAACATGAGATGCTGCTTCATATAACATGAGATGCTGCTCCAGATAACATGAGATGCTGCTCCAGATAACATGAGATGCTGCTCCAGATAACATGAGATGCTGCTCCAGATAACATGAGATGCTGCTCCAGATAACATGAGATGCTGCTCCAGATAACATGAGATGCTGCTTCATATAACATGAGATGCTGCTCCAGATAACATGAGATGCTGCTCCAGATAACATGAGATGCTGCTCCAGATAGCATGAGATGCTGCTCCAGATAGCATGTTATACTGCTCCAGATAGCATGAGATACTGCTCCAGATAACATGAGATACTGCTCCAGATAGCATGAGATATTCTCCAGATAGCATGAGATACTGCTCCAGATAGCATGAGATACTGCTCCAGATAACATGAGATACTGCTCCAGATAGCACGAGATGATGCTCCAGATAGCATGAGATGCTGCTCCAGATAGCATGAGATACTGCTCCAGATAGCATGAGATGATGCTCCAGATAGCATGTTATGCTGCTCCAGATAGCGTGAGATACTGCTCCAGATAGCATGAGATACTGCTCCAGATAACATAAGTAACTGCTCCAGATAATATGAAATACTGCTCCAGATAGCATGAGATACTGCTCCAGATAGCATGAGATACTGCTCCAGATAGCATGAGATGATGCTCCAGATAGCATGTTATGCTGCTCCAGATAGCATGAGATACTGCTCCAGATAGCATGAGATACTGCTCCAGATAACATGAGATACTGCTCCAGATAGCATGAGATACTGCTCCAGATAGCATGAGATACTGCTCCAGATAACATGAGATACTGCTCCAGATAGCATGAGATACTGCTCCAGATAGCATGAGATACTGCTCCAGATAGCATGAGATACTGCTCCAGATAACATGAGATGCTGCTCCAGATAGCATGAGATGATGCTCCAGATAACATGAGATGATGCTCCAGATAACATGAGATACTGCTCCAGATAGCACGAGATGCTGCTCCAGATAACATGTTATGCTGCTCCAGATAGCATGAGATGATGCTCCAGATAGCATGAGATGCTGCTCCAGATAGCATGAGATGCTGCTCCAGATAGCATGAGATACTGCTCCAGATAACATGAGATGCTGCTCCAGATAACATGAGATGCTGCTCCAGATAACATGAGATGCTGCTCCAGATAACATGAGATGCTGCTCCAGATAACATGAGATGCTGCTCCAGATAACATGAGATGCTGCTCCAGATAACATGAGATGCTGCTACAGATAACATGAGATGCTGCTACAGATAGCATGAGATGATGCTCCAGATAACATGAGATGATGCTCCAGATAACATGAGATACTGCTCCAGATAGCACGAGATGCTGCTCCAGATAACATGTTATGCTGCTCCAGATAGCATGAGATGATGCTCCAGATAGCATGAGATGCTGCTCCAGATAGCATGAGATGCTGCTCCAGATAGCATGAGATACTGCTCCAGATAACATGAGATGCTGCTCCAGATAACATGAGATGCTGCTCCAGATAACATGAGATGCTGCTCCATATAACATGAGATGCTGCTCCAAATAGCATGAGATACTGCTCCAGATAACATGAGATGCTGCTCCAGATAACATGAGATGCTGCTCCAGATAACATGAGATGCTGCTCCAGATAACATGAGATGCTGCTCCAGATAACACGAGATGCTGCTCCAGATAACATGAGATGCTGCTCCAGATAACATGAGATGCTGCTCCAGATAACATGAGATGCTGGTCCAGATAACATGAGAAGCTGCTCCAGATAACATGAGATGCTGCTTCATATAACATGAGATGCTGCTCCAGATAACATGAGATGCTGCTCCAGATAACATGAGATGCTGCTCCAGATAACATGAGATGCTGCTCCAGATAACATGAGATGCTGCTCCAGATAACATGAGATGCTGCTCCAGATAACATGAGATGCTGCTTCATATAACATGAGATGCTGCTCCAGATAACATGAGATGCTGCTCCAGATAACATGAGATGCTGCTCCAGATAGCATGAGATGCTGCTCCAGATAGCATGTTATACTGCTCCAGATAGCATGAGATACTGCTCCAGATAACATGAGATACTGCTCCAGATAGCATGAGATACTGCTCCAGATAGCATGAGATACTGCTCCAGATAGCATGAGATACTGCTCCAGATAACATGAGATGCTGCTCCAGATAGCATGAGATGCTGCTCCAGATAACATGAGATACTGCTCCAGATAGCATGAGATACTGCTCCAGATAGCATGTTATACTGCTCCAGATAACATGAGATACTGCTCCAGATAGCACGAGATGATGCTCCAGATAGCATGAGATGCTGCTCCAGATAGCATGAGATACTGCTCCAGATAGCATGAGATGATGCTCCAGATAGCATGTTATGCTGCTCCAGATAGCGTGAGATACTGCTCCAGATAGCATGAGATACTGCTCCAGATAACATAAGTAACTGCTCCAGATAATATGAAATACTGCTCCAGATAGCATGAGATACTGCTCCAGATAGCATGAGATACTGCTCCAGATAGCATGAGATGATGCTCCAGATAGCATGTTATGCTGCTCCAGATAGCATGAGATACTGCTCCAGATAGCATGAGATACTGCTCCAGATAACATGAGATACTGCTCCAGATAGCATGAGATACTGCTCCAGATAGCATGAGATACTGCTCCAGATAACATGAGATACTGCTCCAGATAGCATGAGATACTGCTCCAGATAGCATGAGATACTGCTCCAGATAGCATGAGATACTGCTCCAGATAACATGAGATGCTGCTCCAGATAGCATGAGATGATGCTCCAGATAACATGAGATGATGCTCCAGATAACATGAGATACTGCTCCAGATAGCACGAGATGCTGCTCCAGATAACATGTTATGCTGCTCCAGATAGCATGAGATGATGCTCCAGATAGCATGAGATGCTGCTCCAGATAGCATGAGATGCTGCTCCAGATAGCATGAGATACTGCTCCAGATAACATGAGATGCTGCTCCAGATAACATGAGATGCTGCTCCAGATAACATGAGATGCTGCTCCAGATAACATGAGATGCTGCTCCAGATAACATGAGATGCTGCTCCAGATAACATGAGATGCTGCTCCAGATAACATGAGATGCTGCTACAGATAACATGAGATGCTGCTACAGATAGCATGAGATGATGCTCCAGATAACATGAGATGATGCTCCAGATAACATGAGATACTGCTCCAGATAGCACGAGATGCTGCTCCAGATAACATGTTATGCTGCTCCAGATAGCATGAGATGATGCTCCAGATAGCATGAGATGCTGCTCCAGATAGCATGAGATGCTGCTCCAGATAGCATGAGATACTGCTCCAGATAACATGAGATGCTGCTCCAGATAACATGAGATGCTGCTCCAGATAACATGAGATGCTGCTCCAGATAACATGAGATGCTGCTCCAGATAACATGAGATGCTGCTCCAGATAACATGAGATGCTGCTCCAGATAACATGAGATGCTGCTCCAGATAACACGAGATGCTGCTCCAGATAACATGAGATGCTGGTCCAGATAACATGAGATGCTGCTCCAGATAACATGAGATGCTGCTTCATATAACATGAGACAGTTGCAAAAAAAAGTAATGACCGGACCTTCCTAATATTTAAGTTATAGCCATTATAAAATGAAGAAGATTTTTACAAAAGATATTTTCCCTGCTCGGCTACGACATGTTACCCCCCCCCCCCCCCTTCCCCTCTCCCACCGTTCCATTACACTCAAGAACTTGACGAGCACTGATTGGTACAGTACATTAGCTTACACCTTTAAGAAATGTCAGTTGAATCATTGACTAACTTTAAAGAACTGTCAAGGCCAGGTCAATCCACAATGTCAGTTGAATCATTGTCTAACTTTAGAGAACTGTCAAGGCCAGGTCAATCCACAATGTCAGTTGAATCATTGTCTAACTTTAGAGAACTGTCAAGGCCAGGTCAGTTATGTCAGCTGAATTATTGTCTAACTTTAAAGAACTGTCAAGGCCAGGTCACTCCACAATGTCAGTTGAATTATTGTCTAACTTTAAAGAACTGTCAAGGCCAGGTCACTCCACAATGTCAGTTGAATCATTGTCTTACTTTAGAGAACTGTCATGGTCAGGTTTAATCCACATAATTGAAAAAAATCCTTGTATAAGAAACCAGGAGAAGCATTTCTTTAGATTAACAAATAATAATAGCGATCTACCACTGGTGGTGGTGCACAGTTTGTGATGAGGGTTGCACAATTGGTGGCAGTGGTGCATACTTGGTGGGGGTTAATGACTTATTTGATCTGTTCTGTTAATTGTTGTTATTACTCTTAACTTTCATAGAAAACTTCCCTTGTTGTGGGGGAAGCATCCAGATCTGTAATATGACCAGTTTAAAGGGGTAATCATGAATCTTATAAAATTATTTTTTTAAATAGATTAAATTAACCTTTACGTATTTAAAAGGAAGATCGTTACAATCATTTGAGAACCGCCGGTCCAGAATTTTAGCTCAACTTCCGTTTCCCCCCCAAATGAGACGTCCTTAACGGCAAGCAAAAACGTAGACAGTCATAAAGTGTAATGGGGCGAGTCTCCCACGGTCCTAAGTACACGCGGCGCCGCCGCCCCTGGACGTTTCCAGCCCATGTGCTGGCGTGCTGTGTGAGCAAGGGGTGACTACTCATTGTGACTCCTACCTTTTTGGATTATCTGCCTGCTTCTTGCACGGCGAATTCTATGTGTTGTGTGTCACGTCCGGAATCTCGGGATTTTCAGTAAGTCATCCCGATTCGGACACATGGAGTCATGGATATAGGACTGGAGTCATTGTGTGGTGTCAGTGTCTTATTGTGTCGGAGTTGTTTGGTCGGTGTGTCTGAATTTTCATTGATCGATTTCTCGGAATGAGGATATTCGATGGTCTCAACTGCGATCTTGAAAAACTTGATTTTTCCACGTTGTCTGTCTATACACGTAACTAATTAATAACTAGATCAAGGTAAGTGAAACGTTTAGTCGTTGTCTCCAGTCATTTGACTTAATCTCATGGTGGATTAAAGATGTGGGTTTGTTCCTGTTAGGATGCTTGTGAACCGTCTTGTAGTAGACGGGGCTAACGCCAGGAGGACCTAGGGAGGGTGCGTCATGGGGAGGAGGGAGGAGAGGAGGTGGGCGCTCCGTGTTTACAGGTGTTGGGGTGTGTTGTTGACTGTCTGGGGTGGGATGGGAAGTGGGAAAGTCAGGATACTACCTGTTTAACGGATGGTGTCGATGGGGAAAATTGTATGTTACATATTTCTCAACACAATACTCCACATTTCACAATAATCCACATTTCACAATAATCCACATTTCACGATAATTTACATTTCACGATAATCCACATTTCACAATAATCCACATCACAGTAATCCACATCACAGTAATCCACATCACAGTAATCCACATTTCACGATAATCCACATTTCACAATAATCCACATTTCACAATAATCCACATTTCGCAATAATCCACATTTCACATTACTCCACATTTCACAATGATCCACATTTCAAATTGCTCCACATTTCACAATAAACCACATTTCACATTACTCCACATTTCACAATACTCCACATTTCACAGTAATCCACATTTCACAATAATCCACATTTCACAGTAATCCACATTTCACAATAATCCACATAAAATAATCCACATTTCACAATAATCCACATTTCACAGTAATCCACATTTCACAATATCCCACATTTTACATTGATTTACATTTCACATTAATCCACATTTTACAATGCTCCACATTCCAATATAATCCACATTTTACATTGCTCCACATTTCACATTGCTCCACATTTCACATTAACCCTCATCACAATAATCCACATTTCACAACGCTCCACATTTAGCAAGTCTCCACATTTGCTCGTCCTTTACCTTTGTCTAATGTGACGCCCCATGAACTTTGATAATGTGCATCGCCTTAAGGCGCTCGGCCTTACCCATTGTTGTCTATCAGTGTCATGACATGCAGAGCGCACCGTTAGCCTATTGGCAGCTTAATGCATTATAAGCCGTGTTGTGACATGGAACGTATCGGACTACAATTTTCTGATAGAATGATTTATTATGCTTTGATCCCTTTTGTGAAGAAAGATTTCATTTGTGTGGTTCCCTTTCATAAAATGTATTTCGTAGAACTCTATTATATCTTAATAAATGATCCATACATCTCTAGTTTGTAAGCCCCTGAAACAGTTCCATCGGCAAACTAAACATAAAACAACCACAAAGTACAGAATATCAGTCACGTGACTCAGTGGAGGTGGGTTTCGCATCTGTTTCGGAAATAGAGAACAGTTTCAATGATTAAGATAAACATTAGACATTTAGAATTTACGAGAAATTTTGTCTCCTTGTTTCATCCATGTTTTTAGAAATCTGAAGGAAGGAAGCCAAAAGTTGTTTTTACGAGAACCTGAAATACATTAAGATAATTTATCATTACTGCTCAAACTTTCCATCCTTTCATTCCTTTCAAACTTCACAATTTTTCATTCCCTTCAAATTTCCCCCAATCTTTCATTCCTTTCAAACTTCCAAATCCTTAAATTTCATTCCTTTCAAACTTCCAAATCCTTAAATTTCATTTCTTTCAAACTTCGCAATCTTTCATTCCTTTCAAACTTCACAATCTTTCATTCCTTTCAAACTTCACAATCTTTCATTCCTTTCAAACTTCACAATCTTTCATTCCTTTCAAACTTCACAATCTTTCATTCCTTTCAAACTTCGCAATCTTTCATTCCTTTCAAACTTCACAATCTTTCATTCCTTTCAAACTTCACAATCTTTCATTCCTTTCAAACTTCGCAATCTTTCATTCCTTTCAAACTTCACAATCTTTCATTCCTTTCAAACTTCGCAATCTTTCATTCCTTTCAAACTTCACAATCTTTCATTCCTTTCAAACTTCACAATCTTTCATTCATTTCTTCCATGTACTTCTATATTTTTGTTTTTACTGCTAGTTTAATTTTCTCATCTTCTACCCCCCGCCCCCCCCCCATCATTTCAAATCCCTTATATTAAGTTCGCTTTTGTTTGTTTGTGGCTGACTGGCTCGGTGGCAAAATCTTCGGAGGGCTAATTGGCCCACTTCCCGTCAAGCTATCGAGCTGAAACTTGACACATATATTCGTTGCCGATTACAACACATTCTTTCAAATGTTCAGTCACAACTCCAACACCCAAAACCTAATTAAATTCCCATGAAGATGCCGGCTCACTCAGAAATACGTTTGAGTTTTTTAGTTGTAGATCATATCACTTTTTGGATTCAAACTGACTTTCCCAATGAGTCAGAACTGCTTGCAACTATCCAGTTATCAAACGGATGACAGTTGAAAATTGGGATGTAACCCACATATTTATCTTCTCTGGCTTGGGGGTGGTGTGGTTCTGGTGATGGCAGTTTTGAGGGGAAAGATTAATATTCTAATCAAATTCAAATGACGTTTATTGATTGATTACATCAAAATCACTGCATTACCAAAATAGCTTTTGAATTTTCTGATTGTATATCATATGAAAGATTTCTCTCCATCATCCGTGCTATCCTAATCTCTCTTCTCTCTGAACCACACACACTCTCTCTCTCTCTCTCTCTCTCTCTCTCTCTCTCTCTATTAACATCTTTTTCTTTCTTCTAATTAAAAAAAAACCTACCTCCCTAACTCTAATACTTCGCATACTAACTCCCCCATCCCGGTTTCCCACACTTGAGCTCCCTCCCTAACCTGAGTTGACTCCGGTGGAGGAGCCCATCCTTTCCCATCCCTCCCCACAACACACCTGTCTACCCTACTCACTGAAGCTGCTCACCTTTAGACCGGCTTTACTCCCGGTGCTGGCTTGGAAATTCAGGACTGGGTGGGGTCAACGGGGAAGGGAAAGGCCATCAGCCCGCCCCCACCACCTATCCCCCACCACTCAGCCCCCACCACCTAGCCCCCACCACTCGGCTTCTTTCAATTACACCTTCATTATAACTAAGTACCGCGAACTCTTCCCTCTTTGCATCGGAATATAGCGGACGCCAGCGACTACAAACAATATAGTACAGCCTTGGCCTGGGAAGGGGGGGGGGTGTTCCTCTCCTCATAACATACGACATCATGCAATATCATACAGCATATACTATATTATACAACATCGTAAAATATCATACAGCATATACTATATTATACAACATCGTAAAATATCATACAGCATATACTATAATATACAACATCGTAAAATATCATACAGCATATACTATATTATACAACATCGTAAAATATCATACAGCATATACTATATTATACAACATCGTAAAATATCATACAGCATATACTATATTATACAACATCGTAAAATATCATACAGCATATACTATATTATACAACATCGTAAAATATCATACAGCATATACTATATTATACAACATCGTAAAATATCATACAGCATATACTATATTATACAACATCGTAGAATATCATACAGCATATACTATATTATACAACATCGTAAAATATCATACAGCATATACTATATTATACAACATCGTAAAATATCATACAGCATATACTATATTATACAACATCGTAAAATATCATACAGCATATACTATATTATACAACATCGTAAAATATCATACAGCATATACTATATTATACAACATCGTAAAATATCATACAGCATATACTATATCATACAACATCGTAAAATATCATACAGCATATACTATATTATACAACATCGTAAAATATCATACAGCATATACTATATTATACAACATCGTAAAATATCATACAGCATATACTATATTATACAACATCGTAAAATATCATACAGCATATACTATATTATACAACATCGTAAAATATCATACAGCATATACTATATTATGCAACATCGTAAAATATCATACAGCATATACTATATTATACAACATCGTAAAATATCATACAGCATATACTATATTATACAACATCGTAAAATATCATACAGCATATACTATATTATACAACATCGTAAAATATCATACAGCATATACTATATTATACAACATCGTAAAATATCATACAGCATATACTATATTATACAACATCGTAAAATATCATACAGCATATACTATATTATACAACATCGTAAAATATCATACAGCATATACTATATTATACAACATCGTAGAATATCATACAGCATATACTATATTATACAACATCGTAAAATATCATACAGCATATACTATATTATACAACATCGTAAAATATCATACAGCATATACTATATTATACAACATCGTAAAATATCATACAGCATATACTATATTATACAACATCGTAAAATATCATACAGCATATACTATATTATACAACATCGTAAAATATCATACAGCATATACTATATCATACAACATCGTAAAATATCATACAGCATATACTATATTATACAACATCGTAAAATATCATACAGCATATACTATATTATACAACATCGTAAAATATCATACAGCATATACTATATTATACAACATCGTAAAATATCATACAGCATATACTATATTATACAACATCGTAAAATATCATACAGCATATACTATATTATGCAACATCGTAAAATATCATACAGCATATACTATATTATACAACATCGTAAAATATCATACAGCATATACTATATTATACAACATCGTAAAATATCATACAGCATATACTATATTATACAACATCGTAAAATATCATACAACAGTTTACAACATCATGCAATAGCTTAAAACTCTACCGTTACTTCTCTTGATTACAAATAAGTTAGTATGACGTTTGAGTGGAAATGCCAAAAAAAAACAAACCAAAAAAAAACTATTGATTTAAAATCATAGATATATATTTATATACATTTTTATATTAATGTTGGTCATTAATGTAAACGCGTGTTGTGTGTAATAAACGTTAATTGTTGTTTATTTGATCTGCGTGTTATGCAAGTCAACATCGCAGTACATTACCCTTGCTGGTCCATCAAGTATAAATAAACCTATGTCTCAATGGGTCCACAGTCGGTAAATGTCTAGTTCACATCTTCCATAACAGAGAGGCTACTAGTGATGTTTACAGAAGGTAATGTCAGAGATTTAGGGACGGCGTGCCCCGTGAGCAAGAAATAGATTGATCTTAATGGAGGCGGCCTTGTTAGAATAGGAGATTTGATGCGTTTTGTGCTCTGGAGGCAGGTTAAAGCATATGGGTAGCGGGGAGATGAGGTTTTGTTATCGTATTTATAAACAACTAATGGGATGATGTTCTGGGGGGTACCCCAGTCTGTTGCCATGGGAAGGTACCCCAGTCTGTTGCCATGGGAGGGTACCTTAGTCTGTTGCTATGGGAGGGTACCCTAGTCTGTTGCTATGGGAGGGTACAATAGTCTGTTGCCATGATTTGCATGTTTTGGTTTGGATCCCAGATCTTGGCGCACTGAGCCAGCCCGTGATAATCTAGAGTCAACTACACCACTCTCCTCTATAATGAGTCAACTACACCACCCTCCTCTACACTGAGTCAACTACACCACTCTCCTCTACACTGAGTCAACTACACCACTCTCCTCTACACTGAGTCAACTACACCACTCTCCTCTATAATGAGTCAACTACACCACTCTCCTCTACACTGAGTCAACTACACCACTCTCCTCTATAATGAGTCAACTACACCACTCTCCTCTACACTGAGTCAACTACACCACTCTCCTCTATAATGAGTCAACTACACCACTCTCCTCTACACTGAGTCAACTACACCACTCTCCTCTACACTGAGTCAACTACACCACTCTCCTCTATAATGAGTCAACTACACCACTCTCCTCTACACTGAGTCAACTACACCACTCTCCTCTATAATGAGTCAACTACACCACTCTCCTCTACACTGAGTCAACTACACCACTCTCCTCTATAATGAGTCAACTACACCACTCTCCTCTACACTGAGTCAACTACACCACTCTCCTCTACATAGAGTCAACTACACCACCCTCCTCTACACTGAGTCAACTACACCACTCTCCTCTACACTGAGTCAACTACACCACTCTCCTCTACACTGAGTCAACTACACCACTCTCCTCTATAATGAGTCAACTACACCACTCTCCTCTACACTGAGTCAACTACACCACTCTCCTCTACACTGAGTCAACTACACCACTCTCCTCTATAATGAGTCAACTACACCACTCTCCTCTACACTGAGTCAACTACACCACTCTCCTCTATAATGAGTCAACTACACCACTCTCCTCTACACTGAGTCAACTACACCACTCTCCTCTATAATGAGTCAACTACACCACTCTCCTCTACACTGAGTCAACTACACCACTCTCCTCTACATAGAGTCAACTACACCACCCTCCTCTACACTGAGTCAACTACACCACTCTCCTCTACACTGAGTCAACTACACCACTCTCCTCTACATAGAGTCAACTACACCACTCTCCTCTACACTGAGAGGTCGATTTTTTAAAATATTATTTTATTTTTTAATTTTAAAAACTTTGCTCACTCAACACCCCCCCCCCCCCAACCACCATAAGCAACCCTATGATAAGCTTTAGAGCTAACTAAATAGCTTTACTTTACAACGCTAAATATTTTTTTAAAATAAAGATTTCCCCCCCCCCCCAACCATAGAGTCAACTACACCACTCTCCTCTACTTAAAGTCAACTACACCACTCTCCTCTACATAGAGTCAACTACACCACCCTCCTCTACACTGAGAGGTCGATTTTTTAAAATATTATTTTATTTTTTAATTTTAAAAACTTTGCTCACTCAACACCCCCCCCCCCACCACCACCACCATAAGCAACCCTATGATAAGCTTTAGAGCTAACTAAATAGTTTTACTTTACAACGCTAAATATTTTTTTTAAATAAAGATTTGCCCCCCCCCCCTTTTTTTTTTCCTTGTCTGCCATCAAAAGTCGTGATAAAGTTCAGAGCCATGTCCACATTTACACAAATGGTTAGCGAATTCACCCCCACCCCCTTTCCATTCACACCCCGATACTACCCACTCATGAATCTTTGCGGATCTCGAGTCCAGAAGTATTGCCGTTACCAGAACGCCCTAGAGTCCGAGGGTATTGCCGTTACCAGAAATAGAGTCCGGGGGTATTGACGTTACCAGAACGCCCTAGAGTCCGAGGGTATTGCCGACTCGTGGTTCGGTGACCTAAGGGATGACGTCATACAAGTATGAGACCATTTCTTGGATCAGTGTCATGCTACATACTTACCACCAGGTTGGCAAGGGATCTCACGTTGTGGTTGCTACATACTTACCACCAGGTTGGCAAGGGATCTCACGTTGTGGTTGCTACATACTTACCACCAGGTTGGCAAGGGATCTCACGTTGTGGTTGCTACATACTTACCACCAGGTTGGCTAGGGATCTCACGTTGTGGTTGCTACATAATTGCCACCAGGCGGCAAGAAATCTCACATTGTGGTTGGTACATTCTTACCATCAGGTTGCCAAGGGATCTCATGTTGTGGTTTAATAGGAGCCTGTTTCTGAGACGAACCTGGTGCCAACTGACATCTAACTTGGATGTTTGTTTACCTGAGACGAGTTTGTCACTGGCAGTGTTGAAAGTATATGTTGTCACTGACAGCGTCGTAACTATCCTTTGTCACTGGTAGCGTTGAAATCATCGGTTGTCACTGGCAGTGTTAACACTGTATGTCGTCACTGACGGTGTTGGTGCTATGAAATTGACATATGGAGCTACTAATATTTTCACCACATCTTTTAAAAGTTTTCAGCTAATAAGTTAAGTTTCATAACATCAAAACAAAACATCTCCTCGTGATTCAGCATTTTGTATTAATTGCCACGTTTTAATCCATGAATCACCTTATTTTATGTTAATCCAATTATCACCTTATTTTATGTTAATCCAAGTATCACCTTATTTTATGTTAATCCAAGTATCACCTTATTATAAGTTAATCCTAGTATCACCTTATTTTATGTTAATCCTAGTATCACCTTATTTTATGTTAATCCTAGTATCACCTTATTTTATGTTAATCCAAATTTCACCTTATTTTATGTTAATCAAGTATCACCTTATTTTGTTAATCCAAGTATCACCTTATTTTATGGCATTTGGTCATTGAGAGTACTTTTTTTTTACCCGTACCAAAACATCAACTGAATAAACCTTGCTACAGGGTCATAGAAGTTTTTTTGTTTTAAAACTCCATTGGTCCTCTGCCCTGCACGTAGACACCTTGAAGATAACAAGGAGAGCTCTTCTTTCTTTGAGGCGACCGCCAGAAAATGTCGAATTAGAAAGCAATCAATATGTAATTATTATTTTTTCCCCGAATATTTTCTTAAAATTACATTTTTTTAAAAAAATATAAAACCCCCATCAAAATAAGAATTGCACAATAATTATCGGCCGATGCTGTCATTGTGTGCACGCTGCAGACAACGTGAATCAATCGTGAGTCTCCCAGTGGAAGACCTAACTGGCACATAACGACTCGTGAAAAGCCTTAGATTGACCAGATGAAATTTGAGATCATCGTTTTGAGGACGTCGTTGTAACGCTGGTGTTATTGTCGTTATAACAATCGGCTGCAATTTTCAGTCATAAGCTGTTTTTTGGTGTAAATTAAATACATGACCATTTGATATAATCACGACACATGTTTGTGTACATCACGTACATGACCACAAGAAATGTATGAGTTCATCAAATACGCGAAGAGGACTTGGATGGTTGACAACACCAATGAAAACATCCTGATGTACCCATGCTCTAAACGTCAGATGTTGATCAATGAAAACATCCTGATGTACCCCTGCTCTAAAGAGTCAGATGTTGATCAATGAAAACATCCTGATGTACCCCTGCTCTAAAGAGTCAGATGTTGATCAATGAAAACATTCTGATGTAGCCATGCTCTAAAGAGTCAGATGTTGATCAATGAAAACATCCTGATGTACCCATGCTCTAAACGTCCGATGTTGATCAATGAAAACATCCTGATGTACCCCTGCTCTAAACGTCCGAGGTTGATCAATGAAAACATCCTGATGTACCCCTGCTCTAAACGTCCGATGTTGATCAATGAAAACATCCTGATGTACCCATGCTCTAAACGTCAGATGTTGATCAATGAAAACATCCTTATGTACCCCTGCTCTAAACGTCAGATGTTGATCAATGAAAACATCCTGATGTACCCATGCTCTAAACGTCAGATGTGGATCAATGAAAACATCCTGATGTACCCCTGCTCTAAACGTCAGATGTTGATCAATGAAAACATCCTGATGTACCCCTGCTCTAAACGTCAGATGTTGATCAATGAAAACATCCTGATGTACCCCTGCTCTAAACGTCAGATGTTGATCAATGAAAACATCCTGATGTACCCATGCTCTAAACGTCAGATGTTGATCAATGAAAACATCCTGATGTACCCCTGCTCTAAACGTCAGATGTTGATCAATGAAAACATCCTGATGTACCCCTGCTCTAAACGTCAGATGTTGATCAATGAAAACATCCTGATGTACCCATGCTCTAAACGTCAGATGTTGATACGACTTCGGTGATGTCACCACGCCGGACATCAGGCGGCTTGTCATGTAGTATTCGTCTTATTTTTTTAAAAAGGCGCTACCGAATACGAATATCTCAGGACAGCTATTACTTGGCACCAAGTCTAAAAGTCGTATCGAGTATTTGATGCCACCCTCCGTGGATCAAGCATACAACTTTTAAATGTTTCTACCCAGGACCCTGCTCTTTTCTGACGCCAGATTGAGAACCACTGCCGATCTGTATGGGATGGATCTCTATAAAATGAATGCTAGCCTATCCTCACCTGTCTGACATCCATTTCTCAGTGCTGTATGAACTTTATCCTACATTTAACACTTACCTGCGTGCAGTGAGGAAGTTTGGGGGAGGGGGGTGGAGTGCCGGGTGAGATTAACGAGAAACTGTTAAGTCACATTCATATCGCTACAATATCTTGATATTAGGGGAAAGTGGGGGGGGGCATGTGTTCCATAACCCTCCACTATCCGTGGGAAGTTCAGCAATCCATCCCCTACGTCATGATCTGAAGAGGGGAATCAGCCTTGATCTGAGTAAGGGGGAATAAGTCCTGATATTAAGAAAGGAATAAGTCCTGATCTAAGTAAGGGGGAATAAGTCCTGATCTGGGTAAGAGGTGCATAAGTCCTGATCTGAGTAAAATGACATAAGTCCTGATTTGAGTAATGGGGAACCAGTCGGTATCTGAAGAGAGTCATAAGTCCTGCTCCATTCCTATATAGACTGTTACAACTGCCGGGCACACCTACAGTGATGTCAGTTAGGATTAAAGGCTCGCGACCACGTGGTTAAATAACGTTTGTTGTCTAAGAACACATGTACATGCAGAGTCCGTGTGCTGGAGTGAAATCACACACCCTTAAACTGGCAGTTAGCAGGGATAAAACATTGACGGAACGCTACATCACCGTTTTAGAAGAACACAGATCTATTACAAAATCAACGTGTCATGTCTGTCTGTGAGAATGTATAAGGCTGTTATATGATACTGCTGTGGAATATGGGAGTCACGTCGACCTCGTAGCAGTTATGAAGTATAAGGACAGTTGTTTGGTTGACTCACTCTTTGTCATTGTTTAGACCACTTGCTGTTCTCTGTTCAGACCACTCTCTTCCCTCGGTTTATATATATATATATATATATTATGAAAGATTAATATGTAGTAACAACATAAACTAGTATTTTTTTTATAAACGCAACCAGGTCAAGAGTCACCTAAGTTATGGTTTAAATGCATTTTAAATTTACCCAAAAAAGAGGGTGCGAAACTAAGCTGGGGCAAAAAGAATACGATTTCTGCCCGCCTTCCCTAATCAAAATTACAGTGTCGACTCCTAAAATAGCGCTTGATTGTAGTAACTGAGATGATCTTCTTGATATCAAAATATATATATATTGCTTTAATCTATATATATATATAGTTAGCTAAGGGAAAATGATCTCAAGGGGGTCCCATCTAGAATGAATATAGTTTTAAACAGTACCCTTGGGGCACTTCCCGAAAATCTAAAATCCCCCCTCCCCCGAAGCCATATTGTCTGAAAGAAACACTGGACATGATGCAATAACTCTGAGGCAATGCTTCTTTGACGTGGTCGGCAAAATACTCACGTTAATAACATGCTTACAGGGAAATAAATTATTACGTGGTCGGTGAAAAAAGATGTTGTTAGCATGCTTTGACTTAGAAGGAAATAATTGGATCATATCTCTTTCATCTACCCCGACATTCTATAATACTCACACGTAAAGCGTGATCAGCTCATGTTTTTTTTTAAAAAAATATTCTTACATCACATTTACTGATCTTTGAGAACAAACCCTGTGTTCACATAAATAATTAATTATTGTTACTTTTTTTTTTTTTTTTTTTTTTTTTTTTTGAAGTCTTTAATTGCCGTAAAAAATTGACGCAATTCAATTAGCCCACAGCCTCCCTCTCCTCCCCTCCCCCTTTTGCCCTCACGTTATTTTCTCGTTTCCGTCTTTCACGAGACATGTCTTCATTTTCTCCCGAGCGCTCTTGGCTGCCACGTCTCCTTTTGGTAAAAATAAATTTCTCTTCAAAAAGAATTTGGCTTTTTAAATAATTAAAAAAAAATTGTTCCAATCCAGCCATCCAGGCGTTTGTTTAAAATTTTGTTGCCTAGCAACATGCCGAGGTTCACACGAAGTGCGGCCATGTGTAATTTCCCCGCACGCACAAGCCACCCCCTTTTTTTTTTTGTTCCCCTCCTTGAATGCTCGTTTGAATATACAAGCAGTTGGCCTTTTAGAACTACATGTATTGTGTAAGGTCTCGGTAATTAGACGATATTTTAATAATCTCGAGAAAGACGCGTTTTGAGACGTGATTATTAAAATATCGTCTAATTACCGAGACGTTACATATTGCATTCAGTGCCCCTTGCTGGTATCCATTATAAGCTAACATCTCTGGCATTAGGTTATGTCTGAACTGTCATTATATTGACACTTAACTGTCATGAGATTGTCACTAAACTGTGATTTGATTATCACTTACTTGTCATTAGTTTGTCACTAAACTTTCATTAGATTATCACTTTACTAAAAAAAAAATTATATTCAAATTTTAATCCTAATTACATTTCTCCACTGTAAGTTAGCCGACATGACCCAAGCATTAAGTGTGTGAATGAGCACGGCATCCATTGAATCCCACTGATTACACATTGATTATAACGGCATTTTTGATGACATCAACTGTGGAAATTAACCAGTTCTATCGAGACCTATCCCAATATAGAGTTAAGTTGTTTTTTTTACTCAGTGATACGAAACCACGTTTCCAAATGTTGGCGCACAGCGTGCCATCAATCATTACAAACAGTTTAAATATTATGTATGTTAAATTTCACAGTGTGTATTCCAGGCATTCTACAGAATGCCCAACGATTCTAGTCAAAGTGTGAAATACATAAGATATTCAACACACTGACTTGGCATTCTATAGAATGTCTGACGATTCTAGTCAAAGTGTGAAATACATAAGATATTCAACACACTGACTAGCCATTCTATAGAATGTCTGACGATTCTAGTCAAAGTGTGAAATACATAAGATATTCAACACACTGACTAGCCATTCTATGGAATGCATGACTGACAAAGTAATATAATAACATAGAAGGGGTTTTTACTGTTTGTCAACACAAAATAAACGGCAGTTTCAAAACCATTTAAAGATCAAAATGTCCACCAGAAGTCCCTGGTCTTTTATTGGATTTAGTGCAGCAGCTGTTTTGTACTTTACATTATTTATGCTGTTTATAAGTCTAATCCCTTTGTGTGCCTAGCCATTCTATAGAATGTGCGACGATTCTAGTCAAACTTTGGAATACATAAGCCTGTATAGACTTTGCCTAGTCATTCTATAGAATGTCTGACGATTCTAGTCAAAGTGTGAAATACATAAGCCATTCTACACTTTGCCTGGCCATTCTATAGAGCTCTAAAAAAGACATTCTCATTGTTCTCATTTTTATCTGGCATGCGATACGTGCAGACGTTGTGTTTTATCATGGGAGTGTGTTTCATCGTAATATACGCTGTCATCACTATGGCTTCCTCTCTTTGAAAGGCCAATATACGCAATGGCTACTGCCATCAGTAGGGATGCCTCTGATTTTCAAACTAGCTTGTCCAACTATCGTCCACACTGCGTAGCTGGGGTAAGTTCACCCTTCCTTTGCTACTGCGAGTACACCATTACAGTCACACTGTCACTGAAGTAGACCATTACAGTCAAACTGTCACTGAAGTAGACCATTACAGTCACACTGTCACTGAAGTAGACCATTACAGTCACACTGTCACTGAAGTAGACCATTACAGTCACACTGTCACTGAAGTAGACGGTTGTTGACTTCGAAGATGTTTTTTGAGAAGTCCAAATCAAATCAAATAATAAACCGTGAAGGTATCGTTGACGTCATGTTGTGTCAGTCTGTTTTTACCGGACTCACCCCCCCCCCCCCATCCCATGGAACTATCGGGATCGTATTATCTGAGTGGCTAATTATTTTGTCCACGACGCCGTTTCATCACGTGACAACAATCACAACCCCGCAGTGATCTAACGACTACCTCGCCAGCTGCGTGCCAGGACACCTGCCGCGCTCGTCCCAGACAATGTAGGGGAGCACAAGACTCCACCGTTTGATCGCCCGTGGGCCATTTGATGCTGTGGCCTTGAAATGTTGTTTATGTTGGCGTCGGAGGGACTAGGAATGATCTGGGATGGAAGGGAGAAATGGCGGGCCCAGGATTCAGGGGGGACTTCGATATCAAGATGCAATGGGAATATTCTGGGTATGGAAGGGAGAAATTGCGGGCCCTGGATTCAAAGGGGGGGGGGGGGGGGCTTCGATATCAAGATCCAATGGTAGTTGTCTGGGGATGGAAGGGAGAAATGGTGGGCCCTGGATTCAAGGGGGGGGGGGACTTCGAGATCAAGATCCAATGGTAGTTGTAAACTTTCATTTTAAAACAAATTCAACGACTTTTTAGAACTTTAGCTACTCTGTAGAACTTTAGCTACTCTGTAGAGCTTTAGCCACTCTGTAGACTTTTAGCTTCTCAGTGGAACTCTTCTTTGAACAATTTACTTTGATACCTTTTACTGGTGATTTTTTTCCGTGGTCACAGTCGATGAGTTTAGTTGTGTTCAGTTACGTTCAATGTCACATGGCACTGCCCAACAGATGGAGCAGGTTGTCACAGTCGATAAGTTTAGTTGTGTTCAGTTACGTTCAATGTGACATGGTACTGCCCAACAGATGGAGCAGGTTGTCACATGGCACTGCCCAACAGATGGAGCAGGTTGTCACATGGCACTGCCCAACAGATGGAGCAGGTTGTCACATGGCACTGCCCAACAGATGGAGCAGGTTGTCACATGGCACTGCCCAACAGATGGAGCAGGTTGTCACAGTCGATGAGTTTAGTTGTGTTCAGTTACGTTCAATGTCACATGGCACTGCCCAACAGATGGAGCAGGTTGTCACATGGCACTGCCCAACAGATGGAGCGGGTTGTCACATGGCACTGCCCAACAGATGGAGCATGTTGTCACATGGCACTGCCCAACAGATGGAGCAGGTTGTCACATGGCACTGCCCAACAGATGGAGCAGGTTGTCACTGTACTAGTCTTTATAGCTCAAGCCCCGATCAGAACATGTGTGTTGGTCGAGTTTAATCATAGGCTGTGTGCTTAATCATTTATAAGTTGAGTTTAATCATATGCTGTGTGCTTAATCATTTATAAGTTGAGTTTAATCATAGGCTGTGTGCTTAATCATTTATAAGTTGAGTTTAATCATAGGCTGTGTGCTTACTGATTTATTAGTTGAGTTTAATCATATGCTGTGTGCTTAATCATTTATAAGTTGAGTTTAATCATAGGCTGTGTGCTTACTGATTTATTAGTTGAGTTTAATCATGGGATGTGTACTCTTTGATTACTATTCAAGTGTGTGACCTCATATTCCATTGTCAACCGACCTGGCTCTCGATGTATTCATTTATTGAATCATTCGACTACAGCCGAGAGTGTAATTCTTTTTTTTTTTTTTTTTTTTCTTTACAGTTATTTTCTTCTTGTCAATGACACCCTCTCCATCTGATGCTTTAGTTATTTTCTTCTTGTCAATGACACCCTCTCCATCTGATGCTTCAGTTATTTTCTTCCTGTCAATGACACCCTCTCCATCTGATGCTTCAGTTATTTTCTTCCTGTCAATGACACCCTCTCCATCTGATGCTTCAGTTATTTTCTTCCTGTCAATGACACCCTCTCCATCTGATGCTTCAGTTATTTTCTTCCTGTCAATGACACGCTCTCCATCTGATGCTTCAGTTATTTTCTTCCTGTCATTGACACCCTCCATCTGATGCTTCAGTTATTTTCTTCCTGTCAATGGCACCCTCCATCTAATGCTTAAGTTATTTTCTTCCTGTCAATGACATCCTCCATCTGATGCTTCAGTTATTTTCTTCCTGTCAATGGCACCCTCCATCTGATGCTTTAGTTATTTTCTTCCTGTCAATGGCACCCTCCATCTAATGCTTAAGTTATTTTCTTCCTGTCAATGGCACCCTCCATCTAATGCTTCAGTTATTTTCTTCCTGTCATTGACACCCTCCATCTGATGCTTTAGTTATTTCTTCCTGTCAATGACACCCTCCATCTGATGCTTTAGTTATTTTCTTCCTGTCAATGACACCGTCCATCTGATGCGTCAGTTATTTTCTTCCTGTCAATGACACCCTCCATCTGATGCTTCAGTTATTTTCTTCCTGTCAATGACACCCTCCATCTGATGCTTTAGTTATTTTCTTCCTGTCAATGACACCGTCCATCTGATGCTTCAGTTATTTTCTTCCTGTCAATGACACCCTCTCCATCTGATGCTTTAGTTATTTTCTTCCTGTCAATGACACCTCTATCCACCCAATGCTTTACAGTTTCTTTCCGTGACAAGGACAAACCTTCTTGTTTAAACCACCATTAGTACGAGTTTGGCTTTCATTTAACAAGGATTTAGTGATCAATAAAAGCACTTTGCCGTGGGTATTTTTCAGATCAATCTTTTTTGTTTTGTTTTTTGTTTGGATTACTTTTTAGCTAAGATTAAGTTTGCATTATCGTCTTCATCGCTCACTTTAAACCCTCACGGCAGACAGGCCTTTCTGGTTCCTTTAGTAAACACGAGCAGTGGTAGAGCAAGAACAGATTGGCCGCTAAGCCAGGGAACAAGACGGGGATGTCAGTGAGGAAATGCTTCAATGCGTGTTCGTACGTAAAGAGTACAAACTTTGTTCTCGATTCATGCAATGCTTTTTAACATACGCTTTTGGAGTGTTCCACCCATGCTGTCCAGGCCACGCTTAGTTCACGCCTCTTTTACCTGGTACCAGGGGTGGATAAAGCGGGGCTGGGGGTGTCCTATCACAATCACCCGTTGTCAACTGGGCGTGGGGTGTCCTATCACCATCATCCTTTGTCAACGGGACTTGTGGTGTCCTATCACCATCATTCGTTGTCAACGGGGCTTGTGGTGTCCTATCACCATCATCCGTTGTCAACGGGGTTGGGGTGTCCTATCACCATCATCCGTTGTCAACGGGGTTGGGGTGTCCTATCACCATCATCCGTTGTCAAATTTATGGGGAAAAAATGTAAAGATAAAGTAGGTTTAACTTGGGGTGATAAAACAACTTAAATGTTTCAATATACTCTTGACCACGCCACAATGCCCCTGTCATGGCGCCCCATATTATATTACCACTGTCATGATGTGTCCTGTCTCTATTTAAACCCATCACTGACTGGTCCAAAATGAGAACCGTCAAATCATTGGAACTGTTGATGTTGAACGTGGAGAAGATAGAGACTCACAGTTAAGCGTGGTGTTGGAAGAGATAGAAGAGGAAGAACTTCACCCAATTTCCTCGTGTAAATACGAACAGGTAAAAGCACGCGCCGAGCGCGTTACGGGCTAAAATTAGAATTTTAAAAAATGGCGTGAAGAGTTACAGTGAGTTATTAGTTCTCATAAACTGGGAGCAGTTGCATCACTTGGGAGTGCTTGTTAGAATGTCGACCTGACAACCAAAAATAAGGTGCAACCCCCCCCCCCCCACCTCCCTTCTTCACAACTGCAATGGTGGTGCACGTAGTAATTTCGAAGATGTGATGGATGAGGTGGGACTGTGTACAGGGGCGTAGCTAGGGTAAGGGCCACCCCCTTCCACGAAAGGAAAAGCAACCTCTGCAGATGTCCAAAAATGCTTCTATATAAAGTAAAAAGGTGTCACCCTCTTGCCCCCTCCTACGCCACTGATGTGACACACTAATGAGATTGATGCATGGATTGTAAAGACTGTTGGAAATTTTTTTACAATCTCCCTACGAGTTTCTTTTCAAATATTTAAATTTCACTGAAAATTATGTTTTAAAAATTCAAATTTGTGTTGTTTTAAATGGCTTCAAACATATATACAAAAAGAGATGATCAAAGCTAGAGATGTTTGGTCGCCATGAAAGTCATCAAAGAGAGGGATGTTTGGTCGCCACAAATGTCATCAAAGAGAGGGATGTTTGGTCGCCACAAATGTCATCAAAGAGAGGGATGTTTGGTCGCCACAAATGTCATCAAAGAGAGGGATGTTTGGTCGCCACAAATGTCATCAAAGAGAGAGATGTTTGGTCACCACAAATGTCATCAAAGAGAGGGATGTTAGGTCGCCACGAATGTCAGTCGTGGCCCTGAATGTCACTCTTGGCCCTCTGTGCACCATGGTTCTTGTGCTGACTATCTTCTTAGTGGTGATGGAATGTCCATGTCAGTGGACTCAGGCTCAAGGAAGTGTTTAGGGTCGCTGATGATAAGTCCCACTAGAGTGTGGGTAATTCCTTCTAGATTTTGGGGTCAGATAGTAAGTCAGGGTAGATTGTGTGATGAAATACTACGTCCTGCTAGAGTGTGGGATCAGGTGTTTAGTCCTGCTAGAGTATGGGATCAGTTGGTAAGTTCAGCTAGATAGTGGGATCATATGTAAGTCCCACTAGAGTGTGGGTAATTCCTTCTAGATTTTGAGGTCAGATAGTAAGTCCTGGTAGATTGTGTGATCAGATTTTAGTCCTACTAGAGTGTGGGATCAGATGTAAGTCCTACTAGCGAGTGGGATCAGATGTAAGTCCTACTAGAGTGTGGGATCATATCAGACCTAGGCGAGTTGTTCAGTCAGTATTGATGAAGGAACCCGCTTAATAGTGTTACAGGAATATTATTGTTATTTGGGTGAAAGTCTTAAGATGTACAACAGAGTGTGGCTCAGTAGCTAGCAGTCTCAAGATGTACAACAGAGTGTGGCTCGGTGGCTAGCAGTCTTAAGATGTACAACAGAGTGTGGCTCTGTGGCTAGCAGTCTTAAGATGTACAACAGAGTGTGGCTCAGTGTTGTGAAAGTGCATAGATGTCGAATGGTGTCGGAGATTTCAGTAGCTCATAAAATCATTGCTGTACACCCACCATTAACACGCCGTGACAAACATACGAACGAAATTTCATATTAGCATAAAACTGAGTTTGTCAGCAGGGAACAATTTCTTTAGTCCTGAGAACACAAAGATTCCATCCACCAGCAGAAAAGCCTTTCAGCCCAGTGTAATGTAAAACCCGGCAGTTGCCGACATGCGTCTAGCCACAGTTGCCGGCTGTATCGGGCCCGAATGGCCTCCGGCGTACGACAAGATGTAACCGAAGCGTGGGCGTCCGACTCGTATTCCAGCAGTTGTACCATTGTCAGGGATCCTCAAACATTTGACTTAGTTGAGGATCCGAGGACCAATCACTTTTCATGAGACCGTCACTGTTTTCAATTTGGAAAAAAAAAATAATGAAAAAAGTAGCATATGCCTACGTGTTTCTATTATCATTGCAACCGGGGCCATCTTTGTTTGTTGATACAGCATAAGAAGAAGGAAAACATCTGCAGATGATGCCGTTTATTTATATCTTGTGATATGATGATTATTCAAATATCTGCCCAAGTGTTCAAATATCTGGCCATAACGTCTCATTATGTTCTAGTATTAACTTTGTTTGGTTGGTTTTGTTCCCCTCACTGACCTAATGTCTTACCAGCCCTGTATTTGTCATATGAGATTTTTGGCCATATGTTACAATGTGATGGCTCACGTTTGTATCAGAAACGGTCCCAAGTTCTTCTTATTTCACGATGCCCTGGCTTAATGACACATCAATTGCTTCCATAAAATAGATTTTCTTCATGTCCAGCAGTAGTCATGTTCACACCCCCACGGCCCACTTTGTCCACATATGGTTATCTTTGAGCTTCCACGTGTGGTCAACTCTTGACCTTAGCCTCATCGTCCGAGTCGATCAGCGTGCGAGGGCGTCTATCTCTTTCTCTCTTTCTCCATCCATAGTTAATTTGATTGTAGTCCTCTTGACTACAGTGAGTGCTGACGTTTAGAGTAAAGGGTTGCTTGTTGTGACAGAATGGTGTTGAGTGGTGACTCAAGTCAGAGTAAAAGGTTTCTTGTTGTGTGACAGAATGGTGTTGAGTGGTGACTCAAGTCTGAGTAAAAGGTTTCTGGTTGTGTGACAGAATGGTGATGAGTGGTGACTAAAGTCAGAGTAAAAGGTTTCTTGTTGTGTGACAGAATGGTGATGAGTGGTGACTAAAGTCAGAATATCAGGTGGCTTGCTGTGTGTCTGAGATTAAATTTGAACACATATTAGTCTGGTGTTGACTAATATATATGAGAATTATCGAGTTTAACACGTATGTGTACATAACGTATGACCATCTTAACATATTGACCACACATCGAGTATAGAATTGACGTATGACCATCTTAACAGATTGACCACACATCGAGTACAGAAGTAACGTATGACCAACTTAACAGATTGACCACACATCGAATATAGAAGTGACATATGACCAACTTAACAGATTGATCACACATCGAGTACAGAAGTGACGTATGACTTAACAGATTGACCACACATCGAGTACAGAAGTAAAACCTTTCACAGTTTAGTCAGTGTGTCGTTCATCCCCGTCCACATAAATCCTTATTTGAAGTGCGCCGAGTATTATTATAGATATGGCAATTGGCGGCGTGCGGTTACATGTTGTGTCTTCCAGGTGGGCATAGGGGAGGAATCTAAGGTTACTAACTGCAATCAAAGGTGAGCTACTCCTATCGCAATAAAAGGCCGACAAACTCGGTGCCGGGGCGTGATATTTGTTTGGGTTACCTAAACTGTATTGGATTGTGCTTACACATTGACTGTTAACAAACTTAGGCTCTTGGTGTTACGATGTAATTGGCTCATGGTTGGTATTAAGGTTCATGATTGGTAGGGCTCGTGATTGGTAGGGCTTATGATTGGTAGGGCTAGTGATTGGTATTACGGCTCATGGTTGGTAGGGCTGGTGATTGGTAGGGCTCGTGATTGGTATTAAGGCTCATGGTTGGTAGGGCTCGTGATTGGTAGGGCTCGTGGTTGGTAGGGCTCGTGGTTGGTATTAAGGCTCATGGTTGGTAGGGCTCGTGGTTGGTAGGGCTCGTGATTGGTAGGGCTCTTTGTTGGTAGGGCTCGTGATTGGTAGGGCTCGTGATTGGTATTAAGGCTCATGATTGGTAGGGCTCGTGGTTGTTAGGGCTCGTGATTGGTAGGGCTCGTGATTGGTAGGGCTCGTGATTGGTATTAAGGCTCATGATTGGTAGGGCTCGTGGTTGTTAGGGCTCGTGATGTGTAGGGCTCGTGATTGGTAGGGCTTGTGATTGGTAGGGCTCGTGGTTGGTAGGGCTCGTGGTTGGTAGGGCTCGTGGTTGGTAGGGCTCGTGATTGGTAGGGCTCGTGGTTGGTAGGGCTCTTGATTGGTAGGGCTCGTGGTTGTTAGGGCTTGTGATTGTTAGGGCTCGTGATTGGTAGGGCTCGTGGTTAGTAGGGCTCGTGGTTGGTAGGGCTCGTGATTGGTAGGGCTCGTGATTGGTAGGGCTCGTAATTGGTAGGGCTCGTGGTTGGTAGGGCTTATAGTTAAAAGGGTTCATGGTTGGTATTAAGGCTCATGCTTTTCATGTACATGACGCCATCTTAATATTACTGGGGTTTGTTTGGCTTTGTGTTGTACAAATGTATGGATCAACTAGAGGGCTGTGTATTCATGTGTGTCTATTAGCTATAATACGTAAAATCCATGCATAATGGCAAGCTGGCGATTGAGCACGATAGCCTACAACTCAGTTGTGTTGGAATACAATAGAGTTAGTCATTGACTGAATCATGGCGTCACACTGAGCATTGACACATCGTCAAACATCTTGTTACAATGTTTTCTCTACATCTTTCTGGGATACTTTCTTTGATTCTTTCGTTTGGTCGACGTTTCTTTCTGTGGTTGGTTCTTTCTTTCCTATTTGTTTCATTCGTCTTTACATTCATTCCTTCATTCATTCAATTGACATCTATTTCTTAGATCAACATCTATTTCTTAGATCAACATCTATTTCTTAGATCAACATCTATTTCTTAGATCAACATCTATTTCTTAGATCAACATCTATTTCTTAGATCAACATCTATTTCTTTCGCTATTTTAAATAAAATCTTATTAAATTATTTGTTTCATTCTTTCTAAATATTATCTGTATTTGAAATACTGATTTTAATTTGGTGAAAATTCAAGAAACTCGCGTTTTGTTTTCTTGTTCTCTCCTAATCCCCATCTTAGACCAGTGACCCTGGCTTTTATCGATTACTCAAATATCGTCCGTGTCCCCCGCACAAACGCCTGGAGCCGCCGCCTATCGATTCCGCCCAGTGTTGTTCTTAGAGCGACATCCGGCTCAGAGCGATTCCAGTACGGCCGGCATCGCCCGGTTCTTTATGAGCCACCCGGCATGTGTCATCGTTAACTCACCTTCATGGATGGTCTCAGGTTGGCGACCTCTGGGGGTAGCGTGGGGTGGGGGGTTGGCGTGCCATGTTTTTGGTGTAGTTGGTTAGGGGTGTGCTTGTCAGCTAGTGGCGTGCTGTTCAGTCAGTGGTGTGTTTTACCACTGATACATTGGACTTATTTGTTATTACAAAAGCAGTGGTGATAAAGTGGACAATTCAAAATTCCTTGAAAGGTTTCTAAAGTTTGAAGATCATTTTGTGAAAGCATTCGTGGATCTTCGTGGTTTTTGTAGGAATATTGAGTTTTCTATTTTTTTTTAAAATGAATGATCCTGATAGCATGCTACCTTAGATGTGTGTGTTACACGTGCGCCATGTAGCTTAGAGATACCGCGTCGTTTTTTTTTTGTTTTTTTTAAAATCTAGCTTACTGAGGATGATCCTGATGTCGTGCTAACTTGGCCGTGTGTAGTACCAGTGCGATATTTTTTAAAGAGATCCCGCAATTTAAAAAAAAAGTGATAAGTTACTGCGTACCATCATTTAATTCATACTCGGATTACACCGGCTTGAGTCTTTAAAAATTATTGTAACATACAATATGTTAATGTTACTCCTAAAATATAAGTTAGAACTGTTATATGAAAGATTTGAATACTGTTAGTCACGGTATGACCTTGGGGGGGGGGGGAGGTATACTAACCAGAGTTTAATTGGAATATTCCCCTTATTCGTTGGTTGGCTTTTAAAGATTACAGTCATCGTGTTTTGTTTTGTCATGTGTCTTGTTTTGTCATGTGTCTTGTTTTGTCATGTGTCTTGTTTTGTCACGTGTCTTGTTTTGTCATGTGTCTTGTTTTGTCATGTGTCTTGTTTATTCCCTTGTAAACGGAGACTCTAGTGCAGTGGTTATCAACCTTCCTAATGCCACGACCCTTTAATAGAGTTCTTCATTTTGTGGCGACCCCCAGGCACAAAATTATTTTCTGTTATTATAACTGTTGAGTATGTGTGTTTTCCGACGGTCTTAGCCGACCCCTGGGAAAGGGTCATTCGACAACAAAAGTGTCGCTGACTCTAGTAGATCACACTGACTCTGTTGGATCACACTGACTCTGTTGGATCACACTGACTCTAGTGGATCACACTGACTCTGTTGGATCACATTGACTCTAGTGGATCACACTGACTCTAGTGGATCACACTGACTTTGGTGGATCACACTGACTCTAGTGGATCACACTGACTCTAGTGGATCGCACTGACTCTAGTGAATCGCACTGACTCTAGTAGCTATTTAAGTTGATGTATGGCTATATCGAGTCGGGGTGGAAATAAGCTGTTTGACTGCCTAGATCCCGCCTTAGGACACCATGGGTGTATTGGTTGTCAGTGATAACAACGGGATAACTAATGTTTATCTGTCATGCATAAAATGGTGTGCCAAGTTAGATAAACCTTCAATGCTCAGATTTTACGTACGAAATCATTGACGGAAAGATTCCTTAGGAAATATTGCAAAGACTGGGTACAGTTGTTACAGTGACATGATACAGTGACTTCGTGTAGTGAATTTTTACATCTTGCTCTGTTATTTAACTCGGCATTATTGTCACATTAATTCATTATGGCAGCTGTAACTTAACAAAGAAGTTGTTTTACGCAGGCACGCTTCTTTGAATCCCATGCCATTGTGCCTGCTGTCTACCACCTATGTTACGACTAGGATCATATAACTGCTGTCTGCCGCCTATGTTAGAACTAGGATCATATAACTGCTGTCTGCCGCCTATGTTAGGACTAGGATCATATAAATGCTGTGTGCCGCCTATGTTAGGACTAGGATCATATAACTGCTGTCTGCCGCCTATGTTAGAACTAGGATCATATAACTGCTGTCTGCCGCCTATGTTAGGACTAGGATCATATAAATGCTGTGTGCCGCCTATGTTAGGACTAGGATCATATAAGACATAGTTGGATATGCACATTTCATCGAGTCGTATTTCTTCAAACACGGGACTGGGAAAACCCGCTATGATATTGGGGGGGGGGGGGGGAGAGTCTTTAAAAAATCCACAAGTCCAGAATGTAAAAAAAAAATCTTAATATTAATTAATAATCTTTAAGCTTTGAAGGATGAAAGAGAAGACGATGTGGGTGTGTGGTGGGATGTGGGTGCGTGGTGGTATGTGTGTACTCATTACATTCAAGTGTTTAACCATTTTGAATAGTATGGGAATCTCTGGCCAAACCTAACAAAGATCTTCTTGTTATTGGTTCGCGGGACACAGTCCACAGAGGCGCCCCCCTCCCATACCTCCCGACCCGACGCCCCCACTTTCCTTCTGTGAGTTTCCGCCACTAATCAAGTGACGCCTCGCACGTGTCGCGTTTATCGATTTGTTCCTTGAAGCCATGTGAACTCTGGACCAGGCTCACTCCGCGCTTCTCTCCCCTTTATTTCGGTCACCGCTGTGTTAATAGCTGGGAGGCCCCCCTATGTTGACCCCCCCATGGATTGGTCGCTTTCTCAAGACTATATTATTGATCACTGGTTATTTGTACTTTACAGTCGTCGCCCCCCCCCCCGGGGCCACACTACACACCTAGCCCCAACAGGTTTTGAGGGATTATGTGGTATTTTTTAAATTGGATTCAAGGGAAAGAATAAGATCATAGAACAAACAAAGCAACCACTTTGAGGGGAAAGAATAAGATCATAGAACAAAGCAACCACTTGGAAGGGAAAGAATAAGATCATAGAACAAACAAAGCAACCACTTTGAGGGGAAAGAATAAGATCATAGAACAAACAAAGCAACAACTTGGAAGGGAAAGAATAAGATCATAGAACAATCAAAGCAACCACTTTGAGGGGAAAGAATAAGATCATAGAACAATCAAAGCAACCACTTTGAGGGGAAAGAATAAGATCATAGAACAATCAAAGCAACCACTTGGAAGGGAAAGAATAAGATCATAGAACAAAGGGAAAGAATAAGATCATAGAACAAATTAAGCAACAACTTGGAAGGGAAAGAATAAGATCATAGAACAATCAAAGCAACCATTTGGAAACAACATTTTTTTTGTTTTTTTAACCAATGCTTTTATCAGATGGAGACTTTGAAGAGATTTGTATTGCAATGAAACTAGAATCAGTTAGATGGTAATTTATTCATTCAATACAATTCAAATATATTACATGCATTTTTTTTAATGTCAGTCTTATGCGATTTGTGAATTTTTAAACAAATATATATTGACCAAGAAATTTAGAGAAAGGAACACTATTGGGTAGTGGTCAATATACATCAAATGTACCGTAAGCTGCATCGGCAATTTAAACAATAATAATAATAAATAAATAATTGTAAAGCAAGCAAAAGTATTGAACAATGTAAAAGTATTACTTGAATGACTACACGTTTAAGAAGCATTACCTTTTAAAAACGTACAAATATAAACCCCCTCATTCTCCCATGAACCCTAAGTAGGAATGATTTTTACTTCAGCTGCCTTCCTAAAATAAATTCCCACGCATTCCAGCATCAGGAACTCTCCCCAACCCCCTCCATTTAAAAAAAAAAATTTAAATTAAAAGACTGGGGGGGGGGTTAAAAAGCCGTTGAAATTCAATGTTTAAAAATAGATTTCCTTATGATCGTTTGAATGGGGGTGGGGGGTGGGGTCGTGAGATTGTAGATCTATGTTGTCTTTTCCTTAACTCGAGGTGTGTACAAGGTGGTGGAGAGTGCTGTCGTCACACAGCCAAGTCAATGATAGTCGCTTAGAGTCTCCGTGGACATGTGTGGAGTTTGTTGGAGTCTCCGTGGACATGGGTGGAGTATGTTGGAGTCTCCTGGGACATGTGTTGAGTTTGTTTGAGTCTCCGTGGACGTGTGGAGTATGTTGGAGCCTCAGTGGACATGTGTGGAGTATGTTGGAGTCTCCGGGGACATGTGTGGAGTTTGTTGGAATCTCCGGGGACATGTATGGAGTATGTTGGAGTCTCCGTGGACATGTGTGGAGTTTGTTGGAGTCTCCGGGGACATGTGTGTAGTTTGATGGAGTCTCCGGAGACATGATGAGTGGACTTTGTATAGCTAGCTGCTTTTGCTTAATGAGAAAATAGCATTGATGACAAGTAAAACTCTAACATTTATCGTGTATTGTCATGGGAATTGTGGCATATTATGTCATCGGAAGAGGAAGCTAAATGGTTTTTTCGTCGCCGACCCCCAATTTAAGTTCAGTTACAACCTTTTGAGTCTAGGTTACAACCATTTAAGTCTAGATTACAACCATTTGAGTCAAGTTTAAAACCCTTTGAGACTAGGTTACAACCATTTGAGTCTAGGTTACAACCATTTGAGTCTAGGTTACAACAATTTGGGTCTAGGTTACAACCATTTGGGTCTAGGCTACAAACATCTGAGTCTAGGTTACAACAATTTGAGTCTACGTTACAATTGTCAAAACTGTTCCATTTTGATTGATTCATTCTTCTAGTGCAGGGTCTAACCAAAACTACAACCTGCACCCCATCCGTATTGTTTGGCTAAGTCTCACACCCACTCCATTTTGATTGACTTAAGTGTCACACCCACTCCGTATTGTTTGGCTAAGTCTCACACCCACTCTATTGTTTGACTAAGTCTCACACCCACTCCATATTGATTGACTAAGTGTCACACCCACCCCGTATTGATTGACTAAGTGTCACACCCACCCCGTATTGATTGACTAAGTGTCACACCCACCCCGTATTGATTGACTAAGTGTCACACCCACTCCGTATTGTTTGACTAAGTATGTCACCTTTCCTTATTGTTTGACAAAGACTCAGTCCGTCAATCAGCATGTGACTTATAACATTAACTTATGTCTTATAACATCAATGTAGAATTTATAACATCAACATGTGACTTATAACATCAGCATCTGACTTATAACATTAACTTATGACTTATAACATCAAAATGTGACATATAACATCAAAATGTGACTTATAACATCAACTGATGACATAGAACATCTGTATAACTTACAACATCAACATGTGACTTATAACGTCAACATGTGACTTATAACATCAACTTGTGACTTATAACATCATTGTATGACTTATAACATCAATATGTATATTTTATCATTAAATCAAATGTTAATGGAGATATAACAAGCTAAACATATATATTTTTTATTGAAAGATACAGCCGCGTCTTTTCTTACACACACTTTTCAAACCCCCTTCCCCCCTCCCATTTTCCCACCCGTGAAATATAACATCGCTTTCTTTGATTTGGAAACCATGTTCTAGATGGAACCCCCTTCCCCCTCCCATTTTCCCACCCGTGAAATATAACATCGCTTTCTTTGATTTGGAAACCATGTTCTAGATGGAACCCCCTTCTCCCCTCCCATTTTCCCACCCGTGAACTATAACATCGCTTTCTTTGATTTGGAAACCATGTTCTACATGGAACCCCCTTCTGCCCTCCCATTTTCCCACCCGTGAAATATAACATCGCTTTCTTTGATTTGGAAACCATGTTCTAGATGGAACCCCCTTCTCCCCTCCCATTTTCCCACCCGTGAAATATAACATCGCTTTCTTTGATTTGGAAACCATGTTCTAGATGGAACCCCCTTCTCCCCTCCCATTTTCCCACCCGTGAAATATAACATCGCTTTCTTTGATTTGGAAACCATGTTCTACATGGAACCCCCTTCTCCCCTCCCATTTTCCCACCCTTGAACTATAACATCGCTTTCTTTGATTTGGAAACCATTTTCTAGATGGAACCCCCTTCCCCTCCTCCCATTTTCCCACCCGTGAACTTTAACATCGCTTTCTTTGATTTGGAAACCATGTTCTACATGGAACCCCCTTCCCCCCTCCCATTTTCCCACCCGTGAACTATAACATCGCTTTCTTTGATTTGGAAACCATGTTCTAGATGGAACCCCCTTCTCCCACTCCCATCCGACCCACATAAAAACAAATTTATAATAAAAAATAACCTATTAGTGGTAAAAGGCCGCCGGTGAAGGAGATGATTTGCTCACAAATTGAGTCCTTACATTTCTCATAGCATTATCTTTTTTTTCTATCATTATTTTTGTTTAAACCCAGTTTACCTGAAAGATTTGATACTTAAAATAAAACGATACTTCCCAGTTGAAACAATGGCGTAATGGGTATAATATAAACCAGGGAAGACAATAGTATGTTGCTATCCATTGTATTGCAATATAATCTTGATAGAATGTGTTGACTTAAACAAACAATAGTTTACAATGTTTATGACATGACCGTATCTCCGATGTTGTCAACTCGAGGAAGCCTGCACTTTGTGCTGCCTAGTGAATGGCTGGAAAATATGTATAGGGCAGTGGTCGGCAAACTCATTATTCAAAAGAGCCAAAAATCAGCATTTGTAGCAAATTTTAGAGCCAAATTTCTTTTCAAAAACCTGTCAAGAACCATGTTTTTGGGAGTCAAAACCGATTTGTGGCCGACTGGCCGAGCCGCACTCAGGTCGTTTAAGAGCCGCATGCGGCTGATTTTCCGACCACTGGTATAGTATTATAGGGCGTTCGTTTCTTCGCCGATTTACAGAAAGATTTTTTATAGAATATATCTCCACATGTGTGCCTCTTGGGGCTCGGGGGATATGGCCAAACCCCACCTCGCCGTGATAAACTGGGGATAGAGATGGCGAATAAGTCTCTATCTACAAACGTAAACAGGGGTCAGTATGGTCTCACCCTGGAATCACTGTTTTGTCCCATGTGTTAGGGGTCAGTGTGGTCACCACCCTAGAGTACCAGTTTATCCCATGTGTTAGGGGTCAGTGTGGTCACCACCCTAGTGTCCCAGTTTTGTCCCATGTATTGTGTAGTTTTTGTTTGTCCCGCTGTTTATATTTCCTTCATGTTTTCCCAGGGAAAGTATTGCAAGTATTTCTATTCAACACTAGGAACTCAAAACACTCTGGAGTTCTCACGCGACGGTGCTATAAATAAAACGGATGTACTTGCATTGCGTCTCTGTGCTATTAATAGATTCTTTGAATTGATACACAAGATCTTGTGTTTGTGCGCAAAGTGGGAGCTGTTGGGAATGAGGATATATGACATTGAAGGGATAGATCAGAGTATGTTCTAGTCAAAGAGATAGATCAGAATATGTTATGGGTAAGTTTGGCTAAATCCCGTATAAACAATTTAAGTTTTTCTTTATGAAGAGCTTCCAATAAAAACAACAAAATGTCCCTACAAAGTGCGCGCGCCTTCTTCCACGCCTTCATACATCTATACGTTACCACGTGCTTCACCGAAGAACATTGGTGAATAGCAGATTGTAGAATAATACGAACCTGGATTTTCCAATTAATTTGTCTCTTAAAACTTTAACTGCTCATTGAATCACGTATAAAATGCCAGTGTGCGTAACTTGTGCGTCATTGAATCACGTAAAAAATACCAGTGTGCGTAACTTGTGCGTGATTTCTGTACATCATTGTCCTGTTGCTGGGGTTTTAAAATTTTATTTTATTAGTATTATATGCATTATTTATATATTTTTTTATTTCTTTAGCCTTTTCGATTAAAAATTTCCATTGACCCAGTTTGTCAAAATGTCTACTAAAATGTGCCTTAAACTTGTGTGAACTATTGCAATCTTTATTTATAAACCTTATTCGGTAAACTAGAGTGAGGAAACCCCATCAGATTGATTGTCTTTTCTGTTTGGAGGGAATTTTTAATCCCAATGCATAAACTAATAGAACAGGAAGTTAGACTTATTCAAGTGTTTGTGATTGGTTAATCCGTTTACTTATGTCACATGACTTTGTTAGTTATATATAGACGTGGGTCACATGACTTGGACATGCCCACAGACGCATACAGGCATGCAACTCAGGACCTGAATGTAAGGGTGGTGGGTCATCATCTCCCATCCATGCACCCAGATGGAGGCTGGGCCCCCTCGAAGGTTCTCAGACATAACGAAGGACCACATTAATCCAAACACGACGGTTCTCGAATTGATGGAGGATTACATCGGCCCATCGCAGAGACTCTTGTGATTCTCATGCTGTCGTCTATGAGTTGCTTCCCTTCCTGCTCCAAGAGTCTGGTCCTGATATTCCGCAGGTAAATTTCCTTGGGATTCTTCTCTGTGTCGGTAATCGAATTGTCAGCTTTCAGAATGTTGGTACATATTTTGGGGATTCTCACACTGCTGGTGCTTGTCCCTGATTTTGTTACATCAATAAGTAGCTTTCCACTCCGGCATGTGGACACTTTATTTATGATTTATTTTGTTTCTATTAAAAACTTGAAAAATGATGTAAATAGTTTCTGAAATGTGTTTGCTTATATAAACTGGAGTCCGCCAAATTTAAACGACTCCAGTGAAATGACGTCATATTGTCTAGAGCTAATGAATATTAACATGAATATAAGTCTAAGTAGTCATCCAATTTATTTTCCCGTCTTGTATCCAGATGAGGAGTCGGAGAATAGTTTTAATATTCCAAACACAAACATGTACGTTTGGACCCCGTGACGTCACAGCTCTGAGAGAGTACAGAGTGCTTGTGAGTTCCTGCACGTACACTGGTCTGTGTGAACAATGCAAGACCAGGACACAGTTGTCTGTGTGAACAATACAAGGCCAGCCAGGTCCGTTAGATCTTGTTACAGTTGTAACAGTAAAGCCATGTTTCATGTTGCCCGACCCCACCATTGAGTTGAGTTCTTCAAGAGCAACCATTTCTTTGACGATCATTTGTCAGAATCGTGTTCCTTTAGGGCTCGTTCGTAAATTACGTCACGCAAAAAATGACTTTTTTAGACCCCCCTGTCACAAAGTGTCATTAATTCTTTACCCCCCCCCCCCTTTTAGTGTCACGTCAGACCTAAAAAATCAAAACATACTTACGATTTTTACAACTAAACTATGGTTTTATTTTATTCCTTTACATTTTCCCGTAATATATTATGATGTAGTATTATTAGAAAACTGTGACGCGAAACAACGAGGTCATCCACAAGCTGAATGTAAAATGGCCACAACAGTTTTTTTTCGTCATTTTTCGATATGCGCAAACGGTGTGCGCGACTGAGTTTCATGGTAGGCCTACCTATACCTCAGGCAATAATTTGATCTTAAATTAATGTTTTTAAAATTAATTGAATAAAGATTTTTCAAAATTCGAACATTTTAGATTTTTTTAAAAAAATCATAATAATCGTGACGTCACACATTTTTTTACCCCCTCCTCCTGTCACAAAGTGTCACAAATTCTCGCCGCCCCCCCCCCCTCCCTCGAGGGTGACGTAATTTTCGAGCGACCCCTTAAATGGCATTTTCTCATTTAGGGTTCTTGAAAAAATTTATTTTAAAGTCCTAAATATTAGCCTAACTTAGCTTTTGTTTGTGTAGTTCTGGTAGTGTACCAAACTCTTTTGACGGCTAATTGACCCTCTACCCGTCAAGCTATCGAGCTGAAAAGACTCATTGCCGATGACAACACATTCTTTGAAATTGTCAGCCCCAACCCCAAAACATCAGTTTCCCCCCCTGTTTTTCAAGGGGAGGGTGAAGGAAATATGATGCCAATGATTTCACGAAATAAAATTCCCGATAATTGCGCTAAATGAGATTCTTAAAAATATCGCAAGTGCGTTTGGTGCGTAATAGTTTCTTTGTTTTTCTGAAATAGTTGGTGAAATGAAATCTGCTGTTTAAAAAGAGTTATTAAAATAGTAATCTAAAGTAAAATTTAAAAAAATGCATGTAAAGGATTTCTATGAAAAAACGTTGTGTTAGTGTTAGGGCTTGTTTAATTCATACGTATGATTAGGCCTAATAGATATATGGAGGAGAGGGGTTTTTGAACACAAAATTAACACGAGTTTTGTCCATGAAATTTATTACTTTTTACCGTTCTTACAAGATCGAATTTTAATAGAAGGGAAACAATGACTAAATACATTTTTACACCAATTTAACATGTCTGATTTCCCTTGTTCGATTTAGTGGTCGCTGGTCAACATGTTTTTATTTAGTCTAAAAACTCTTTCATTGCATAATTGACTGATGTTTCCAATCACATAGTTGTTTGTTGTTGGTTTGGTCTTGGTGTATTTCTTTTTTTTGGGTCTCCTAAGATCTACTATTGACGTGGCACACATTCGTAAATTGCTGGCGTCTTAAACTCTGACGACCAACCCACGGAGATGCTTTGATTCTCTGCCGAGACTGTTACAGCTACGTCACCGCTACACACACGCTTTGCAAATTTATATATTTTCCTTGCGCTTCTTTGGGACTTTTGATTTATGTTTTTAATGTGATGAAATCAATCCGCTTGTCTCAACCAAGAAAACTCCGTGCGCTGTTCGCTGAACAATGGCTGCTACATTGTTTAGTGATGGTGATACATGGATAGGAAATTCTTGTTCAATGAAAGAGTGAGCAGGTGTCAGCCTGCTCTTAAGGTAGAATGATAGATGGTGGCATACAATGACAATATGGGATAGATGGTGTCATACAATGACATAATGTGATAGATGGTGTCATACAATGGCATAATGGGATAGACGGTGGCATACAATGACATAATAGGATAGATGGTGGCATACAATGACATAATGGGATAGACGGTGGCATACAATGACATAATGGGATAGACGGTGGCATACAATGACATAATGGGATAGACGGTGGCATACAATGGCATAATGGGATAGACGGTGGCATACAATGACATAATTGGATAGATGGTGGCATACAATGACATAATTGGATAGATGGTGGCATACAATGACAATATGGGATAGATGTTGGCATACAATGGCATAATGGGATAGACGGTGGCATACAATGACATAATGGGATAGATGGTGGCTTACAATGACATAATGGACGAGATCGAAATCATGGGATGAAATGCCAGGAAGTAAAGCGGTTGGTTAAGTTAATACGTCACGATAATCAGGAAGTAAAGTGGACTGGTTAAGTCAGTATGGGTAATCAGGAAGTAGACTCGCCTGGTTAAGTTAATAAGATTATCAGGACGTAGACTGGGCTAGTTAAATTATTACAATAATCCGGATGTAGAGTGGGCTGGTTAAGTTAATACGATAATCAAGAAGAGGAGCGGGCTGGTTAAATTAATACGATAATCCACTAGAGTGATGGGGTGAAGGTGGTGGGGTAATCAGTTGTTGAGTCGGTAGTGTTTTTGTCACGCCCTTTGTGTTGTCGCCCCCCCCCCTTTTCCACGCGCCTGTGGCCATGTTGTTGCTATGCCTGTAGCCGCCCTAACTGTCCAATGCCAGCCCTCTTTGTCCCCCAGGCTGTCATATAATCCCCCCCCCCCCCAACCAGCACTTTAGCTCCATTTGCCACTACCACGAGAGCACTAGAAAGATTTGGGGAGATGTGTGGATTAGAAGGAAAGGGAAGCGGTGGAGATGGGGGCGGGGGGGCCACGGCACTGCCACGGAAATGAAGAAAGGGGACAGAGAAATCGATACAACAAAATACTGTGTTTAGGATGTTGGTTGGGTGACCTCCTCTTGCCGACACTCTGTTGGAATTATGTAGACGACTAAATACTTCAACTCTATCTCTGGATGTGTGTGTGTGTCTGTAAGACATTTCTTGACACTGTTAGTGTGTCTCGTCGGTTCTAGTGGCGGGTGGCTGGACTGACCACTGTCCACGGAAGTGGGTCCGCGTGTGTGTACCAGCTGTTGGTTGACCAGACGGGCAGCTGGGGGTATGTTTGTCTGGAGCTTAGCTCTGTTTTTGTGCCCAAGTTTTGGGTGTCGTTGCTGTGTCGGGGTGGTCTAGCTTAACACGGCCAGACTGGTTCAACACAGGGCGCCTAGTGGTAAGTTTATACAATAATAGTTGAGATACCACTGACATACTACTACTAGGTCCTATGGACTTAGCTAGAAGATTTAATTTTAGATTGTGGATTTTCGCCAAGAGTGCAAGGAAACGAAACATGGGAATCCATAAATTCATCGGGTTTTTTTAAAGACCAGGGTCTTGTTAGACAGGCGTAGAGGTCTAAATGTAGTAGTAGTAGGATTTTAAAAAAAAATTCGTTGGTTTGATTGGAGGGGGGGGGGCTATTTAGGATTTGGACACTGATCAATATCAATGCGTGTAGTGTGCGGGTCAGCACAAATCTAAGCGGCTGTCATATTGAATGTTGTATACATGTTGTACACTCATTGTTGTACACTGTACACTCACTGTTGTAAAGTCACTGTTGTACACTCATTGTTGTCGAGTCATTGTTGAGGCCAAATGTTATGCCCTAGTGGTGTGGTCTGTGGGTATGTAACTGATGAGTGGGCTAATTGTTTGATGCTGGCTGCGAGCTTGTTGTTGTTCCAGCCATGTGTGGCGCCGACCCGACTGCGGCTGCTTTTATTTGTATTCTCTCTGGATGTTGCATAGTTTGATCAAAGCTTGGTCGTCTATGACGTTAGCTTGGGTCAATAAAAAACACTTGTGAAACGTTTACCGTACTGGGATAATTTCTCTTGCTGTTTGCTGTCTTGGGATAACTTCTGCTGCCTTGGGATAATTTCTTCTGCTGTCTTGGGATAATTTCTCCTGATGTCTTGGGGTAATCGCTGAGTTATGACGCACTCGAATTTCAAAAGACAATCTTCATCTTGTGGCAGTTTTAAAAACCAAAAACAACAGCTATTCTGCTCTCACTGAGCCAAGTATTTTTTATTTACTCTCCCCATAAACATCCCCACACACCCCAGAAACATCCTTACCCCATAAACATTCTTACATATTACGAAAATTTGAATACACATTCCGACACACCATTTTTTACACCCCTAACCACTCCACCATACCTCACGCGTCATGCCTTGAACGTTCATTACATAACCCGACCCTCCAACTTAAACATCCAACCCCACTATCTTTCAGTACACAGACAACCCCACCGTAAACAACCCCCTATCTTTCAGTACACATACAACCCCACCATACACAACCCCCCTTTCTTTCAGTATACAGACAACCCCGCCATACAAACACCCCCCATCTTTCACCACACATACAACCTCACCATACACAACCCCACTATCCTTCACTACACATACAACCCCACCGTACGCAACCCCGTATCTTTTACTTCACACAAAACCCTGGTGAATTTCAAAAGAAAACAGAACAAAATACCTCGAAACGTATCTATTTCATACAACATTAAGTTTTGTGAATTCGATTTGTTTCATTAATTTTGTTGTGCTTTTTAACATTTTCAATGACTTAAATCGCCCAAGAAACAATACGAGATTGAAGTTCTCATGTCATCAGATGATCTAACTTGACATTATTTCATAAAAGACGATCACATGTCATCAGATGATCTAACTTGACATTATTTCATAAAAGATGAGCAGATGTCATCAGATGATCTAACTTGACATTATTTCATAAAAGACGAGCAGATGTCATCAGATGATCTAATTTGACATTATTTCATAAAAGACTAGCACATGTCATCAGATGATCTAACTTGACATTATTTCATAAAAGACGAGCACATTTGTATATATCTCGCGGGTCTTGTGCATTCATCTTCCTGTTCTTCTTGTAGACTACAACCTTTGTCATCCTGACCTTAACACTTGACACACACACATCTCCTACTTAATACCCTTTTCCTCCTTAATAATTTGTAATAAACATCTTGACTCGCTCATTCCTTACAATTTGACGCTCTATATCAAATACATGTGCCCATATTTTTGGTTAACGTGTTACTGGAATCTAGGAATTGCTTTGTTGGCTTGACCGCCTCCACCCTTATTGTAAGAACAAAGTCAACAACTTCTTTAAGGAGGTTTTTAAAATACGTAGAACTAGAAGTGAACGTTATCATTTTATTATGTTTCCTGGATCTGTCTCTGCACTTCTATAACATCCTATGCCACACACCACCAACATCCCCACTAATGTCTATACTACTGAAAAAAAGTCAACAACTTGTTACTGGAATCTAGGAATTGCTTTGTTGGCTTGACCCTGGTTTGTTTCTCCAAGTCCCCACCCATCCCTTAGTTAGTCCATAGGTCCCGCCCCCCCCCCCCCCCGACTTCGACTTGTCACCACCGGAAGTTGTTAGTGCCGTCATGAAGGTCTTGTTTAGCTGTACAGTGGTAAGTGCCTGGCGTTTGGTCATGCAGCACTTGAAAACACAACACTGTCCACACACAATGGCTTTGTCACCAGCTTGTGTCGTCCCCCCCCCAGCCACACTCTTATAATACTTGAGTTTGTCTTGGGCCTGCTGGAGGGGAGGATGTGTGGTCAGCTCTGTGTGATAGCATCAGACCGGCACTGGAACTGTGCTGATATTGCACGTATGTGTAGAAGTTGTGACAATTGTTACAAATCAGCTCTTTTCTTACTTGAGAGTTAACAGTGAGTGAGTGAGAGATTTGTCACTGCCAGTGATTCAGATGGGTTTTTTCATCACAGGACAAGGCCTAGCATTGGTGGTTGGCTGTGTTGATTGAATGAGCTGTACTTGTTCATTAATTCAGTGTTTTTGCATCTATAAATATGTGTTAGTTAATTCATGTACAGCAGGAAATATATGTTACTCTTTCATACTGGATTCAGTCATAAATGTCATTATTATGGTGTTAAAAACTAAATTTTGTATAACTGACCATTTGCATTGGGAGAAAACTACTTTGAAGTGACAAATGTGTAACAAAGGGGGCATGTATTATATTCCTCCATAGGGTCCAGAGCAATGGGCTTCATTTTTTTAAATATTCTGAATTCATTGCTTTCTAACTTAATATTGGGATGTATTTATCACATTTGAGACCCACTGTAGGGCAGTGTTAATCAAGCAGGTGTTGTGGTTTACCTCTTGTATGAGTTAGGCAAACAGTGTTTCAGATTATGTTAGAATTCTTGGATTTATTTTTGTGACACATATGGCATGTATGAAAATCAATTTTTTTTACCAACTTAAATCAAGCTGATGGAGAAATAAGATCTACAAAATCTTGGATGTGTTATTAAGTTTCTCTTTGTTTCTTGGTCATTTTTTTGGGGTATTCAGAAATGTTTTTATAATCTAAATTATTGAATCATTGCAACCCACCAAGATTGTGTGTGTGTTTTTCCATATAATGAGGCTAAAACTATTTGATCCCCTAATTTTACAGTCTTGGGGTTTTCCAATGTTCAACACATACACTTGAACATGTAGAGGAGCATCATGGTGAAAGCTGAAATGAGAATAGCCACAAACTTCATGTCTCACCACCATCAAGTGGATTTCCCCAAGCTTCTGGCCCTAGGTTTTCTATGAGACTTTCCTCAGTGTCAAGCTACTCAAATGCATTAAATTGTTCAGGAACTAGTTTGAATGTCACACAAAAGGTTTTAACTACAAGTTGTAATTAATATTCACATCATTCATGAAGCTGTTTCATTTGACTGGACTAGATGTCACAATCTCTGTGTGAGCATGACAACGTGTGGGTTGGTCTAAGCAGGGCTTACAGCTGTGGATACCTGACCAAACGGTCCTACAAAAAGATCGGAAAGTCTTCTTCCGCTACATCCACTAACAGTTAGGTTTTTGAAAAGATGTTCACGGATGCTGGTCGCAACAACATGTTCAACGTGCAGAATATTTACGGGACTCCGCAGATTTCAAGACGGAGGCAGGGTCAAAATCTCAAGCCTCGGCGTATGACCTTGATTGACCTCAGGTATGGTGTAACCATCCGGCAGTAACAGCATCCAGACCAATCTTTAGTTGAAGAAATTACGCATGTCTTCATTTCAGTTGGTAGCCAGCCAGCATGAGCTCCATTGACATGTAGTCAGCAACTTCATATATCATTATAGCATGTTTTCTCATGACTCCTCAAATATTAGCATGATTTTCAGCAGGGTTTGTTTATAAGCCATATTTCAGCTGATTTTTTTATAAGCCATATTTCAGCTGTTTTTTTTTTTTATAAGCCATATTTCAGCTGGGATTTTTTTCGAAGCCAAATTTCAGCTGGGTTTTTTATAAGCCATATTTCAGCTGGGATTTTTTTTAATAAACCATATTTTAGCATAAAACAGAAGCTAAAATAAATATCATCTGAATGAAATCTACAGGTAGTTTTAACTTGCTTTAAATACTGGCCAGTTTAGGTCAACCCTCCATATACGCAAAGGGTTAATCGTGTTGATTGACCAGCAAATATCTGGCTGGATGAAGAAACTGGCATGCAACTGTATCAGCTCATTGAACATGTTTAAACACAGGCATGTAACAGGACTTGTAGAGCAGGTGTAGTTTACTCTATGTTCCAACAAGCATGTGTCAGAGGGGCTCACCACCATACATGACCTTCTCTCATTGTATGATGTCTTCATTTGGACATCACTTCTCTCATTGTATGATGTCTTCATTTGGACATCACTTCTCTCATTGTATGATGTCTTCATTTGGACATCACTGTTACATAACTAGTGATAACCAGAGCATGATCCAATATATATTCAATGCAATAATTTTTATTTTTTTAATACAAATAGGAGTCCCCGGCCTTATGAAAAGTGTACATAGGATTAAGTGGCTAGTTAATTAAACTGTTATTCTTTCAGTTGATGTTTTAATGTTTCCAAATGCTTCTTCATAATATTTGTTGCAATTTAGTGCGACTCTAAAATGCTTGGGGCCACAGTTGTAGGCAGTTATAGAGTTGTTAGTTATATCTATATATTTCAGTACTGACCTTTCTACCATCATGGCGCCTTGTAGGTTTCCCTAGGTTTGTGTGGCTACTGCCACGTACACAATGTATCCATTTCCCTTGTTAGCGGTCCCATAGGTTTTGTATCATGTTGTATCATTTATATTAATTTTATTGTAGTATTGCCATAGCAACTTGTTAGTGATATCACCAAGTTGTCTTCTTTCATTACTCTTCCTGTTGTTCTCATTACTCACCTGTTTTTGTCTCTTGCATACACATGAGGCAGTAACCCTGTGTACACTAATACATAAGTGTCTGGCTATTATATTATCATTACTTCCTTTCAAAGGAACATGTTTACTATGAATTGTCTGAAACCAAATCAACTCTGCATGTACTTTTACTTATGAAATGTATGCTATGCCATGCTGTCTTTTTATGACATGTGAGATGTCTATGAAACTAGAGCATATTTAACCTTAGCTTAACACACAAGGGGAACCATTTGTTATAATGAAGAGAATTCATGTTAGCTTGACACACAAGGGGAACCATTTGTTATAATGAAGAGAATTCATGTTAGCTTGACACACAAGGGGAACCATTTGTTATAATGAAGAGAATTCATGTTAGCTTAACACACAAGGGGAACCATTTGTTATAATGAAGAGAATTCATGTTAGCTTGACACACAAGGGGAACCATTTGTTATAATGAAGAGAATTCATGTTAGCTTAACACACAAGGGGAACCATTTGTTATAATGAAGAGAATTCATGTTAGCTTAACACACAAGGGGAACCATTTGTTATAATGAAGAGAATTCATGTTAGCTTAACACACAAGGGGAACCATTTGTTATAATGAAGAGAATTCATGTTAGCTTAACACACAAGGGGAACCATTTGTTATAATGAAGAGAATTCATGTTAGCTTGACACACAAGGGGAACCATTTGTTATAATGAAGAGAATTCATGTTAGCTTAACACACAAGGGGAACCATTGGTTATAATGAAGAGAATTCATGTTAGCTTAACACACAAGGGGAACCATTTGTTATAATGAAGAGAATTCATGTTAGCTTGACACACAAGGGGAACCATTTGTTATAATGAAGAGAATTCATGTTAGCTTAACACACAAGGGGAACCATTTGTTATAATGAAGAGAATTCATGTTAGCTTGACACACAAGGGGAACCATTTGTTATAATGAAGAGAATTCATGTTAGCTTAACACACAAGGGGAACCATTTGTTATAATGAAGAGAATTCATGTTAGCTTAACACACAAGGGGAACCATTTGTTATAATGAAGAGAATTCATGTTAGCTTAACACACAAGGGGAACCATTTGTTATAATGAAGAGAATTCATGTTAGCTTAACACACAAGGGGAACCATTTGTTATAATGAAGAGAATTCATGTTAGCTTGACACACAAGGGGAACCATTTGTTATAATGAAGAGAATTCATGTTAGCTTAACACACAAGGGGAACCATTGGTTATAATGAAGAGAATTCATGTTAGCTTAACACACAAGGGGAACCATTTGTTATAATGAAGAGAATTCATGTTAGCTTGACACACAAGGGGAACCATTTGTTATAATGAAGAGAATTCATGTTAGCTTAACACACAAGGGGAACCATTTGTTATAATGAAGAGAATTCATGTTAGCTTAACACACAAGGGGAACCATTTGTTATAATGAAGAGAATTCATGTTAGCTTAACACACAAGGGGAACCATTTGTTATAATGAAGAGAATTCATGTTAGCTTGACACACAAGGGGAACCATTTGTTATAATGAAGAGAATTCATGTTAGCTTAACACACAAGGGGAACCATTGGTTATAATGAAGAGAATTCATGTTAGCTTAACACACAAGGGGAACCATTTGTTATAATGAAGAGAATTCATGTTAGCTTGACACACAAGGGGAACCATTTGTTATAATGAAGAGAATTCATGTTAGCTTAACACACAAGGGGAACCATTTGTTATAATGAAGAGAAAATATCATCAATTTTTTTCTAAAATGATATTTGTTGTACTCTGCTGTACTTTCAAGAATTAAAGTTTCCACAACATCCAAATCTCAAACTGGAAATCATCGCTCATAGTGACATTGTAGATATTTTAGTGGTTTTACAAAACTTTTTCAAAGTGATGAGAATGTGCTGTTCTGTGACATTATTTTAGAATTTAATACAAAAGACATTTCAAAAGTCTATTACCAACACTAACAGCCCTTAATTTGGGCAGAGTTTAAACATTATTGCCATTGTGCTAAAAATGTCATGTTATTTCATTGAACGGATGACACAAACAAAATCGTTTAGAAAGTCTTTGATTTTAGGATTGCCTGTTTTGTTTTTTTAACTTAACCCTTATAGGCCTCAAGTATCTACCAATCTGCCTTGATACATCAAACATAAAACACATTGCCAAACTCTGAAGATAGGCCTAAAGACTAAAGTATTTACCAATATGGTTCAAGACATCAAACATAAAACACATTGCCAAACTCTGATAGGCCTAAAGTATTTACCAATATGCTTCAAGACATCAAACATAAAACACATTGCCAAACTCTGATAGGCCTAAAGTATTTACCGATATGCCCTAAAACATCAAACATAAAACACATTGCCAAACTCATTGGCCTAAAGAATTGCACAATCGGTCTTGAAACATAAAACCCATTGCCCAACTCTAATAGGCCTAAAATATTGCCTAATCTGCCCTAAAACATCACACATGTTGCCAAGGGCAATTTGACAAATCCATCTTTACTGCTCCCTCATCCCCTCTCCCCCACCTCCCCATCCCAGTGATAGATGAGTGTTGAATGTTCCTTACCTTCCTACAGGTATCATCTTGCCAGCTATTTACCTGCTGCCTTACACACTTGTTTACTATGTTCATCCATTCTCTGTCTGGTTCCTTGTTCTCCCCAACCCTCTCCCCCCACTTTCCAATCTCAAGATTTTGTGTTTTTTCTGCTCTTAGAACTTAAATAATGTTTAAATCTTGAAGACATGCAAACCTCCTTATCCCCCCCTTCCCCCCCCCCCCCCTCAACCAAGATTTTAAAAAAACCAGGTGCATCTTATTTTTTACCCTCCCCACCCCCAAACTGCCAACATGCCCCACAACTTTTTTTCTATATTTTTTTTTCCGTGATAGTACTCTCCAAATAAACGTTTGTTCTAATCAACAATATTTTGTACTTTCAAAGACAGAAACTCAGTAGGATTTACAGGAACTACAAAATGGTATTAAACACAGATTTAGAACCACTGATAATTTCCTGGTTCAACAAGTCATTCACTCACCCATTTCTGTGACATTTCCTTCCCAGCCACCCCCACAGCCTCCCTTCCCTGTGCCCCTTCACCCAAGCCATCTAATCTACAACCACTGACCAACAATGTTGGCATAACCTATCTCTGCCACAAACGCCACAAACACCACCCCCACTGCCTCCCTTCCCTGTGCCCCTTCACCCAAGCCATCTACAACCACTGACCAACAATGTTGGCATAACCTATCTCTGCCACAAACACCACCTACACTGCCTCCCTTCCCTGTGCCCCCTCACCCAAACCATCTACAACCACTGACCAACAATGTTGGCATAACCTGCCAATCTCTGCCACAAACATGACTTGAAAAAAAAAATCCATGGCAAAATCTGATCCCCTTGTTCCCAAGCTTCAGCATAAACCACAAACAACACCCCCACCCCCTTTTTTTCTCTTTTCTTACACCACAAACAAACTCAACTATCTCCATAAAGACAGCCCCCCCTCCCCATCCCAGACCACCCCAAATCCTAAAAACAAAAGCCAACAAACCAAAAAGAAAGGAAAAAAACCAAACAAAACAAAAATAGTTTATTTAAAAGGTGTTCTGCTTAGCTTGCTCAACATAAACCTAATTTTTTGTTTAGATCTGATTTCCAGGCTGTGGTTGTACAGGCAGCTAGAGTTGCTAGGGTAAACAAAGTCAAGTCTTCAAAAGCCTCCATAAACAACATAAATCCACAATATCCAGCATTTTTGTAATTTCAGCCATTTGTTTATCTTTAGGATTTAATGGTGGAAACACAAAGTGTTCCGGTTTTTTATTTTTTTAAAATAACTAATTAAATTTGATTTAATAGCGGTTTATACACAGAGCAGTTATCTTGGAAATGTTCATTTTAATATACATTTTTAAAACATGTTCTTGAAAATAATCTATAAACATTACATTCATTCTTAACAATGGCCTCATATGTACTTTGGCCTTATATGTTCCATATGTCATGATAGCCACTTGAACAATAATAGTTTTGGATCATTTTCATCTTTTAATAGAAATCAAGAATGTCAGATGTTATTAAGCTTGCACATTCTAAGCGCATCACTTCTCACATATTTAAATTGTAGCAGACTTTTCCGCTTGAAATATTAAGCTCTTATTGAATATATATATATATATATATATATATATAGCTATGTCAAATCCAAGTATGCAATATTAGCAATATATGCTCATGTGATGCTGAATCTGACTAATCCATTTCTTGATGCTGTTTTTTTTTTCCAAGACTAAAAGTTTTTCTTGTGTGTTTGTCCACAGAAATGTTCCCCTAAATGGTGAGGAGGCGACACACAGGAAGGGGAGCTCTGGCACCATTAAGTCTGAGGGGGGATTTGCTCACTCTCACAGCCACAAGCAGGTCAGTCACCATGGAGTACCACCACTAAGTGGCATATGTTTTTGGTCTACCACACAACTTAGTGGCATATTTTGTATTATCACTCAACATAGTGTCTAATTTAGTACTATCACACACCTTAGTGGCATATTTTGTACTATCAAACAACTAAGTGTATTATTTTGTACTACCACACCTCTTAATGACATATTTTTACATGCTAAATAAAGTCCTGTATATTTACATATAATTAGTGGCCAACCATCTGGATTAATTATGTTCATCTTTTAATCAGTCAGAATATTAACATTGGTCAAATTCACAGCCATGCACCACACAGCCATGCATGACACATACATGCACCACATAGCCATGCACCACAGTGTCATGCACCGCACAATCAAATGTCCCCTTATTTACAACACATTAATGAGAAGAGCACCGAAGTCATTGCAGTTTAATTTGTCATGTTTAAAGCTGGCCAGTCAGTTCTGCTGGCTGACATTTCAGGTGCACTTTTTGTTAGACTCTGTTGAGCATCAAAGACCATATGGCTAATTACCATAACCACTTGCTGGTGCTACTTGGGGGGAGGTCTTTGCCTCAATGTTATTACATTTGGCATCAGAGGCCTGCTTGTTTTTCTACTGGATAGTGTCTATGTATCTTTACCTGTGTGGCAAATGTTCTTCTCACAGGCTGTGACCTCAACAAACTCAGGGTTTCATAGAACATAATCAGTTGCTTTCCAAACACTTGGGAGTCTTTTTTTATACATATTAGTGGTCATCATATAACATATCCAGGGGTCCTTATTATAACATACCTAGGGGTCATCATATAACATATCTTGGGGTCATTCATATAACATTCTCATTTTTTTCCCCAGATATCCTCAGACAGCAGGGATCCCCAGACCCCAGTCCGCAAGCACAGCTTTAGCAACACCATGAAGGTCAAGCACATCTCCCCATCAGGGCAGGGGGGTGGCGGAGTGCAGGGAGGCCCAGAGCAGACTCGGTTCCCCAAACTGGAGGAATATGCTCACTTTCATTATGATTTGGTAGAAATACCAACAGTAAAGGTGAGTGGGGTATTTATCAAGTCATTCTGTCAGTGTCATGTTGCTGGGGTCAAGGTTGGGTCAAGGGAACTCTGTCTAGATCTGGTTTTGGGGTAAATTTGGGGAATTTTTACTTGACCCTTGTATCATGACATAAATTACAGGACCACTGTGCCTAAAATTAAAAATGTTGGTTTGTTCTCAAGTTTAATTTTTTATAGGAACTGTATATTACAGTATTTCTGTACTGAATCACATTGTGTGTTAAAAAATGGTCCTGTACCTCTCACTTCAGTGTGCAATTGTTATTTGGATCAGTGTTGACAGATCTTTTTTATTTGTGGGGGTTTGGGAGGTGTAAAGGGTTTGTCAACATTTGGTTTTTATTTTGAAAATCTGAGAAACGACAATGACAGATCTGGCTGGCAGAAACACTATTCACACATTGATATTTAGATACAGGAAATCTCACTATATAAAATGAAAGTCTCTCAGCAAGGGAGATTACTGCCCAATTTCTTCCATGTTATCTATCAGGCTGGAAGCATTCATTATTTTAAGGGTAGATCTTTTTTTTTTTTATTTTTTAAATTGTTATGATCATGATAATTTAAAACACATATTTTTTTGTGATTTGATATTTTAGAATTTACTCAACAAAATTGTAGTACAATAATATCATTCAACACAATTGTATTACAATAAAAATCATCCAACACAATTGTAGTACAATGATATCATTCAACACAATTGTTTTATGATGATATCATTCAACACAATTGTTGTACAAAATAATCATTCCACATAACTGTATTACAATAATGTTATTCAACATAATTTAGTACAATTCAACACATAAAGTAACTAGTTAAGAATGCAATTCACTTTCATGTAATTATTTATCAAAATTTTAAAACCCACCTTGAGTAAATGTAGAATTGTTTCCATTTGGCCAGCATTTTTATGGGTAAAATTTTATGATCTGTTGGTGTGGGAAGGGTTAATAATTTCAATTTTATCATTATACCCACATAGCACTGTGGTAATGCTGTACCAGTGATCAATGATAAGGTTTGAGCGGATGCTTCCACAAAGCACAAAGTCTCCCCAGAGAATTGTAGATTTTCTTGTCTATTTCAGCTGAGTATATGCAGTGATGATGCCAGCATCTACAAACACAATACGGAGCTTCCTGCTGACTCCAGGATGTTTCTGGTCACCGTGACCGGCGGGTCCCCCAAGACATGGATGATCCGAAGATCCTTGGAGAACTTTGACACCTTGGACAAACAGCTTCACAGGTCAATGATCTTATTTTGTACTGCTTTAGTCACTTTAGTCTAGTCTCCATCTTAAATCATGGGGCTGACCTAATTATGGTCTAGCTATAGGTCTAACTGAATCTGTCTGCCTAAGGTAGACCCCCCATACCCAGACACACCAGCTCATGACATTCACCCACAGGCAGCAGGTCATGACACTCTTTGAAGAGTTTATAGTGAAATGTTTATAAACTCATTAACTTGTCTATAGGACAACCATGCAATTCTTGTATGAGTGTAGTTACTAAACAATTTTTTTCTAGCACCTGTTTCGAATGCCCCAGCAATCTCTCAGAGAGTTGAACCATTTAAGTAAAAAATATATACAACCAGCATTGACAACTCAAAGTCATGTGTATGTTTTGGTGCCCAAAAATATAAGAATAGGATTGAAGTGAGTGGGGTCAGAGGTTAAACAATGTGGGACCAGTAAATTATAGCACTAGTGCTGGTCTTTAACAGGTTCCTATATTATATTAGTGCACAATTCTTGTCTTTCATCTCGCCTGGTACCTAACTGGTTTATAATTAATTTAGGGCACCTAAATGCTATATGTATATTATTTATTATTGCTAGATGATTTAAATACACATTTATATTTATTTATTTTTTTCAGTGGTTCCCAAACTTTTCTTTGCTAGATCATATACCCCAACAAAAATATATATCTTTAAAAAAAAATATTCTGTTAATATATACTATTAATTGCACAAATGACCAAAAAGTGCAGAAAATTTACTAACTGCATCAAATTACATTTCCTAATGTCCTCTAAGTGTACCATGACCTTACTGTTTGGGGATCACTGTTCTATGTCTGATGATCTCCCTTTCATCATCACCTTTGATAAATTTGTTGTACAAATATCCATTAAAGGTGTAACATATTTATTTCCTCACAGGTGTATCTTTGACCGCAAATTTTCTCACCTGGAGGATCTAAAAGCTGCTCAGCTGGAGACCAGACCAAGAGAGGTCAGTGGCTCTCAGGTTTTCTTTCCAATACCCTATCCTACTTAAACTTTATGTTATTTTTAAATGCTTGATGTATATTAAGTCTTTGTTGTTGTTTTTTCTATTGTCATTTTTCCCCAATATCTTTATGATGGGAAGTAATCAAGAGATTCAACAAGGCTTATTAAGAAACATGAGTTGTGCAAACTAACAGGATAACTCCTACATTGTAAGTTTATACCATGGTTCCCTTCTCAGAAGTATTGGTGGAATAGTCAGCAAATTTGGATGTATTAGTGGAATAGTCAGACCGTTTTTTATTTTTTTAAAATAAATAAATATAAAGTACACACACAAAAATGTCATACAATGTCGTCAAAAATCTCCTCTCTCTCTGTTTGACTAGTGATACAATATTTTATTTTTATTTTGGGGAAATAACAAAGGGAGACAAGTAAAAAAAAATTTGAAAATTAGCCAGTAAGTTTTCCAGAGTTGTTCTCCATTACTGGATAAAGTAAAAGGTAGGACATCATGGACATAATCATTTTTGGCTGTGTTCTTAATAACTGAACAGACAGTGTTACTGTCTTTCTGACCAATGTCTGTGTGACTTTGATTGTGCTGACATAGTGTTTCTGTCTTTCTGACCAATGTCTTGTGTGACCTTAATGGTGCAAACATAGTGTTTCTGTCTTTCTGACCATTGTCTGTGTGACTTTGATTGTGCTGACATAGTGTTACTGTCTTTCTGACCAATGTCTGTGTGACTTTGATTGTGCTGACACAGTGTTACTGACTCTCTGACCAATGTCTGTGTGACTTTGATTGTGCTGACACAGTGTTACTGTCTTTCTGACCAATGTCTGTGTGACTTTGATTGTGCTGACACAGTGTTACTGTCTTTCTGACCAATGTCTGTGTGACTTTGATTGTGCTGACACAGTGTTACTGTCTTTCTGACCAATGTCTGTGTGACTTTGATTGTGCTGACATAGTGTTTCTGTCTTTCTTACCAATGTCTGTGTGACTTTGATTGTGCTGACATAGTGATTCTGTCTTTCTGACCAATGTAGTGTGTGACTTTGATTGTGCTGACACAGTGTTACTGTCTTTCTGACCAATATCTGTGTGACTTTGATTGTGCTGACACAGTGTTACTGTCTTTCTGACCAATTTCTGTGTGACTTTGATTGTGCTGACATAGTGTTTCTGTCTTTCTGACCAATTTCTGTGTGACTTTGATTGTGCTGACACAGTGTTACTGTCTTTCTGACCAATGTCTGTGTGACTTTGATTGTGCTGACACAGTGTTACTGTCTTTCTGACCAATGTATGTGTGACTTTGATTGTGCTGACATAGTGTTACTGTCTTTCTGACCAATGTATGTGTGGCTGTGATTGTGATGACATAGTGTTTCTGTCTTTCTGACCAATGTCTGTGTGACTTTGATTGTGCTGACACAGTGTTACTGTCTTTCTGACCAATGTCTGTGTGACTTTGATTGTGCTGACACAGTGTTACTGTCTGTCTGACCAATGTCTGTGTGACTTTGATTGTGCTGACATAGTGTTTCTGTCTTTCTGACCAATGTCTGTGTGACTTTGATTGTGCTGACATAGTGATTCTGTCTTTCTGACCAATGTCTGTGTGACTTTGATTGTGCTGACACAGTGTTACTGTCTTTCTGACCAATTTCTGTGTGACTTTGATTGTGCTGACATAGTGTTACTGTCTTTCTGACCAATGTCTGTGTGACTTTGATTGTGCTGACACAATGTTACTGTCTTTCTGACCAATTTCTGTGTGACTTTGATTGTGCTGACATAGTGTTTCTGTCTTTCTGACCAATGTCTGTGTGACTTTGATTGTGCTGACACAGTGTTACTGTCTTTCTGACCAATGTATGTGTGACTTTGATTGTGCTGACATAGTGTTACTGTCTTTCTGACCAATGTATGTGTGACTTTGATTGTGCTGACACAGTGTTACTGTCTTTCTGACCAATGTATGTGTGACTTTGATTGTGCTGACATAGTGTTACTGTCTTTCTGACCAATGTATGTGTGACTTTGATTGTGCTGACATAGTGTTTCTGTCTTTCTGACCAATGTCTGTGTGACTTTGATTGTGCTGACACAGTGTTACTGTCTTTCTGACCAATGTATGTGTGACTGACATCCCTCACATACATTGAAAGATCGGTGATGTGACGTCTGGCTAGATGTTATGATACAAACATCTAGTTGTGTCCATTTTAATCACTTGAGAACAGTTGAAATAGATTTGTATGCTATAGGAATCCCCTCACATGTTTGATATCTGGGGGTGTACTTTACTTTGTACTTGCTTATATATAATGCAATTTATTTACATGGCCAATCAAAATATGTACAACATGCTCACTGTACACAACATATGAACTATACCCTGATCTGTATCGATATCTATTCCTGATCTCCATACACTGTTACTCAACATGTGTACAACATGCTAGCTACACCCTGATCTCCATACGCAGTTACTCAACATGTGTACAACATGCTAGCTACACCCTGATCTCCATACACAGCTACCAAACATGTGTACAACATGCTGGCTGCACCCTGATCTCCATACACAGCTACCAAACATGTGTACAACATGCTGGCTGTACCCTGATCTCCATACACAGCTACCAAACATGTGTACAACATGCTGGCTGCACACATAATAAGCTACCTATACCCTGATCTACAAAACTTGCATACTATTCCTAAAAGTTCTATTGTGTTCAACCCTTGCCAATGCCACACATCTTCAAACTGTATCAACGAAATATTCTAGAAAGGAGATGTTAATTTGATCAATTCCATTAGACATGTTCTCACAGAGACCAGTATTTCTATTATAAGATATTGTGTTGAAATGTTACCCACTCTTGTAGCCAGTTGAAAACTTACAAGGGATTGTTTAAATCAGTGATTCCCAAAGTGGTCTATATTGACCCCCAGGGGTCTACGACAACTTGCAAGGGGTCTATGGCAGCGCAAAAAATAATTGGGGGTCCATGAAATGAAAATTGGGGTCGACGATAGTGGATCTCATTGTAAGCAGGTGAAAACTTCTATTTTGGCATTTTTTAATTTAAATTTAAATAATAAATGTATAAAACTTAACATGTTTTTAAAAAAGTTATTCACACTGCACTTCACTACCGTTATAAATTTAAATCTTTCACAGTGAGTAGCACTATACCGCCTGTCAAAAATACATTTAAAGTATTTGTAAAGTATTAATGAATTTGCAAAAAATCAATATCTGGTAAGCAGGGGGTCTACCCAAAACCGAAAAACATGGCAAGGGGTCTACCAGACAAAAAAGTTTGGGAACCTCTGGTTTAAATAAACAAAAATGCCAAGTTTGGATATAGGTGATTGAAGAGTGTGTTATTAATTATGTAATTTAATGCATGTTTAATAAGTGAAGCGATTGGCCTAACTGAAGGATGCTTAGAATGGTATCCACATGATGGTCACATAAATGCTTATTAAAACAATGTGATTATGTTGGACCAGCAACACAAACACATATAGCCGATCTCCGCTTCATGGTTGATTTTAAACAAATATATTTATGGGTTAGGGCAGTGGATCTCAACACAACCCCCTGGACATAATGTCAGGGATCGCTTGAGAATTTCAGAAATTAGAGAGTGAGAGAGAGCATTGATTTATTGGAATATTAATTTTTAAAATTTAAATATTATTTAAAGTTCTTGGACCAATTTCTTATTGTTATATACTCTGACTACGCTACAACTACATAACATTTTTTTGTTAAAATCTTTTATTCATTCAGTAGAATTTAGCAGTTAATTTAATATAAATATTTTGGCAGTTTTTTCTATTTTTTTAAAAGTTACATTATATATGATTTTTTTTCTTTTTTTTTTGGTCTTGTGGGAGGAGTGGTGGGGGACTGACGTTAAAAGTTGACATCTTTCAAACAACACTATAACCATGTTTGTGAATTCATCAAAAAATTTCCAGGAATTAACTTACAGAGCCCCCTCTACAGAATCCTCCTCCCTTCTTAGCCCATATTTCTGTTTCCCAATGTTCAGTTCTTCCCATTGTGGGGAACATATTAGAGAAAATGATAATGATAACTTATATAATATGCGGACTCCGGCTGCCTAAGTATTGTCTCAAAATTTCCGGACCCGGTGTAAAAAAAAATGTGCACTGGCTCAGCCCTAATGAAAACACTTCCTGTTAGCAGTGCAGTAATATCTGTTACTCAGTCCTATCAGTTAACTTATGCCAGGCAGTGGTCCTCATTGTGGGTAATGTGGGGTGGTTGCTTATTTAAAGTAGTTACCTTCAATGTTGAGTTTGTGAGGAAGTGGACCACAAACAGGTGTAAATGAGACAGTTGACTGTGTGAAGACAGTGCTACTAATGTGAAGCTGTGGTCCACAATGTGAGGTATGCGTGTAATAGTTGCCAATGAGGGGATATGTGAGATGCCTGATATGTGGTGTATGTGTGAAATAGTTGCCAAGTGTGGGATATGTGAGATAGCTGTGAAGTACCAAAAATTTCAGTTGATATAATGCCTTCCTTGTTTTGTGGCAGAGTGTTAGAGAAATTTTTATTTCAATAACAAGATCACAATTACCTTGAAACAATCATTAAGTTTAGTACTTGTTAGGAGGGACATGATGTACGTACAATAGATCAGTGGGTAAATTGGGAGGGACAGGATGTACGTACAATAGATCAGTGGGTAAATTGGGAGGGACAGGATGTACGTACAATAGATCAGTGGGTAAATTGGGAGGGACAGGATGTACGTACAATAGATCATGTACGTACAATAGATCAGTGGGTAAATCAAACATTTTACAACTAAGCAAATGGTAACTTGTTACATTTATTGAAAGTTTCACAAGGGTGGGGAAGGAGGGGGGGGGGGGGGAATTTGTGTGGGGCATTTCAGAAAGTTACTTCAATGTATTCCCAACCAACAAAGGTGAGGAGACCACTGGCTCAGAGCTAGCAGCTAGTCTTTCTCTGTCCTGTCATCCCATTCATTAAACAGGGCACCCAGTTGTGTAATCTCAGCTGCAACAAATCCACTATTGTCTGTATCATGTAACAACATAACTGCTGAGATAAAACTTCTGGCACTACTAGCTGTCAGGCCCCCAGGGGCTGGGCAGGTCAGTTCTTTGAAACCTCAGGCAGATAAAGATAGCTGTCAGATTACAGCTGCCACGTGCACTGTATTGGGGGGGGGGGGGGTGTGTGTGTGTGTGATGTTTGCCCTGGAATATTTACAACTGTTGCTAAAAATAGATGGCCCAGTTTTCTCAAGTCACCAATAGAAAAATGTATTCTGTCTCATAATTAAAGTTTGTCTTTATATCCAATTTTTAAAAGGGCAGAAAATTAGTAACAATAATTTTGTAACAAAAAGACAAATATTCAAATGAAACATTTTTTTAAAAAAGTGAATGCACTTATAAAATGAGTAATGTAATTACAGTAGTTAATGATTGATTCTGTTTATTGTTTGTTTTTTATTTCAAGCTTATGGTTCACAACTGAACTCCATCAGTAGGAACCAGAGTTAACTACAGGCCTTGGGTTCAGGGAATGTCCATGAACAAATTGAAGTGAGCACTCAACTCACATTAGAGCTAATTATCCACTTGGTGAAACATGGCACACAGGGAGAGGGGCGGTGGGGGACTAACACGTGCCACTGGGTCAAAGTGGTTGGAAAGTTCACTGAAATGACTGCAACTTGGATCTGTATGGCTTGGGTGTGGAGTGAGGCTGTGATGACAGCAATTGTAGTTGGGTTTTTTTACCTTTTTTTTTTTTTTTTTTTTTTAAAGTGGAAATGAGAAATTTGGTGACTGTGTGATGTGTACATTTGAATCTTAAGTGAAAAAAAACAAAACAAATCAAGATCCTTTTCAGATGTGTACTTTATTGACATTCTTTAAGTTTTCTTCAAAATTTTTATTCAACATCAGGAGGTGGTTCGGGTGTTTTCAAAGGTTTTATTTCTTTAAAAAAAAACCTACCTTGTGGTGAATCAAGTCATAAGAAATGCTACAGTCGAGAGAGTGATGCTTGTGACTTGAGGGCTTTCTTTCAAGTATTGCTAGACCTAGACGGATTGTTGTTTCTTATGTGGAGTATATGCTTAGTGATGTTTCTAATTGGCTCATAGTCTGAAGGGGGTGTCAGAAATGCTTCTTGAAATTAGTGGATATCACACATGACACATATCTGCATATCTTGATTTTCAGCTATAACACTTCCACAGAGCCGTGTAAACAGATATTGTGGTTGACATGCTGTGCTTTCATTAACTGGTCTCCTCACATTTGGGACCTTTCACTTGGCTTTTTAAAAAAACACAATCGTCCCATTGTTTTTCTATAGCTTTCTGCTTTAACCATTTGGTGGCAAGCAAACCGTCGAGTCAGAGACAATGATCACATTTCATGTTTAAATGGAGACAAATCATAGCTACAATGTGGCAGCTGAGTGCTTCAAATAGTTACAGTGTGGCAGCTGAGTTCTTCAAGGACTGATCATTTGAAATCCAGCAAAACTTAATGCAACAATTTTAATTGATATAAAAAACAAAAAAACAAAAAAAAACTAAAAACCATGTCTTTGTTACGTCGCAGTTGGAGCTGTAGTGAAAAAAAGTCATCGGTGAGTTGAAGAACACTGACTGGATTTCTGGATTGCCGTGGAATCTTCTTATTATTGGTCTGGTTTTATTTCATCCTGTGAAGGTTGGATAAAATAACATGGCACTCAGATCATTTGTTTTAAGTTTATAATTGATTGCTGTGTTTGTATCGGGATAAAGTTCATAATGTTGAATGCTTTTTTCCAGTTGATGAAAGAAAGCAATGAAAAAAAAACAAAAAAACATGAAAGACTTTTAAAGGAGAAAGAATATACATTGCATTTCTCCACTAAATGTTGATGTAAACATTTAGCACAGTGGTTCTCAACCTTCCTAATGCTGCGACCCTTTAATACAGCTCCTCATTTTGCGGTGACCCCCCAACCATAAAATTATTTTTGTTGCCACTTCATAAATATGTGTTTTCCGATGGTCTCGGGCGACCTCTGTGTAAGGGTCGTTTGACCCACAAAGTGGTCACAACCCACAGGTTGAGAACCCCTGATTTAGCAGAATGATAAATTCAATTTAGTGAGAGTAACGTTTTCTAAAGTTGAAACTTGAAATATATGGATTAAGTCAGGTGATGTTTACAGGAGAAACAATCCAAGGATCATGAACCTGCTTGGACCTTAAAGATTTCAATCATTTCAACAAGTTGACTTAAAGCATTTTCTTTTGTTATTTCAGGAGGTCCAAACACTATTACAGGCCTACCTCAGCCATTTTTCTGAACTTGCTGGTGGAATGGTCAACTGTGGGTCAGTGCTCAGCTGGATGGAGGTAATGGTTTATGTGGATATCTGTCCAACAAAATAATGACTTGTCTCAATATTTTATCAAGTGAGTAAGTTCTAGCATTGTTTGGGTGAATACTGTCATCATCTGGTCCTGCCATCATGTTAGTATTATGTTCTTACTGCTTGAGTTCAACAAGTCCTGTTTGGCTCTCCCAGCACTGAAATATTTTTTGAAATGATTTGTGCAACAAAAATGTTAAAAGAAAATTGAAAAATTAATTTATGCAATTTCAAATACATTACCAAATAAATTCTAATGCATTGATAGTTGTCAGTGTTATTTAGCAAGTGTTCTTTTTAAACTGCATCAAATGAAAAACCCCGTATCAAACCACTTGAGTCAATCTAATCAAAGTGATATCAGTCTCATTTCTATTGGTGGCTATTCTATTTCCCAGATGGACAACAGGGGCCATCGACTTGTGGCCACTGATGACTCTGGTATCAATACGCCTGCCATAGCTGCTGCCCATGTCATCAAACGTTACAATGCCCAGGCTGCAGATGAAATATCTCTTCAGGTACTGGATCCTCCTATGTTATGAGAGAACAGCAATCCTGTCCTTTATTTTTCTTAAGTAATAAATACCTAATTATTTGTGGGGGTGTGGGAGAGATCTTGGTGTTGCGTTCCCTCACTTTTTATCCCCCCCGGACTCGACTCCTGGATATATCTCCATTTTGGCTTTTAATTGTATCTTTAAGCTTTAAAAATATTCTCCAATCGTTTGGAATATTTTTCAGGAAATGCTATAATTTAATATAATTTATGTTTTTGAACAGATTAGATATGGCATTTTTGGTCCAATTTGTGTGAGATTTTCTGAATTTAGAGCAATACTTGAATGAATGTATTGATTTTAAAGGACATTAGATTATAGTGATGCGTGTTAGGCAAGAGTTATGTCCCATGCTGCTGAACTTTTTTATAGCTTTAAAATCTGTTAATTGTGATAGTTTAATTTACATTAGATTTGCTCATTGAGATCAAAGTAGTTCATGCCATTAAATAGAAATTGTACGTAATGAATCCGCTTGTCTATCCACAGGTGGGGGACATGATCTCAGTGATTGACATGCCATCAGCCGAAGACACTATCTGGTGGCGGGGAAAGAGGGGATTCGAGGCAAGTTTTTTTCCTAGCCTACTTCTCCTGGACTTAGTCTTAAGCTTATGAAGTTTCATAGAAATTACTTACTCATCATATTTTGTGCATTTTAACAAATGAAATTTGTGATTGATTAGTGTGCTGGAATTCAAGAAACTTATTATTAAATTAAGAAAACGTATGAAACAATAAACTTTAATTTCATATTCTTTCCCTAGGTTGGATTTTTCCCCAGTGAATGTGTGGAACTCATTGGAGACAAGGTTCCAGCCTCGATGACATCCTGCTGCCCGGAACCTCTGGCCACGGCGGCGGCATCTCGGAAACCCTGTGAGAACCTGGTGGAGCAGCCATCCATCCCCACGACCACCACACCAACCATCACACCAACAACCACACCCTCATCATCCACACCGTCACCCTCACCATCACGGTCCTCTACTTCAACAACGGCTAGTTCCGTTGGGACATTTTCGCTGTCGTCCTCATCGTTGTCCTATCCCGACTCATCGCCAACCAGTCAGTTGTTTGTATATTTTTCTGTTTGCTAGTGTGCCTGCCTCACCTGGGTTTGTTTTTTTTTTGCTGCCGTTGTGCATGTCAGCGACCATTACCGCCCTGTTAGCATGCCCCTCACTTGGTTTCATCACAGGACTCTTCATAGCTTCACTCACATTTTCAGTTGTCAAGAACCTTCAATTTTTTAAACATATTCAGTTATGATATGGATGATCAGGGCAGAACTTATTCTGGTTATGGTCAACTCCTTTGACAGCTGCTCAGTCATTCTTTAGAAATGTTTATCTAATGTGTTTTATCTAAGGAGAATGAGCCCAACTTTTGAAAGTTTAAAAGCATTTCTTGTTTTATCACAAAATATGTTGATGTTTTGTGAGATTTTTTTTGTTTTCTTGTCGAATTTTAAGAATTCCAAAAGAAATGTTTTCTCTTTCCAAACATAATTAATTTACTGGAACTCTTTAACTTTTGGAGTTGGTTTACCCTCTGCCATTTTATTTTGGCTGTTTATATTTCAGCCTTTGTTTCACTATGTCTATCTTTAGATCTTTCTATCATTCAGTTGATTCAAAGTTATTTTGTGTGTTAGTTCCAATGATTTGAGTCTTACACATGTTCCAAACAGAGCCAGTGTTGAATAGTGGTATGTTCATAGCAAAACTAGAACTCTCCGTGCTGCAGTGGTGTGTCTGGCCTTTAAGAATAGAATTGTATTGTTATGGAGTCCCAGCCCTAGATTGAGATTCTGTGGAAACAACAAATAGACATGTGCATCTTATAAGGGGATTATGTTGAAGTGCTTTTCTGAGAGCTTGCGTGCCCCACAGTTTCAGCAGTAAGCTGTAGAGTGGAATTAATTGGCAGAATTGTGACTATTTTAACCTGCATTTCTGAGAGCTTTTTGTGTCCCACAGTTTCAGCAGTAAGCTGTAGAGTGGAATTAATTGGCAGATTGTGACTATTTTAACTTGCATTTCTGAGAGCTTTTTGTGTCCCACAGTTTCAGCAGTAAGCTGTAGAGTGGAATTAATTGGCAGATTGTGACTATTTTAACCTGCATTACTGAGAACTGATGATCTCCCTTGATTCCGGAGTGGCCTTGCTTTGCTGTGTATTTGGTTGAGCTTTTGTTTGCACACTTACTAGTTGTTGTTACTGTTAATACTAATCTACATCATTGCCTCATCTTTAGTTGGCTTTTCATCTGTCTACACACTTATACATACATCACCAAGTTTATCTTTGTCAATATATGTGTACTTAATGGATTTCACTTTACTTTATAAAAATGTACAATTACTTCCATTTATCAATATATGAGAACCCTCCTTGGTGTCATGTACATATCAATGGGCAGTGTTTGAGAACCCTCCTTGATGTCATGTACATCTCAATGGGCGGTGTTTGAGAACCCTCCTTGTAGTCATGTACTTCTCAATGGGCAGTGTTTGCTACATAAATTAAATATATCTCCCTATATAACTATTAATACATCATATTCACATATTCAGTATATGTTTCTTGATCATTCATAAATGTACAGTATCACAATATATATATATCCACCATCATTTTACAAGTCTCTAGCACATATTATGTATCCACATATTATTATCTTCATCATTACTTAATTACTAACCAGTGGGTCTGTCCTGTACAGGTGTTAGCCAGTGTGAGATCTAACCCTAGGCATGGTAACACAGTTACATCTGAGTAGGCAATGACATGTGTGCACTGGTGAACAGGAGCTGTAGAATATATTCACTTCAGTCATTAACAAACATAAGGCCAGCTTTAAAAAAAAGGATTTCATTCACATGCTGGGAATGGTTGCCTCATGTGAAAGAGACAAAAAGTCAATTGGTCAAAATCACTTTCTAATTGTGTAATGGCAACGATTGGTCCATCCAACAGAAAAACAAAACCTACAAACCTGTTGTTTCTTGTTTTAAAACATGTAATCAGAGTGTAAGAGATGATTTTATGAGAAGCCAAAGTAGAAAATAGCAAGTGGCAACCATTGCTTCATAGATCTGAAGTGGCAACCCTTGCTTCATAGATCTGAAGTGGCAACCCTTGCTTCATAGATCTGAAGTGGCAAACTTTGCTTCATAGATCTGAAGTGGCATCCATTGCTTTATAGATCTGAAGTGGCAACCCTTGCTTCATAGATCTGAAGTGGCAACCCTTGCTTCATAGATCTGAAGTGGCAACCCTTGCTTCATAGATCTGAAGTGGCAACCCTTGCTTCATAGATCTGAAGTGGCAACCCTTGCTTCATAGATCTGAAGTGGCAACTCTTGCTTCATAGATCTGAATAACCCTTAGTTTTGAAATCAGTAACCGCATGGATTTAATGAGTTTTCAATGACTGTATTGACTAATATATGTAAATATCAACTTTATTTTAGGCTAAGTTAGACTTTCCTAGAACTAATAAAAGGTTATTAGATGTAATTCTTTTCATATCTTTACTTCATAATATCAATTTCCATGATTTCACGTAATGACAGCATAATTGCTCTATTTCTCTCACCACAAATTTTTTAAAAATCCATGTAAATTCCTTTTACAAACAATTATTTATTGTCACTTCAAAATCTATCAAACATTTATTGAAGGTTATCAACAGATATTTAAACTAAGAAAAATAGTTTCTGTACCAAATTTATGATAAGCCGTTGGGCTACTATAACCAGGTACACTGGATTTTTCTCCCCAGCTTTGATGGAAGACATGAATGATAGCAACAGCGGTAAATAAACTAGGGGTGAAGTGATTTCTAGATAACTTAGAGGGAGTGCTCATTTTTTTAGTTGGTTTTTTATCATTTGATGTTATCTTGCTTGCATAAATCATTTATTAGATTTTTATTTGATGAAACAAATATTTTCTTTAAAAATTGATATTTTTTTAAATACATTTTTTTAAAATTAAAACAATTTTTACATTAATAAAATATAATAATAACTGGTGTTTTCTTAAAGAATTAAATAATTTCACTTGAAGCGTGTAACTTTTTTCTTCTTTAATTTCATCCAAAACAAATCTAATGTTGTATACTTTTAAAAAAATTTTTTAAAGTTGTTTCCCATTGGTAACATATTTTATCCTCATTAGATAATACAATAACTGCAAAGTTCCCTTTTTATTTGAAGTGAGGGCAGTTTGATGTTTTGCTGGTATTCAGTGTTTATTCACTTTAGGTGAAAATGAATATTTGAATATTAAGAAAAATCTGGGAACTTAAACTTAACTTATAATTTTTTTAATGGAATAATTAAAGTGGCCTTTAACTAATTTACATCCACTGAAAGCGATGCTATAATTTCTGTATTTTTCTTATCACAGAAGCAAAGGAAACGGCTAAATAAAACTCTCCGTACATGTTACGGTTGTACATGTTACGGTGCAAACACAGTTCTGTACAGCACAAGCAAAACTTTTAAGCCTGAACATTAACCATTTAAAAATTTTTTACTTTTTACAATTTTACAGAGATAACGCATTAATGATTGCACAATTTTTAACCAAGTGATTTTATTTCTTTAGTGATCAGAAAACATGGGAAACTGCTTTCTTTTCTGCGAACATTTTTCTCCCACCGCCCGCCTCGCAACCAGCTCAAACAGTCAGGGATAGTCAAGGAGAGGGTGTTTGGCTGTGACCTTGGCGAACATTTATTGAACTCTGGACACGATGGTAAGTCAAGGAGAGGGTTTTCGGCTGTGACCTTGCAAACATTTATTGAACTCTGGACACGATGGTAAGTCAATGAGAGGGTTTTTGGTTGTGACCTTGGCGAACATTTATTGAACTCTGGACACGATGGTAAGTCAAGGAGAGGGTGTTTGGCTGTGACCTTGGCAAACATTTATTGAACTCTGGACACGATGGTAAGTCAATGAGAGGGTTTTTGGTTGTGACCTTGGCGAACATTTATTGAACTCTGGACACGAGGGTAAGTCAAGGAGAGGGTGTTTGGCTGTGACCTTGGCGAACATGTATTGAACTCTGGACATGATGGTAAGTCAAGGAGAGGGTGTTTGGCTGTGACCTTGGCGAACATTTATTGAACTCTGGACACGATGGTAAGTCAATGAGAGGGTTTTTGGCTGTGACCTTGGCGAACATTTATTGAACTCTGGACATGATGGTAAGTCAAGGAGAGGGTTTTTGGCTGTAACCTTGGCGAACATTTATTGAACTCTGGACACGATGGTAAGTCAATGAGAGGGTTTTTGGCTGTGACCTTGGCGAACATTTATTGAACTCTGGACACGATGGTAAGTCAAGGAGAGGGTTTTTGGCTGTAACCTTGGCGAACATTTATTGAACTCTGGACACGATGGTAAGTCAAGGAGAGGGTTTTTGGCTGTGACCTTGGCGAACATTTATTGAACTCTGGACACGATGGTAAGTCAAGGAGAGGGTTTTTGGCTGTGACCTTGGCGAACATTTATTGAACTCTGGACACGATGGTAGCTTTTTACTAAAATGTTTTAGAGGATTTTGTTTACTCTGGAACTAAAAGAACATTTGAGAAAAACTCAAGTATCAGAATATTTGAAAATTAGAATTTATTTATATAAATATATATATAAATTTAATTAAGCATATTAATATTGTTAATTTCAGGTAACCATTGAAATTGTAAGATTCAAGTCATGGCAATTTGTCTTTTAGTGTTTTATGTGTGACTAATGTCATGTTTGCCTTGATGTCATCCCCACAGTTCCATTGCTGTTGAAAAGCTGTACTGACATCATAGAAGAGTTTGGTATAGTCCACGGTATTTACCGGCTGTCTGGCATCACTTCAAATATACAGAAGCTCAGGTTGGTTCCTGCGACTATTTCAAACAAGGCTGTAATCAGACTGATGCCTTAAAGAAGCGCTTCTCAACCTGTGGGTTGCGACCCCTTTGTGGGTCGAATGACCCTTTCCCAGGGGTCGTCTAAGACCCTCGGAAAGCACATATACTCTACAGTTATGAAGTAGCAACGAAAATAATTTTGGGGTTGGGGGGTCGCCACAACATAAGGAAATGGTATTAAAGGGTTGCGGCATCAGGAAGGTTGAGAACCACTGCCTTAAAGATACAAAGCAGGGCATATTAATATGGTCCTACAGAAAATAAATTAATTAGACCTCCAGTAAATAATTAATTTGGACCTACAGGAAAATAATTAAATTAGACCCATAGGAAATATTTGAATTTAACCTAAAGAACAATTAGCTAAATGGCCTAGATAACAATTAGCTAAATGGCCTAATAACAATTAGCTAAATGACCTAGATAACAATTAGCTAAATGACCTAGATAACAATTAGCTAAATGGCCTAGATAACAATTAGCTAAATGGCATAGATAACAATTAGGTCAATGGCCTAGATAACAGTTAGCTAAATGGCCTAGATAACAATTAGCTAAATGGCCTAGATAACAATTAGGTCAATGGCCTAGATAACAGTTAGCTAAATGGCCTAGATAACAATTAGGTCAATGGCCTAGATAACAGTTAGCTAAATGGCCTAGATACTCAAGTTATAGAGGAGTTCCAAATCAAGCAACATCGAAGCTGCTGCCGCTGTAGGCAGTTTCTTAGTTAATGCTTCTGAGCCAAACACACGTGTCATTAAGAGCTTCTTCTTTCCTCAGGCTGGCATTTGATGAGGACCGTGTCCCAGACCTGACAGAGGACTGTTATCTTCAGGATATCCACAGCATTAGTTCCCTTCTCAAGATGTACTTCAGAGAGTTGCCCAACCCACTACTCACCTACCAGCTGTATGACAAGTTTGCTGTAAGTCTTTCTTTTGTTTTCTATTCTAAACAAGTGCTGTGAGATTGATAGGCTAAAGATTACCTAGTCACGGACACCGCTTACCTTGGTTATACTCAGTTTTTTAAAACAAAACAAAAAACACTTTACAAAGCAAGCATTTTGAAGCATTGTAACTTATAAATACACAGAAAAGAGGTTGACAAAATAAAAACAATTTTTTAAATTAAAAGTATTTTAAAAAATAATGTTTTTATTTAAGCTAAATTATTTTATCAAATATAAAATGAAATAAACATGGCCGACTCCATACATGCTGAATTACTAAATATCAAGGGAGTGTGCTTGGAAAACAACAGGATTTAGAGAGTGTAGAAAACAACAGGATTTAGAGAGTGTAGAAAACAACAGGATTTAGAGAGTGTAGAAAACAACAGGATTTAGAGAGTGTAGAAAACAACAGGATTTACAGAGGGTAGAAAACAACAGGATTTAGAGAGTGTAGAAAACAACAGGTTTTCGAGAGGGTAGAAAATGACAGGATTTAGAGACGGTATAGAAAACAACAGGATTTAGAGAGGGCATAGAAAACAACAGGATTTAGAGAGGGTATAGAAAACAACAGGATTTAGAGAGGGTATAGAAAACAACAGGATTTAGAAAGGGTATAGAAAACAACAGGATTTAGAAATGGCATAGAAAACAACAGGATTTAGAGAGGGTATAGAAAACAACAGGATTTAGAAAGGGTATAGAAAACAACAGGATTTAGAGAGTGTAGAAAACAACAGGATTTAGAGAGTGTAGAAAACATCAGGATTTAGAGAGGGTATAGAAAACAACAGGATTTAGAAAGGGTGGAAAACAACAGGATTTAGGGAGTGTAGAAAACAACAGGTTATAGAGAGGGTAGAAAATGACAGGATTTAGAAGGGTAGAAAACAACAAATTTAGAGAGTGTAGAAAACAACAGGATTTAGAAAGGGTGGAAAATGACAGGATTTAGAGAGGGTAGAAAACAACAAATTTAGAGAGTGTAGAAAACAACAAATTTAGAGAGTGTAGAAAACAACAGGATTTAGTAAGGGTGGGAAATGACAGGATTTAGAGAGTGTAGATAACAACAAATTTAGAGAGGATAGAAAACAACAGGATTTAGAGAGGGTAGAAAACATATTTTAACAAGAGTGTGTCTGATTTTTAAAAAGGTTTGTTATAATCTCATTTCAGGATGCTGTAAGAGATGAGGATAATAAGCTATTGAAAATCCATGATGTAGTGCAGCAGTTGCCTCCCCCTCACTACCGAACCACAGAATACTTGATGCGACATCTTGCCAGAGTGGCTGCCTATGGCCATGAGACAGAAATGCATTCTAAAAACCTGGCCATTGTGTGGGCTCCTAATCTGCTCAGGTACGACATAAGTGGGCCGTGGGGCCAAGCTTGACAAAATACAAAAGACTTTAAATTGTCCGCTTTGATACAATTGCTGAAAAATAAAACACAAAGATTAAAAAGAAAATGTCCGCATTCAGACTATTTTTAGAAACTTTAAAGATTTTTGTCCTGGTCCTTATGCAACCCTTAACTAAAAATCGGATCAGTCCACCACATGATTCATTTGTTATAAGGATAAGGGACATGAGTCTTATAACATAAATCATTGAAATAACTAGACATTATTGAATTCTAAATTGAGTGAATGTTGGAAGGCATCCTGTGATAATCAGGTTAAAATCAGTGTTTCTTCATTTATGTTTTAGGAACAGTTGAATATGAAACTGGAAATATTTCACATTGAATTTTTTTAGATCTCTTCCCTTGGATTGTATATATCTTTTTCTGTTCACCATCTCATGGCATTTTAATTATTTCTTTCGTCCCTGGTTAGAGATCACAATGTTCATGATTACAAACTAGAGTTATATTGACTTGCAGGTCCAAAGAGCTGGAGGCTGGTGGAGGGGCTGCAGCCCTGCAGGGTGTTGGGATACAGGCTGTCGTCACAGAGTGTCTCATCTGCTACTGTGACATTATCTTCAGTGACAAGATGCCCAACTACAGCAACACAGATAATGGAAGTAAGTGCTGGCTTACGGCTTTTAGCATAACACATTTATGCTGACAGTGGTGTGTTTATTGTGTGTTCAACATTTACCTGTGGATGGCAGATCAGTCAGTCCATGCAGTTCCATGGCAGATCTGTCAGTCCATGTAGTTCCATGGCAGATCTGTCAGTCCATGCAGTTCCATGGCAGATCTGTCAGTCCAAGCAGTTTCATGGCAGATCTGTCAGTCCATGCAGTTCCATGGCAGATCTGTCAGTCCATGCAGTTCCATGGCAGATCTGTCAGTCCATGCAGTTCCATGGCAGATCTGTCAGTCCATGCAGTTCCATGGCAGATCTGTCAGTCCATGCAGTTCCATTTGAACATTCCTTGATTGACCAATGGGTTTGGGTCTTATAATGTCAGTGTCTAATCATTCATCTGTTCTGTTTCAATTCCTCAGAGGGACAAAAGAAACCCAGGCCTAAGTCTCTGGCCATTTCCACACCCACACGGCTACTGTCCCTGGAGGAGGCCCGGGAAAGGGCTTTTATTGGCCATCTGGCGCCCAAGAAGTTCATTGATGTTGGGGGTGGCCCCAAGAACCTACCATCCAAATACCACACGGTGATAGACCTACCAGGGTACAAGTAAGTAGTTTGAGATTTTTGTGTGTGCACATTTTTATTGCACATTAAGAAACATACCAGTGTAGCTGTAGACTACATGTTTTATGTACAAGTTAGGTGTATGTGTACTTGGTTGAAAGTAGAGAACTTGAGTTCATAAATCTACACACAATCACACTTATATTGTATTTATTACTATACTACTCAATTAAGCTTGGCCAAGAAAGCCTATTCAAAACAGCTTGTTAGTTAAAATAAGAATTATTTAGAAACAGCCTAGTGTTGTTGGTGTCAGATTGCTACCATTACTTGTATCATCTACATGCCTGATGTTCTGGGTTTTTGTCCTCGGCAGTGGCTACCAATGCACCTGACTGAGTGAACTATGCCATGTTTTTATTATTTCTTTGCAGCTCAATGTCTGTGTTTACTTTTGGAGTTCAAATTACTCCTTCTTGAAATCTGTTAATATTGCTATTAAAAGTAAAAAAAAAGTAAACTAAATATTGTTAGTGGTATTCTTAGAGAAATCCTTGATATTGTAAGTCTCTAAGACACCCAGGGACCTGCCATAATTGAAGCTAGTTAATTTCTCAAAACCCTTTGGTAAGCTTCCCTCCAACCTCACCTTGCAGACCAGCACTGAGCAAATTTGCCAAGCTTGGTCTAACACTGATGCCATCACGGTTCAGTCCCCTGCCGTCACGGTGCTCTCCCCTACCAGTGGAGTCCATTGGGTAACCAAGTTCAAACAGTTAATTTCAGCTTCTACCCTGGATTATAAAAGTGTTTATTTTGTTGACATTCAGTTTTCTATCATAGCTTTCTGAGCATGTTTGCTTTGTACGTTTTTTGACACCAAGTTGTTTTTGGTTGTTTTTTTTTTTTTTGCTCTTAATTTGATTTTGGGATCGGTAAATGTACATTGCCGCCATGTTAAGTTGCTTTTGGAAAGAAATTATGGTTATATTTTTTTTTTATACGTTTTATTCCCACCAAGTTTAGTTAGTTTTGAATTTTAAAAATTGTTATTTAGGCTGAAATAACTGTAGTTTTAAAGCAACGGTAAGAGGAACAAAAAAATTCTAAATACTAAATGCCTTAAAAAATAAGATTAAACTTTGATACGCTTGGTTTGACTTGCTTAAGACTACGTGATGTCAGAACAAATTTTTACTCCAAATTGTTTGGGTTTTTTTTAAAATTGTTTTCAGTGATAAAAGATATGTTGAAAAATATATAATAGGTCCCTCCAATTTTTCCAACAACAGACTGGAAGTACCGGGTCTTAAATGAAATGCTTTATCTCCCCCCCCCCTCTTCCCCACCTTTTTCCCCCCAACCTAGTCTGGTCATGGGCAAATGATATTTTTATTATTTTTGTCACCATTTATATTATATTTTTAAACAAGTTTGATTGGCAGAGTAGGCAAAGCTGCTCATCATTTGGGACACACACAATAAAAAAATGTGTTCTTATTTTAGATGCACTTTTATTAAACTTAAGTTTAGATTCAGAAATCATGGACTACACAGCATATATTTAAAATTCAGTTGATAATTTAAATTTGATGATATATTTCCTTGACTCACTTGAACCTTTCAATCAATTTGTTTTTACTTTTTTGGGATGAGCCAGGATCAGACATGTCACCATAGCGGAATTTTTAACATTTTAACTGTACTATTAAATATCAATGTATTATTTCACCTTTTCTTCAATGTGCTTTTTTCAGAAAGAAAAATACGAGTTCTTCAAAAGAAAATAAACCAGTCCCTGGGAACAAGAAATCGGCTTCCATCAGTAGCGCAGGAAGCAACAGCAGCGGTGCCACCGCCGGTGGCGGGGGATGGAAGTCCATCTTCTCAAAACCTAGAAGTGGGTCTGTCAAGAAAGCTCGCAAGTCCAGTCAAGGTCAGATAACTGGTATTGTGATCGCTTGACTTGCAGCTTCAATTTTGTTTAAAAGATAATGTTATTACGTTTACGAGAGAAAAATGTTTTAATTTAATTAATGTTGACAGACATTTCAAAGTTAGCTTGTGCCTTTGAATATGTTTTTTTTTAATCCTGGAAGTGGTATAACTTGTCCAAGTGGAAGCACAAAGTTTTAAGTTTATTATGTAGTTGAATAGCAAATAGCAATGTGTCACAATTATTTTTGTATCTAAACATTCGACAGTGACCTTGACCTTATACTAACTTTCAGAATCCGTTACCCTTGGACCTGCCCAAGCTAAAGCTCTTACAGAAGAGGATGTCCACAACTGGAAGCGACACCTCCGCAGTGCCAAGAGTGCTGAGTCGCTGTTCTCCATGAGCAATACAGCCTCATCCCGGGGAAGCAGCATCAGCAGCAGAGCTTCTCGCAGCAACACTGAAAATACTGCAGTGAAACCAAGTACCGGTAACAACAAACAAGAGGAGTCGCCCGGGTCTGGGAAAGGTAAAGTTTGTGTAGTGTGAGGATCTCTGCATGGGTTTGGGGATATTTGAATAGTGTGAGGATCTCTGTGTGGACATGGGGATGTTTGAATTGTGTCTTCATGGGTTGGGGAAATGTTTGAATAGTGTGAGGATCTCTGTGTGGCTAAGGGAATGTTTGTATAGTGTCAGGATCTCTGTACATGTTTAAGAATGTTTGTATTGTCATGATCTCCGTACAGTTTGGGTATGTTTATAAAGTGTCAGGATCTCTGTGTAGCTTGGACCAAATTTTCTTTGCAGTTTGATGAAAACAACAGAAATGTTCAAATTACCTTTCTATATAAAATCTGATTATTTCAAGTTGTAAACATTGCCTTTAGTAACAAATAACAATTTGTAAAGCAGCCATAGGGCAGATCCTGATGCTTTTTAAGCTTGGTTATGACATCTCTATCAATTAAATATTCCAGGTCAACTCTTTCAATTGTCTCACAAACGCTCCTTGTCCTCTGATGCTTCAGTTGCCCTGCGGAGTCGACAGAACGCCCAGGACTCCAGTGATGCTGTTGGTAAGGGATTTAACAATTACTACCGAACTATATATTTAAAGTTGTTTGTGTTTCATGGCTGTTAGATCAGTTTAACAAATAAGAATTCAATTAGACAAGAGACAGTTATGTTGCCATCCTTGGACTCTTATCCCAAAGTCAGTTAGACAAGAGACAGTTATGTTGCCATCCTTGGACTCTTATCCCAAAGTCAGTTAAACAAGAGACAGTTATGTTGCCATCCTGAGGTTCTTATCTCAAAGTCAATTAGACAAGAGACAGTTATGTTGCCATCCTTGGACTCTTATCCCAAAGTCAGTTAGACAAGAGACAGTTATTTTGCCATCCTTGGGCTCTTATCCCAAAGTCAATTAGACAACAGACAGTTATGTTGCCATCCTTGGACTCTTATCCCAAAGTCAGTTAGACAAGAGACAGTTATTTTGCCATCCTTGGGCTCTTATCCCAAAGTCAATTAGACAAGAGACAGTTATGTTGCCATCCTGAGGCTCTTATCACAACAATCTTCCTAGTATTGCCCCACCTATAGAATAAGCAGGCTGACTACAGGTGCTGAATACTGCATGTGTACGGAGTCAGATAATGTAAAAAACAAAATCATTGAAAGTAGGCCAATGAGTCTGGAGTCTCCTGTGCATAGTTTGATGCCTTTAATTTTGTACTATTTGTCCAAATGTGAAGGAATTGATTTCTGGTATGTATGTGACTAGTCCATAGTCCAATCATTTGAAATGTATGTATGTGACTAGTCCATGGTCCAATCATTTGAAATGTATGTATGTGACTAGTCCATGGTCCAATCATTTGAAATGTATGTATGTGACTAGTCCATGGTCCAATCATTTGAAATGTATGTATGTGACTAGTCCATGGTCCAATCATTTGAAATGTATGTATGTGACTAGTCTATGGTCCAATCATTTGAAATGTATGTATGTGACTAGTCTATAGTCCAATCATTTGCATGAAAGTATGTGAATAGTCTATGAAAATGTTGGACTTGAAATATAATTTTTAAAATTTACACGAGGCAAGTCATTGTTAAATAGAAAGAAATCAAACGGATAATTTTATGGATAAAGCTCTTTTATTTTTCCTTTTTGTTATGAATCCTAATTAACCTTTCTTTCTTTTTTTACTCTTGCTAAACAGATGGTACGGATGGATCTCAACATTCGTCGTTCATACGAGGTGACTCCAGCCGTAAAGCTTTGCACAGAAGAATACCATCGGCCCCCAACACCCCTCGGCAGGAGAGGAAATGTACCAAAGAGAGGAGCTCGAGCGTGACCGGGGAAGATATGTCCAGCAGTGAGGACATGGACATAAGCCTGGATGACTTCATATACCCTAAAACTGAAGGGGAGGTCAACATCGACGCGGCCATCAACTCCCGGCTGCTACAGGTGGCGGAAAAAACTAGATCGGTCAGGTCTAACGAGGAGCTGACATCGTCACCGCTCAAACGTAGTGCCAAGACGCCCCCTGTGGGCCGTAAGAAAGCCAAAGGGGCGCTGTCAAGTGAAGATGATTTATCCCCGACCTCCCCTCGGCAACTGCCGCAGTCTCCTGGCTCAAAGAGGGTGACGAGGTCTTCGAGTGATGTTCAAGGGAGAGTGGACAGCAGTCCGTATGACAATGATGACAAGGACAGCAGGATGAGGCATTTTTATTCACGTTTCCATGACTACGCTGAGATTCTATCAGATGACGACCTGGCAGCTGTTGGTACGCCTGGCAGCCAGGGGACAATGTCAGTGTCCAGTTCTGGATGTAACATGCAGGAAGTTTTGGACCAGATCGACACCAGGCTTGCTTTGAATGCTGTACTGTTCCCTAGACATGGTATAGGTGATACATCGGGGTACCGGGTGGGTGATGACACCACGTACACCAAAGAGACTGTGTTCTCCTCTGGTGTGCAAACCACTACCACGATATTGGTATCCTCTTCACAGAAGGAAACCGAGTTTTCTGTCAACAAGCCTTCGCCTCCGGCTCCTCCCAAACAGACAGAGTTCCCTGCCACCGGAAACACATCACCCAGAGAGTTCAGCGGTCAAGCAAGTGTTAAACAGCTGCTTGGGCTGGAGGATTCTGGCGTTGACGGTGGTCAGAAAGATAAATCAGGAGGAGCAACTGTGGTGGGGAGGAGGAGGGTTGAGGTCACTCAGGGAGGAGTTAGTGGAAAAGCTGGATCATCACATGCCCCAATCTATCACAAAGGGGTTGATAAGTCCAGCAGCAGTGCTCCGAGCTCAACCAGGGTTGTACGCCGACATGCAGAGTTTATACCTAGTGCCAGGGCAACATCCCAGGACATGGATAATCTACAAGACCTTCTGAACAGTCTGGAAAATGAAGGTTTTTCATCATCATCTCAAGCGTCTCCTCCTAACAGGTTACATGACCAGCACAGCGGGTCCCTGCAACCTGGTAATTCCAACAGTTTGGACGGCAAAGTGACGGGGCTGGATGAAAGTTTAGCCATGAGGATGACAGGTACGGCCATGAGCAAGTGTTTGAGCGTACCCAGCGACATCGCCAGGTCTCTAGAGAATGTAACGGAGAGCCAGTCCGACATGTTATCTTCTGTGACGATCAGCGAGCTGTCCATGTCTCTCTCTAGTTTTACAAACGGTCAGGAAGGGGTCGCCCCCTCGACTGGAGTTCCTCAGAGGCCAGATGACTCGGACCCCAGACGTAGGAGGAGCACTAGTTTGGACAGCTTGACGGAGAATGACCATTTAATGACCAGAACTTTGCGTGAAATTAACCGTCAGATGGACGTAGCATTTAAACATGAAACAGGGTCTCATAGATTGGTGGCTTCTGACCTTGAACTTAGCACAAGTCCAGAAGTGAAACTCACGCCCCAGAATTTTTCCGAGGTCAGGACATCTAAGTCTGTTAAAGTTCAGGATGAGAAAACAAATTACCAAGAGGAATTATCCATCATAACTCAGGTATCCAATAACTTCCCTTTGAACACTTTTTCTAGTCCGCAACCAGAGAAAAAATCCACAACTGCAAAGTACCAAAGCTCCAGGTCATACAGCCATTCGGACTCTGATGATTCACTGACTTTTGTCACGGATGCCATCAGCTCAAACTCTCTAGGGAACATCACCATGCTGAGCCCCATCTCTGGTGCTGCTGAGAATATATTACAAACTGCTGCTTCAACCCACCGCTCACCTGCCACCAGCCCAGATCACGTCAGATATTTACAAAGCTCAACAGCCAGCAGCCATCAGCAGTTTATTCGAACGCCACCTGGTGGTAGAACTGAGCTTCGAGAGACAGAAGAGTTTATAAGTTACGAACATAGTTCAGATTTGAGTGTCCGCACAGAAGTGGGGTTCAGGCAGACTCACAGGCAGGAAGATGATCTCATCATGCTGGAGACCCCACTGGTAGTTAAACTGCGATCTCAGCGGAGAGATCCTGGTCAGCCTTTTACTGGTGTGCAAAGTCAAGGTGCCTTATTTGATAGCCATCACCACCCGCTGCCTAGCCCCAGGACCCAGTTTGGTTTAGAGAGTTCAGAGGGTCGAAGTGACATTGCTAATATGTGTAGGAACCGATTATCTTCTTCATCGTCATCATCATCTGTTTCATCCGAAAGTTCTGAAGAGTTTGATGAAGTGGCTTCTCCAGAAGAGGATGAGGTCCCCTCCATGTTGTCATCCCCCCGAAGTAGTGGTAGTAGAGGGAGGGGTGGTGGAGGGCCACCACGCGTCCTGCCCGGGTCACCACGCGTCCTGCCCGGGGCACACCCAGCAGATAGGAGAATCTTAGGATCCATAAGTGTTGATCTGCCTCAAGGAGACGTGGCTGCATACCAAGTTGTTAGACGTCAGCACTCCCCAAGAGTTGAACAAAGGTCACCTCAGATATCACCACGGTTTGAACTCAACATGCCATCAGGGGCAGGCTACCAGGATGTTGATGATCAAAGTGGTGCTGGTAACATCCCATGGCAATCTAATGCTCTGTTCTCAGATGGGGCACAGATGAATGATGTGGAGTCAGAGCGCATGTCCAGCCTGTGTGCCGCTGGGTTCATGAGCCAGAGGGTCAGACTGAGCAGGGAGTCTTCCAACAGTAGCCTCCAGTCCCCCGATGCCTCTCATGCTAATATGCTGATGGGTAGCAACATGAGGAGTCCACTGGCCACACCAGTCAGGGAAGCATTGCCAGATTTAGTCCAGTCCACCACCCACCCCATGGAGAGTGGTTCCAGCGATATGGTCAGCAGGAGTAATGTCCCGTTACAGCTGGCTTTATACCACCCTGATGAATTCTGCATGGACATACCAGCATCTGTGTCGGGTCCACCTCCTCACCCCATCACCATGCACCAGTCACCATCACTGCCTCAGGTCCACACCTCGTCTGACATTGTTATGGAGAAGAAAACCACCCTCAAGAAGTCAAACACGGACAACTGCATTTCTGATCAAACCTGTAACTCGTTTGAGTTTTACAGAAACACTTCCACTGATGACGACTTGGTAAACTTACGGAGCGCGAGCAACAATGACCAGGTGGTGATCAGCGGAAACCTGCGGAGCACGAGCTACGATGCAGCTTTGTCATCAAGGTTAGTGGAAGCTGGTCAGCTCAGTTTGGAAGAGATGGGCCCTAGACACAGGTCGGTGGCTGGTCAGGCCCTGGCAGCAGCACAGAGGATGTGTGAGAGTCTGTCTGATACAGACTACTATAGCCAAGATAGCATGTCTGAGAAACACATGAGGAGAGACGAGGGGGCAAGACAAAGGGTGGGTAACAGGCCACATACAGGTGGTAGCAAGACTGGCACGCATGATGACGATGAGGTGGCAATGGAAGTGGATAATCTCTGTAACAAATTGGTGGATGACCTGAAGTCCCCCCATTCTGGTAGTTCCCGCACAGACTCCCCTGCGGAGGATTCATTCACTGTGCTGGTGTCACATGATGTCAGGAAGGATGTGGATGAACAAGGGGCCGTGTCCATGGAGGTGGAGACTTCCCTGGAAGTCTTGGGTTCAGAACCGAGTTCACCCATGATAAGAGAGAGGAGGCTGATCAGGTCGTCCAGTGTGGATGGCGACAATGTGGAGACCAGGTTTGTGAGTTTAGAGAGTTCCAGGGGAGAACTGGAACAGGAGGAGGTACAGAATGTTCTCAATCGAGGTCGTGAAATTCTCATGTCACCAGAAGGGAAGAACATCTTGGATAGGTCGGCTGTCGATAGTCTCATCCCAACAAGTGATTCCAGCTTGCAGGGGAGGAAAACCTCGTTCTCTAAAATACCTCGTCCTAAAGCCAGCCCAGACTTGTCTCACAAAAACATTGCTGGGAATTTGTCATACAGGTCATCTTATTCAGGATCCATGTCGGCCTCAATGCATGCTGACATTTCACCCTCATCATCGTCAACATCATCATCTACTTCATCAAAGACTGGCCAGAGCAGGAGAGGATCTGAAGCATCCAGCGTAACTTCAGGGAAACGTGCGGGGCACACTCGAAGGGCATCCGACACCAAAATCACAGACTTCCGTACAGTGTCCCCAACATCTCGAGCAGGAGCCCGTTCAGATTCATCCAAATCCGGGGCCAGTCCCAGGGGCAGAGACACAAAAAACACTGCAGACAGTAAGTCCTCTCGCATTCCATTGTCCCACAGAGTGCCAAGCCCACAGCAGTCGGAGGCGTGTCTAGGGGTGGCTAAGCCACAGAGCAAGATTCCTAGCCCTGTTCCAAAGCCTCGTAAAACAAGCAGCAACTCCAGGAGTCAGCACGGGACACCTCCAACAGACGATGTCATAGAGCTCACCAGGCAATCTGTCAAGCGGGAAAATTCCAGCAAAGACGCCACCAGGAAAGAACCTGGACCGACACCCAAAAGGACTGTCGTTGTCAAGGATATCCCTGATAAAACTGGGGCCAAGCTGGTCATCGAGTCCCAGCCGGAACTGAAGAAAAAAATCCAAACCGTCCACGCCAAGAAAGTGAGCCAGCCTCCAAGGCAAGTGGCCGAAGCTCTTGACTCTGATCCGGGGTCTGCTCGCCTCAGTGTTGCCGGTGATAATGATAACTCCAATGTGCCATGTACATTCTCAAGTGCCACTGTTGGACTTTCTCCCAATGATTCGAAGAAAAAAGAAACGTCTGGTAAAAAAACTCCCCCTCCCGTGGCTAAAAGGAAATTTCACTATGATTCCAGGTCTTTTCCCAGGCGCTCAAAATATTTGGACTCGCATGTGGGTTTCTCCCAGGATTCTAGTTCCGGTCAGTACTCAGACCTTGTAGGCAGTCGGTCATCTCTTGATGACTCAGTCCTACAGCTGGCTGCCGAGAGGCACGATCTGTTTGTGCCAGAAGATATGGAGGAGCAGCATATGTTTGGATTGTGCACTGGGTCTTTGCGAGCAAGGAGATCTAAGAAAATGCAAAGTTTGATGGATTTATTTGAACGTGGCTCCGACTCCAATGTGTCCGACAGTTCTGGAAGCCCTGGCACCAGGCACAGGGACAGGACCTACTCTGGCTCTTTGTTGGGACAGGCTGGACAGCTGACCCCGTGTCTGGAGGTGGGCAAGCTCGATCCGGACACAACTGATGATGACGCCTTTTTACCCGCATCATGCCCTCAGGTCAGGCGACGCCTGTCATCGGGGGGTCACCGCTCCAGGTCACGTGAAAGGCATCCATCTAAATCTGATGTGGATCAGAGTCAAGGTGCTGTAGCTGGTAAAGAAAATGAAGTTGTGATGCGCAGGGCACCTAAAAAATCACCTGCTGGGCCTCCTGAGACTGCTCAGGTCTCACAGGGTCAGAGCTCATCAAGAGACAGGGCTCTGGGTTCACGAGGTCGGAGTCCATCAAGAGACAGGGCTCCGGCATCAGGGGATGTTAGGCAGAGAGCTTCGTCACCAAGTGTGAAGCCAACCAAGGGGGAAAAACTGAACCGGATTACATCTCCAGTAAGTTCAGGGCCCTCGTCGGCTTCCCCAGTTGCAGCGGTGAGGAGTTCAAGACCACCTCGCTATCGAAGCAACTCCAAGTCCAGAACTTACAGTGAATCATCAACCTCTGAGTCAGACACAACACACCAAGCAGAGGGCAGCACGGTCAGGTTTGCTGCCGGTCACGTGACCTCATTGTCTTCCTCATACAATCCAGCCATGGGCGGCGACCTGTTTCCCACCGGCAACATGGCACAGGCCACAGTAACACGTGGCAGAGCCGATGCAAAGAGAGACAATCAGGCTAGGGATGCCAAACTCAATAATCAGGCCATCGGCACCCCCCCTCCCTCTCCAGGTTCATACACACCCCCACCTTCTCCGAGGAAGAGTGAACGTAGAAATAGTATAAAAGAACTACGACAAGTGTTTGAGAAGTCAGAAGGTGGCTCTCAACCTGACCCAGAAGATCTTCCTTCGGAGCCACTGGCATCCTCGGTTCAGCAAGTAGTTCAATCAACAGTTCAGCAAGTGGCGGCGGTTCATCAAACGGTTCAACATGCACCATCCGCTCGACAAACGGCTCAACAAGTCCCAGCTGCTCGGCAAACACAAACAGTTCAACAAGCCCCGGCTGTTAGACCACGCGTCAGGTCCATTTCTCCGCAGGCCGACCTCGGAAGTGAACAGAGGAGAGAGCGGGTCAACCTCATGCGGTTAAGTTTGGAGATACCACACAGCTCTAGGACTCCTGGAGGTCATAATCCTGACCTGAAATCCCAGCCTATGAGACTTGGGCCAAAACCTTTCTACGGAACACAGAAGTGATCAATTACAAATATGTGATGATGGATTACTAACATGAACTGAACAATTACTATTATGACCTGATGGATTCAAAATACAAGCTGATGGATCACAAACATGAGCTGATGGATCACAAACATGATCTGTTGGATCACAAACATGAGTTGATGGATCACAAACATGAGCTGATGGATCACAAACAGCTGGTAGATCACAAGCATGAGCTTTACAATGAACCTGTTAACTTATATCAGTGGCATCAAAACCATTCAATGGTGTATGAAGTAGATCTAGAGACAGAATATAACTATGTAAGAATGGCTAAATAGTGACAAGAAAAACAGTGATGAAAATTGAGATGAGTTGTGCATCAGTTGTTATCCCATTAGTGTGAGACAGGAAAACATGGCTAAAAATAGTCTTACATTTAGGTGTCAGACTCTCTGCTGATGACAGCTCCAAGAAGGATCTCCATAAATGTCATCAATGTAACAATGCTGCTGTCATTACAGAGCTGCTTGAAATTGACTTTGTCATGCATTTATCTATGGACAATGTGTTGTAACTGAGCTCAAGCAAAGTGCTATACCTTAACTGACCTTGTAACTGAAACTAGTCTTCAACGGATTGGCTTTAATCAAATTGGTACAACTGTTGTCTTAATAGTTCATTTATTTTTATTATTATTATTTTTTTTTTAATTAGAGCATAACTTTTCCTGTCACAGTATTAACTTCATATATTAGTAGAGGGAATGTGCAATTTGTTTTTGTTTTTTTAACACCTCCATTTGGACTACTTGTGATTGGTCCAATAAATGGCCAGAAATTGATTTGATGGATACAGAAGATGACCTAGTGGGATATACATGATACACACCGGAAGACAATGTATTAAAATTAATAGGTCAAAGTTTAGTGAATCTATGTGAGACATTGATCACACAAGGCCTGTAGTTTTTTAGTTTGTTTTTTTTTCACCTTCGTGAGACTGAAGAGTGTATTATTTATCACTTGAGCTAAGATATTTGTATTGTTTGTCATATTTCAAGGTTAATGCACATGGCTGCTGTCTACAAGTCCACTGTTAGATTTAAAAATTTCACCCACAACAATCAGTATCTCCAGCTCAGTGTGAATTTCCCTAATTTTTTTTTTTTTTAAGAAAAATAATTACAACATTGTGCCATTACTGTTAGAACACAAACTCAAAGGAAACGAGCAAAGGTGAATGGAAGCTGCATATTATTTTGTCATAAAATCACACATTTGTTGATGACAACTTATGTGACTTTACTTGAGTACCATGAATTGTTTGTGTCTCTCACTATGTAACCCTGATTCTGTGTATGTAAGATTTGTATGCAAAGTTGAATGTTTTAAAGAAGAATATGTACATAATAAGCAAAGGAGACCAGGCGTGTACATAAATATGGCTTGTCTTTGTCATATGTACAATTACTGAAAATATGTACAAATCAGTGTGTCCAAATTTACTGTACATTTAAAACTTGAGAAAGAAAAAAAATGAATATTTTTAATATGCTTTTTGAAAACGTGTATATATATATATAAATATATATTGATGTTAGGGACAAAACTATATGTACATTTGGGTGTGTTGAAATCGCTTACATTTTTACAAATGTAGCTTATTTTTAAAAATTAAATTATTTTAAATTTAAATGGCTTGACTATATTCTGGGTGGGGTTTATCATTGCATTGACAATAAAGGGTGGGGCTTATCATTGCATTGACAGGGAGGGTGGGGCTTATCATTGCATTGACAATAAAGGGTGGGGCTTATCATTGCATTGAGAATAAAGGGTGGGGCTTATCATTGCATTGACATGGACGGTGGGGGCTTATCATTGCATTGACAGGGAGGGTGGGGCTCATGTTTGATCATGTGCAATCATTTGTTAATGAAGAGTAAAATGGAGTATTTCCAAATCTACTTTTTTTTTATATGTGGATCCAATCCAACATTTTCCTTTTACTCCATTTTTGTCACAAAATGGAGAAATCCAATCTGCCCATTTATTTTGTTTTATTATTGCCAGCATGTTTATTTAATTTTCTCATTACACAATTTTACTGTTTTTCAGTCATTGCTATATTTATTTTTACCAAATTTTAAACTGTATTTATTTGTTTATTTTGTTACCGTTTTCTTATCCTTGCTTTACTACACCTCTACCCGCCTCGAGTTTTATCATGCATTTTAGTGTCATTTATGCCCCCAATCCTCCCCCGCCCCCCTCAAACCTGCCTACATGTTAAATTGGCCAGCAGTGCAATTCTTCGATATGTACCAACAATACAAGTACTTGACTTGATATTTATATTACAAACAAATTGACTTCCAATAACTGATTCCTGCCTAATCTGTAAGGTGTGCTTTGTTAACTTATACCTGGCTATCAGTGTAGTGTCTTGTGTATGTTGCTAGATTTAAAACTGGTTTGATGAGATGTACTTATCTAGCTTTGTGGTATATCTAGAAGATTCACCTACTTAATTTTATGCTTACTTAAGTTAAAACAAAAATTTTATGGAGTTTTAGGATAAATGCTTGTGTTAAGGTTTTCATTGTTTGTATGTGTTGGACATGTCATGGCTAGATAGCCAGTGTTGGATATGTCATGGCTAGATAGCCAGTGTGCCAATATGTGATGGCTAGATAGCCAGTGTTGGACATGTCATGGCTAGATAGCCAGTGTTGGACATGTCATGGCTAGATAGCCAGTGTTGGACATGTCATGGCTAGATAGCCAGTGTTGGACATGTGATGGCTAGATAGCCAGTGTTGGATATGTCATGGCTAGATAGCCAGTGTGCCAACATGTGATGGCTAGATAGCCAGTGTTGGATATGTCATGGCTATATAGCCAGTGTTGGACATGTCATGGCTATATAGCCAGTGTGCCAACATGTCATGGCTATATAGCCAGTGTGCCAACATGTCATGGCTATATTGGCAATATACCAACATCTGCTGGTCTGGGAATAAGATCTTTTTTTCAACCAACAGTTACAAAATTAAAATAATACATGTTTTTCAGTGAACAAATAGCAGATAATTTGCATACATTCTTTTGTTGACTTATGATTGGTTGATCAAAGCAAGGTATTGTTCTTAACTGTAACTAAAAAAATATATGTTTCAATAAATTATCGTAGAATGATATTTCAATTATTATAATTTTTTTTTAAATATGAATTTTTTTTTTGGCTACGTTTTGTATTTGTTGAAATGATGAAAAATTAGTTTATGTTTGATTGCTATGTGAGCATAATAGATGGCCAAGTTGATCTGTGTGGTTGTATAGTACACTTTAAGAATTTAAGAAGCAGATGTATTGAGAGTGAACAACACTGTCGTTAGGGTCCTACTGCTGTATAGTGAAAGGGTCCTACTGCTGTATAATGATGGATGCTTGATTTGATGTAACAATGAGATTTGTATTATAAATTATATAATTTATTGATCAAGATGGTGCATGGCAGGTATGTTGTCTTGCAAACATGTCAGACAACATGTTGTCAATCATGTCAGACAGCATGTTGTGTATCGAACATGTCAGACAGGCATCTAGATTAAGGAACTGTTGAATTTGATGAGACACCATCCTCATTCCCTGTTCCCTCCACCTACCCTGTTCCCTCCACCCACCCCAACTGTCACCTTCCCACCAGCAATACCTGCATTTACTTTCTGCATCAGCTCTACTAGGTTTGATAGCTTCAAACTGGAACATTAAAGTAAAATTAAACTTATTTGACATCTTTTTAGCTTTTCAACCATTTCAATGGTATGATGTGTTTCAGCCATTTCAATGGTATGATGTGTTTCAGCTCATCACACGAGATTTGCATAAAACAAAAGTTGTGTCCATTTTCCCATCCTTCCGTTCCTTTTAGGGCCCTTTGATTGGTGGTAGTCTCCAAAAAATCTTTTAAGTCTTAAGAAATTATCTAATGTTAAATATTTAAGTTTAAATATTTTAAATTTTTCTCATATTTACTGGTGTGTCATTAGATTTTGTTGTAAACCTGGTTGTCACACATTGATATAAAGGACTGTGTGGCTCCAAGTCATTCTCGGCATTGTTTTCACATTATTTTCATCAAGAAAGATTTTAACAACCTGAAACTGGTGATGATGGCATTCAGTAATGAAACATAGACTTGTCTTGTCTTGTGGTTCCACCCATTGTTTGATGCGGTAATTATTTCAAACCCAGAATAGAACAAATCCTATGTATCGTTTGTCCATGCACAAATTTTGTTCTCTTCCCACAAATTTATTTACATTTATTTTGTACTATATATCACATGCTTACTGTATTCATTTTTTACCATTACGGTATTAAATTTGTTTTGACATAATGGCTGAAAAAAATATTTGTGTAAGTTAATTTATTGTGTGTGTGTTGACATCGTTAAAATTAAACTGGCCCAAAATAAATTCAAACTTGTAATGAATAAGTATGTCTGTAAAAAAATTTCTGAAAAAAAAAACGTTCCTGATTCTGAGAAAATAAAAGCTCTCTGATCATGTCAATGTGTAGTAACTGATGCTTTTTATAATGCTGTGTACTTCACTTCAAATAAGTATCTACATTTTAACAGCAAAACTAACTTTAACAACAGCTTCACAAAAAACCTGCTTATAAATATTCTAAAGTTTCATCACTTGAAAGGAGAGCTAACTCTTGATGACAATGTTGGGATTGCGGCAGGGCACATTTAACAATGTGTCTTAATAAAAAATAAAAAAAAATTTTAAATTTAAAAACAGCTTTTGTGTGTCTTAAAGTTAAAGTGTTATCTTAAAACATTCATATGATTAACAGGCCAGTAATTTCAACTTTCTGTCCAATTTCATATTAACCTGTACTTAACTTTCATAAACGGAGACTATATTTGTGATGGTATTTTAAATCATGAAGTCCTAGAAAGAAATTGAGAGAGAACTCTCTGCACGAAAACATATGTCAAATCAACAGGGTGTTCATCTGTAACCCCTACATGTTTACATGTAGATTTTATTTCTGACAGCGGCCTCCCCCTTTTTTCCACCCTGTCCTGGCAAACAAGAGTTGTCAACCTTGTTTGTTCTCAAATGAAAGCTTGACATGAGTATTAATATTTCAGCACCTCCTTAAAAAACATCGAGGTTTGAGAAGTTCTGTTCTATTTACTAGTTGTCATGAATAGAACAAAATAATTCATTTCAAGGTTATTTACATGTTTTTTCAATAATTTGTTTTTGTCTCAGCTGCCTCACTATGTACTTACATGAAATTCTGACTTTCATTGTTTGTAACAATGAAGCAAAAAAAAAAATCCCTTGACCAGACCCAACAAATACGGCACCAACGTGATCTCAGCTAAGATCTCAGTCAAGGTATGTTGTGGTGTGACTTGAGTTCCCCCACATGGTATTTTATTGTCATTTTTTGACTATGTTGAAAGTTTGACATTTTTAATGATAAGCTTAAGCTTTTGGTAAGTCATCTCATGACAGTAATTCAACAAATGGTTCCTTTATTGTTAGGTCTCTTCAACTGCCTGTGCCTGGTCAACTGTATTAATTCAGATATTGTGAGATGTGAAAATAGTAATAAAATGTATAACTGTTTCAGTACAATTTTGATCTGCTGACACTTCCTAAAGCTGCCCTGATCACACTTATAAAGATCTTGCTTTGGTTTGTAAAATAAAGTTATTACATTTTTCTCAAACCTGAGGTTGTTTTCTTCTTTGTGAGTTTCAATTGTCCCGTGCAACCTAAGTGTTATGAGTTTGTGTGCTACAGGTTTGAGCCTAGCTTAAAACTTAAACTTGTCATCCCTTCATTTAGAGCAGGGTTTCTTTCAGCTATATCTCCGCACACACACCCCACCCTTACACCCCCCCCCCCCCCCCGAGCAAAATTATGTTTAGCAATAAAAAAACAAATATTTTATTTAAAAAATGACCAAATTGTCATTTTTAAACGATTTTAAAAAAAATACTAGCTGGTGTCATTAACATTTAGTGGAGTCAATTAAATATCGATACCCTCGATATATTTGATGATCCGTATAGTTAAGGCTAATCTTCTTAGAAGCTTACATTATTGAATATCGCAATGTTTTGCAAATTTGCCACGCCCGATAATGAGCTGAAGTATTACTTCCCGTTGTTCGCATTTATCTTTATTTGTTATAGATTTTTTTTTTTTTTAAACTTTTATATTCAAAGGTCTATAATTTTAAAAGAGTTCTCACTAAGTATCAAACGTGAGGAATATTTTCATATTATAATAAATTATATGTTATAATAAAAGCATGACTTTTAAACTAAGGGATGGTGTTGATTATAAATTGAATGATGGCATCGTGCTTTCAAAAATATAGTTATTATTAGCATCAGTGTTTCCTTCGGCTATCTCTCCGAGAACAGAGAGGAGTTAATTGAAACCGATTTCTGCTCATTACTCCAGCAACAGGCTCATAACGTGTGTCAGTTTCCCAGTAACATCGGGTGCCAGGCATTTTTGCTAGACCCATTCTAAAAAACATGCCAATAATCTGTTCAATTTATTTTTTGGTGGTGTCAACAGATTTTCCAGATTTCAACACTATGCTGTTTAGTCATTGTAACTAATAAGTCTAACATAGCATCTGTTCCAAAGTCTTTAAAATTGAAGAGGGGATGGAAGTTGATAATCATCCGGTAGTTCCAGTCGTCTGCCTCTAAATATTGAATCTGGTGGATTAAACTTTTCTTTAGTCCATACATATGACACCTTTTTCTTTCCTCTGATAGAGTTAGAGGATGTAGATGGCTCTGGCTCATCAACATCAGACTCCGAATCACTTGTGATTACAGAATGTTACAGTATGGGGTTGATTATAATCTTGTGCCAAATGATTACCCTCGGGCACGCCAAAAACGGAGTGAATTCAGTTTATGTATGACATTGGGCGCCATAACGCCTCCCACAAAAACTTAAAAATCTCCTTCCCTGTTCAAAAGGTATAATAGAAACATTGAATTCGAGTATACTTAAAAATACACCTTTTGATTTTGAAATAATCAAAAATGTTCTGGGGAGCAGGCTCCCCAAACCCCTCCAACGATCAAGATTCGTCGGCGCCCTCGATTTCCGCCCTACTTCCCGATGAAAATGATCGCCAATTGTCGTATCGATAATACACTGCCTAGTGGCGTATCTACTATTAGTGCTGCCATGAGTGGCCAAATATTTATGCCATCCTCCCTTTTACGATACGAAGTCTGCAGTTGTCAAAAAATGCCCCACAAGCATATAACGAAAAGGTGACACCTTTGTGGCTCACTCCATCGCCCTATTTCGACGCCAATAGCAGGGGCTATTTATTTTTTATGCCCCACCCCCACCCCCAACTCTGAAATCCTTTATTTTCAGCAATTAAATACCATCAAAGCCCATTTTTTGCCCCCCTACTAGCCTGGCGCCCCTGGACGTATGTCCCATCTGCCACCCCTTAGCTACGCCTCTGGTTACTGGCACTCCCCCCCCCCTCGAAAATCTGAAGTGCGCCCCCCCCCCCCTTTCCGAGGAAAATTTCTGAAAGAAATACTGATTCAGAGAGCAACAGGGAGAAGAGTGGGGGATACATTTTAAAACATAATATATTCTATCATTTTGCTGGGTTTGGGACCTCAGTGCGGCCTTTGACACTGTCGACCATGAAACCCTTTACAAAACCCTTGAAAATTACTTTGGCATTTCTGGTTCAGTTTTACCTCTCCAATAGAACGCAGGCGGTCGCTGTCGATGGCTGTCTCTCCGGCAGTGCTGACTTGGTGTATGGAGTGCCACAGGGGTCCGTTTTGGGCCCTGTTCTATTTACAATGTATACCAGGCCACTGCGCCTCTTGCACGAGAGGCATGCTGTGGAGAGCCAGTCATTCGCGGATGACGCGCAGCTATACAAGCATACCCATCCCTCTCTTGTCGATTCCGATGTCTGGACTTTGCAGGAGAGCATTGCTGGTGTCAAGTCATGGATGACACTCAGCAAGTTGAAACTTAACGATGACAAAACGGAAACACTTCTTATTCACGATCACAAATCATCCTCTAACTCAGCTCTCCCCACTTCATTTCAAGTAGGTAACTCAGACGTACAGTTTACATACTCAACTAGGAATCTTGGTTATATTCTAACAACATGTCTCTCGATAATCATATATCTCACATTTGTCGCTATTCATACACGCTATTCGTCAGATCAGCTCCATCCGCCATTACCTCATAGTTAGTGCAACGAAAACCCTAGTCTATGCTCTTGTTCTCTCTCGTCTTGACTATGCAACTCTCTTCTGTCAGGTTCACCAAAACACTTCTTAGAAAAACTACAAAAGGTTCAAAACTCAGCTGCTAGGCTAGTTTTAAAGTAAAAAAAAAACGTGATCACATCACACCACTACTTCATTCACTTCATTGGCTCCCTGTGCAAGCACGGATTGAGTAAAAACTCTCTGTTCTCTGCCGCAATTTTTTCTCGAATTCCTGCCCTTCCTATCGAACCGAACTTCTATCCGTCTATTCACCCCTTCGACAGCTTCGCTCCTCCGCAGAAGTGCGTATTCTTTATGTCCCGAAGACTCCTACAAAAACATACGGTGAACGATCTTTTTCCTACTGTGCCCCCAAACAATGGAATTCTCTTCTACTACACGTCAGAAATATATCAACCATCACAGCCTTCAAAACTGCACTCAAAAACATCTCTTTAAACTCTACTACCCCGACTACTAAACGATGCTGCGGAGTGCCGTCCACGGCTTCACGTGTAAATTGTTATGGAATGGTTGGGCGAATGCACATGTGTTTTGTTTCGTTTTTTAAATTAATGTCAGTTAATTTTTAATTGCATGACTATGTTTCTAGGCTGGGGTACCACGCTATAGAAAACTACCAATAATAATAATAATATCACTCCATTATTTTGCTGGGTTTGGGACCATATCACTCCGTCAGTGTGCTGGGTTTTAACAAATTCATCTCCATCAAGGTGCTTGAGTTGGTCAAAGATTCCCTTATAGAAACTTTTGTTTGCATTTAAAAATGGCTCATTATATGCAATACATCATATATACCATAAAGAAATGCACAAAATGGAACAACATATAGGGTATACATATTTCCTCCTCTTCGGAAGAGCCCCTCGACTCCCCATCGACGAACTGTTGCTTCGACCGACAGATCTCGCACCAACAGGCATCGACTGGGTGAGGCAGCATCGCCACCGGTTAATGGAGACACACCGCCTCGCATTGGACCACGGGTGCAGTAATTTGATATCTACGGGAGGTGAATTTCTTTAAAGTCTAATGGGACCCGGGTCCGAATTGCGGCGGTGCGTGTCTGGGTCCATTTTGACTAAATTTAAATACTATTCGGATGTCATTTGTGGTAGTTTATTTTAGTTAAACTGAAGAATTAAGTTTACAAACGTATAGTACATTCCATTATCTTTCATTTGATACCTCATTTTGTCTTACAAATCCATCGAAAATATTTTAAATAGTTTTTTTAAATCCCAACCTCTCACTTCTGGTACCCTAGTGCGAATAGCCGCTTCGTTCTTTAAAAGGTCATTAGTGGACACAGTGACTTTTTATAGGGGGGGGTGCAGAGATTTGTGACGTTACATTTGAGGTGTGGGGGCTAACTTTTTGGGACGATTTGTGATGATGGGGGAGGGGGTAAAAAATTTGCGTGACGTCATTTATGGATGGCCCTTATGTGTATCATGGAACATTATAGAAATATTGAAAGAAATAACAATCCGATAGGAGATTTAAGTATAAAGTATACAACAATGACATCGGCAAAAGTCCTCTTCAGCTACCGGTAACACAAAGACTAAATGGTACAAAACAAATAAATTAAAAAGATCTTACCTTTTATGCTCTGAGAAGTCCAAGAAAAAAACTGAACTGTTTAAAATGCTTTAAACAGGATATCGTCCTTTTAACACAATCAAAAGTTCGTTGAACACCTTAAACTTTGTGATATTGCAAAGGAACTGAAACTCCTTTAAATATGATGGAAACAATGTCTCACTTGTTTCGTATTGTCTTTTTAATTTACGTTTGGCGCGCATCCAAAGATTTTCTATGTTTTGTGTGTGCACTTCTGGATCGTTGGGATCAACAAAATTTCTTTCATGCACCACAACGGAATGCATGAATATCCCATGGGACAATTGCCTTATGTTTCTATAGCCTGCCCATCCATCTGTTATTATGTGTGTCCCTGGCAAAACCTGTTGGACGATAATGTTTTCCAGGGTTCCAGCTAGAACAGTTCTGTCTGGAACTTCCACTAGGAAGCATTATCCAGTGGACCTTTCTATTCCACCAAAAACCCACTGTTAGAATACAACCATCACAACAGAAGGTCAAACATCACTGACAGAATACAACCATCACAACAGAAGGTTAAACAATTTCCGATTTTATTTAATGATAAGGATCTCTACTGTGGGTTTCCACCTCGCAACTAATTCACGAAACAGCTGGGACGAAACGGTTGCCTAGGAACAACTTCCTCGGTGCTGTCTAGTTAGAATGAAGTCAATAAAACTTTCTAATTGTGTTATGTCCATTTTGGTAATACCTTTACTCCTCGAATATTGTATGTACATACATCAAAAGTTTCAAAAAATCAGTTAGTCGGTAATGCACAACCATAATTGTGTAAATAGAGGCAAACTGACACAGTATCGAGGAATCCTTATTACATTGTCGCTAGTGTGTTCTACAGAGGGAAGTTCCGAGCCTGTCAGCTTGGTCACTTTCAAAATGGGGTTAGTAAAAAATGCCTTTTCTACGATAAAAAAATCAAAATTCATTCTCCATACAGTAGCAAACTCAAGACTAAGTCCAGGGAGGTGAATGGAAAAAGAGACAAGCTTGGACAATTTATGAGAGAATTGCCCTCCACCTTCCCTGAGATTTACAGGTAATTCAAGTGGATCATGTGCCTTTTTGTGAAAACTCTTTTCCACTATGAACTTTAACAAATCAACGTGCAGGGCCAAAAATACTGATGAGCATCTTCAAGCTATAATTAGGGTCTTAGCTGCTTCTGCACTCAAGCTAAATGTTGCTCAGCTGTGTAAGAAGAAGCGCTGCCAGGTTTCCGGCAACAAGGAGTAGGAGGAAGTAAGTGAAGGCTATTTCTTGAGAACCCTTAATGTTTTTATTTGTTATTAATAAAGGTTAAGCTGATTGTAACAGTTGCACTTTATTGAATTTGTAATCGCTTTTTGTGGAATACTTGATGCGGCCCAGTCTCACTCAGACTCTACCTCATGCGGGCCCCGGATCATTTGAGTTGGAGACCCCTGGTCTAGAATCAGACAGAATCGAGCTGTCTATAATTCTCTAGAAACTGACTGACTCCATCTTATCTCCACCCCCCCCCCCTTTTTTACCTGTCTCCAACTGAACGCATTTAATCCCCCACCTCCCACATCCCACCAACCCCCCCATTAATTTCCTTCTTTCTTAGTGTGTACCGACCTGCTTACTACTTTGATTCAGCGAGAGGCCCTCGGTATACCCTCGCTATTTGTTTAGCGATCCCCCGAGTACCAGAACAAAATGCGGGGGATTGTCCGATATGAATCCTAAAATTCTCTGCCTCCTTTATCTGAAAGTGTCACTCTCCTGGGCTAAGAGAAATCCCATCTTTCAACGCCAACTAAGCACACCTATTGGAGGCTAACTGTTATAGTATAGAGACAGGGGGGGCGCTGGTATTGTGCAGTATACAGCATTAGAAAACATGATTAATTATCTCTAATAATTAGAGCAGTTCGCGACGCACGCGAGCAGGCCGCGCCATTCAGCTCTGCAATGAAGATAAGACAGGCGCTAAGCAGCGCGATCCGAGCCTCAGATGAGGGCGTTTCAAATGTTGCAAGAGATCTCGATTTTCGCCGTTCAAGTGAAAAAGGAGCGACCCGCATGAGGAGACGTTACCAGTTTCACGGCCTCCAAGGGGACATTATTTGGAGATACGCCCCCCCCCCAACCCTTTTTTTTTGTTTTGGCTCCGCTTATGACGGACCTTTCTTTTATGTAGTCTTCAGTCACCCAGCAGACGACCTTCTTGTCTTAGGTGACTGTTTTTTGGTTTTTTTTAAAACTTGAAGGAGATGATCGATGACAGACAAAACGCTCAATCTTTATTATCCACATTTGGATATGAGAAATAAATCCACGTTTTAGCAATTTAAAAAAGTCTTCAATATATGTATCTGATAATTTCAAGATGAAATATATCATTTAAAACTAAACCCGCCAACCATGATACTAATACTATAAGTAAACAGGTTTGCAGCATTGCTCATAAGCTTATAAATATCTGTTTCTTAAACTTGGAAATATCACTTTCATAACCGTGTAAATATCTATTTCATACATTTGTAAATATCTACTTCGTAGACTTTTAGTTTTAAATATATATTTCATACATTTGTCAATATTTATTTCATAAACGTTTAAATATCTATTCTATTACAAAAACGAGTACATATCTATTTCATACGTTTGTAAATATCTATTTCGGGTTCTGCATTTCAAATCCCATGTGTTGAGCAGCTACGTTTCTGCCAGGAGTTTATGAGAAAACGACGTCGGATATTTGTTAAAGCAACGATGACGTCCGTAGTCGTAGTTTACGACCGTGTCCTCCTGGAGTAGAAGCTCACTCGACGGTCAACTCGAGATCAATCGGAACTCGCCGATGTCCTCAGGCTCGCCCCTGCTGGCGGCCCCTGCTCGTAGCTCGTTGAACCGATTGTTTGTTTTCTTTGCTTGTGCTCCGTTACTCTCCATTGGGCTCCTGGAACTGGAAGGAGAGGGAGTGTGGGGGTGGAGCTGAGGGGGTTTCGTTGTATCCATGACGGCCTACTTTCTTCGGTCGGCCACAGTTCATGACACCTCGTTCTTTTAGTAACCTTCTGCAGAACAACGCCATTAAAAAAAGTGGTTCCAGACTCGAGTTATGTCAGTCCACCGAGAGAACTTTCCTTTAAAAGAAATACACTAACAGGTTGTGTAGTTCTTAAGTGCACCTGCATAAGCAGTTTAGTGGAAAGGTGTGTGGGAGGAGTGGAGAAAGATAAAAGAAATACACTAACAGGTTTTGTAGTTCTTAAGTGCACCTGCATAAGCAGTTTAGTGGAAAGGTGTGTGAGGGGAGTGGAGAAAGATACACGAAGAACTGTTCTCGACGTCGTTGTTAAGGGACTTATGGACTTATGCCCTACTTGCGTCCCAAAGAAAGCCTTTTCTTATGAGATGGAGCCGGCTATCAAAAAGTAGGGGCGTGACCTAATGAAATTCTGTTATTGCCCATCAAGCCCCCGTCGATGCACCTGCACGGTACAAAGGCTAATTTCAACGGTTGTACCTGCGCTTGGCACCGGATTGTGGCGTAATAATGGATGCTCGCAGGGCGAGGTCTAATCGCCGCCATCTTGAATGAGGTCAATCCATATGCTGGTACAATTTCCTATCTAGTCAAGGGAAGACAATGTATCCTCACAGGCGTCCAACTGACATAATTATGAGGAGTTGCAGGACGTGACCATCTCGTATCGTCTTTAAAAGTTTTCTTATTATAGCTAATGTTGTTAGTCTAATTGCTAATCTCCAGGGGAGCTGCTATACGAGATGGGGCGTGGGGGGGTTGGAGGGGCGGAATGGGGGTATTTATGGGCTTTTAAATATTTTCCTGACAGACCCCCCCCCTTTCCCATCTGAGCTCACGAAGAGACCCCTCCCTTCTGACGCCATGAACAGACACCCCCCAACCTTCTGATCTCACGAAGAGACCCCTACCTTTCTGACTTCAGAAACAGACCCCCTCTAGCTAACAAGACACTTAACTGTCGGGTTTTGGACTAGAAAATATCATTGGGTTGATGTTACGTTGGTCTTACAATGGTAAAATGACTAGCCATTGTCACGGTTGGCTTACAATGAGACTGTTACCTATGTCCCAAACGTTTGTCTATGGCTCTTTCCCCTCTGCCAAGACAGGTTATCTAAGGGTCTTGTCCCCCCCCCCCCGGTCACGGCAGGTTGTCTAATGGTCTTGTCCCATTTGTCACGATAGGTTGTCTGAAGGTCATATCCGCTTTTCATTATTCAGCATTGAATAAACCCAAGATGTTCTAATTCTGGTGCAGGCAAGGCCACATACAATCATGGTGCAGGCGAGGCCACATACAATCATGGTGCAGGCGAGGCCACATACAATCATGGTGCAGGCGAGGCCACATACAATCATGGTGCAGGCGAGGCCACATACAATCATGGTGCAGGCGAGGTTACATACAATCATGGTGCAGGCGAGGCCACATACAATCATGGTGCAGGCGAGGTTACATACAATTATGGTGCAGGCGAGGCCACATACAATCATGGTGCAGGCGGGGCCCCATACAATCATGGTGCAGGCGAGGTCACATACAATCATGGTGCAGGCGAGGTTACATACAATCATGGTGCAGGCGGGGCCACATACATACAGTATACCAGTAACTGCGATGTCTAAAATTCCATCATGGTTAGTGCTATTGAAATTTTTGGAGACCGGACAGAGAGCCTATTTATTTATGTTATAGAGGTTTAATTGATTTTGACGTGTGCTGTCTTTCAAAAGAAAATGTATTTATTTTTTAAGGAGAGCTTATACCTTATGATACTAGATTCATAGTATGGTTTAATTGCGTACACGGCATTTATTAAATTATTACCATAGATCAATGAAGTCAGAGTTTGCTTAAATTTTGTGCATTTCATTATTCAAGTATTGCCATGTATCAATGTAGTAATAATTTCTTTAATTGTGTATCTTCCATGAGAACATTATTTCCATGTATCACAGTAGCACATGACCTCTTCCACTGCCCAGCACTCGGGAGTTACTCCTAGACTACCCACGAACACACCAGACTACACCAACACACTATATTCAAACAAAGAACAGCTGTGGAGAGTGTGTCAATTCTTCACCATGGCAGCACGGTGGCCACTGGATGTGAATGATGATGACCACATAGTAACAGTTTGCATTAGTTGTGTTACATTATTGGCACGCATCACTTAAGTAATAGTATGCTCTAAATGTTTATAATGGCAGTTATTAAAGACCTTTCTGTTGAAGTATAAAAATCCTTTAGGACAGTTAACATTGTGGAATGGGGCGAAGCAGGTGACCCATCCGTCAATCCCCATGCCCATGGGATGAATCCTAAGAGATCCTTTACTTGTCATGAACATCCAGTGAGGATAGGGAACACATATGAATACCTGGGATATAACAAACATGCAAAAAATATGTACTTCAGAATGGTAAAAGATGCAATTTGAGATATTTAATATTTCTTTTTAGATGTATATTCCTGGCGAACTTTGTTTAATTTCCGGACTAAATACATTATCATATCTTAGCTGCAGCCTTTTAAGTGTAATTCCCGAATGAACTTTGTAAAATTCAAACCAATGTCTATCAATTTTTTTGTACAGTTAATCATAAACAAGAAGACGCAACATTAAGAAGTAGTATTATTTTGTGGTGGCAACAAGGCCAAATTACCACAGTGTTGGGCATTCATACTGAATTTGGCTCAAAGAACTGGTAACATAATCTTTTTCCATCAGGTCAAAAGCAAAGTAATGCTTTAATATTCCATCATTCATTGCTAGAATGTGGACTCTAGAATGTGGACTCTAGAAAGTGGACTCTAGAATGTGGACTATAGAAGAATGTGGACTGATTTGTTGAAAAATCTATTGCTGTAAATGATCCTACCCCAGAGTAGCCAGACACATCGTCAGAGTATCTCAGCTGCTGGATGTGGTCAGGAGGCGTGTTCTCATCAGGCGGCTCGTCGTCGTCTTCACCCTTCCTCGGAGCGTGTGACGGTTTCTCTCGCAGAATCAATTCATGGGATACTATGAATTGCATGGTCATTTACTTGAGTCAGTTTCCTCCGTAAGGTACCTGGGTGTTACCATTCACAGAGAGGTCCGCTGGGACTAGCATATTAACAATGTGTGCAACCGGGCAAACAAGACCCTGGGGTTCTTAAGGCGTAATCTAAAGATCAGCAACTCCGGTGTGAAAGAAAGAGCCTATAAAGCCTTTGTCCGGCCGCTTTTAGATTGTGCATCTTCGGTCTGGGACCCATTTACTCAGAAGAGCATCAGCAGGTTGGAGGCAGTACAGCGACGGGCAGCACGCTTTGTCCTGAACCGCTACAGGAATACCTCTAGTGTTGGCAGCATGTTGGAAACACTGGGCTGGTCACTATTGGAGGAACGACGACGACTATCCAGGCTCTCCATGATTTACAAGATAAATAATGTGCTAGTCCACTGCTCTGGCATTAAACAGAAACTCGTCCCTCTCCCCCATAGACAGCGACGAGGCCATGACAGGCAGTTCCGGCTCATACCATCGAGAAGCCAGTATAGGAACTGCTCATTCCTACCAAAGACAATCAGGGAATGGAACAATCTTTCAAAAGGTACAGTTCAGGCGACAACACTTGATTCATTTGCGTCTATTGCCTCAGGCCTTCCAACCCCCAGTGCATGATACCCTCACACAGTTACTCTTGTAACCAGTAAAATATCCTCATCAACACCAGGCACAGAGACATTGCAAATCCCATCTACATTCATATGAGCCATAATGATCAATAAATTGATTGTGGGCCCTTAAAATATAGAAGAAGAAGAAGAAAACGGATACGAAGGTGCTCTCCTGACATCTGAATTTCTGCTGCACTGGACACCCTTGGGAAGACCTCATAGGTAAGCAAATCTTCTTCGACTCTTGCCTGTAAAATATGAATGCATTAATCTCAAATGAAATGAGATGCGTAATCTGGAGATCAATTTCAAATTCAAAGCCATAAATATGCTTTGGATATTTTAATAAATTTAGAGACACCAAACGTTTTATAATTTCTGACAGATGTTCAGACGTAAATGGAATTGGTAATAAAATCCACATAGATTTGAGACTATCACCTATACATTATTGCAGAGGCGTAGCTAGAGTTGGTGTCACCTGGTGCGCTAAACTCATGGTGTCGTGCCCCCCAACCCAACTTTCAAGATGGATTTCTTCTTGTTAAAATAAGTCCACAGTATAACAATGACAAAAACAAGAACAAATTTATTGAAGATGAGGAGGTAAATTTATTTAAGAACTGTAAAAACTTCATCGTCCTTTGGCATGCAAATCAGTGCAGAAAATACAAAAATGATGACGAATAGCACTAATGGTATCACCACTGAAATTAAGGTCGGGGAGGAAAGATTAGAGACATTTGGCAGCAAGTACCTCGGAGCAATAGTATCGGAACAAGGTTCCAAGTCCAAGCCCGAATTAATGGCCAGGATTGCGCAGACCACGACAGCACTAAAGAGGCTCACGAAAATATGGAACGACAAAAATATAGCCCCCAGCACCAAAATCAGGCTGATGCGCTCATTAATCCTCTCTATTTTCTTATATGCCTGTGAGTCCTGGACATTAACAGCAGAACTTGAAAGGAAAATAAAGGCAATGGAGATGAGATGTTACAGAGACATTCTTGGCATCTGCTATAGAGACCCTATCACAAATGAGAAAATAAAAGAAAGGTTTCGTCAAGCAATTGGGCAATACGATGACCTCCTGACGTCTGTTAAAAAAGCGCAAACTTGAGTGGTATGGCCACGTGACCAGAAAACAAGGGCTCGCCAAAGAGATCTTGCAGGGCACTACTATATAATATGTTAATTTACATTAAATTTACTTTACTTAAAATTTTCCTTTCCTGGTATTCAAAGCTGCAAACCTGTCAATCACTGGACTGTCCGTCCCATGGTGGATCATGCAAACCTGCCAATCACTTGACTGTCCCATGGTGGATCATGCAAACCTGCCAATCACTTGACTGTCCCATGGTGGATCATGCAAACCTGCCAATCACTGAGACTATTATTGTCTCAAATATTTAAGCTTGAATCATTTCTTAACTTCATATTTATTTGAAATGTGATTCTCCACTTATACATATAAAGAGAGAAAGAGAGTGACAGGAAGATACAGAAAGAAATAGCAAGAGAAAGAGAGATAGAGTGAAAGAGATAGTGAGAAATATGGAGATATTAAGAGTGATAGATCGACACACATTGGGATAGAATGTAAAAGAGAAAGAGAAATTGAGAGATTTAGGCCTATAGAGACAGAGAGATATAGTTAGAAAGATAGACACGTAAAGGCAGAGATAGAGATAGAGATGGATATAGAGAGAGATAGAGAAAGACTGACAGATAGAGAGATAAAGAGAAATGGAGAGATAGTGATTCATAGTGAGAAAGAATCTAAGAGATATAGAAAGGCAGAAATTTATTAAGAAAGATACAAGAGAAAGAGCGATAGATACAGTGAGTTATACAGAAATAGAGAGTGTTGGAGAGAGATAGAATGAGAAAGAAAGAGAGAAAGTAGAGCCTTTCTCTTATATATTGATCTTGAACTTCCTTTTACTCATAATCGTATGTCATAAATGTATAATACAAATTTTACTGATGACATTGTGAGAACTGCATGAAGTAATATATACAACGACCCACCCGCTTTTACACCATATATTTTATTTCAACAACATTTTCAGGAAATCGAAAGAATATGTTAAGCACCAAACAAACTTAAATATTTTTTTTCATCAAATGCAGTTAAAAGGATATTTATTTCGTGCAGGTGGCATTAAGGTAACCATGCGTGACATGTTTAGTTGAAAACTATATAAGTAGGTATTCATAAAGGTCCCAACTAGTTGAAAATTAAGATTTAATGATAAAATAGGTTTTTAAATTTAATATTGTTTAAACAAGACATATCCCATACCAAACATACTCATTTTTTTTACGAGTCAAGTTTCAAATGACTACCTACTAATATAGTTTTCAAATAGACATGTCTCTTATGGCTACTTACTTATATGGTGATTGATAAGACAGGTCCCGTATAAGTGCCTACTTATAAGGCCCTCAAATAGACATGTTCAATGTTGCTACCTACTTATATAATGTTTGATATGGCACGTCCGATATGGCCAACCTACTTTAAGTTATTATAAAATTAGTTTAGTTTATAATAATTTGGTTTAGAATATACTTTATTTGAGTTAAGATTAGATTAGTTAGATATTAGCAAAGTTGATACTATTTTAATTTTAGCTCATGTTGAATAACTAGATTTGACTTTATTTTACATTAGTTTAGTTTATTTTACATTAATTTAGTTTAGATTAGTTTAGTTTAGTTTATTTTACATTAGTTTTGTTTAGTTTATTTTACATTAGTTTAGTTTAGTTGACATTAGTTTAGTTTAGTTGACATTCGTTTAGTTTAGTTGACATTAGTTTAGTTTAGTTGACATTAGTTTAGTTTATATTATTTTACATTAGTTTAGTTTAGTTTAGTTTAAATCAGTTTAGTTTAGTTTAGTTGACATTCGTTTAGTTTAGTTGACATTCATTTAGTTTAGTTGACATTTGTTTAGTTTGGTTGACATTAGTTTAGTTTAGTTGACATTCGTTTAATTTAGTTTAGTTGACATTCGTTTAGTTTAGTTGACATTAGTTTAGTTTAGTTGACGTTCGTTTAGTTTACTTTAGATAAGTTAACTTTAGATTAGTTTAATTTATTTTAGATTGCTTCAGTTTAATTAGTAAAGTATTATTTAAGTTACATTAGATTAGTTTAGATTGAAATCATGAAGTTAAATTTATGTTCAATTGTATTAATTTAGATGTATTTAGATCAGTTTAGTTTAAATTATTTTAAATATGTTTAGTTTTGAAAGTTTATCTCAACTAATCTAAATTAGGGTTTACCCGTTTTGTTTTTTAATTTAATTATTTTATTTTATTTGTTTTTTTGGTTGGGGGGGGGGGGGGGCTGGGGTTTGTCGCCTTGAACTCTCGTTCAAGGGGACATTTGGTTTTGGCGGGAAACGCCAGGTTCTTTAGCTTCGGGTTAAGACCAATGTCATTTAACCCTACTAGTCCGGCGCACCGCGAAGAGGTAGAACCTAAGCGCCAGGCAATCCAAACCAATTACAGAGCAATCCATAATGGTAAGGATTTCAATTTTTTTTTAAATATGGTTTTTTAAAATTAAATTATCAAATTTTTATTTTTGACGTGCTTGAGGATTTGATTTAGACACAATATGTGTTTTTATAAATGTGAATTCCGGGGGGGGGGGCATATCAATGGGGGGGTGAGCCATATTTAAGAAGAAATTGTTACGTGTCCCCCCAATATTATCAGCAGCCGCCCTCGCCATTAGGCGATCATGGGAACGGACTCGGGGGGGGGGGGGGACAAAATTCTGTTTTGTGAAGTCTTACATAAAGGCTGTACGCGGACGTACTAGAAAACATGCTGCAGTGCTTTGAAGTTTTAAGACGAAATGAAAGACAACACAAATTGACGATATATCGTCGATGTAATTTCTATAGTTTATTTCGTTTCTTACGGCTGTCAATTTGACTTTTTAAGTTGTCAAACGAAGGTTGCCTTTTCCTACTTCCTTCCTGTTATAAGTAGTGTTTGTTGATACCCTAAGTTTATGGGTACTTCAGTTTTAATTCACCGAAAAAATTGTAATTACTTCTGTTCTATTCTATGCAGCTATATCCGGTTTAATAAATACAACTGCTTCTGTAGACGCCATGAATTGTATGACAATTTCTGCATTAGTTCACGATTAAGGCAGTAGTATCTTTTACACAATTGTTACTATTAGTCCCTTGTGTCAAAACCCTGGTTCCGATAAGGTCAAAACCCAGGTTAGGGATAAATTTAGGGTTCAGATTTGGTTTAGGGATACATTTAGGAAATTTTTTCAAGATTTTTAAAAATTAAATGTTTTATTCTTAATATTACGGGTCGCTGCAACCAAGATGGCGGCAGTGTGAGACATCACGGCACCAATAGTATCAAATTACCGTATCTTGTTTCTACAACAACACAGTATTATTAAAATGCTTTCAGGCGATGTGCTAACAACCATAACATGATTTTATCCTTGAGTAACTGACATGATCGTTGGAGATGCCACCACACTAACTGCAGGCACAATATCCTGATTCGGCAGGGTATTTGTCTACAGGGCTCACGTCTTACTTATAGACAGATCATTCTTTTCATATACTGCCGGTCGAAAGAGCTGACAAGCATTAAATTTTGCGAATGTGAATTGGACATTTCATAGCAAGCAGTTATCAATTGGAATAATTACCTGCCGGAGGTTTGTGCTCATACACTTGTACAAAATCCTGTTATTATTGGAGGACGTAACACTACAATTGAAATTGACGAGGGTCTGTTTACGAGCAGAAAAAATCACGTCGGGCGAGTGTTGCCACAACAATGGGTCTATATGATTTCACCTGTTTCTGAGTGTCTCCAGATAGATCAGCAGCTACACTTATGCCGATTATCACAGCACACATCCGGCCAGGCACAACAGTCATGTCAGATCAATAGAGAGCATATAATGCAATTGGCACCACTCCGGGATGGACTCATCAAATGGTCAATCATTCCATTAACTTTGTGGATCTGAACTCAGGTGCTAGGTACTCCAAGTCAAATTTTCAAATACATCAGACATACACAAATAGCATATCATTGGAAAGAGCTGGCTCTACGCTTTCCAATGACACCAAGATAATCTTTCTATGATTTATAGAAGAAAAGTTATGAATTTTTTAGTGATTTTTTTTCCCCACTATTCGGCTTTGTATTTAAGTTTTAAAACTGTGATCGCATTATTACACTTTTTGTACTATTTTGCTTGTATCTTTTTGGCTATTAAAGTTAGAGTTCTCAAATTTGGAGGAGACATTTACAATACAGTGTTTAACAAAACAAAATACATGAATTGTGAATTAACTTATTATATTTTATTAAATATGACTTTATGAGCATATAGCGTGGATAACGACGATTGGCGGAAAATTTAATTTTTCAAAAAGTGACATAATTACTAAACCAATAAAGCTACTGCTATAAAACTTTCAATACAAACAGATAACGTCCATCTAAAAGTAAGGCACATTTAAAATAAATGAAATACAGATCAGAAAAATAAATGCAATTTTAGAAAAAATATTTCATGAAAAGCAACCACGGCCGAGACATTTTTACATTTAAATACATAACTTTTAAACTAATAAAGCTACTGCAATCAAATTTTCATTAATAATAGTTTGTGACAATCCAAATGTAACAGAACATTCAAATATTGCAAAAGCAATTAAAATAATGCTATAAAAAATTCAAAAATGTCATGTAATCTTTTGACATTGATGTGCGTCTTTAAGCATAACTTTTAAACTAACAATGCTAATTCAATGAAATCTTCAGTACAAATAGACAGTGACAATCTAAATATAATAAAACATTCAATGCAATATTGCAGTCCACGGTCCACAGCAACAGATAGTGTCCTAGTCCACAGCAACAGATTGTATCTTTGTCCACCTGAAAATATGCAAAATGTTAAAAATTAAACTTCAAAATGAGTGAGCTGAAAATTCAAATGAATTTCATCAAAACACACAATTAAACAAAATGAAAATCTCCCATAAGAATATCAGAAATTAAATGTGACAATGTTGTCCACCTGAAAGTATACAAAAAAAAATTAAAATTAGTGAACTGAAAATTGAAATCTATTTCAATCAAAACACAAATTAACCAAATGAAAATCTCCCATTAGAACATCAGAAACTAAATTTGACAAAGTTATTTCTTCATGATTTATGTCAAATAATACCAACTTACAAAACAATTTAACCGTGGTCTTAACATAACCTAAAGACAGAGCAACTGTCTCAAAAAATAGTGGATGTGGTTCGTGCTCCGGAGCTCTAGTCTAGCAGCAACACTTCATTCTGGATTGGTAGATTAAAACAACTTCATTGTCAACATCAAATTGGGTTGTTTATCTTATTGGTCTCCTCCAGGTTGCAATGCATGTCCACATGTGTGGAGTCTATTGAAAAAACAAAGGAAAATATAAGCGAACGACGTTGCAATTATTATTATATATTGGTTTTTAAACAAAAATCACCCTAAGTAGACAAAATAAATTAAAGGAATGACACCACTGTTTAAATATATTTAATTTAATTATAGTATGAATGTAGGTCTATTTATACACCCTTATAACTAGTAGTCTTAGTTAATCTAATAATAATAGAGTAATAACTAGGGTCGACTGAAAAAAAAAGATTGTTTGCAATTAAATTTAAATCACGCAAATAAAACAAATTCCCTAGTATTAATTTTTTTAATTTCATTAATTTAACTCTAGTATGAATATAGGTCTATCAATACACCCTTATAACTAGTACTAGTAGTCTAGTTTATCTAATAATAACAGCTTATTAATACATTGCAATCATTGTTATTGTTGTTGAAGAAGAGGAATTCTTATTTGCAAATTAATTAATTTTTTATTTTATAAAGAATAATTATATGAACAATTAATTTAAAACAAATTATTATTTATGTGTATACATTTATATTGTTTAGTAATATTAGAATCAAAAACATTTGTTTAATCAGATGTTAATGATTTAGAAATGTTTTATTTAAAGCGTCTTATTTTCAAATAATTTCACCTCCCTCCGGTCAAAAAAATTATGTAAAAAAAAGATGGCCACCGTTTTTCCATAACATGTGGATTTTTTTTTTCTGTTCGGTATTATAAATTCTAGCAATAGCCAGTAATGTTAACTATAAATCCTTTCAATGTTAAAGGGATCAAGTTATCTCCCATTAAAGTTTTTATTTCGCCCATATGCTAAACAAAAAAACCAACACAAGTTTTAACTTACCCACAGTATGCGCTCCAACTGTTCGTCTGAGACCGGTCAGAATGACACAGCATTTATATCATCGTGACCGGAATTCTTCAGCGAATAGAGTTTAAGACTGAAACTTATTTATTTTTAGAAAATGACGCATAGGAACAACAAAGCCCGACACATACCGAAACCCGCCGTCCACGGCTCGTCACAGAAATGTACCGCGCGAAGCCAGCGTTTTTTTTGCCCGCTCAGCGCGATATTGGAGTACCTACAGGTGCCAATACTCAATGCATCGAACATGCGTGGAAATCGGCAAAAGAGAGAAACAAGCGCCACAATGGCACACACAGACATAGGCTCGATTCTTATATGTGTGAGTTCATGTGGCATCGAGATGTTAAAGCAAATAGTTTGAATGTCTAATGCCATTCTTGATGATATTTTTCAAATTTGGCCACCACAGTAGCGGATGACTTTTAAAGAAGTAAATATGTTTTTATTCAAAAGAACATTTGTTTTATTGGAAGTGTGAAGTGTTTTAATGGAATTGTGAAATAATATATACATTTTTTTTGCGTTGAATTAAAAGTTTTTACTCAAAAGAACATTGTTTTATTAGAAGTGTTAATTGTTTTAATTGAAATGTGAAATAATGTATAATAATTTTTGCGGTGAATTAAAATTGAAGTACAAGTTTATGTATGAATCATTTTTATAGGCCTATTCTCAACAATTAAATGTTTCCTTTACATACAGATCATTTTTACCAATCAGTGCAGTGTGCAGAATAGAGTGCATGACAACATGAAAATTCAGTTAATTCCTAGAATTGATACGAAAATCAAGTCCTACTCTATTACACTGGCGAGGACAACTAAAGACTTTTAAGTAATTAAAATAGATCTGTTGGAGGAGCCTGCCGTCGAGGCCCTCGCATTTAAATAAAAAATGGAAATAGATTCAGACATTACGAAAGAAGATGATATGGCATCAAGTTTTTCAGAAAATTCACCATTATCATGCGCCGGCTCTGATGGAGCATATCGTATTGGTGGAAGTGCAATGGCAGCACCCAAAAGTCACGGAACAGTTCGCTCAAGACGAATGCCATCAGTGGACCCTGGGTATGTCTTATGTATACATCATTTGTTACTGCTGCTATTATTTCTAAGTAGGCCTAGTTAATATTGATTTTTATGAATGATTTATTTGCCATTTCTTTCTCATAATTCAAATACAAAATCATTTATCTTTGTATCGGAAGATAAACAATTTTATGCAGTCCAAAAATAAATAAATTAGTCCAATCTTACTTTGATAACTTTCGTGTTGCTCTCTTTTTTTAGCTCAGTTATTCCGGCACGACGTAGCTCCACGCGGTCAATCAAGCGAAAAAAATTTGATGATGAGCTGGTTGAGAGCAGTTTGGTCAAGACTGAACGTGGACGTATGAAAACTGCAACAACCTCTGCAACCACCCCAACGCCCCTCACACCTGCTGGCCACTATGTGCAGACTCACTCAACAGTTGGATTCTCGCCCACAACTGCTGTGACTGAATCTCTGCCCTCCGGGTCTCTGGTTGGAGGCCAGAGCCCAACTTCAGTGCCTAGTCCTGCTGCAGCGGTAACATCTACAACCCTGACAGCTGTGACACAAATACAAGGCCAGCACAAAGTTCAAGGTAGACTGACATTAAGAAAACACAATAACTGTTTAAGTTAAATAAACATCCTTAACATGAATTGGCGGTGTAATAATATTTAGAAATAATAAATTAAACGCTAAGTGTTAAGTTTGGGAAAAGTTGAAAATGCATAAAAACTTTGCTTATGCAGACCTGTTTACTCTTATGATTTTGGCATACAATGTATGATTTTGAGGAGTATACACTTTATATACTGTATGTTTATTTTTTTACTTATAAGATAATGTATTGAACGCTTTTGTGGTGATATTGTACAATTTTAACAGTTTGAGGGTAAAAGTAAACAGGTCTGCTTATGTTCTAATGTGAAAGGAAATATTGTTAAATTATTTAAATGATTTTTAAATTTATCATTAAACTATACAAGATTTTTATAGTTTGTACATTGGATGTCTGATTTCAGTAGAAGAAACAAAGGAAGCAGTTCGTCACGTGGATGTTGCCACATTGGCTCGGCCGCCTGATAAACGCAGCAAACCTAGCTCAGGAAAATCTCAAATTTCATCAAAAGGTGCTGGAGGGAAAGTGGCTTCATCCAAATCAGTCGGAGGGAAATCTGCTGGTACAAAGTCAAAGACTGGCATCACAAAATCTGGCCACACAAAATCCAAGGTTTATATTTTTATACATTTACCACTTAGTCCTTTTGTTTCATACGACCCTACCAGTAAATAGCTGCCACTTCACCTAGAAAACACATTATACTCCTAGACTGTGGTCGCTGGTAGTTTTAATGGATATGCCCCTCATGGGGATACCAGAATTACAAGTACACGGTAAAAGGTAATAGAAGAAATCTACAAACCTATACTCTATACAGAACAGTTGAAACCCACTCTTCTCTTCAGCGTTACTACAGTTATACGCCATTCTCTTTACAACAAGAGCTATAGACCAATATCCATGACCTCCTGCATTGTACAAGTTACATAAAGAATGATCTACTGGTGGCTACAAACAACTAACATCTACGGGTGGCTACAAATAACTAACATCTACTGGTGGCTACAAACAACTAACATCTACTGGTGGCTACAAACAACTAACATCTACTAGTGGCTACAAACAACTAGAACCCTCAATAAAATAAACACAAAGCTGGCTTCAGAGCTGGACATCGTACTGATGATCAACTGAGCCCAAGAAACCTTAGTGGTTTTGAAGACATGAAACCTTCAGCAGTCCATGCCAACCTTCAGCAGGCCTATGACAGTGTGTCAGTCAGGTTTACTCTGAAAGTTGAATAATGAAGTGATTCATGAGGAGCTGTAGAAGTGGGTAAAAATCGTTCTTACTGATTGTACTCAGCAACATTTAAAATCCATGTCATTAAAGTGTGTCCTGGAAGAATGGCTGCCGCAAGGCTCTTCATTGAGTTGCACCATATTCCTGATGTTCACCAATGACCATCCAGGCAAGTTGCATGTGGAGAAGGCATTCTATGGCGATGCCTAGCAGTGTGACATACCTACAGACACACTACTATTACTGCAAGACGTCTTAATCAAGATCGGGCTCAGTGCATACTGTGAGAAGGGTAAACTGAAGGTAAACAACACTAAGGTAGTCTTCACTAAAAGCCACCAGGTTGCCAAACAGAACATCTCACTATTGTAGTATATTCATGTACCACACGGCAAGTACCACGCGGCAAGTACCACGTGGCAAGTACCTCATGGAGTAGTGACATGACCCTGCCACTTGTACATAGGATATATATGATCATAGATGGCATACAGCTTTGAGATACAGTCAACTTGCAGCAAGACAGTATAGGACTCTAGACAAAGTATCAAGCCAGACAGTCCACTTCATCTCGGGAGATTTAAGATCTACCCCAAATGCACCATGTAAAATACCTATCCATACTAATATTGAGCCACCAAATCTAAGAAGAGAGGCGCGGCAGTTCGGGATTACAGCTGAAGATAGTGTGTAATTTCTTGACCATGGCCTCAGTGTGAAGGGCACATGCCCAAATATCTCCTGTATCTGAATGATATTGAATACCTTTCATTAACGACCTTCCTTTGTAATTGTCTTCTTCGTGTAACTTTTGCTGTTTCAAGTAATCTGTGCATAATTATCAAGTTACAACTGTTAATTAGTTAAATAAAGTCTCTCCTTTTTATTCAAGGAAAAGTCTTGAAAAGACAAATGACTTGTTGCAAAGTGCTCACTTAGCCAAATGACTTATGCAAAGTGCTCACTTAGCCAAATGACTTGTTGCAAAGTGCTCACTTAGACAAATGACTTGTTGCAAAGTGCTCACTTAGCCAAATGACTTGTTGCAAAGTGCTCACTTAGACAAATGACTTGTTGCAAAGTGCTCACTTAGTCAATTTAAACAAGCCTTTAGAACTCTGCCCAAGTTATTTAACAAGTTGTTGTGTAATAGAAAACTATGTGATCAACAATATTTATATGCTTACATATCAGATAGTTTATCATTGAAGATCTTCGGCATCGTGTGATAACTTTGTAATTTTCAATGATGTGTTTCCTTCAAGACTCAGTTAATAATAATATTATTTCTGCTGTCAGACAAAGTCAAAAAGGTCCAGGAAACAGAAGGCCTCCACACCGGCTGTGAAAGATCTGGGCCGTTGGAAACCTCAGGATGATCTTGCTCTTATTACAGCAGTGCAGCAGGTTCGTAGACTCTTCTTGTTATTTGTGTCATTGCTGGAAATAAATATTTTTTTCGGTTATTTGAATTTGTTGAAACAAATAAATTGTTCATGATGGACATTTTTAAATGAACATATCTCAATGTTAATTTTGGCTCTGACTTGGCACACATACTTAAATGTGTTGGCTCTGACTTAGCACACATACTTAAATGGGTCAACTACGTCCCAGGCATTTGATTACTTCTGCTGAATATGTTTCTGTATTTATGCTTACAAAAATATATTAAAAATAATATAAAGAGCAGATTTTATGATCCATATTCAGTGATAATGAGAGAGTAGATTTGTTTTTGCCAACAGACCAATGACTTGGGCGCTGTCCACACGGGGGTCAAGTTCTCTTGCCGGTTTACACTCAAAGAAATTGAAGAGAGATGGTACGCTTTACTTTATGACCCAGCCATTTCAAAGTAAGTGGACAATAAGTTCTCTCCCCCCCCCCCTCCCCGCTCCTTTTACTTTATGACCCAGCCATTTCAAAGTAAGTGGATGAAAAGTTCTCTCACCCCCCCCCCCCCCACCCCCTCTAGACTTAAAAATGCTTTTGATACACATTTATTTGCTACAACACAAAAAAGTAGAACATGAAAAGTCTATCATTAAACAGCATCACCTTTTGACATCAATACCATTGCAGTTGATATGGTGTTTCAATTATAATGTGTCAAATGTGGGACATGTCTTATTATAGAGAAATGTTTCAAAAATTTTGAATACAAAACATGTATTTTTAAAAATTAAAATGTATATGACCAAGAGCAGTGTAACAAGTACAATGAGTCAGTAACTGCTGTACCAAAATCAATGAGTCAATAACAGCTGTACCAAGAGCAGTGTGTCAGTAACTGCCAGGTTCATTTGTCAGTAGTTGCTATTTTCATTCACGGAATTTGGTATTTTTTATGACAATATTTTTTATTGAATTTTAGACTGGCCATGGAGGCTGCCAGACAACTTCACCAGGAAACAGTTGCCACCATTCAAGGAAAAGCCCTATACAGTAATGCAGAAGAGAAACTTTTGGGAACATTTGCTTCTGTAAATATCTTACAATACGTTTTAATAATAGTAGTTATAATTTATTTGGAATACAAACTTCTGAATAGAATATAAATTCTTTTAAATTTATGAAAACATGCATTTGAAATTTTCCAGCTTTCCAATAATGATAGCGTAGTTAACCCTAGATTGGTGGGTGAGAAAAATGGAAGGCACATTTTTAACTGCTGACTTAATAGACTTAACTGTGCAGAAAATTGAACTATGCAGAATATTGTTCATTTCCATTTCCATTGAATGTAAGAATTGGATGTATTTTTTCTGAGGTAAGTGCACGAGTCTTGAATTTCTATGAGTAATTAATTAGTTGTAACTTCTGTCCACAGACTTTCAGTCAAACATTAGGGAGATGATAAAATATGTAGCATAAATAGAATGGGAAAGTTTATGATAAAATAATAGGTAACTTAAATAGAATGGTAAAGTTTATGATAAAATAATAGGTAACTTAAATAGATTGGTAAAAAATACAAGCCCCCAATGATGACCTTGAAGTTATAAATACCAGGGTGTCAAAGATTTTCATAGAACATTAAAAAAATAATTTGGTTGCTTTTTCTTAAGTGTATTTATGACAGAATCTTATGCTCTATATATAGTTGTTAAGAGATTCTTAGGCCTGCATTTTGTATTTTTCTTTTGGGCACAACAATCTGTTTCTCCTATAACCTATTGTTTCTGGTTTCAATTTACTTTTTTCACATTTTAGAGTGTAGAATTCATGCTACTGCTCAACATAACATATCATCCAAAAAAGTAAGGTCCATATTTTTTAATAAATTGATGTGATCTGTTTACCACTCATCAGTCCAGCCAACCCACCGTTGAGAGCTTCCAAACCCTTCTCCAACAACACCCTGATGTCTTCCACCCGGCCCGCACGGCCAAGACACTACAGTCTCACTGGCTGTTGATGAAACAGTACCACCTTCTCCCTGACCAAACCGTACAACCAATGCCAAGGGGAGATCACATCCTCAACTTGTCTGACATTGAAGATTTTATGAATGATGATGACATCACGTAAGTTGGCTCCCTTCCTTTCAAATCAAAATTTATCTAGGGTTTCTGCTTTCTTTATAAAAGCAGACCTGTTTACTATTACGACTTTGGCGTACAAAGTACGATTTTGAGATATAAACATTATATATACTGTATGTTTATTTTTTACTATTAAGATTATGTATTGAATAATTTTTTTATGACGTATGATTTTAAGAGTTTGAGGGTAAAAAGGTCTGTCAAAGTGTCGGACTGGGATAAAGCTTTCAAGTAGATTAATGAGACACAAACTATTTGTGTACATAAAATATAGGCTAAGCTTTAATTGTGGTTACACAGAATACAAATGCCAACATTTTGGCAAATGCCTCTTTCAGGCATTAAGTAAAAGTTAACATTATATATATATATATATATATATATATATAATAAATATATATGTATCCTACCTAAAAAGGAAATAAAAGAAAACAATAATAATGGACATGACATTTTTGTATTGGTGCATAGATTTGTTAAGGATTTTTGGATTTTATAATTTTGTTGTTTTTTTAATTTCTCGTAATTTAATATGTACAACTCTTTTTCTCCCAGTGAAGGTCAAGATGACATTATTGAACAAGGTAGGTTTTTGTGAGCCTGTCATTTGCAATATAAATACTGTACTTAAAATGCATAGCATCAAGTACACAACACTCTCAATATTTCATGAGTGTCATTATTATTTGTTGAACTATAGAGAAAATTAAACTATAAGAACTTATGAAGATTATTATTTAATTAAAAGAAAAACATTGGAATATTTTGTTCATCTTTAAATCCTTGAGTTTAGCAGTAATTTTCCCCCAGAACTGAGCTGAGATTAATCAGCCACATTTTAACTCAACTGTTATTTCCCCACAGAATTGTCCCTAGTGGACAGGAGGAACAAAAGGGAAATCCGTCATTTGGAACAGGAAATACCAAAGTGGCAAGTCTTAGTGGACAGTGTCACTGGTCAGTTATTTTTGTTGTTGTGTGTCATTTGTTGATTTCAATTTTTGTTTAGCTAATGTGACATCAGTAAGGGTTTTTTTGTTTTTTTTTGCTGACATCCGTCCGTCACCATGTGACGATGGTGTGGAATTCGCAGCACGAATCCACAAGGCTTGGGATTATTCTTCGAGGAATATAAGCTGTTACCCAACAGCAGATCGCCTCTCTCCATGCTGCTGGATAACCCAAGGGAACTCCATGTGGTTGATACAGCTTGTGCCAGTGGTGTCGCAGGAGTTGTCGGATTGTTTCATTTTATCAATGTTATCCGCCTGTCGGGACTCCATCTCCGGGTTTGAATTCAGAGTTTCCTTCTCTTAGATGAGTTGCCATCCAAGGTTAATGAGTCCCATCCATCCGGGGTGCTGGTGATGTTTTGGCTTGGCTGGGCATTGAACTCCAGACCATCAACTTGAGATTTGCTCAGTTTAGACCACTCAGCCACCCAGCTCCAAAGTAAGGTCTACATGTTTAAAAAAACAGATTAATACAATTTGTGTTAGAGTTTTAAAAAAAAAGTATTTTCCTTTATTTTTTCTTGGCTGTCTGCATGGCATGAAGGCATTAACACCAGTGCCTTAATGGCCAACAGATGTAAACCCAGGTTAACTTGACTTCTGTGTTCCGACTTAAGTTGTTGAAGTTTGTTACTAATTGTACATCAACATTCAGATCCAGTAACCATTCGGGCATGTGCCCTTTGATCCGTGACTACGAGGAAGAATATACACAATCTTCACAGCTGTTCTTTGGTTGTATATAGGGTGTTAGTGTAGTCTGGTGCTTTGCTTGGTAGTTAATGTGTACGTCCAGCGGTGCTGGACAGTGGAAGGGGTCATGTGTTACTAAACAGATTCCAAGAAATGAAGACGATCATGAGAAGATATAGGGAGAGAGACAGAGATACATGGTTATGACAACTATTTCTTTCATCTGTTCCAGGCATCAGCATGCCAGACTTTGACAGCCAGACTCTAGGAGTCCTCAGAGGTCGACTGGTGAGGTACCTGATGAGATCAAGAGAGGTGAGTGTGTTATCTGTATTCTTTTGTATATTCGATTGCATTTCTTTCTGAGCTTTTGTATTTTGCTTTTCTTAATCATCATCCAACATATAAAAGTGGAGTAGTTTTATCTTTAGGATTTATTAACACTTTACATCCACATGACGCTGATCTGTTTCAATAGATTTTTAACCTTTATATCAACTGATTTGAACCTAACATCAGTCTATTTTAACCTTTACATCAATCGACTTTAACAATTACATCAACCTCAAGGCACAGATCAACTTTTAAACGACATAGCAACTAGATAAACTCATCACTACTCTGTGCTTTGCTCCACACACATTTTAGCATGTTTGCTTCCTTCCTAAATGGCTGAACCAAAACTTTTAAATAAAAAAAAGCTTGTTGAAAGTCTGATGGGTAGTTTTGTAGTTTTGTTTAGCAATTTTGAAAAATGGCCTCAGACATTTGACAGCTGTTTGGATGTAATGAGAGATAATTCACTAGTTACCTATACTAGATGCCTGTACTAGTTACCTATACTAGATGCCTGTACTAGTTACCTATACTAGATGCCTGTACTAGTTACCTATACTAGATGCCGGTACTAGTTACCTATACTAGACGCCTGTACTAGTTACCTATACTAGATGCCGGTACTAGTTACCTATACTAGATGCCTGTACTAGTTACCTATACTAGATGCCTGTACTAGTTACCTATACGAGATGCCTGTACTAGTTACCTATACTAGATCCCTGTACTAGTTAGCTATACTAGATCCCTGTACTAGTTAGCTATACTAGATGCCTGTACTAGTTACCTATACTAGATGCCTGTACTAGTTACCTATACTAGATGCCTGTACTAGTTATCTATACTAGATGCCTGTACTAGTTACCTATACTATATGCCTGTACTAGTTACCTATACTAGATGCCTGTACTAGTTACCTATACTAGATCCCTATACTAGTTACCTATACTAGATGCCTGTACTAGTTACCTATACTAGATGCCTGTATTTAAATTAAAGTTAAATAAATGTTGTCAGCCTTGACAAAGTTATTGTGTTTGTCTTGTACTCCGATGCTTCATCTGATGCTTCATCTGATACTTCATCTGATACTTCATCTGATGCTTCATCTGATACTTCATCTGATACTTCATCTGATACTTCATCTGATACTTCATCTGATGCTTCATATGATGCTTCATCTGATACTTCATCCGATGCTTCATTTGATACTTCATCTGATGCTTCATCTGATGCTTCATCTGATGCTTCATCTGATGCTTCATCTGATGCTTCATCTGATACTTTATCTGTTGCTTCATCTGATTAAGTGAATGTTTTTCATGTGGATAAGTGTTGTTTTTTTACTCTATGCGTTATGTGGATATAGAGTGTTCAAGTCAAGTTATGTGGATATAGAGTGTTCAAGTCAAGTTATGTGGATATAGAGTGTTCAAGTCAAGTTATGTGGATATATAGTGTTCAAGTCAAGTTATGTGGATATAGAGTGTTCAAGTCAAGTTATGTGGATATAGAGTGTTCAAGTCAAGTTATGTCGATATAGAGTGTTCAATTCAAGTTATGTGGATATAGAGTGTTCAAGTCAAGTTATGTGGATATAGAGTGTTCATGTAAATTGTCATGTTAAAATGGCATCATGTACACCTACGGTATTATAAATTCATTGTACAAGTATCTTTTATTTGGCCAGATTTCTCTTGGAAGGTCAACCAAAGATAATCATGTTGATGTAGATTTATCCCTGGAAGGACCAGCTTGGAAAGTTTCTAGACGTCAGGGCATCATTAAACTCAGGTCAGTGCAACACTGAACAAACGATAAGTTATTGTAACTATTACCTCTTCTATGCTGTGATAATTAATCAGCATTGAACAAAGTATCAGATAAATCAAATAGATTGGGTCAATATCTGAAGTGCAAAAATGTGGATGGTTCCCAAAAAGCACTGTAACAACAAACATATGGGATAGCAGTAAGCATTGGTTCAATGACAAGCCTTTATTATCTTCAAAAGCATGTTACAACCAAGGCTGCTGTCATACTTAAACTTAAATGTAAAATCACAGTTGGGATATAGAATCAATTTCACAAGTTAAACAAAATCATAAATCAGACATAGATGTCTTCTTCTTTCGCCTCTTCGTCCTCGAGGAACACAAGCCGATCTTCATCCACGTCTGTGGTCCTTCCTAGGACATAGGCCGCCTACAAGAGTCCTCCAGGCAAAGGCCGCCTACAAGAGTCCTCCAGGCATCATGATCCTGAGCCAATCTCTCCAGCTTTCCCCAAGTGTGGCTAAGTTTCTTGGTATCCGCCTCCACTTCACGGCGCCACGTGTTCCTCGGCCTGCCTCTTTTCCTTTTTCCTTGAGGGTTCCAGTTCAAGGCTTGTCTAGTTATGTTGGAGGCAGGTTTTCCGAGTGTGGCCGATCTTGTCTAGTCATGCTGGAGGCAGGTTTCCTGAATGTATGGCCGATCTTGTCTAGTTATGCTGGAGGCAGGTTTCCTGAGTCTATGGCCGATCCATCTTCATCTTGTCTGGAGGATCTCTTGTTCTACCAGTTTCTGCTTTGTGCGCTGCCACAGTTTCTGGTTGCTGATTCTGTCAGGCCAGTGAATCCAGAGAATCCTTCTTAGGCAGTTATTGATGAAAGACTGGATTCTCTTGATATTCACAGCAGTGGTTCTGTAGTGGAAGTAACTGATAATACAATCCATTGATTGTACATATAGATTATTTGAGATTGTTAAGACTCAGAAATGGATTAAAATAGATAATAGATGGTTGTGTGCTCATGGGGTTTTTATTGTGGTAAATATTTTATTAAATTCTTTGCATCTGTAATAACATATTTTACAGAAACAGCGGAGACTTTTTCATTGCCAATGAGGGCAAGAGGCCGATTCTAGTGGACGGGAGGCCGGTGATGGCGGGAAACAAGCAGAAGTTAAACAATAACTCTGTAGTAGAGGTAAAATTAGATGTGATGGTTAACTCATTCCCTACGGCGGCGCTACTTCCTTACTTAATTTATATGCCGGAGAGAGGGAAGTAACTCCGTTTTGAAATGGATTTACATTTGTAAAATATTCTTTTAAGCGGATAAATATTAATTAAAGTTAATGAATTAAGGCCAAATGCATAAAAAATGAATGTTTCATAAAAATATAAAATATTTCATAAGCGGCGAAACAATAAAGAATAATGACCAAAAAATCAATTTTTGTCGCCTCGGCCGAACACATGCAACATACAGATGCGTCATACTAAACCCCACGTAGTTTAAAAGTAGGTACCACAAACTGGCGTAAAAACGCGTTTTTGCGTCACGGAAGCCTGTATTTAGTAACTTTTCACTTAATGTTTTCTATATTAAAAATTGGTCATAAACTAATAAAAATGGTACCATTTAAAAGTACATTTTAAGCCCTCTAATTATATGTCATTTTCATTGTTGTTGAAATAACAAAGAGTATTACATTTATCGCTTGAAAACCATCACCAAAGTGAATTTTTATCGACAGTCAAGCGATCATTTTTACCCCCGTGCTATTCAATCGCCGTGCCGTTTTTGGTCGTTCGTTGTATTTCGTCACAAATAAGTGTATCGTATGCAGAAATGAATGCCCTTTAGTTTCGTACCAAATATTAATGTAACGCAACAGTTAAAATATTTTAAAATTTGAAAAATTGAAGAAAATGATCATTTACTATTTGATTTTGGCAAAATATGAAATTTAAACCAGCATCATTGGAAAGCTCGTCCTATTTTCTTTTAAAATAAGAAAACAACACTTCATTTCTAAGCATCAACAAAAACGTCCGAGTTAAACAAAGATCCCTATAATTTTCTTTCACCCCGCTTGTTTCCGATACGCGAAAATGGCTGAAAACTACGTTGACAACGCACCAGAAGTTTTTTCTAAATCGACGGTAGCCGATCTTAAATGTTTAGTAGGTAAGTAAAATCAGTAAAAATATGTAGTTAAATGGTTTGAAACTGTGTCAGCTATGTTTTAATTCTTTATTTCTTTAGAAAATTTGTATTTATGTAGATATAAATATGTTCGTTTGTCGCTGATTATTATCGTTTTTGAGTTTTGTCAGATGACTTAAACCCCCCTCTGTTTGTAGTGAAGTCTAATTTTTTCTGATTGCTCAGTTTAAAATGTTATTGTTTTTTCTGAAAGAGGATACGTTGAAGATTAATAACTACTAATTTTTATAACTAGCAAATGATATTATCATATTCAATTTTAATAAATTAAAAAAGGTCACGTGATCATAATATTTGTCGTCAATGTAAACAAACAATGGCTAATGTTGAGAGATATCACCGTGACTTCGTTAGAGATAAATCTAGGGTTCAGGTTAGGTTTAGGGATAGATTTAGGGTTCAGGTTAAGTTTAGGGATACATTTAGGAATTTTTTTTCATTATTTTAAAACATTTTATTCTTAATTTTACGGTTCACGGCAATCAAGTTGGCAGCCTTGGTAAAAAAACGCGGTGATATCTCTCAACATTTACCCAAACAATGAATGTTAAAAGTAGAACAACTTGTAAAGTTAAGAGATGGTCAAAGTAATGCATGATTAATAGCTTAAAGCAATTTCTGCTATCATAGGTGGATTTATGTTAGATTGAACATTTATAATTTGTTCAATTTTGTTTTAGATGGTGAACAATTCGCTGCTCTAGACTTAGACACTCTAGAGAAGAATTTTCTGGTTAAAGGGAAATGAAGAAGGTAATCATCACCAACAAATTACTTCTTCAACTCTAAGTTTTAAAGGAGGAAAATAACAAGTAATAGGAGCAGGTAACTGTAACTATATACCTAAGATAAGTTATTCAATGTAATATTTAGTAATAAACATATTTTGTATTCTACTTGTACAACTAAGTTTAAATGCATATGAATTTATTTAAGCCAAAGCCTGAACATATCTTTTCAGCTAGATACCTGGTTCTCTCAGATCAAAGTATGTACCAGTACCAGTCGCAAATTTCATCATTTGGAATAAATAAAGAAAATGTGTACAGTCCAACAAAGGAGTATATGCTAGTTCAGTGCAGGAAGTAACAGATGAATTTATTATTGACTTTTATCTATATTCTATTAAGTAAACAACAGATAGTATAACTGTTTATTCTATTCATAGTTTCATAGATGGCTTTCTTTATTATGTGGATCTGTTGACAAATGTCATTTAAAAAAGAAGATAGCCAATTTGGTGAAAAGTTACTAAAAATTAAAAATGAGGCATCTAAATGTTAAACGAAGACAACCTGAACTCTAAATCTGAATGTAAACGTTGCATTTTTTATAAACGTTAAAATTTTGCTTCCACTTGCTCTGTTCCAGTAGTGTTTGTATTGTGTATAAATAAGTAATTGGCTCATTGAAGTCATTGACTGTTGATATATGTGGAGCTATAATTTTTCTGTAGATGGTATAATATGCTTATCCATTGGTGTAACTATTGATTTTATGCATTTTTTTATTAAATTGCTGATTTCTCGCTTCACGTGAACCGTGCACGTTTCTAACAGTTTATGTATTTGAACTGTACATGTTATGGGTAAACATGCTGTTTAAGTACGGTACATAGACCTTTAGTTCCCCTACATTTTGATATAATTATCATGTGCTTTCAATACACCTATTACATTTTTTTAAAAAAAGATTCTGTATGTGAATGTTTTCACTGTTCCAGCCATGTTTGTAATGTATGTAAATAAATAATGGGCTCATTGACTGTTGAAATGTGTATTTTTTTCTGTATTTTGGTATAATTGGCTTATCTCTTGGTTTAACGATTGATTTTTTGCAATTTTTTAAAAATGACTAATTTTTTGCGTCTTATGAAACCTTGCCTTTTTCTAACTATTTTTTTATTTTAAGTGTAAATGTTATGTTTACACTTGCTGTTTAAGTACATAGACCTTTAGTTCCCCTACATTTTGATATAATTATCATAAATGCTTTCTTATCAGTTAATTTTTTGTGATTTTTTAAAAATGACCAAATTACGCGTTTTTTACCTCCCTTTTTATTTTTTTCAAAATGTGATGAAATGCCCTTTTCATAACAATAAAATTTAATGAATTAATAATTTTTTACCTTTGAAAAAAATTGAGTCTGTTCTCTATATATGTGGGTATGTGTTGAGTGTAAGTAGGTGAGTTTAAGTGATTTAGTCTTACAGATACAGCCTTACAAAAATGGCACTTTTGATGGTGGCAAAAAAATTTCAAAAAAATAAATTTTAAAAATTCATAACTTTTTTACTAATTGAGTTATATGAACAAGTTTGGTATCCACGTTCTTAGAATCATGAGTTCTTGACATGACAGTATAAAATAAAGCTATAAGCCTGTTTTGAAAAATCAGTTTGTGGTACCTATTAAAAGTGGAACAAGATAAAAACAACCAGGTTTTAAATTGAAATCACGCAGAATCACGCCATCGCTGGAAGTCTTGATAGACACCAGATTTCATTGCTATTTTTAACTAAAAACTAGAGAGGTGTGTCGCTATGCGCACGGACGCATTTGGACCCATCTATCGAAACCCCCTAAGGGCGCATTTATTCGCAAACGTCGGGAATGAATTAAGGAACTATAGGGATGTGGTTACATCTGTCTTGGCAAGTCTGGGAGAAATGAGGTTACGGAGTTGGGGGCCGGGGGTAGGGTGATAAAAATACTTATAAACATCAATGAAACCAGTTGTCTTTGACGTCAAAAACCAGATGTGCTCTCCTATGTTGTCCACAGTTACTCATCAACATATGTGAACAACAAAAAAGAGAATGTCTTAGACAACTGTCTTGATTGATCTAATAGATTTTGGTTTCTCTAATCATTTGTTAGAAATGGACTGATCCAAGCCAAAGCTTAGGCCTGCTGCATTTAATGTAATACAACTCAAGATTTAGTAAATTGCAAAAATTAAAAAATATTTATCCTCATGTATGTTACATATTTATTTGTACTGGTAAATTAGCCAAACCTTGTTATTTGTTCCCGCTTATGGAATTAAAATTATTCAAATGAGTTAGGGATCACACCTGAAGAAATAAATTTATTTAACAAATTATTTCAGAAGCAGGTGATATATTTTTTGGCCCATGCATCTTATATAAGTTATAGGAAAACATTAATTGAAAAAAACTTTTTTTAGCAAGTTAACCCTGCTTTAGCCAGCGATTGTTATCAAAAGTCTGTGCACTTAGAGCAATGATTTTGATTTTATTTTTTCAGATCTCCTGTTTGAGATTCACATTTTTGATAAACCAAGATGTCATCAATGCTATCAGAGCAGATGTGACCAAAACTGGATCAGCCACAACAGCTGCAACAACCTGATTGAACTAGAGACCAAATTTAACAGGAAACTCCACAGCATGTGATTCTAGGAACAAGAACTGTCTTAATATCAAAGACTACCAAAATAAAACATGCTTTTGAAGATAATAAAAGCTTGCCATTGAACCAATGGTTACTGCTATCCCATATTTTTTGTTGTTGCAGTGGATTTTGGGAACCAAATTTGTTATTACACTTGTTGCTTTGATGACTTTTAATGAAGAAAATTTTTGCTGGCATTGTATATAACGCTATTTGTAAATAGGTCAGACTTTATTGTACAAGTAAAACCAATTAAAATGCTCCCACTTATTGGCCCATGTATTATCATCATCTATGGAGATTAAGACTGTATGATTGTTATTATAAGAGAATGATGTCCCTGTCAGAGGCTGATGGCCTTCTTAAGGAAAATTATAATGGATAAAAAAGTTAAAAATAATTATCAAATAATAGTACAGAAGGCACATGTTATTGTGATCACTGGCTATTGTATAATCTGCTCTTTAGAATCAAATCTAGTTAAAAAATTACATATGTTTGAATCACACTTTGGATATTAGAATCAATTTCACGGGGTGAACAAAATCATAAATCACACACATTAAATGTACCAGTCTGATTGTGTTTTGTTTTGAGCTTGTCAGTAGTCTCGCAAAGCTTCAAGGCCGCCCTGGCATCTGCTAGGAGCCGTTAGATTGGCAACATCGCTTCCCCAACCGTTGCACATATGCCAGTTTATGGATGCAGCAACGTACCGAACCAGAACCAGAGTTGTCTTTTTACACTTAGGTGTGTCCTTTGTTGATCGTGTGGATATTTAGGTCTTGATGTGAATTCAGTTCTGTGATGCAGTGTTCTCCGATTAGTGTGGCTGTGTTGTTCGTGCAGATAATAAAATAAATGATTTGATTTTGAATGAATTTGGTTTTTGTTTTTGTGCTCATAAAAATGGCAACTGCAAAAAAGAACAAAATTTGAGAGAAAACCATCCTAATAAGAAGGTGATGATTGTGAGTATAGAATTTTTTATAAACATCTTTGTGTAGACTTTCTAGTGATAATTCTAGACAAGCAAAAACTAAAGAATGATAGGAAATAATTTATAATACTTTTATATTATTTCTGGTATGGTACATAAATAGTTTAGTAAAATAGGTGGCTTGGTAGGTCATAAATTGTATTCATTTAAAGTTTAGGTAATTTTATTTTCATAGAAAATATCTTATGGTATGTATATAAATATCATATGTATTCATGAACATTTGTCAATTTCAATTATCCATTGGAATCCACTCAATTTTCTGTAGACATGATGCTGCCAATAAGCAGTGTTTTATGCATTTTAAAATTAAAAAGTTTGTGTAGTTTATAAATTTTTGTGTACCATATAAGGCATGTTTTGTAGATAATATAAGATTGTTTCTATAAGTATAACTGATGGACATGACTGAATATTGTTTCTAAGCTTAACTAAGGACACTAATTACTGATAGGCTGGCAATTCCAAGAAATGGCTGTATACTTAAGTTGACCTGCCAAGAAAAAAAAATAAGATCTCAGTGCAGATCCCAATACCACTGTTATTACACAATGTTACATTCTGCATCAACTCTACATTTCTGAGACAGTTCAATATCAAAAATATTTGTGCTGCTAGTTGTTGCGGTGATGTAGTCCTGTATTTAAGAATCTCTTGAATCTTAAGATGTTGAATTTATTGGTTATCCTTGACATTAACATAGATGTATAAATAATTTAATAAATTAATTTTTATACAATAGTTTTCCTTTATAAGAGGAGTAAGTATAGTGTTATTGGATTTTGATTTATCTTTATGATCCTCAAACCATTTCAAACTGCAAAGAATTTGTTTGTACTTATGCACTCACTCCAAGATATAATTACACCACAATGGATCTATTTAAATTGAATAGACCAATTAACATAATTATGCAACAAACAATACAACTCCATTTTGTTTAGATAATAAGTTTTAATTACCTTACATGTCATTTTGTATGTACATAAATTGATGTGCTTTATACAGACCATTCACTTTGTGCAAAAGTGGCATAATACACACATACACACACTTTCACAACTAACCACGTAAAGATTGATCACAGACCTGGACTATAGCAGTAACACTAGGGAGTGGCAAGGTTACAATGTTGGAAATCTACAATGTTGGAAGAAATTAAGGCAAGTGTTTGTTGATGTAACTTGAAGCCATTACATTTGTTTAGGTTACATTGTGTCAATGGTCTCTGTACCCTAGGTGTCAATGGTCTCTGTACCATAGGAAATTAAACAGTTTTAAGTTGATCAAATTACAAATTTATGGGAATTCAAAAATTAACTTACCATATATTTTTTTCTTTTTTAGGCCACCCCCTTTTTTGTGTGGACATCATCTAAATATTTATGAAATAAAACTTATGGTGAAATAAGTATGAAATTAATATAAAACATGACTTGCCTCTGTAACATGAAGTGTTCTTACAACACAAACACTTGCCTTACAATCCAGCACTAGATTTCCTGTGACATCCACAGACCCAGTCTACTACTTGAATACATGGTTTCTAGTAATCCAATTTGTTTTAAAATCACATCCTGCATGCAAACAAATTGATTTTGTTCGAAAGCATCTGTTTCTGGATAACACCATTTCATTTTTGGGCAAATGGCCAAAAATACATTAAAAATACCTTAGATTTAAAAAACAGCGTCTATAAAAAGAGAAGTTATTTTTTTTTTGTCCCACCAGCCCCTGGTCTCATCAAGTAAGACACACATTTTCCAGAAATTTGAATACCCGCTTTCACTAAAACAATGTTTTCTTACTATCAGAATGGCCACAATACACAATCTATTCTGACGGGTTAAATTCAACAATGTGAACAAAAATCTGGGTTAACCATTGATAGGAAAGTCTTGTAATGCCATAATTGTGGGGTAATGGGAGCAGAGTTATGCTTGCTTAATGAGAGCCAAATGATAGTTAATGCTACGACGTTGTTTCATAGTTCTGATAAAAACTTCATATTTTGATTGAAAACAGTTTGGATCTTAAAAAAATTAAAACAATTCATTCAATGCAACATTTACCCTTGTACTTCAGATAACTGGACAGTTCTTAACATGCTACATTACCCTTGTACTTCAGATAACTGGACAGTTCTTAACATGCTACATTACCCTTGTACTTCAGATAACTGAACAATTCTTAACATGCTACACTACCCTCTTACTTTTAATAACTGGAAAATTTCACACAATACTACACTACTCTTGTACTGTTTTTATGCACAGTAAAAGGGAGCCAAGCACTGGCAGGAAGGTAGTGATAAAATACATCACAGGGCTCTCAATTTAGTCAGTTCATTGGACCAGATGTTATTTTCTATAGGATGATAGAAGTAATACCTCATGCATAATTGTTGGTAAAAATTGGCTTTAAAAAGTCTCCTACCCATAAAAAAAATGTTTTAAATTTTTGTTATTGTTCAGTTTAAAATAGCCCAAATTTTAAAATTTAATTTTAGAAATCTGAACCATTTTTCATTACTATTCCACAGTTAATGGTTCTCAACCAGTCCATGTCCAACAGTTTGAGAAGCCCCTGTTATGGCATCTTGAAGAAGATTCTTCTGTTTATGTAATAATTTTTCATTTCTCAAAAATTAACACATGAAAATTTGTCATATCACTGTGTATGATCATGTACACAAGTACCAATAGCAAGTACACAAGTACCAATAGCAAGTACACAAGTACCAATAGCAAGAAATGAATTCATACAATGTCAATAATAAAATGCACAACAAATGCCAACAAGATTCACACCAAGGTAACACTGTTGATGACAAGACCAAGGTAACACTGTTGATGACACAACAGACCAAGGTAACACACATTTCTGTTGATATAACACAATGCTACTGATGACAGAACACACAATTCTATTGATATAACACACAATTCTATTGACAACACTATACCGGAACACAATTCTATTGATGACACAACACACAACTCTATTGACAACACACAATTCTTTTGATGATATAACACACAATTCTAATGACACATTAGACCAAGATAACACACACAACAGCCATTGTGACTCAAGCAAAAATAAATAAAACTGAATCACATTGTTAAGATCCCAGAAAATCTTGACAAATCTTGTACATTTGGTCTAATGTCGGACACAGTTTATGCCATACTCTTGACATCTTCCACTCCCACAGCTGCTTCTGACTCAAACAATAATATGTACATCAGTCCCTGTGTGGCTAGGCCAGTTAGTTGACAGGTCGGCCTGACCGCAAGGGATTTTAAGACAAGTTTTGATGCCAGATATAGTAAATAGTTCAAGGTTTGTAATTTTTCTTAAACACAAAATCCAGCAAGTCATCTCAGTGCTCTCATTCATACTTCAGCTAAAGTCATCTAAGTCATACTCCAGCTTGACATGTCTCAGAAAGTCAATGCCAATCAAGTTCACCAGTCAATATTCATGCCATCACAATCAACAAGTCCAATGAACATTCAAAACAGCCATGACAATAAAATATTGTACATACAAAGCATGATATACATGGGAGACAACTCTCTATTAAATACATTAGGCAAATGTGGTACAAAAAGTCTCCAAGATATTATCTCCCTTCTGCAGGTTGTACATCCAATGTTTGTGTACCATATAGATATTTAAAGAGCTATATTTATAGATATAATTGGGATAGATAAATAACTGATAGGGTACTTGATGCCAAAAGTCATGGTGGAAATCAAAAAAACACTTTCACATTTTAAGTAAATGGCATGTGTCCATTTATCATTTAAAAAGAAACAATCTACACAATGTCAGTGTTATAGGAGTATGTTCATAGATATTTAATGATTTGATTGACCCACAGATTTCCAATTACAGAGGTTTTCATTTCTGCTTCATTAAATTTTCTACAATAAGATTTTCAAACTAAATTGCTTTCAAAGATTGCTATTCCACAGAGTACTGTAGGAATTTTCTCAATTAATGGCATTGCAAGATTACAAGTTGATGTGCCTAAAAAAACATGACAGATTGTTGATGGTCACTGTTTGTTTGGACACTTTCTTTCCTTCTCCAAACAGTAAAAATATTTATTGTAACCTATAGAGGATCTGTTCATAGACACAGAAAGGCTTCATACAAGAGAACTAACCATGATTAAAAAAAAACATTTACATTCTTTGACAATGGATAGTTTCTTTTCAAAATAAGGAGATGATTTTTTTCTGACAATGTTCAAACCTCATGTCAGTATTTATCACATACATTTGGCCACCACATATCACAAACATTCATTCACTTTTATACCAAATGTTTTTGTGTTTTTATAATTGTAGACATGGCATGATCTTTTGTATTTAACAAGGCTTTAATAATTGGCAACTCATCCTGGCTACGCCAGGCCATTGAACTACACAAGTACAATAGAGCAACCGTTGAATGGCGGTGTGTGTTTAGCACCTTACATAGAAGAGACAAGCAGCATCACACAGAACTATCACAATATCCAACATGTCTTCCATCAGTGGGTGCTGGGTGGGGCATCGGCATATGCTGTGGTCTTCCATAGAAATTATGAAGTGGAAATGTGGACTCATTTATGCTGATAACGACAGATAATGTTGTTGATTGGTGGTAACGACAGGATGATGTGGAACATTGATAGTGTTGGATGGAGATGAACTTTCACAAGGGGAATCATTTTGATTGTTTTAGGACAATGTGTTTTGGGATGTGCTGCTGTGAACTGTGAAGATGATTTACTTGAGATTTTGTTGATATGATAATGTGGATGAATGGTGGGAGAGATATGAATGGTGGGACAGATATGACAAACATGAACAGTGTCAGTTTACACCTGACTGTCACTATATAACACCAAGGTTTGAAAACTTCATACAATCAGCAGAATTAACGCTAGATATGTCCAGTCATCAAATCTTTCTTCCACTGCAGGGAGAGGGGTGTGGACATGTCATCCTGCAGGGAGAGGGGTGTGGACATGTCAAACTGCAGGGAGAGGGGTGTGGACATGTCATCCAAAGACCACAACGGATATAAGTTCCAACCAAACCTAGATAGGTGTGTGTACCAACCATTAGGATACAAATTAATCTTAATCTTACATTGGGCAATCTTTTTTGTGTTCCAATTACAATTAGGGCTCATCCCATTTTCGAAAGAAATGCCAGGTACATAGAAAGTCATCAAATTAGAATAAATTCTACCCAGCTTGAAGGATGAGAACTTCATCATAGAAGATATGGCACCTGAGATTTGATCACGTCTCCTTCTAAGACGATATACATCAACTGTTACGTAACTTTGGTCATATTAAGATGATGTATATCAACCATTACAGACCTCCGGCCATGACATTTATTCAGCGTAATAGCAAGGACTAAATCGTAAAGTTTTACAAAATCAATCAATCAGTGAAAACTCTTTATCACTTTTGTTTAAAAAGATAAATTATTAAGTCATTAAACTGAAAATGTCATTAAACTGAACATGTCATTATATTGACAGTTTTTCTGCACTAGCATTACAATGTTTTTTATTTATTCAAATTTCTTTCTGTAACTCAACAGAGACATGTAATAAAATCATAATCTCCTTTGCTCCAATAGTGACTTCCTTCTGATGAACAATTCAATATGGTAATCTGGACATTATATGTTGAAATAATGACACTATTCTATTGAATTTAAAATATGTCAGGAAGCTGTGTTGTTTTAAACATTTAAGATTTAAAAAAAACAATTGTGGGACAAAACCCACTACAAGAAGTTGGGAGAAGACAACAGCTCAAGAATGGTTTTTTAATCAAATGGAAAAAAAAACATATTGGAGCTTGGTAGAAAATATGAGACAACTGGACTGTAATGGTTAACTCATCATCATCTTGGACTGTAATGGTTAACTCATCTTCAATGAGACTACTGGACTGTAATGGTTAACTCATCTTCATTGAGACTCCTGGACTGTAATGGTTAACTCATCTTCATCTTCAATGAGACTACTGGACTGTAATGGTTAATTCTTCTTCATCTTCAATGAAACTACTGGACAGTAATGGTTAACTCATCATCATCTTCACAGCGAACCATCCCTGGCTCATGACCACCGGGTATGATCTTTATTGAGAAAAGGAAGGCCTTTCTACTTTTTATTTCATTTCCTTGTTTGTTTAAGTGGAAATATTCATTTGGGATTGCAAGGCGCGTCATGGACATGGCACATACAGATACAGATTCCAGTGAAAATTGACATGGTTGATATCTCGCCAGGAGGACAGGAAAAGAGATAATGTGTCATCTACAGTGTCTCATCACAAAACAAAAGTCTGCATGCTTTTGTTAGGGGCCTAGTTAGTAAGAATTAAAAACAGTCAATATGACATGTTTATGAGATCAACACTCAACACTGTCTGTATGACATTTAGTGGGTCATGACAATATTTATTTGTCATTCTCCTGTAACAACCCATGGAGCCATGCATCTGACCAAGCGCCATTAGGCCAGGAGTGGCCTGGTGCATCTGATGAAGGATTACCATTAGGCCTGGGGTGGCCTCAGGTCAAGAACAGTATTTTTGGTACAGAACCAAAACAAGAGAAACTGTCCTAACGACAATGAACTGCACTTGCAGTCGAGCAAGAAGTTGGCTTAAGATAGACGAAGGCCAAAGATTAGAATATGCTTCTGTCTAGTCAGACAGTGTTCATTATATCCAACAAAAACAGAGGAAATGTTCATATGCTTGGTGTAAAACAATCATGTAATTTATGTGTAGGTTTATGGATGAAAGCGTAACAGGTTATTTAAGCATAGCAAAGAACAGAGCCATTTTACTTACAAACATGGACCTACGGGTGAAGCCTTTGCCAGCATCACCTGTGTAGTGTATGAGGCCTAGCATGACTGAGATCATCAATGATGGACAATGGACAGTAAGAAATGAAAGTAAGGTAAGGACATTCCATTTAGGAGTGTAAGAAATCAAATGATGGTATGAAAGGTAAAAAATGACCAACCAGCATCAATTTAATGGTAGAGCCACTAGTGCGACAAATAAGCCACTTCCCATCTCAGAGGAGCAAATCTACTTTAAGAGTGCTGCAGGCCTTTTAATCTACCAATAGATTTCTCCTTTTCATTCTTGTCTAGACTCCTCCCATTCGAGCCAGAACTCCGCCCACTCATACCATTGGAACAGTTTTGAACATCTGATAGAAGACTGTCGCAATGTTGGGAAAAAAAAAACGCCTACATTTCTTGACAGGGGTCTACAGCACTACCAGAGCTGTGGTCAGCGGGGACACTGACACCTGGGCGCACGTCACCCTCCCTCTCCTCTCCAAGACTATCCTCAATGGTTGTGGAAAGACTAGGAAAGTCCAGGTTGGTAGTTTTGGAGGTGAGTGTGATGTCATTGTCATCGCTCTCTGTCTCGCTGTCCTCAGGATCTTGTGTGTCAAGGTGTTGGACCGAGTCGTGCTCTGCCTCGGGGATGCTGATACTGTCGGGCAAGGGGAGATCAGCCACTGAAACTTCATTACTGCCGTCGTCGTCATCATCCCCCATGGTGTATTCAATCTTATCTTGACCGGGGTCACCACCGGTTCTGCTTTCTGTGGCGGTGGCTTGAATGATTTGGGCGGGTTCATTGGATAAGGTCAAGGCCTCGACACTTTCTTCAAGCTGCGTAACTTGCTGTATTCCGTGATGGACGATATCACACATGCTGGAGAAGTTTGCCCCCTCGTCGTAGTCTGTTGTGGTTATCTCCGCTGTGGCCTGATATGCCTGAGATGTTTGGACCACCGTACGAGTCATGCTCTCCCCTTGAAGCTCACCTCTTGCACCGGTCGACTCGGTTGGAATGTCAAGACTTGCAAATGCTGGAGACAGCAGTGAATCTGTGGACACACAAACTTAGCTCCTGTACAAGAAATAATAAGTTCAACAAATGACAGAGTCTTCTTATACCAACCAACACCTATATCAAAGCCAGGAGCTGGTCGGTCACTTGTAACCCCTTCGTTATACCTCTGTTGGATCTCACCTTCACCTACTCTCAATAGATCTAGGGTCCAGGACCACCGACTCCACCCCTGAGACCCTTCCATCAACCCCAAAGGACACCCAACCCTTCCATCAACCCCAAAGGACACCCAACCCTTCCATCAACCTGAAAGGACACCCAACCCTTCCATCAACCCAAAGGACACCCAACCCTTCCATCAATCCCAAAGGACTCCCAGCATGGTTAATTCATAGATCCTACCTCCTTTAAGTGACAAATAACTTCTCCAAAGACCCCTGACCCACCAAATATCCCCCGGGTACCTACATGGACTTATCCGGCCAGACGAAGGTGCTCCAGACATCTGTCTCTGCATCTCCTTCAAGGCATCCAGTTTGAGCTGTGCTTCCTGTAGCTCCTTTCTCAATCTGTGTTTCTCTTCACTGCCACTGCTCATGGCACTCTGGGGATTGTACAACATTGATTCAATTATCAGTAGTTGTGGTCCATTCTATCAATTGAACAATCAGTACGTATGGAACATTTCATGCAATAATTCAGTGCTCATAAAATGAAGGCATATTGAAAACAATGGCAAATTTTATTTTTAAAATATATTATCTCTTGAATATGTTTATATTTTATGTAACACTTTTTAAAATGTATCTGTGTAAGTGGAACAAGTTTTACAAGTACTGACTGTGTTGGCCCCGGTTAGCCACACAAAAACAGAGTTCTCAAAAAACAACAGTTAATGTAAAAAGCTAACTCATAAAATCTTAAACTATGGGACTTGAACCACTATCTTGTTCCACCAGGTAAACATTATTAAACTGTGCTACTTGTACCACTACCTTGTTCCACCAGGTAAACATTATTAAACTGTGCTACTTGTACCACTACCTTGTTCCACCAGGTAAACATTATTAAACTGTGCTACTTGTACAAAACCACCTTGTCCCAGCAGATAGACAAAATTGTAACACAAAGATATCCATTTACTGATATCCAGCATGACTTTAAAAATATGGACATCAATTTTCAGCTGATTATTTGAGTGCTGCATCGTTCCAAAAGTTTGAGAGCCACTAAAAATTATCTAGCCCACAACTGAAATCCAATCTATATCCTGAATTTGTGTTTGTACACTTTCAAGAGAGTAAAACTAGAGTCAGAGGGTAGTTGTCTTGCCAAGATTACCCCAGGTAAAGTTTGATGGATTTATAGAGAACTATAAATATACGTTGTAGAGCTCAAATATTTGATCCAGGCCAATTAATTCAGATGAGGCACTAAACATTTACTGCAGTCTCAGGCCAATCAATTCAGATGAGGCACTAAACATTTACTGCAGTCTCAGGCCAATCAATTCAGATGAGGCACTAAACATTTACTGCAGTCTCAGGCCATTCAATTCAGGTGGGGCATTTGTCCATGGTTAATTTTTTTAAATAAAAGAATTGGGCTGCTCCACACCAAATATTATAAGCCATCTTTGAGGTTACCATTAAATATTCAAATGCCAGAACTGAGTAAATCTATTAAATCTAACAAATGTTATATAGACTGTCAGGTTTGAGATTACAATTAAATCTAACAAATGTTATTTAGACTGTCACTGTCAGGTTTGAGATTACAATTAAATCTAACAAATGTATTTATAAGTTTTGGTAGAATTTGAATGTGTTACTATTTTTATTTTAATAATTACAACCAAAAAAAAAAAAAGATTTCATTGTTTAAAAAAGGCTTGAATATTTGAAACAAGATTCTTTGTTTCCAATGAAACATTTCAGTTGAGTTTGTTAATTCATGTGTATGGGTGCCAGGGGAGAGGGGAAAGTGTGTGTGCATGTCTACATGTTTGTTTGGACTCACTATCAGTTTACTGTGTTTAAGTGTGGACTCACTATCAGTTTACTGTGTTTAAGTGTGGACTCACTATCAGTTTACTGTGTAAAAATGTGGACTCACTATCAGTTTACTGTGTAAAAATGTGGACTCACTATCAGTTTACTGTGTAAAAATGTGGACTCACTATCAGTTTACTGTGCATAAGTGTAGACTCACTATCAGTTTACTGTGTAAAAATGTGGACTCACTATCAGTTTACTGTGCATAAGTGTAGACTCACTATCAGTTTACCGAGTAAAAGTGTGGACTCACTATCAGTTTACAGAGCATTAATTTGTATATATAGGTTTAAAATGTCACAGATAGAAAAGGAATATATGTGTGTGTTGACATAGTGTGTGTGTGTTGACTGTCAGTGTGTATGGACTCACCATCAGTTTACTGAGTATGGTGTTCATCTCTGTGGCCATCTCTTTCAGCTGCTCCATGGGGACCGGGATGTTGAGACTGGTGGACTGAACTATCTGGGGTGGGGGTTGGATGGTGGGCTGCTGGCTGCTCACCCCACTACTGCTGCTTTCTGCCTCAGAGGCCGAGCTCTCACCCTGGCTCAAAGTAGCTGTAAACATGAGAGTATGTGGCTCAATTTCAAACAGCATGTCTATTTAAGTCCAGAAAATTTCTAAATTTCTTCTAAATAACTATTTTAAAAATAGACATACTGCAAGTCATGAGGGATGAACTCAATCGCGGCAAGAGAAATTAACTAGTTGGAAATTCACACATGGATTACATTACTGTCTGGATTAAATAGTTCTACTTTAAGGTTACAGTGTTATTAAAGCCAGTATATTTAAAGGTTACATTTATTTGTGCTAATTTTTCCATCTGCAACATCCTTCTCAACCTGTTAAACAATTATTTTTTTTGGTAAAGATGTCTACTGGAGTAAGTATACAGATGGATTTTAATGTTGCTCTCTTGGACAATGCATCAAAATATTAACTGATTTTTATTACTTTGTTGCATTCCCTATCCTTTATCCTAGGTTAAGAAACATTGGTTTAAACAATATAATTACTAAACTATATATTTTTTTTATTAATTAAAATTAAAGTTAATTCAACTTTCACTAACATATTGCTCACTAAACAATGAAAATTACTTATGGAAACAAAAGACAGAGACAAAAAAAAATGACAGCTAATACACAGACATCAAAATTAAAACATTAATACCATGGTAACACTGGCTGATATAAGACGAGGACTACACAGAGATCAGAAAACAATTCCCTAACGCTGGTCTAAATGATTCCCCTCTTTCTTTGTCCAAAAAAGTATACTTTTTTTAAAAACTCAGTTTAATCCTATCTTAGAATTTGCTCCTACAACACCATGAGCAGTAGTCAGTCATACTTTTGTTCTCATTCTGGTTGTAGTAGAAAGAAACTGATAAGAGACAATTTATACGTTGACATTTAGTTTGTATTTATCTTTCACTAGGGACACAACCCTTGCATGTTGAAGAAAATATTCTACCCATAGTTTCTGATACTGCTGTCCCGATCTTTATGGCCAGCTGATTTACACACTGGCTAACATACAGCCCACCACAACCACCCAGGTTAACAACATCACATAATAATCATAGTGAAAATACATGAGGTCAACTACACATCAAAGAGGTGTGAAATAGGACAAACTGTAATACATGAGGGATGTGACCGGAGGGAGTCGGACAATTCTCACTACATAAGACATGCACTGACAACATATAGAAAACCTTAGTGTGATGAATGTGTTCAGCAAATATACCTAGGGAATGGTCTGTCTGCTGCAGTGGTAGCACTGGAGGATTTTACAATACAGGGTGGAAAGATTTATAAGGATTGGGTAAATTATTTTATAAGGGTGGGATTTAATTTTTATAAGATTGGGATTGAATGCTATACAAGGATGGAATTGAAAGGTCTTGTATGGTTATTGTACACAAATGCATGGACAAATTGATTACATTTTTTTTCAAATACAAGTTTTAGTTTCCTTGCAAAAGGATGTTGTCTTATAATCTGGGGATCTGCATACATGTTTTAGTAAGTAGGAACTAATCTAAGAGGTCTGGAATCTAGCAACAACATGGGGATCACAACACTTAGTTTTCATTTTGTTTTATTTACAGTGATCATGTCAAGGATTATGTCAAGGATCATGTCAAGGATTATAGTTTCATTAATCCTAAAAATCAGAGAGCAGACATTTTAAAATAAAATACAAAGTTTACTTATAGGCCCTGATGTAACAAAAGCTCAACTTCTTTTTGTCTCTATCTCCTTAACTATTGTTACAAAGCTGTTATGTTATGAATGACAGCTAGACATCACGTTAGATTTGTAAATACTGGAATATGTTAACACTGACAATTTATATTTAAATGGCTAATGATATAGTTAAACACTTAGGGTTAAATCATCATGTTGACATGAATGAACATTTTCTTTCTAAAAGTAAGTGTATAATTAATCCTATTTAAAAGAGACTGCTCAATATTAGATCTATAAATATGAATGGACCTCCCAATGTCACACCGACCCCATAAAGCCCACTTAATGCTTTACATTTGACATAACTGAGCCCCCCCCCCCCCCCCCACCCCCAAAAATAAAATAAGCTCTCATTACATGATATGCCATGTGCCTGAAATGAGCCTTACACCAACACAGCCAATCCAAATTGTGCCCTCAATGTCAATAAGTTGGTGCTTTCAATTATGATGACTTTTTTCCTGCACTGATTAAATTAATTTTTTTTAAATCACAGAAATCAATTCATCCTTTGTATTTCAGTTTTCTTCACCTATCATTAAAAAGCATGTATTTTTGTTTTCAAATTTATTTTATTTATATAAATATATATTTTTGAAATTTGCTTTTTCATATAAATTTTTTTACAAAACTTAGCATAGATACCCCATCAAATTATTTTATTGGCTATAATTTCTCTACTACTGTTATACTTTAAATAGATCTGATGTTAATCTTTGAACCAAAAAATGTGTTTACATTCCAGAAAGATTATTTTGCGGCCGAGAGGATGTAAGGGATGGAAGAAGACACATAATTTATAAGGGCATCAGTTTCAATCAGTCTGTCCACAAAATGATGATGGCATGCATGCACATTAGATTTGAAGCAGTTTGGATGCAGGTGTGCAGGGTGGGAAGCTCAATGGGAAATACAAGCCAGTTTATTTTGTCTAATATTTATAAAGTGAATTAGTATGAAATAAGCCAGGTGAGAAATGTGCTCTAAGCTTAGTGTCAGTCCATCAAGTATCACTAATTTAATGATCTTTAAAGCATTTCTATAAGCTAGAACTATAAGCCCAAGTCATTAAAAATATTAGTAGCAAGTGAGCTAAATTTCCAGCACCAAAAGTCAAGCACCATTTCCAGGCATGTAGGTGTGCACGCACGTGATGTGTATTTGAAGGGGTGTGAAATGGGATGGGTACAGAAATTAAATCACAGGCAGTCCCCCTCACTTTACAGACACCAGGCTTCATATGTCTTGACTACAAGAACAAGACTGACTCCTTTCCCTTTAACAGATGGGTGGCTAGGTCTCAACAACTGACCAGAGAGATCAGCCAGACTCAGTGTTACAACAGCCAGCACACAAAAAGAACACACAAATAGAATGGCTAGATTTGATCTGTGTCAGGTTTTGTAGTGTATGATGTGAGACTGCCAGTAGGTGTGTGTAGTAGAACAGTCTGAGATAAGCCTGTCATTTAGCCTGTGGGTTATGCAAATGTGTTTAGCCAGTAGCTGTGTGTGTCCTTGCATGTGATGATACTACAACCAATAAATGTTTACAATTGATTGTTACTTTGTAACAATGCTCCTGGTGTGATGGCTTGCAAATCTAACAATAAAACCAGTGCAGTGACTTAGAACATTGTGAGCTGATCACAAGTAAAAAGCAAAGACTGGTAACAGTCAACAGAAATACATTCAAATCACAATGAAATACTGGTATTTCAGATTGTGTATACAAAAACATACAAATTATGACATCTTTGAACTAGATGCCAAACATAAAGACACCCATACAACACATAACAACACCAGTGAATGACACATATAACACCACCAGTGAATGACACATAACACCACCAGTGAATGACCATTGACATGTGAACACGTAGAAAAAAAAGGGGGAAAATAATATAAGAGCTAAAAAATGAACATACAGAGTGGCCTAGAAGGGGAGGAGGGGCTCTCCTCATCCATGTGTTGTTGCTGTTGTGGGGCGACTGACGGGATAGATGAACTAACTAGTTGAATGTACCGCGTGTTGATTTCAAAGGCTCTGGCCAGCAGATACTGGACATCCCCTTCGCTATTTTCTTCTTCTTCCTCCTGCCTTCCTCCTGCACTGAGATCACTGGACTTCTGCTCGTTGGTGGGTGGAGAGAATTGGGGCAAATGGTTAGTTAAGTCTTGTTGAAATCTCTCCGTTGTATGGTATCATAAAAAGCTGGGTTTCCTTGGGCTAGAATAACCTTGGATAATAGAGTTCCCAATTACTGTCCCCATGATTAGATATCTAACACTATATCACAATGATATTTTCCATTAAGCACTTCATAGAAAGCCCTCCCAAGTATAGGTTTCTGGTAATAAATTTTAAACTGCCAGGACCGGGGTCCATTCCCTCTCACCAACCTGGTTAAGAGAACGGTATTGATTCCATGAAAGATTAAGCACTTGGGCCACAAGACGCTCTCGTTCCTGGAGAGATGTGTTTATTTGCTGGGTGTTCTCACGCAACAATTCTGTCAACAGGACACATGGAACTTAACATAACAAGTTTGTAACAAAGGATAAATGTTATCTGAATTGTCCAACATTAAAATAAAACAAACAGCAACATTGGTACAGTGGGGCTCACATTCTAATATTGGGAACATGACACTCTGGACAACTTGTTGTGGCCGGCCAATATAACACTCTGGCCAACCTGTAAGGGCAAATAGTACACTCTGGCCAAATTTCAGGGGGGAAAAAAATAAAAAAAAGCTTGAAATGTCTTTTAAGCCCCTTGAGATGGCCGGGGCTGATATATAGGCCCAGAGCCAAAAGGCAAAAAAGGGTTGTTACATCGACCCAATAATAAAAGCCTCAAGAGTGGCTGGCTAGACTTGGTACCAAAATTTTTGTGTGTACAAATAATTTGCAGAATTATGCAAATCAGGATATCTCATTTGCATAAATGTTGAGATTTCAATTTTTGATTTCTAAAGATTTCATTAGTTCATTCAATTCCTATATAGTTTTATATGTGTAATGGAATTAGCTTATTTTTTATACATTTTTTGCAAAGTAAGTGCGGGGCTTGTGAAAAGGGGCTCTGTCTTCTTGGCAACAACAGTCCAAAAAGGCTCCGTACCAAGAGGGTTCAGTTCCTGTATGACCCATAATCCTCTAATTGAAATTAAGTTGAGCTCTCAGTTAATTTGCATCTTCAATTAAAATAATCCTCAATGAAATCTATGAAAAGATATGAAGTCTTGTATACCTTCTACAGTTAACTTAAACAAGTTCCCTTGAGTTTAATTATGATTACCGGTCATATTTTTTTTTTTATAGAATTAATTTATTTTAGTGGTAAAAGTGAACTGCAACTATTAGTTTTGTAAGCAAACTGTTAGATTAACACAACTGATCCAATGAACAAGACACACTCAAAGCACTTCTCACATTTTGTAATGATGACCTCTATTTCACAAGGATATTTTTAAACTACCTGCCACTGCCTATCAAGTTGGTACAAAATAAATTTAAAGAGAAATCCAAACAAAAGTTGCTCTCCGCTTGGCCAGACAAACTGTAGACAGTGGTATCAAGTTGTCCCAGTGACCAGACACTAAGCTATTCCATAGGTTTATATATCAGGTGAACAGCCAGCCACCCCCAACCAGCCTCCCTTGACAAGCTATTAGGTGAACAGCCAGCCACCCCCAACCAGCCTCCCTTGACAAGCTATCAGGTGAACAGCCAGCCAGCCCCAACCAGCCTCCCTTGACAAGCTATTATAAAACTTTACCCTTCTACACATGTCTCCCCATCCACCCTCTTTGATTCAAGAAATTCATTTCAGCAGTTTTGCTTATCTATGAAAATCCCCATTCTCTCTCCACATGTCCCTTTTTTCTATTAAAAAAAATTGTTATAATAAATGTCTGAGATAGAAATCCAGTAGCAATACAAACCCCCCCCCCCCCTCTCAGGTCTTTTCCCACAAGCTATCTTAAAACATCTGCTCCCCCATTTTAGACTTACAACTGGGCACACCCTGAAACTCACTCTCTGCCAACCTAACCAAATTTTCCTCACTGAAGGGGGCCCAGGATATATGCAAACATTGGAATATCTACTTGGAGATTCTTTTGTTTGGACAGATTTTAACTCTTAAAATTCCACAATTTTTATTGTTTGATAATTTTGAATCTGCTTTGACAACAACACCACCCCCCCCCCCCCCATGAGCTCATCCTTGCATGTATTACAATGACCTGTTGAAATTTTGGATGTTAAACCCCCAGGTAGGGGTGGGCTAAAAATAAACATTTATAATGAAGTCAAAATGGAGATGCATGTGGCCTATGAGATTCTGTAAACAGTTTATCTCAATGCCAGATAGCAGACAGCAGAGAGAGAGAGAGAATGGGATTCCTGATGTCAGACCATACTGGAGATGTTAATCACAAACAAAATGTATAGGAGAAACAGCTTGTAGAACACATTAGTTTGAAATGGTGGAGGGAAGCGAGAAACAGCTTGTAGAACACATTAGTTTGAAATGGTGGATGGAATATAGAAACAGTTTGTATAGCTCTTAAGTCTGAAATGGTGGAGGGAAGCGAGAAACAGCTTGTAGAACTCAATAGTCTGAAAGGTTGTAGGGAATAGAAAAAAAGTGTGTATAACACACCAGTCTACATGGTTTTCTAGAGACTATACCTACAGATTCCAGTTTTTTATAATATCAAAAACACTCTAAATTGTAATATGTCTATAATATTGTCTGAATTAGCTCAACTTCCGAGATGATAACTCAACATAAAACATGATACTATAGGTAGCCATTTGGTTTAATGTTGCCACACATTTGTGCACATTTAATAAAGAGCTTAAGGGCAGTTACTTTTTGATCCAAGGGACACAACTAAGACATCATAGGACACAACTAAGACATCATAGGACACAACTAAGAAATCATGGGACACAACCAAGACATCATGGGACACAACCAAGACATCATGGGACACAACCAAGACATCATGGGACACAACCAAGACATCATGGGACACAAACAAGACCATCATGGGACGCAACCAATACATTATGGGACACATCTAAGAAATCATGGGACATAAGTAATCACCACTTTAGACTGAGTATGGGCTGAAAATATTACAAACACATCTTAACACATTAACACAGACCACTGGAGTGGATAAAACACATTGACAATGGGATAAATAAATGAAGAGTCTAACAAATTTAGAGTCTAACTGATGCAGAGTTTAACATGTGGAGTCCAACTAATGTTGAGTCCAACAAGTTGAGTCTAATGAAGCCTCTGACAAACATATAATCCAAAACAAAGACTGTTGGAGTGAACCAAAGACACCTAGAGAAATGGTTCAGATATAAAAAAAACCCAATCTGATTTGGATGATAGAGTGTGTCATATTTTGAGCAGTTCACTTTTATTTCTATATCAATCTTTCAGTGATGCCTTCTAAATTTCTGATAATTTTTAAATTCCCAAAACATGCAATGGAAAGTATTGCCATAAGCCTTTGAAACCTAATTTCTGCTCTCTGTTTTCAATGTGATGAGTAATATTTTAAAAAAAAATGAGAGATAACATTTAATGATGTTGAAATGTGCTCAAAATTGGAGGTGCTGCAAGAAGACATAATTTTGTATGTCACCGTAAGTCATATGAAAGTCAATTCATCAGGCTATATATATATCTTATATAAAGCCAATTCACCAGGCTCTATGTATATCTTCTATACAAGCATTAGCTGGTTACATGGAAGCTCTGGCCAGAGTGGTTCTAACTCATATCAATCATCAACCTACTTATCACCAGCATGGATACCAAAGAGAAACACATCCATGTTCTTAATTAAGTTTAAGTGTATTTTTTTTTCTTTTTCTTGAGGTGCATGTGGTGTGCATATTTATAGGCAATGCTCATAAATCTTGAGAGTACAATTTTTGTGTGCATTAAGAATGACATCCCCTTGCCTGAAGTTACAAGTTGTGAGTACAAGCAATGAATGCTGGGAGAATATGCTAAATAGGAAACAAATCTGTTACAGTTAGAGCTTTTAACTTTAACTTATTTTAAAGAATTTCTTGGGGGGGGGGGGGGGGAAGCCATTTATTGTTATAATTGGTGTTAAGCACAGAGGTTTATTAAAAGACTTGGACACATGGAAAAAAAGGGGGGGGGCGGTGTTTCATACATTCGAATGACATGTAAGCATGGAATGAATGGGGTACAGAGATATGATGGAACAACTGTTGATTAAAGCAAGAACAAACATTGGGTTATCTTTGTATTACAAACAGCTGTGTTATCAAACAAGTTATTCATCAAATGTTCAGGAAGCATGTATGATATCCTGAGAGTGTTATGAGACAAGTCATTCAGAGTGGATATAGGTCATCCTGCCATCAAACAATGTCAACACATGTTCTGGTAATATCCAAATTGACTAACTGATACACTGTGTCAAGACGGTTGAACAACAAACAGCCATTCTTAAGACAAAACATTGAGTTAAAATAAACACGTTAATTCATATCATAATAATTGGATTAGGAGAAGAAAAAAAATAAATGTTAAAGCATATATAAAATTATTAAAATAACTATCATTAGGTTTATAAAGTGATATAAAAACCATATTTAAAAAGGGTTATGATAAACTTGTTGCATAAAATGAAGAACAAATTTTAAGTAAAAAAAGGGAAAAGTAGTGCAAAAATAAAGTTGTCAAAAAAAAATTGATTCATTATTATATAAATAAATGTGATTGATTAGAAGTGAATTACAGTAATATCACCTTGATGACAAAATCTGTAGCAACCCACCAACAACATGCTGAGAAACCTTGTTAGGAATCTTACAAATTACTGCCAATTACACTGGTTTCTTTTTTTCAATGATAGCAAAAAAAGAGTCACTTTTTTATACCCTCCTCCCACTGTTGCATTTTTGGGCACTCCCCTTGTGCTAAGTAACTTTACACCCCCCCCCCCCCCCGCCACTTGTTTCAAATTAGTTATAATTATGAAATAAAGGCATTTAAACAAAGTCATGTGATTCCTGTTAAATTTATGTCCCATGTTTTCTCCACTTTTTTTTTTACCAACGCTGGCTGATTGGTATGGCTGCTGATTGGTATGGTGTAGCTAGTAATCCAAGTACCATTACCAAGCATACAAGACAAAAAGTCAACTAAAAGTTGTCCCCAGACAAATTTTAAATAGCGAGTTCCTTTGTGAAAACACAAAACGACACCATGACAATAATTACGAAACATGGCAGTGACAAAAGCATTTTTATAGCCTTTGAAAATAATTATAGGTCATGAACGTCACGGATTTGTGACAGTTGGTTTTATTAGAATTATAAATAAATAGACTTTTTATGGACTCTCAGAATTTCAGGATAATTTGCTCATAAATTTACTTATATGTACTGCAGAAGACAGAGAAATATATCAAGGCTGTTCAATAAAATAGGCAGCTACTTTCAAAATAAAGTATGCACTTTCCTCACCCATTGATTCAGTTTCAAAGTGCATTAAATTAAAAATTAAAAAAAGTTTGATTGAGATGAATCAAATTTAATGATTGTGATAAAACAGGAATGAGGGTAAATCTGGGACAGGAGTCAACAGAAGGCAGCACAGCACACACAAAAACCAGTACTAACAAGGAAGTCTTGGTAGCCAGCATTCTTAGAGAAACAAACCAAATGCAGAAGAAATGAAAACCCAGCATTCTATTTCAGTTGGAGGAGTTATTTTTTTAATACAGATATCTCTTCAGTAAGTTAATATCTTAGCAAGAACATTTTATTCACACTGATAAGTTTACAACACTTTATCACTCCACCTGTGTGGGACTTCCTGAAACCTGGCCTACTTTCTTGTATGGACTAATAAATCATTACTGAGACTTTCGATTACCTACATTTGAATCTACAGATCACATGTTAAAACAAGCTTTGTCAACTATCGAATTTAGACAAAGCAAAACAAATGGGCTGTTGGCTTTTTTGGTTGTATATCCTCCGTTAGAATGCCGTCTCCCCAAAATTTGATGTTTGAAGTGTTTTGTTTTACACGCCTTGATTTTATGTATCCTTACAGCTAGAGTGCAATCCCCCCCCCCCAAATAGACCTGAAACTTAAAATACCTATTACTCTTTCCCCCCCCCCCCCCCCCTCAGCCAAGTTTTTAAAAACATTTTTTTTAAAAAAAGTTTAGCGACATGTCTCTCTCTTCAGAAATGACAAAGTTTAAAAGTATGAACATTTTATTAGTAATTTTTTATCAAAAAAAGGCTCTGGTGGAGCTATTTACATTTAATTAATGGAAACCCTTGTTTATACTAAGTTTCTTTCCAAATTTATTTTCTCTTCATATTTGAGGGCCAACAATAAATTTACTGATCATGTTGGCTCCTGGTTTGAATTCAGAGTTAAGGATTGCCGTCCAAGGCTACAAGTAGGTATAAAAGAAACACAAGGATAGCAGAGTATCCTAGCCTACTGAAGACACATAGCCGAGTACCCTAGTCTAACCAAGAGACATTTATTATTTCTATGTTGAAGATATGAAGTCAAAAATAAAAGTTTTATTACATTTGTGTGTGTACATACAAGGAGAGGAAGACTTACCTAAAGGAGAGTGGACGGCCTCTGGTATGTATGTGTCTGGGTTGGAGACGATGACCTCGTTTGGCTGGATCAGTTCATCTTTCTCATCATGGTGGGTGTCCATGTCCTCCAGGTGGTGTAAACTGTCCACATGGTCCTGCTCTGTGGAGATTTCCTGGACTGGACTACTGCTGTCAGCATCTCTGGTAGAGATCAAGGAAAAAAATCATGTTAAACTTGTGCTGACAAATTGTAAGGGTACTGGACTGCAATAAACCTCACATCTTTAAACTTGTGCTGACAAATTGTAAGGGTACTGGACTGCAATAAACCTCACATCTTTAAACTTGTGCTGACTAATTGTAAGGGTACTGGACTGAAATAAACCTCACATCTTTTGTATAAATCAAGTGTCCTATGTTTTCATGTTTCCAGATGAAACATTCCCAACAACAAATTTACAGACTTAGCAACTATAAAGTCTTATTTGAAATAATGAAAATTCATTTGTGTAAATACCGTTCAGACAACCCCCAGGGTCAGTGAATCTCACTTTTTAATTAATGAAGTTTCCCGCCCTTTTTAATTCTTAATAGATAAAAATAATTTGTAGTAGTGAATGAACATTTTAATTGAGTGAGGAGTATATAAACGAGAGTCTGTGTTATCATCTTAAATAAATGATCAAGTCTAGTTGTGAAATACTAAAAATCCTCCATTAAAAAATATCAAGTCTATGTAACAATCAACATTGTAACAGCTATAACATACTTGTATTAACTCATCTTTAAAAAGTAGTCAGACACATGATCAACTAAAGAAGGATTATTATATTCTGTACCCATTATGAATTTTTTGACCAAGTTTTTGGGGGATCACATACAAATGTAACTATGCATTTTAATATTGCAAAACAAGTGGACTTCTAATTTTTTAAATTTTAAATAGGAAAAGAACTGTACAAATGTGATTTATTAGCTGTAACTGTTAATAAAGGAATATGTCAATGGCTCCTCTGTTCACCTATGATAATTTATTAAAGCTAAAAACTATTGCTATGGATTTGACTTACTTGCTGGATAATCTATTCCTCTCAATCTCCACCTGTTCTAGCTGAGGTGCTTGTATTAAAGTACTGGTCCTGGGGCCAGGGAAGTTACCAGATTTTTTCAACTCATCAGCCTTGTCATTGATAAGTTTACACCATCTGAACAAACAAGATTACATGATTTATTATTCCATACATATTATTTTTATATATTAATATAAAATATACTTACAAACCAATATAAAATAATTTTTTTTATAAAACCAGAAATACCAACTACCACACAATCCATTGCTACTGTGTGTGGCTCATGATTCAAGATATTGCCACATCATTTAAGTAAATTCTTTCTATTTACTGGCTTACAATTTTTTGCCTTTAAAAATTACTATTATATAATTCTAAAATTTTAAAACTGGTGTACAAATTTAAAAGGTTAACCAAGTTATCTATGGAAGCTGGGAATTAGTTGCTCTGTTTACAAACAGTTCAAAATACCACACCTCACCACATTACGTGTGTGGCCCTGGGATAACATTGCCTGCCTCATTACATTGCACATGTGGCTCTGGGATACCATTTGCCAGCCTAACAACATTAAGTGTGTGGCTCTCGGATAGCACTACCTGCATCACCAAATTACATATGGCCAAGGAATAGCATTGCCTGCCTCACCAAATTTCATGTGTGGACCTGGGATAACATTGCCTGCTTCACAACATTACAGTACATTATATGTGTGGCCCTGGGATAGCATTGCCTGCCTCCCCATATTACGTGTGTGGCCCTGGGTTATCATTACCTGCCTCACCCTGTTACATGTGTGACCCTGGGATGATATTGCCTGCCTCACTACATTATGTGTGTGGCCCTGGGATAGCATTACCTGCCTCACCCTGTTACATGTGTGGCCCTGAGACAGCACATTACTGCCACACTACTGTAAGTTCATTCATTCTAAAACATACAATGATCCAAAAGACTTACTTGACCCTCAGATCAGATGTCTGTGCTGTGAACTCGTACATCTGGGCCCTAACTTCTGATATGTTCACTACGAAAAATGATTTTTTATCTGAGGATAGAAAGTTTACAGGTTAGATCTACATTAACAAAACACATATCAACAGTTGTTACCCTTTATACATCAAATATAGGTTATGCGGAGTTTAGTTTCCATTCATTCCTCTTTCTCAAAAACTTAAGTCTAAGCAATGTGTAAATTTTTAACATAAAGGTAACATTTATAAATAGATCATAATTTGACAGCTTATATTAGTTTTGTTAATGACAAAGTTTATCAATGACAGTAACATAAGGTGACACACATTACAGTAGCAATGACATAACAATTACATAATAACCGCAGTGAAACGATGACAGCAAAAGTTAAAAAATATGGCTGGATAGCCAGCAGACCTGTCGCTAAATTCCTAGCCAGCAAGTTCTGTAAGCGTAACACTGGACTGTGTGTGTACTTGTGTTCATCTCTGGCTGCTTGGACATTGGTGCTCTGGCACTTGAGGATATACCTTGGATGGAACAGCGCAGATTAGAATTAGAGCCGATTGAGTTTAGTCTCTACACATTGAATGATTTAAATTAAGAATCAACTATTAGGAAATATTCCATGTTTTGCAATCTTCTTGGTTAGACGTAAGGTTATAAAAATTGTTTATTTCAATATAGTTTCACTGATCTCCAAATCCTCCATATTTAAAACTCTCCATGTTACAGATCATCTAAGTTTTAGCACTGGAACAATGTCATATCAAAATAATCTATTAAAAAGAAGAGCTTATTTTAGGACATATTTAGGAAATGTTCAATGTTTAAAATTGTAAGAAAATGTTCAGTCCCGCATTCAATCCCTTCCAGGGCTAGAGGGTGGTTACTCCATCTTCCTTCTCCTTTGACCGAGTTAGAACCCTGATTTTTGTATTGGGTCATGTATTTCTAAGCCACCAACCTGTCATCCTGTTTCTGTAACAAGACCAACATGTCATCAAACAACAGGACATGGAGGTCAACTGTTCGGTGAGATCGAAGTTTCCATATCAGCGGGCCATCAAATATTAACTTGTGGCTTGTCAGCTCCAGGGTCTAGGAAGAATTAACATCACAGAAATAAATCAACAAAAATTACATCATTCTAATACAAAATATAATTCTAACTTGTGCCTACAAACACTTAATGTTGAATGCCACCAGTAAAGGAATGAGACTTTGACTTATTTATTGTGTTTTATTAATGCAGCCTTACATCACTTTTAACTCATACAATTCCATTCACTAATCCTACATTTGTGACCAACATTGTCATTTGCTAAATCAGGCTGCCGGAGGACAGAACACCATTCCAGCTGAGGATACATCCTATGACTGAACTTCAAGTCCACATGTATCTCTGGTTTCTATGACTGAACTGCCAGACCACATGTGATCACATCTCTGGTTTCTATGACTGAACTGCAAGTCCACATGTGATCACATATCTGGTTTCTATGACTGAACTTCAAGTCCACATGTATCTCTGGTTTCTATGACAGAACTGCAAGTCCACATGTGATCTCATCTCTGGTTTCTATGACAGAACTGCAAGTCCACATGTGATCACATCTCTGGTTTCTATGACTGAACTTCAAGACCACATATGATCACATCTCTGGTTTCTATGACAGAACTGCAAGACCACATGTGATCACATCTCTGGTTTCTATGACTGAACTTCAAGACCACATGTGATCACATCTCTGGTTTCTATGACTGAACTGCCAGACCACATGTGAACACATCTCTGCTTACCTTTAAATCTGCCAGGTGGGGGTCATTCAAAGTCTCCAGTGACTTCCTGTCCAGCCTCTTCTGGATATCCTTCAGCTTGTGGTAGTTCTCACATTCTTTGACCGCAGTGTTGACATAGGCCAATATATGTTTGCACCTCTCATGGGCTCGCTCCAGATGCTTGTACTCATCACTGCCAGCTGTTGGTTGCCAAACAAAGAATGCACTTTTATTATAGGACAAGAGATAAACAAAGGCTCCGAGATATATTCCCTCTAACAAACCGGAAAAAGAATTTTAGAAAGTTATTTTCTGAGATGAAAGTTCAACTAGCTAAATCCTTCCTGACAAGCCTACAGAGAAGTAGTTGACAATTTTGAAGAATTTCAATGGTTTTTTAAAAACTTGTTTTAATAAAAAAAACTAAGCTTTATACAACTTAAATGTGTACATGCCATAAAAGTACTTATTTATTTAGATGTGTAATCAAAATACTGAATGTTACTTTGTTATGGAGATGTCCTAAAACACAAGCTAAACACTGAAAGTTTAACATGATACATCTGAAATGTGTGGTCAGTAAGTGTCAAATGGAGTGTTAAAACAAGATTCCCTCTTATTTAACTAATGAAACTCCATTCAACTTACCCTGTGTGTACTTTAACAGGTTATCAATCAACAAAGGATATTTGGTTAATCTCTGCATCTGAGATGGCACTAGATCTTTCAGCTGGAGACGGCGACACAGTGTGTTGGACTCTGCATCCTGGAAGATTGAAACATGTGTTATTTAATGTTATTACTTGGAATAACCTCTAAACAAAACATTCTATTTCCCTTGACATCTACATTTGATATTTATTTTATTGTGTCAGGACACACCTATTTCCAAAAATATGCCAAAAATATGCCTAAAGGTTTCAAACAAATGTCTTAGAGATGTTACAGTCATGTGACTAAAAAAAGAGTGGAGATGCAAGATTCAAACACAAACTAACAAAGCAACCCAATAAAAAGCATATAAAAAGAACTCCAAGTTGGCTGCTGTCTGTAAACTATGGTAATTGAGGCTTATTACAACTCTCAACTTGGTTCCCCAAACTTACGTTAAGAAACTGTTGTAATTTGGGCTCCTTCCTGGTCATTTTCTTCAAGTAATCAAGAGCAAATGCTTGGTTCCTGCAGTACTCAGCACAAATCTTTCTAAACCACTCACCAGCCTGGCCATCAAACTGATGAGCAAAAGATGGAGGACAATATTTATACATAATAGCATAAACCAGTGACTCAATCGGACAAAATATTTCGTCAATCAAATAATTTGAAGCATTAAGCTATAGTTATTTTGTTTTCCTATCTTTTTGTTTTAAATCTTAAAATAAAACTATTAAAAATAGAATTTTAAAAGACAAAATCTACTACAGAAATGCAGATCAAGCAAGGACTTGTATATATATATATATATATATAAGCCACAAGAGATCATCAATAGACATTAACTTTATTGATACTTTATGTATCAAGTTATCAACATGTTTTAAATACTGACCCTTTTCAACAGTAAATCCCCTACATTGGCCACCACAGGATTCTGTCGGAATCTTTCTTTCATGTCTACAGTAATACTTGCTGGAATTGAAATATAAAAGATTTTGTTTAGATTCCATGTCAGGTCTATTTAAAAATCTGGAAGTAACAGTAGCTAGTATATGTTTAACATCTTGAGATGGCTTTTAGGGGGAAAAAACCATCATCAACAAAGAGAAGCTACGAATTGGAATAAATATAAACGTGTAATGATCAACTTGTATACACCATATGTTTCTTGACTGCAATATTTTCAAGTATATAAGACACGTCTTATGCAAAGTCTTATGTTGAAGATTTTTTTTACACAAATCGTCAAAAACCCCGTCTAATATATGGGTGTGTCTTATAAGCACGAAAATACAGTAAGTATTTTTTAACACAGTGTGTGAATATTGAACGACGATTACTGCAGTCGATATTCACGTTCCACTATTTTCATTCCTAGTTGTAAAAACAATTGGGAAGTGTTTAGTAATTACCATGTGCACCAATCAAAATAAGGCAACTTCAAATTTAAAATTCTTTCGTTTCAATGTTTTGTACTGTATATCAATGAAGCCGCCTTTACTTTTGGCGCTCATTTTTTCTAGAATCTAGATATAGGTACTCAACCCATCCGCTAAAAATGGTAATGAAGCCCTTTTTACATCCGACGAGTGATGAAACATTGGACAAATTTTTCATTTGTTAGAGGAAAGGAAATCATTGGATATAAATTGCCCAGTGCGGCAGATGGCTAGGCCGCATGCGTCTTATGTAATTTTTGTTTACACAAATCATCAAAACCCGCGTCTTAAATATGGGTGCGTTTTATGTAAAATCTTTTACACAAATTGTCAAAACCCGCGTCTTATATACAGGTGCGTCTTATATGCTCAAAAATACAGTAATAATTTTATAATAGTCATATCTTTTAGCACAACTACTTTCTTTAGAAGTAATACCACAAAGATGCAACTCAAAGGCAAATTAATGAATCTATAATCCATTAGGCCAGGCTTTCTTACAGGGGCCACAGCATATTTCTTGGGGGCCACAAAAACTTTATGTATATAAATATAATAGCAGTTTGTACCATTAATGTCAGCAAAGGGGGCTGCTGAGCTGAATAAATCAATGTTTATGTGGGCCAAAGAGCTAATAAATCAATGTTTACGTGGGCCACAGAGCTAATAAATCAATGTTTATGTGGGCCACAGAGCTAATAAATCAATGTTTAAGTAGGCCAGAGAGCTGAATAAATCAATTTTTTTATGGGCCATAGATCTAATAAATCAATGTTTATGTGGGCTACAGAGCTCAATAAATCAATGCTTAAGTGGGCCACAGAGCTGAATAAATCATTGTTTAAGTGGGCAACAAGTACAAAAAAGGTTGAGAAATGCTGCACTAGGATCAACACCTTCTCCACATGTCATTTGTTAAAGGGATGACACAAATACACTTATCTTTACTTTTTTTATGTTAATATCTATTTCTTACTTCCCACTATATTGTGTTGACCTAACTGGCTTGATTTTATGCATGAAACAAATCTACTGTAATAGTCAGTACTTATTTAACAACAATGGGTATTATTTTTAATAAACCTTAAATTAATTGGTAACACTTATAGATTTTTGGGAGAGGGCCATTTCTTTATCAACCCATGGTTTATTTTTCGTCAAACTGAAGACAAGTTTTGAGAAGACAATTTATTATATTATTAGTTTAATGTTAAACTATACACAATCATACAAGGAGAAAGATCCTTGATAGCTTATGGATAGCTTGAGGGAGATAATTTGTGCTCTCACAATTTTAGTCACATTTTTACCCTTCAAACATCTTAAATTACACCTTTAAAGACCAAAACAACTATTATTTTTTAATAACTGCAGACTTTATTAAAACTCCATGTCTGATTTATGACTGTTTATATAACCAAGTAACTTTGTTACATGGACTCATTTTTAAAACAATTTCCAATAGCACTTTTTTCCTAGGGTAAGTGGCATAAAAAGATTTTAACGTTTGACCCAACATTTGAACCACTCCCCTCCCCATGTGGAAAACTCTGCTTTAAGCTCTGATTTTAACAGATTTTATATGCTGTACATCTAACTTCCTGGAGTTAATTATAATTTTTGGGGACGTGTTTCAAGGATGTATTAGGATGATAAGACATCTGTTAACTTTTGCATCTTACCATGCAAGTTAATGAGTTCACCCATGGCAGGAAAAAGTGCTCTTGCTAAATCTGCAGTGGGGGCTGCCATCTCTAACATAGGTTTGTTAAACAGTATATCAATGATTTTTAGATTCCTCAAGTGTGTACGTTCAGTGTAGAAAAGTTCTGGGGAAACAAGAAAAAAAGCATTTGATAAGCAATACGATTTTAGCACCAGAAAAAATGTAATCTACTCAGAGAAGGTCAGACAGAATTATTTGCTGTTATGAAGAAGTGCCTTAATTGTTCCTTGTGCTATAAATGTTTATATTTTTATAAATGAAGTGAACAGGAAATGAAAATCAGATTGAGAACCACTGTTCAATATAATCTAAAATCAGATTGAGAACCACTGTTCAATATAATCGTATCTAATTCTGCTTATACAAATTTAAGGTTTATTTATAAAAAAAATTAATATCTCAATGGTTTAAGTTTATCAGGTTCTGTTTAGTGGTGGCACTTTGTATTTGATACATGCTACCAGCTGAGCCGGTACAGTTTTGATCAAGCTCTAATCTAAGCTGCAACTAACCATTGATGACCTCCTGGCGTTTCTTCTCCTTGGGCTTGAGCTTTTTCAAGACATCTTCACCCAACACGGTCTTCAAGGAAGGTAACTCTGTATCAACCTCCAGATCTGAATCATATTGCAGCCTTGACAAGTCATTGATGGTGTCTGTGCTGTTACTGGGACTGTCCATACTTCTGTTAAGTCAAGATATACATGTACTGAGGTGACTGAAAGATCTAACGCGGTGTAATAAAATATGCCAAAACACCAGAGCGGGCTACCCATCATATCTCATTGTGTGACTTTCACAACCACTTAAACACATGGATGAAATTATTAGATTATATCAAAATCAAAGGTTAACCTTACTATTACTTTATCTGTTCAAACAGCATTATGGATAAAAGCAAGTTATCATTTTTTTGTCTGGTATTCCACATTCTTTATTCATTGCACCTTGTTTTAAGGCAGCATGGCCAGTACATATAGGAATCACTGCTGTTGTCATGTATAACACCAAATTTCAATTTTTTTCTTAAAGCTGACTGACTTTGCAACCCAGTTGTTTTAATTTGGAAACCTAGGTTAAAGGATGTAATTGTACAACTCAGCCATTAGGGGTATTGCAAGTGGCCCAAGATCAAATCCACAAACAAGTTTGAGTTCTCAACTACAAGTGTAGTCACTCACCTTGTGGACAGACTGGATGCTGAGGAACTTCCTGATTGGGTGATTTGTTTGAAGGTGTCAGGGTTAACATCCACATCACTGGTCATAAAAAAACATGTAACAGTGGTATGGTGAAATGTTGAAGAAAAAGAACAGAAAGAAACAAAAACTTTTTAAGGGAATTTAAAAGAGATAGGACCGGAATAGATGGTTCCAGTATCAAAATTAACACAAGCGACATTGATTGAAAATCACCACCCCAGATCCAATTAATGGTTTTGTTCCAGCTTTCTTTCACATGACGAGTTTTATTTTAACTCTCAAATTTTTAAACTAAGGACAAGTACCCGTTAAAAATAAATAAAAAATTTTAAAACCCAGAAACTGATCTAATGGTAAAACAATTTGAATTTTTCAAATGAAAGGAATAGGAATTTAAGTTTCATTTTTAACTATTAGAATAATTATAAACAATGAGTCATTAAATGGAACTATTATAAAAGTTATCCCTTGGCTGAAATTGTATCCCAAATAATTTCTTATTAGTTAATTTTTTAATCTAATGATGTTCAAAGTATACACACCTTTTAGCCCTGCGGGTTGGACGATCTTGTTTCTGAAGTAGCAAAAATATTTAGGTTAATTTGCATAAAGAGCTAAAAATACAATTAGCGCTCAAAGGCAAATCAATTTAAATCAGCTTACCGTGTGTATGCACATTGTATTTTAGATTAACATTAACCCTTTCCACCACAACTCGGTGTAATGCACCCAGAAACAGACTTTGATTGCTGATATCTCGAGTCTCCTTTTGATAATATTTTTCCTACTCTACCTAATCCATAAGGTAGTTGGATTGAACACCTTGGTGGATGCAATTGTATAAAGCATGTGAAAGAGACTTATTTTTGGGGGCCTAATCTTTTTCTCCAGTCCCTAGCGACTGGGTGTGTTACATAATTTAATAGAATAAGAAAGCATCTGAACTGGCTTGGGAACATTTTTGTTTGGTTGTTGTTTCTTATTATTTGAGTCTGTAATCCATGCCATAAAATAGATGTTAAATTTTGACAATAAATAAATATTCTGAATGGATTTGGGTACAGGGGTACCAACAATAATTACATGTATTCAACTTGACAAACCATTTCAAAGCAGACCAGCACCATGTACACATGGAAAATAGGGACTTTGCAGCTCAGCTTGCACAGTTTTTACATAAAAGAACAGAATGTACTTTGCAAATAGGTCTAATAAACTTGCTGAGTTGAAGTGGTTTGGGCAGCTGTTTGATGTGTTTGTAAAGATTTCTAAACACTGTCGAAATTTCTGCCTCACAGTATCTTGGTGCTTCGGGACAGATCGTCTCTACTTGAGGAGTGTGAGGATATGTGCAACATCAATATTGACTGTCTGTTTTCTTCATGTCTTCAATAGACAATGAGTTAGTTGGATATTTATATTTCAATGCCACTCTTGCTGCAATTCATGGCAAGTCAACAATGTTGAAAAACACAACCAAATGCCATCTTTTACTTTTAGTTTTTTGTATTCACAGAGAACACCTTCATCATTTGTTCCATGGTGAATATGCCTCCTTTGATTTTGTTGTTATAGATCACAATCTCTGGTTTCTTGCATTCAGTTTCACTTTCTATGTCTGGACGATTGTGTATTGTGTTCAGGAGCAATACATTTTTCTGCATCGAGCTCTGGTATTTGATAAGCTTGTTTCTAATCTGAACAAAAACACTGATTTGTGGAGAGGGCAGAGCCTTCTTTTGGTCGAACCCCTTGGGTAGTAACATCTTGATCTGTTTCACTGTTCCAAATAGGGTGAGTCTGTTCTTGGCCGTTCGTTCTGTAAGTTGTAGGGGAATGAAATAATAGTCTGTTCTGAAATTGTGGCCACTTCCATGGATGTCTGTTGTGAGAGAAATCAGTCTCTGGGGATATTCCAACATTTCTTTTTGCTGGCAGGGCACTTCCTTTTTTTTTTTTTTTTGCAGAGATATGGGCAGCCTCTCAGAGAATAGTTCAAAGACGATTCCCAGGCCCAGAAGATTTTTATTCCATATTTGTTGGGCTTGCTTGGCATATATTGAATAAATCTGCATCAACCTCGGAAACCAACCAGTTGCTCACCTACTGTGATGTTCTCTCCAGGAACACAGTACCTTGCCAAATTACTCAGGAATCAGGAATGCTTCTCATACATCTCTTATGGGAGCAAAGATGTCATGAGTCAGAAAGGATTGATCTAGTATCCTTGTTGTCAAAACAAATATGAATTAGAAGTTTGCTGAATCTCGTCATTGAAATTGCTGCCCTAAAAAGAGGATTTCCATCAACAGGGTTGAATAAAAATTCCACTGAAATTCTGTTGAGGTGAAGAGCGCCAGTATGTGCTGGGTGGCCGAGTGGTCTAAACTGAGCAAAATCTCAAGTTGATGGTCTGGAGTTCAATCCCCGCCAAAGCCCAGTCAAGCAAACACACCACCAGTACCCCGGGTGGATGGGACTCGTTAACCTTGGACGGCAACTCATCTAAGAGAAGGAAACTCTGAATTCAAACCCGGCGATGGAGTCCCGATAGGCGGATAACATTGATACAATGAAACATTCCGGCAACTCCCGGGTGGATGGGACTCGTTAACCTTGGACGGCAACTCATCTAAGAGAAGGCAACTCTGAATTCAAACCCAGGAGATGGGGAGATGGAGTTCACATGCGCCTAACTGGCAGCAGTGATGCCTCTCGAACATCGAACCTTGTAACGCGCTTCGAGCCTTTGGGAATGAAGCGTGATTTCTCAAATAAACTTCATTATTATTATTATTATTATGTAGTAAGCAGCCAAAAAAAAGTTTTCATTTAGATCGCATCAGTCCCTTGCCATTTGTTTCCATTTACTTTACTTTCTCGCCTTCCGTGTTGGTGCAATCAGTATCATTTTTCATTAGTGTACAGAACAAATGCTTCAGTGGGAAAAACTACGGGATCTGTGAAGGGAGTTTGGTTACAAGGCAAAATTATAAAAAAGAAAAATAACATAAAGAGAGCCATTTACTGTGATATAAGACTATGAGTGTAACCCACCCAGGTGCCAGGAATCGCCAGAAACACTTTTTTCAATTATAATAAGTGTATGGGTGTGCTGCTATACCCAGTCGAGAGGGATAGGGTATACAATATGTTGCGGCGGAAAGGGTCAAGGATTTACACTGACCTAATGTTGAAATGACAGTGACAGAGATAGAATATTACTTACCTCTCCTTTGTTGTTTAAGCTCCCTGATCTGCTAAGGTCTGTGCTGACACGTCTGTGAGAGGCAAATGGCAAATTAAGTCTATTTTTAGAAGTCGTGCACAGCTGACCACTAAAGAATACTAAAAACATTGATATGCAGCTGACTATACCACTAACATTTGACATTGTTAGGAAAAAATTTACAGATGACAGTATTGCCTCTTTATGATAAAATCAGCTGCATAGCCAGATATGTTTTTCAGATGATAATCCATTTTAAATATAGGATATCATGCATGCATGGATGAAACTAAACCAAAGAAGATTGATGAGACTATTTCTTAAAAAGAAGAATGAGACTATTTCTGAAGAAGATTGATGAAACTATTTCTGAAGAAGATTGATGAGACTATTTCTGAAGAAGATTGATGAGACTATTTCTGAAGAAGATTGATGAGACTATTTCTGAAGAAGATTGATGAGACTGTTTCTATTATCTTGATAATGGTTAATTACCCTGACTTAAGTTGAAGAAATGCCTATCTCTTATCTTATAGTAGCCAGAAACTACATCTGTTTGTGCACAGCTCACCTTTCATTTTCTATCTCTGTCTTGGTGTTGACAGCTGCTCCCTGAACTGGTCCAGTCTCTGTAGGACTCAACTCATAACGCTTGGCTATATTCTTAACAGAGTGGCCGCTACCCGGGATGCCAGCTATAAGGGAAAGGATGGATGCTAGTGGTCACAGGTCAAAGGTCAAGAACGGACCAAGAGTTGAGGGCAGGGTAACATTTTATGAAAATGGTTATCACAGGAAAAAGAAAGGGAGGTTAGTCGATTGTGTTTTAGAGATGTAAGTCGATTGTGTTTTAGATAGGTTATGAGATTGTATTTTAGAGAGGTTAGGAGATTATGTTTTAGATAGGTTATGAGATTGTGTTTTAGAGAAGTTAGGAGATTATGTTTTAGAGAGGTTAGGAGATTGTGTTTTGGATAGGAGATTGTGTTTTGGATAGGTTAGGAGATTATGTTTTAGAGAGGTTAGGAGATTATGTTTTAGTGAGGTTATGGAGATTGTGTTTTAGAGATGTAAGTCGATTGTGTTTTAGATAGGTTATGAGATTGTATTTTAGAGAGGTTAGGAGATTGTGTTTTAGAGAGGTTAGGAGATTATGTTTTAGAGAAGTTAGGAGATTATGTTTTAGAGAAGTTAGGAGATTATGTTTTAGAGAAGTTAGGAGATTATGTTTTAGAGAGGTTAGGAGATTGTGTTTTGGATAGGAGATTGTGTTTTGGATAGGTTAGGAGATTATGTTTTAGAGAGGTTAGGAGATTATGTTTTAGTGAGGTTATGGAGATTGTGTTTTAGAGATTTTAAGAGATTGTGTTATAGAGAGGTTAGGAGATTGTTTCAGAGAGGATAGGAGATTGGGTTTTAGAGAGTTAGGATATTGTGTTTTAGAGATTTTAAGAGATTGTGTTATAGAGAGGTTAGGAGATTGTGTTTTGGATAGGAGATTGTGTTTTAGAGTTGTAAGTCGATTGCGTTTTAGAGAGGTTAGGAGATTATGTTTTAGAGAGGTTAGGAGATTATGTTTTAGAGATTTTAAGAGATTGTGTTATAGAGAGGTTAGGAGATTGTTTCAGAGATGATAGGAGATTGGGTTTTAGAGAGGTTAGGATATTGTGTTTTAGAGATTTTAAGAGATTGTGTTATAGAGAGGTTAGGAGATTGTGGTATCATTTAAAAGTCAAGATCGGTGTTAGAAGGCCATGAAAGTAGCAAGATTAATGAAGCAGGAAATGAAAGCAAACAATGAAGCAAATTCGGAAATGGAATTGAAGAGATAGCACATACATGTATTAATAGAGATTAAACAAACACACAGCCAACAGTGGAGTTATTGATTCAGTATATAGATACAAAGTTATTGTGATTTCAGGTTTATAGTAATACAGGTAAGTGTTCAAGGTAAAGATTTCATGAGATTCAGGTTAGGCAACAGAGATGAATAACAGAAACATATAATAGAAATGAATAAAGGTGAAATATAACATATGAGAATGGACCAATGGAATGATGGGCCATGGGCGGGAGAAAAAGAAAAAAACAAAGGGGTGGGAAAGGGGCAAAGAAAAAAATATTTAAAGCCCTGACCAATAAATACTGCATGCAAAAAAATATAAGACAAACATTTGCTGGTACTTGATGTTATGTTGTGTGATCAACATTTATGTCTGCCTTCATCCATATGGCACATATATTATATTGGTATGGTACATACAAAATATTGTTTTTATGACCCACTTAATGTGTTAGTGCTCTTAGATTCTATAGTTGAAGTAGGAATAGTACTTTTTATAACATTTTTTCCTTGAATGCCCATTTATTATTTATTCAATTTATTGTAGCTGTCCTGACGCCAATGTTGTAAAGAAAATACAACTGGCACTATTAGACATATCTGGCTAGATAATTGAAGAATAATGGTATAATCAAATTTAGACATATCTGGCTAGATAATTGAAGAATAATAGTATAATCAAATTTAGTCATGCACATCTTTGAAAAAATCAAAAAATATTTTTACCCTTTAAAATTTCAATTATTTATAACTGATAGATTTTTACATTAAATTCCTTTTAGGTGTGGTTCTTTTTGTTATAAAATTGTAGATATTATATTTTTTACTGACTGCAGTTTCAAACAAGTACCAGCATAGAATATAAAGCATACTAATGCAAACGCAAATAATAATATCTGATAGCTGGACAAGATGACAAAATTAGTACAAAATAATTCAGATTGCATACAATTTATAAATGAAATTAATTAAATATAAAAATGTGCATGAAAGTTGAGATGGTGATGGTATTTTAGAAAGATGTTGTACAGACATATGGAAATCTATTTACAGCTAAACATCTTTACAAATGACATTCATTGAGGTGTGCCACACATTGCGTCGGATTGAAGCTGAAGCACACAACAAACAGTTTTAGCCAATTTAAAATTTAGAGCAAAAGCAATAAGGAAAAACGGGTTGTAATAGCTCTGAATATTTCATCATGTTTAAGATAATTGTCTACAAATTTAGATTATTGGAACTGCCAATAAAAATATGTTCAAATGGTAACAAGGGTTTTATTCCAAATGATTTTCTCGCTTAAAGAATGATAGATGGATTTTCGTACTTTACCAAAGCAACAGCATGTAGCTAGGTCAGCATTTCATGCCTACACATTTTGGCCTGTGAGATTAGGCATATCTACAGCAGCACAGTAATCATAATGCTATTCTGCTAATTGCAAAAATTCTGTTAAAATGAAGCTATTAGCATTGAAGGACACTGAGTGATTTAGCGTAATTGACTCACACAAAAAACTATTGGTGGAAGCAACCACCGAGGTTCAAGGATATTTAAATATCAATGTGAAGGAAAGAATCCAATTTGTGACACACCTCATCTATGCAACAATAACATTGATCTGACATGTCCTAAAAGTCTAGCCTGGCACAATGATCATTAAGATTAGCTCCTCATCAATATTAGCTACTGAAAACTTCTTGTATAAGAAAGAAGCTTAACAAAGATTGCCAGGTGCAGAAAAATTACTCAACACTGTCTAATCCTTTCATTAGGAGATTTGCTACAATTAGATGATTAAGTCTAGAATATGGACACTCAACCTGAGTGGCATTTAATTTTTAAAATACATTTTTGGAATGCTGATAGGCCTCTAAAATAATAAACTGTGACCTCAGATGATAAAGTTTTATCAAAATTTAAAATAGTAGTGTTAACATGCAACTCTTGAATGGAGCATTGAAGATATTGTTTCACAACTTTTTATATGATTTAAACAAGTTTAGCAGGTATAATTTCAGATAGTTTATTAAGTAGCACTGATGAGGTTTAAGCCATGTTGATCACACAAAGTTTGGCTAACATTTAACTTAAGAGAAAATCTTTGACCCTGTCTTACCCAGGCATGGGAGAAGCAAGACTTTAATTTGATCAGATAGCATTTTAAGTAAGAAACACATACTTTATAGTTGAATAAAATATTTAAAGTGAAAAGATAAAGTTAAAAAAAAACAATGATGAATACTTTCCTTTTAACTCAAATGAACAAATTACTGTAAGGGTAAGTATTTTGAATTATGTTTTAAAAGATTTATGTTTAAGATTTTATCAATCAATGTTTTTTTAACACCTTTTTTTTTCCAATATAAAGAAAAATACATTATCTGAATTGATCAAACTTATCCCATTACCCTAAAAAAGTAATCCAGGGTCACTAACTCAAGGCAAGATAAACATGCAAAATGATATGTGAACATACCAAGATCTTGGTTATCTTCCCTGTATGGCTGTGTGGCAGCAAAGGGGACATCAGAGCCTTGGCGGATCTCTGTGGGTTGGTGGGGACCTGGTCAGACAAATGATATACAATGTTAGGATAACTCACAGATTGGTTAAGTGCTGTCACATTCAATATCTAATATCCAAAATGAAACAAATGTCATTTAAATTATCCCTAATTTTGGGCTCCAACTGAAAGGTATACATTAATAATTGATAGTTATTATTTATTTAGCTTTGAAATTTTAGGCAATTCATATTAATTAATAATGTATGACCTAAACATTTAAAACTTGCTCATAGACCAGGCAATTAGCCTCGGAATGCCAATATGAAAAGCAGAACCTCTTCTGTTAAGCAACTTTTCAATCCACCACTGAGGTGGCTAGATGTATGCCCTTGAGAAGTTTATTGCTTACACCAAAGGCTGACAACCAATGTCAACATATTTGGCGTGAATCAGCACCCTGGAAAACTGCTCATCTTCATGATTTCAGAAAACTAATTTTTTTTAAAATTATTTATATTTATATCAAAGAAAGAGATAGTTTAAAAATTTGGTCTTGTAAAAAAAAAAACTTATATTCATTATTTTGTTGTCCTGTTTACTAATGATTCTACTGAAACCACTGGCTAACATTTCTACTGATACTACCAGTTACCCGACTAATGTTACAACCAGTTACCCATCTGGCTAATGATTCTACTCAAACCAGTGGTTAACAATTCTACTGATACTACCAGTTACCAGACTAATGTTACAACCAGTTACCCATCTGGCTAATGTTACAACCAGTTACCCATCTGGCTAATGTTACAACTAGTTACCCATCTGGCTAATGTTACAACTAGTTACCCATCTGGCTAATGTTACAACCAGTTACCCATCTGGCTAATGTTACAACCTGTTACCCATCTGGCTAATGATTGTACTGAAACCACTGGCTAACAATTCTACTGTGTACTGAAACCACTGGCTAACAATTCTACTGATACTACCAGTTAACTGACTAATGTTACAACCAGTTACCCATCTGGCTAATATTACAACTAGTTATCCGTCTGGATAATGTTACGACTAGTTACCCATCTGGATAATGTAACAACTAGTTACCTGTCTGGCTAATGATACTACTTGACCTCTTCGATGGATTGGAATTGATTGGATTGATAAATTTGATTGGTACAGCTCCTCTCTTCTTGTTCTTGCCACCACAGACCTCTGTGATCTCATCAACACATTGTTTATGTAATGGCATTTTACAGGCTGGAGAGGAAATGCAAACATCTTTTATCTCCTGTATGCTGAGATGAAGTATTTGCTGGTTTTACTTGAGATAAATCTTTGTATTTCATGCACTTTTAAGTTAAAACACAAAACTGCTATTATGAGGAGCACACAATAATGATTGAATAAAGCCTATTTGCATCACAATTTATTTTGAGACGTGTAATAAACTTATATTTGTTATTATTGAAGCCCTCTTTCCATGGCAAAACAACTATTTTGATATTGTGTGTTATATCTAGGTTATATTGTCCTATTTGGCTTTCCTTTGTATTTTCCACTGATATCAAAGTCAACTGACAGTCAGTTCTAAAGTTATCATTTTCTGACGGTCAGTTCTAAAGTTATCATTTTCTGACGGTCAGTTCTAAAGTTATCATTTTCTGACGGTCAGTTCTAAATTATAATTTTTCTGACGGTCAGTTCTAAAGTAATCATTTTCTGACGGTCAGTTCTAAAGTTATCATTTTCTGACGGTCAGTTCTAAAGTTATCATTTTCTGACGGTCAGTTCTAAAGCTATCATTTTCTGACGGTCAGTTCTAAAGCTATCATTTTTTCTAAAGCTATCATTTTCTGACGGTCAGTTCTAAAGCTATCATTTTCTGACGGTCAGTTCTAAAGCTATCATTTTTTCTAAAGCTATCATTTTCTGACGGTCAGTTCTAAAGCTATCATTTTCTGACGGTCAGTTCTAAAGCTATCATTTTTTCTAAAGCTATCATTTTCTGACGGTCAGTTCTAAAGCTATCATTTTCTGACGGTCAGTTCTAAAGCTATCATTTTCTGACGGTCAGTTCTAAAGCTATCATTTTCTGACGGTCAGTTCTAAAGCTATCATTTTCTGACGGTCAGTTCTAAAGCTATCATTTTCTGACGGTCAGTTCTAAAGCTATCATTTTCTGACGGTCAGTTCTAAAGCTATCATTTTCTTCTGTCTGCATCATTTATTTATTCATTTAATTTAGTGCAAACTGTCAACTGATTGGTGAGCAATGTTGGGTGTTTACAATTTAAAAAGAAATGACTGAATGAACTGCAATCCAAGGGGAGATCCAATGCTGACATATGTCTTAATCAAGGTAAATATTAGAATGGATTGGGTTAACTTTTACTGACATAAACCTATAAACATGCATTTACTTAGCTAATATGTAAATATGTTATTTACTTTGTTGCTATTGATCAACATACAGTGACATCACAAATATATATAATAAGTACGTTGAATTACTTTAATAAACACCCATTTACTTTAATACATAGATATTGACTTACTTTGACACTGAAATCCCTGGCATCCCACACCCCAGATAAGGTGTCCACAGAAGTTGCAGTTTGTTGTGGCACTGAAATGTTGGGGAACAAACTGATGACCTTTGACATCCTGAAACACAACATAAGGAAGAGTTTTTATTATGGAACATGTGGGACTCACAAGGAGATTATTTAATGTCATGTTATTGTTTCTGACTTCCCCACTCTCATATGTTGATAACCATTCTCAAACAGATGATGATACATCACTGATACAACACTGCGTATATAGTACTTTAGAGGAGTGCTTCTCAAAGAGCTGGATGTTGGAACAGCACTGATCTTTAAGCCATTTAAGAAAAAAGTTTAAAATTTTAAAAAAATTGCAAAGAACAAAAATAATGGGACTAGTGCAATGTGGGTAAATGCCTTAAGGTCCTTTAAACTGCCAATTCTGGAGAGCACTATCTTATAATGGGTGGACATTATTTTGAAACCTGAATGTGGTCAATGGTAAACATAACCTAAAATAGTGTCCTGGTACTGCTCTTGTGAGCTCTGTCAAATTAGTTTATGCACCAGAAACATACAGTAAATAAGTGAAAATTACATGTTGCTCAGAGATGTGTTTCATATGTGAATGTTGGAAATATGAAATTGTGGCAATGTGAATTTTGAAAATTTGTATGATGTATGTGAATATTGACCACTGAAACATTTAACTAGGCCCTATTGGAGCCCCAAACCTTTACCTTGGCCCTACTGGAGCGTGATCCAGGAAATTTGATGCTCCTCTTGTCTTTCATCAAGAATGTTTGAACTCTATCTAGGACAGCATTATGGACAGACTTGGTGCCCACCCATAGACGAAGGAATGTGGCCAAGGCCCACACTGTTGCCTGGTCTCTCTCAGTGCGGGGATTGTTCTCATCCAGACTGGGGAAGAGACAACAAATCAACTCAAATGTTTTAACTTATTTTGTCAAACTATTTTTTAAAGCAACCAACCTTTTTTTCAGCTGTTGTTTTCAGCCAGAAAAAACCACTTTGAAAACATGCTATACAAGTCAACATCTCCTCTTACATTTTGCTTTTGCTCACAGACCTCTTTTAAGAAGGTTAGATGAAATACTTATAAGAAAGAATGTTTTACAGCATGCCAACCACATACATACTTATCCTTACAAATAATGGAACAACTTGCACACACACAAAAATAGTAACATTACATTATGTCGCTAAAATAATAAAACTAAAACCTCAAGTACAGCATACAGACTAACATATTGATTTGGCCTCAACTCAACCATTTTTTAAAAATCTAGTGCATCATCCAAGCATTTTATTGAATTTCATTTGACCCTCTTGTATATGACACGTTTTCCTTATACGACTGAATGTAATCTGCTCCGACACACCCGCCCCCTTTTCTCTTTTTTCCCCGAATCCTCTTTAATGAAATAAGTACAATCAGAAGTGCATAAATGAAAGTAATGCAACAAACCAGACCCACCCCACTTGTATAATAAGTACCGTATTTTACAGACTATAAGACACTATGGACTATAAGACGTACCTTAATTTTTAAGCAATGTTAAAAAAAAATTTTTTTTTACCATTTGTATATTAATTTTGAATATAAGACGCACCTGAATTTTGGAGGCAATTTTTCAAAGAAAAAAGTGCGTCTTATAGTCCGTAAAATACGGTAAGTAAAAGCAATCAACTTTACTGACCCCATACTCTCTAGTAGTGGAATCAAAAGTTCTTCAGCAGCCCTCACTTCTGCTTGTCTGTCCATATCATCCTGAAGTTTTTGGCCTCCATAAAAATTTAGCATACCTGGGAAAATATGGTAAACATTGGTTCATCATTTGTCTAACATTCACTGGTAGTGCAGATTACCTGATTGTCACATGCTATGTCAGGAACTTAATATTTATTATAGACAAAAAAATGAAGCTATTTTTTTTAATAGAAAATGGAAAATAAAAATGATGGACTTAATTGACATGACAAATATCGTTCAAAAAACAACTAATGAGGGTTGTTACAGTATTTGGGTACAATATTAACCCTTCTGGTATAGACCTACTTTTCGCTGCATATAGCCTCAGCACCGGCTATTATTTTGCTAACTATTCCATGTGGCACAGACATCATTATGAAATGAGCCAAAATTTGATACGTTTGCAAATTATTTTGTAGCTTTTTTATTTGAAACAATTAATAATGACATGTAGAGAATTATCTGTTCAGGAATGGATAAGGGTGTTAAAAATACTAATGTGTTTTGTTCAAACTTTTCATTGGCAATAGCACACTAGGGGATTGTGTGGTCAGCATTGCCCAGCAGCTTTTGCTTAAATCGATCTACGTCGACACCAGTCTAAAACCTGACGCGTAAATTTTGAGCTATAGCCGGCCATTTTCCTTCAACAATTTCTCCCCCTCTTCCTCAACAGCATGAGAATCATCTAATCCCGATTAAAGCTCAATAACAAAAGGTTTCATCAAGTGGGCGTAAGTCGCCATCAATAGCGCTAGGTAGCGCCATGGAAACAACAAATACAAATCCGCACAAAAAGCAAGTTTTTCATAATTTAAAAGGCAAAAAAAAAAATTGACTATTCCCCTCACGAATAAACATTCTGCCCGAGACTGTGGTGAAAGGTTATATCCTTGTTTTTGTGTTTATATCAGATACCCCTCTATGTGGCAAAAAGACGCGCCTGGTACTGCATCTGCATATATTGTATGAATATCAGGTTTTATGATCAATGGATTACTCCATTTTCTCTCTGAATATGTAAATCTTTTCATTGGTTATTTAGAAACTGCCATCTGCATTTTTTCTCCAAGATTACAGATCTGGTTCCTGCAGGCTAGGTTGGCAAAACATATCCTTACTATCCTTAATTAAGGATATGTCATGTCTAGTCAGTCAAAACTTGCCAGGGGAGTTGACTGTTGGTGAATTATGTACTGGACAATTGCTTAAAGAAGTAGCCTGTATATCCTTACCAGGAAATGCATGGTCTCCCTCAGTGAGGAGTGGCATGGTTAGGTCAAGCTTCAAGAGCCACCCTGACCCCAGAAATCACGGACAAGGCAATACTTTATATGTAAACAAGCAAAAAGTAATATGAAAATAACAAAATTCATTTATTACCTAAATCTTTTTTATTCCTAAAGTCAGCCAGCAGTTCAGCAATCTCGGTCTGGACCCACTGCCTTGTGGGCTGGAACATGTTCTTTAAGACAGTCTCATTGTCTGACTTGGCACTCACTGTCAGGATGTTGTCCAGCTGGCTGATTAAATTGTCATCCACTGCTATACTCAGGGGCTGGAGGAGATGAGAGGTCAGTTAGTGATTGAAACATTCAAGATTGGGATTAAATACATGGAGAAATAATATTCTGTGCTATAAAGTAAAACAAAACAATAATCAGATAATTTTAGGAGATGTTAAGTGATAATAATATGATTCAAAACATTTGATAACTTTTAAGGAGATTAAAATGAATTATGGGCTATAAGTTCTAAAGTGATACAACTCCAAATGTGACATATTAACCCATGAACTGTCATAACAGCCGATCATCTAGCGCTATGGCGGCTCCTGTGGTGTTAAGGCCAAAATTAATATTATTTGTACTGCTATTCACAAGTTTAATGGTTAGGTAACTCACTAAAACTATTTTTACTTACTTTCTTACTAACTAAAAATTGTTATTAAAAAATCGCTTATCTAAAACACATTTCACTATTAAAGTTATAAAAGTGATACTGTCTGTCAGAATACATCCATCACAACAGATGTTTGAACATTACTGTCAACTTCAGGTTTTATGTAGGATTAAAAAAGTACAAAAATATGTGATGTCAAGATAATCCTTACACCCCCCCCCCCCCCCCAAAGCACAAACTGTCACACTTTCTTGGAGCCCTTGCCACCCTTCAAAGCATGATATACTTTATGGACATCCCCATAACTTACACAATTCCCCAATTCATACCATATGATTATGATTCCTTGTCCATTTACTCTCTATTGTTTTTTGGTATTTTAGTGATATGTATAAAAGTTACTAAAAAGCCTTGACACCACAGCACAAATGCACTTGTTTAGAGCAGGCCTGCACAACATACAGCCCGCGGCCCACGAAGTAACTAAATATTCTTTATTTTTATTATTTTTTTAATAGCTTCCCCCTTGTCCTATTTTCTTTTGGTCCGCACAAGTCCTGTCCTATTTTCTTTTGGCCCGCACAAGTCCTGTCCTATTTTATTTTGGCCCGCACAAGTTTTTCATAAAGTATCACGGCTCGTCTTAGAGGATAGAAACCACACTGTGCCATATTTCTAAGGGAATACAACAGCCACTAAATGATTGATTACTAAGAGAATACAACTCAAACTATGTGACAGCTCTAAGGAGATACAATTTATGCTATGTAAAGAAAGTTCAAGGGCATACAATTTCTACTCTCCATCAGAGGTCTAAGGGAATGAAGAGTACAGGTCAAGACTTACAGCCGACTGGGCAACAAATGTGGAGTAAATTTCATAAGCCCATTTCTTGAGCTCCTTTGTACTGGCAGGTGTGCGGCTGTATGTGTCAACTATTACATGGAAAAGCTGCAAGTACAAAGTGAATGGACAGTCAAGGTAAGGAAAGAAAGCATTGAGGATATATGAGAAATTACAACATACTTTAAAGAATATGTAGTATTTGATATATACATGCCTTGGGGGAGAGAGAAATAGACTCTCATAAATTAATTAGTTAAAATGGCTGACATAATGTACACAATTGTTGTGTTTGTGGGGGTTGGGGGTGGTGTTGTAATGTGTGTTCTAAAAAATTTTTTTTTTTCATTAAAATTAAAAAAATGTTACATGTGATATATTTAATATAAATGTACACATATTCCATGATGTGATATTTACTTATATTTAGTCAACTTTTAGCTAATAAGCCATTCAAGAAAACCAGCAAAAAAAATTAAATTTTGACAATGATACTGACCACTGGAGAAGGATCACTGTTGCTTATGAGGTAATTCAGGAAGATGGCCATATGTGCAGGCTTGGACTCTAAGAGCTTGATGTCAGCAAATGGGCCTGGGTCATTCAACTGTAGACATAAGACATGGGAATGGTCAGCTACCAGTTAAAAAGATAACAGCAGTTAGGACAATGCATTGTATCAGTTAGATCAGTGGTTCTCAACCTTTCTCATGTGGCGACCCTTTAATACAGTTCCTCATGTTGTGGCAAAACAACCCCCCCCCCCTTATTTCCACACAAATTATATTCGTCGATACTTTAAAATTGTAAAGTATATGTGTTTTCAGATGGTCTTAGGCAACCCCTGTGATGGGGTCGCGACCCACAGGTTGAGAACCGCTGAGTTAGATCATTAAGACAATGCCTTGTTTCAGTTAGATCATTAAGACAATGCCTTGATTCAGTTAGAGCATTAAGACAATGCCTTGATTCCCAACAGTGAAAAAACAACGTCAAAGCTGATGGATTTGGATATTTTTTTTTTATTACAGCTGCGTTTCTCACTCCTCAAGGTGCCCTACCATGGTGCCCTATCACTGGGAGAAGTGGGTCAATATATGGTGTAAGAGATGTAAATTAGCTTGTGAATGTCAAAGGTTATATTCAGCAGTAAGGGGGAGTAGGTGCATGTAGGCAAGTAGGTGTAGAGGGCAGTAGTATGTTTAAGATTGAGGAAAATTTGGTGTAAGGTATAAGAACTGCTAATCCACAAAGACTGTTTCATTCACATGGCTACAGCTTTGGTAATTCACTCAACATAGGCTATTGTTTAGCTTTTCAACTCAAGGTGCCCATCAAAGCATTATATATTTATTCATTATTTTGAAAGTCTCAAAGCAAACCATTAAATGAGAAATAAAATCCATTGCTAAAAACCCAATGCAATTTATTGATTATCTATTTAATGTAGAACTGCCAGCCTATAACTGTTTCCTAAACAAATTATATAACAGCAATTTGAAAACTATTCATTAGATCATGAGGCAAGAAACCAACATTTTATTTAATTGAGGCATTTGGTGAGTTTTGTCTATGAAGCAGGTAATTATTCTATAATCATCCCCTATGACAATTGCTGTAACATTCCACAATAAAGAACATTTTTCTAATAGCATTACATTCTTTACATTTAATGAAACTAACACTCTATATTTATATATATATATATATGTATATACACACACCTAACCAACAGCATTAGATGTTAACCGATGACCAGAGAGAAAGCGTTATTTTCTACAACCACTAACAGAAGACCATTATATGGAGAGATTGTAATTTTTCAAGACATTTTGGGATAATATCCTGTTAAACTACCGTCACAGTTCAATATTAATTAAACAGTTTTGCATATAGCAGCTAGCATATTTTGTAAGGAGAGTCTGAATGATTGCATTGTCTGCCGCCCACTTGATTAGAGTGGATATTCAGCAAACAGAGATTTGCCCTACAAACAATCACCAACAGTTATGGCTTTAACAGCTTTAACCATTAAAACTATGAGAAAAAAAATTAAATATGGAATATGGGGAAAAAAAAATAATATTTTAGGTAAAAGATTGATGGCCTTTCTTTTTCTATAAGATTCCAGAAGGTTTACAGAAATGCTATTTTTTAAATAAAATTTGTTAGCATATGACATGTTATATTAGTGTCATTAAAAAATGTTAAGACATCACTTTAATAATTAGTAAATGGAGTGTAAGAAATACTAAAAATACTAAGAACAGCTCACTACTCAGCAAACAGTAACTATGGGAAAGTATGGAAATTGTTAAAAGTATGCCTTTGTGTATGGCCTATGAACATGAATCTAAAATATTCTTGAATCTTTCAAAAGAAATATTAATATAAATATTCCCTTTAAAATGGTTCTCAAATTAAGTCAAGATTGAGCTACAGTATTCAACATTCCTAATAGTGTATATAGGGAGGACACATTTTTAGAAAGTGTTTTAGCCAACAACTTAGATTTAGAGTTTAACAATGGACCCCTTATGGAGCAGTCCACCTTTCAAGGTGGGAGTCTGGTTAAATGCACTTGTCATATGATGCATGCAATGCATGGAACACAGTAGATAAACCTTCCCATCTCAACTTACAGCAGTGCTTCTAAACCCATGTATCAGTGAACACCAAGAGTATAAATGAGTGCAAGTCTCCTCAAAACTGATTGCCCCAAAAATATTTGCACATAAAACAGATAACCTTAACACCAGATACTGGTTGCATGATTTTGCACTGACTTTGAATACCTCCTACACTTTATGCAGATTAAATTACTGATTGAGATCATTTAATAATGTAATGAGTAATATATATACAATCCATCAAATTGGCTGTAAACAGCTTTTACTATGTAACACATTATTTTATTATGTAACACATTTTTTGCATTAAATTTAGTTTTTTTAACAAATTAATTTAAGTTGTGAAATAGGTTTACATAACTTTGAGGAATTAAGTTTTAAACAAATTATTTTCTAAAAGAAAATAAAGGTTGAAGAAAAAGTTGCTTCAGTGGGCAATCAATTCATTTCTGGCTAAGTGACTTCTAATCACTTTTGGCAAATTGGCTTCAATGAGCAATCAATTCACTAATTCACTTTTGGCGAAGTAGCTTCAATGAGCAATCAATTCACTTTTGGCTAAGTTGCTTCAATGAGCAATCAATTCACTTTTGGCTAGCTGTGTCCATGTCTTATTTGTGAGAATAATATCATCATAATCCAATGAATGCAAGATACAATGAGAAACCACTACTTAATTCAGAACTATTTTCTCTATCTATTAAATATTTATTTACAGTTAACATTATCTAGTTTTAATCAATATGTTTTGGGATTTGTGCCTGAAACATCTCTCCATCTTTATAACTTTCACACATTCATTTTTACATGGAATCCCTTTACAAGTGTCACAAATATCTCCATAAATTCTCATTTCAATCCCTGTCCATGGCAATTTATTTTTTAATTAAATTGTTAATGTTTAAATAGGTTTTCTGCAAATGAAAAAATTAATGGATTAATACAAGCAAGGAGTAAAGAATGTTTGTTAAATTATTTAGAAGGGGCTCCAAAAAGGACTATAGAACAGAGTTATTTGTTGATATAATGAATGTTGGAGAGGTTCATTTTGGGCCTTGCTAATCGCAGGGAATAAATATAACAGCTAATCGCAGGGCATAAACATAACAGTTTTCCCTAAATTAGTGGCAATGTTTTCTCGAGCAAATACAAAATAGAACTTGTGTTTTCTAACATTTAACAATTAAATTAATTTTCAGAGTTGTAATGTGAGTGTGATGCCGAAATGACTTCAAAAAGTTTTTTTTTTTTTTTTTTAAAACTGTATATTAACTCAAGTGAAGAAAAGCAATCAAATGATAGTTGTACTTTTATTTTGTTCATTCCTGTTTACAAATGCAGAATGACTATTTACAAATCTAGCAAAAGTGTTTAATAATTATTGAAGGCACAACAAAATGGTGTAAAGACTGATCCCTTGTTATCAAAACCCAATAAGACAAAAATTTTATTTTATTTAATGAGGGCGGAACACCTCTAAGTTGTATGGTTCAACAAAACTGCCCTGGTTATAGTTATGCAGCTAAATCTATGTGACTGAATGATCAGTGCTTGAAATATGTCTACCACATTGCCCCCTACAGTTTCATACATCATTGCCCTGGTTATAGTTATGCAGCTAAATCTATGTGACTGAATGATCAGTGCTTGAAATATGTCTGCCACATTGCCCCCTACAGTTTCATAATATCAACAAATAAACTTGCTGGACTAATGGAGATATATGGAAGTGTGGCTATTTTATGGTTTAACCTCAGGGGCTGTTATCTTAATCTCTAGGGATGTTGGCCGTCCTCCTGTCCAGGGGGGAACAGACAGCAGCTGTAAACAGAGACACTGACAAACTAATACATGCCGGAGGGGTGTCAAACTAGGCAGTGTTGTGTTAGAGGGGTCATCTAAAGACAATGGTCAAACAATGAGGTGGTCAAACAGTCAAATGATCAAGGAATGATGTGGTCCAAGTGATGGGAGCAAGGTTGCAACTAATCTGGTGATAACTGTCTCTTGATGGACATGTTCAATGGTAGAAATGAGTGAGCCATGCAGTTCAAAGAGATACTACTATAAAATGGCCCATCAGAGCCCTCTGTTTCAATATAGTGTAGTGACTATGGCCCAGGAGAGCCCTCTGTTTCAATATCGTGTAGTGACTATAGCTATTGATTGGAGAATGTTTGGGTTCAGCAAGGACATAGAGTTTGGGTTCAGCAAGGACATAGAGTTTGGGTTCAGCAAGGACATAGAGTTTGGGTTCAGCAAGGACATAGAGTTTGGGTTCAGCAAGGACATAGAGTTTGGGTTCAGCAAGGACATAGAGTTTGGGTTCAGCAAGGACATAGAGTTTTGGTTCAGCAAGGACATAGAGTTTGGGTTCAGCAAGGACAGAGTTTGGGTTCAGCAAGGACATAGCGTTTGGGTTCAGCAAGGACATAGAGTTTGGGTTCAGCAAGGACATAGAGTTTGGGTTCAGAAAGGACATAGAGTTTTGGTTCAGCAAGGACATAGAGTTTGGGTTCAGCAAGGACAGAGTTTGGGTTCAGCAAGGACATAGAGTTTGGGTTCAGCAAGTACATAGAGTTTGGGTTCAGCAAGGACATAAAGTTTGACTTTTACACAAATCCTTTATTAAAGTCTAAAGAATGCTGTGTGAAGAGAATGTAAAAAAAAAGAATTTGTGTATAGTGTATGCAAACAAACATAAATCCTGGGCTGGTGTGTTGTGAATGTAATCAAACATAAATCCTGGGATGGTGTGTAATGAATGTAAACAAATAGAATTCCGAGATGGTGTGTTGTAAATTTAAACATTCAGAATTTATGGGATGTTGTGTTGTGAATGTAAACAATCAGAAAAACTGGGATGGTGTGTAGCGGAAGTAGTGGTCAAACTGAGAAGTCTTAGGATGGTATGTGCCCTTGACAGGTTATGGGATAATGTAACAAATCTTAGATAGAGAATAACAGAAAAATGAGAGGAAAAGTGACCTAATTTATACAAGTAAGACAAGCATGTTTTTTTTTATTACCCTTTTCAAGAGAAAAAAATAAGCTTGATGAGCAATAAGAATTTCTTCAGCAAAATGAACTAATACTTTCATAGTAATGCAGATCATTGACTGCAGTCTAAATCTAGCCTTTTACATTAACAATAAATAATATGTTCTAGTCTAATGTAGAAACAGCCTAAGATGGCATAAGCCTCACCTGGTCATCATCTGAGTGGGCATCCTCATCATCTATTGTAATAATGTCTGTAGAGCTTGTTGTTGACTCCTGGCAGCAGAGAAAATAACAAACTTATTGGTGGGGCTGGGTACAAGTCAATCATAGTATTATCATCACACAAACAAACATGGGTTTCCAGCCACCCACCCCTTTTTTTTTCTTTTCTACTAGTGGACATTGTGGCTTGTACAAGCTGTTGTTAAAGATGACAGATTTTGAAATTCAACAAATGAAGTGTCTGAACCTCAAGCAAATTTCTCAATGAACTAAACAGTATGGGCCACCCAGCGTTGCAAACTAAAAAGTTTTTAAAGGGCATATTTACCAAATAAACTTACAACACTAAAAAAAAAGTTAAGAATCAGTACAACTATTTTTGTTACCGTCTGTACAACTCAGGCTTGAAAGTATGTTATGACATTATTTTATTGTATAGTATTCTCATCTGTGGTAAATTGGTCCTGCTTTTGATCAGGCATGTTTAAAGCAATCAAGAAGAAATCAGTAACACTGTTATTTACTAATAGTTTTGTTTAAAAAATGTTTTCTACAACGCCTCTCTCTCTCTTTTATTTCTTTTTTTAATGGACATCTTTAAGTTCTTACAGACTTTTATGGGCAGGTGATTATGAGTGTAAATTCGGACATCTTAAAGTTCTTACAGACTAATTATGGGCAACTAATTATGGGTGTAAATTTACAGATGGTTGGTTACCCTGGAAACTGTAATTGACCAGTCAAACCTCATAATTATTTTTACACATACAATATTATACCACCCTGGTAGCATTATGTAAAAAAAATAAATCAGTAAGTTAGATAAATACCAAACATTCACTTAAATTAATTTGATTTGACAAAGCTATGTTGTCAGTATCTATAGTATTCTGTACATTTAAGATGATCTTGATTGCAAACAAAATTACAAAAGCAAACTCTTGCGCACCGTGGCACAGTTTATTGGAACGGAACGCAATAATTGTGTAAATCCAACCCACAAAAACATATTTTCAGCTGCCTAGTGACACTAAAGAATTGCAGTTTTTTTTCTAATCATACTAATATTCAGTTGCTGTTTTCTTAAATGTTTTTGACATTCAACAGTGAAGTGCATTGCTTCAAGAGCCCTCATTTAAATCTAAGTAGAGCCTGGATAGGTGTCACATGTTATTGTCAGGTACTTACCTCCATTTCCTGGCCATTGTGTCGACCGTGGGGGTCGTTGGGTGTAGGTGACACACTGGGGCTGGTCTGTGGGGAGTCAGACATGCTGCCAAAATCTGATGTTGTCGTTGGTAAGGAGGATGCCTGAATATACAAGATGGAAGTCTCAATTAGGAAAGTTGGGAGGGGAAGGGGGCAGAGAGCTCAGCGGCTTTGTGACAAGATGTGGATGTGATGGGCCTTGTCACAAGGAGTGGTGGGCCTTGTCACAAAAAAGGTGCGCCTTGTCACAAGAAATGGTGGGCCTTGTCACAAGGAGAGTTTGGCCTTGTCAAAAGGAGAGGTGGACTCACAGAAGCTGGGGTAACCGACATGAAGCTTGGATAAATAAGCATAGCAGCAGATACATATTTGATGAGTGGTAGGGGATTTGATAAAATGTATACAACTACTGTAATTATAGATAATTTACACAATTATTGTGTGAATTCACCCTGAACTCTTAAAATATTACATTTTCCCTACTTACATCTCACACTTTCTTTAGAATTATACAATTCTTAATGTTTGTTTGTTTCTTTATGTAATTAATATGATGCCATACTTCACACTATAGTAAACATATGTAGTAAAGTCTGTGAAAAAAATATACACCCTTTAAACCTCTGTTTCTTGAATTATTGCTAATGCTCTTCTGTCCCTTCCGCTCTTGTCATTAACATTAGGTAACGTCAGGCCTTGTCTGCCTCTTTCTTCCTGTACTTTAAGCTGTCCACGGCAAGGTTAAAGACCCCAGTAAATGGGTTAACATATAAAAGTACAAGTTATAGTGAACCAGGTGCCTACGCTTCTTATAGCTAGACTAAGACTCCTTTGGATCCCTCCTTAAATTAACAAATAGACCATTAAAAAAATTTTAAAAACCAATCAGTTGACCTGGTCTACATGCTACCAATTAAAACAAGCACATCTTTGGGTCTGAGTGGCATTACCTTACCAAGGTTGTATTCATTGGTCACTTCCAGTTACAACTCAAACACAACACATCATCACAACATATCCATCCCTACTATTACATTAAAACAATGCAATTCGTAAGTTTCAACAATGGCTCCCACTACTACACACTTGACACACCATAGTAGGTGTGGCCTTACTAAGGACACTGATGCCTGTGCGTGTGTAATGGAAGGCAGGGGCACTAATTGAGTTGACACACCTTGACTAGATAAGGGGAGAGCAGTTGAACAGGTGATGTACATTTAATTACCAAGCAAACAACAAGGGGCTCCCGCATGTGTCAACCCAACAGTTGTCACACATTGTTGACCATGGGGCCTGATAGGTCAACCCAGCTGTTGTCACAAATTGTTGAACATGGGGTCTGATGGGTGAAACCAGATGTTGCTACACATTGACCATGAGCCTAATAGGTCAGCCCAGATGTAGTCACATATTGTTGACTGTGAGCCTGATAGCTCCACCCAGCTGTTGTCAAACATAAGTGACCAGGGGGCCTGATAGGTCCACCCAGCTGCTGTCAATGTTAGTGGCCAGGGAGTGACAGGTCCACCCAGCTGTTGTCAAACATAAGTGACAGATCCACCCAGCTTTTGTCAAACATAAGTGATAAGTGAGTCAATTTTTATACAATTGGTGGGACATGTGAAATATAACTATTCAATTGATACAGATCAGGGGGGGGGGGGGGCTATTTAAAGAAAAATATTTTAAATTTACTTCTATTATATCACATGCAAGACTTTTCATTAATTAATCTATTGGTTTCATATTATACATATGTTAGCTTTAGACACATAAATACACATGCTTTAACCTTGAATTTGTTAAATTTGTGACAACTTTACATGCATTACCATTAACTTGTAATTGTTAAAACATGACAGACATGGTTATATGCTTTAAAACTAATGAATGTTATCCATTCTCAAAACATAATTATTGCATGCATTAGGCTCTCTAAAGAGTTACTGCTCTACTCGGTATACAACAGTGATGTCCACCTTGGCAAGGCGACAGACCAATGAGTGGTCATTTGTTTCTACCTTCCTAACCAACAGTGGTTCTCTAGATATATCTAGTAATCTAGATTAAAAGAACAAATAAAATAGGACAGCAAGGAGAGAAATTTGAGAGTCCATTATAAATAATTCAGTGTTGTTGTTTTTTACATTAAATTTAATGCTAATAATTGAGGTATATTTTGGTGGACTGTTCCTCCTGGTGGCCATGTTATGGGGTAAGCAGGTTTTGATTGTGCAAGCTTCTGCCCACACTGTTAGGTGATTCATGCCACACTAAAGGCCAGTAAGGACTATCTGGTTTGTGGCACACACACAAACAGGTTTGGGGGCTGCAGGGGACATTCTTCACTGCTGAGTCTGGCCACATACAAGAACATGGGCACTGGATGGTTAGTTAAGCTACTTTTGGCAGATCAGAACAATGCCTGAAGAATATTTCCTGCATTAGAGCCTCACTGAGAAGTTGTTTTAAGACAGTGCACAATAATACTGATGCTTGATTAGGACAATAATTTACAAGTGTTATTTTAAAAAGACTTTTAAAAGATTTTGAAACTGAAGTTATGTAAGACAGGTAATATATGCAATTAGTTACCAGATAGTTTTAGAATAAGAAGAATTTCATGTCACACTAGCTACCACAATGGCTTAATGATGTCATACTAGCTACCACAATGGCTTAATGTCATACTAGCTACCACAATAGCTAAATGACATCATACTAGATACCACAATGGCCTAATGACGTCATACTAGCTAACACAATGGCTAAATGTCATACTAGCTACCACAATGGCTTAATGACATCATACTAGCTACAGCAATGGCTTAATGACATCATACTAGCTAACACAATGGCTTAATGACACCAAAGCTACCACAATTGCTAAATGATGTCATATTAGCTACCACAATGGCTTAATGGTATACAGTATCCCTTTTTCATTAACCACAACAACATATGAAATAAACACAATTAGCCAAAAGAAAAACTTGGTAAAGCAAATAGTCCACACAACCTGGGAAATAATAATTATTACCTTACCTACAAACTCAGTGAATGTGATGTCTACATGGGAGATAATTATTACCTTAACTACAAACTCAGTGAATGATGTCTACATGGGAGATAATTATTACCTTAACTACAAACTCAGTGAATTTGATGTCTACATTGGAGATAATATTTTTAGCTAAACAAACTCTGTGAATTTGATGTCTATATTTTAGATAATTTTAAATAACTTGCAACCTCAGTGAATTTGATGTATACATGGGTGATCATATTTGGCTTAGATTAAGAATACTCTGTGAAGATGTGTACGTGAAGTTGTTCACATGTGAAATAATATGGAATGACACACCTGCCCTTTGACTACACATGATGACAAACCTAATTACTGACATTTATCTATTGCTCTATGACGATTAAGTCTATGATGCAAGGTATTAATGTTATAACAAGTCTCACATTACCCAGGTATTTATCATTTACTAAATCATTAACTACTTCTATGTTTAAAAAATGGAATATTTCTCTCCCTGACATGAACTGTATTCAGTCTTTAACAAAGTGCCAATATACTTTAATGTATGTGTGAACAATTAGAATAAGGTCTATTAACAATCATTTATCCACAGAACATGAAAAAGAAGGGTATTAAAAGTATTGTTAAAATAATCGTCTCAATCTAACATTCTTTGGAGTGATTCTGGTGGAGGTGGGGGTCCCTAGAGAAATGATAGAAGTCTCAATAGTTGTTAATGTGTTAAACTTTATGGTAAAAATAGAAAAAAATAAACTGAAAAACCAATACAACTTTAAAGAGGCAACTGAGAAATGTCAATCACATGAAAACAGAGGAGGAGAACAAAAAAACTCAGTCAATAAATCAAACAGTTTGTAAGTCAGACAACAAACAAGCAGAGAACAAAAAAAACAAAAAAAACAAAAAAAAAAACTTTATTTTAAAAAATGGGCAAAGATTGTGTTACCCTCTTGAGGTGGAAAAAACGTTTCTTGGCCTGGTGGGGATTAAAAATGAAAGCTGAGAGACAGGCATACATATATACATGGGATGGTGGCTGGGCAAGCAGTCATAGTCCTGGACTTCAAGTGTTCACTTGTATAAGACATAAGACATTGAAGTCAAAGAAAAGTATCTGCAAAGTGCTGCAAATATGACTTTAAACTGAAAATGGAGCTCATGTAATGTAATAAATGTTTGGGGTGGGGGATCGGGTCATGTTCCTGAGCTGTTTTATTTTTTTTACCATGTTTTGAAAATTTTTATATATCTGATTTATTTGATAGCAGATAGCTTTAACATCAATGTTTCTTTAATTCAGCTTTATTCATGGCTAACAAGTGCCATTTACTGGAAAATCCTTGCTAAATTAAATCATTAAGTAACAGACTTTTGGTAGGAAAGTATCCCAATGGTCCTGCACATGTGTGCTGTTATAGACATGTAACAAGACACCTACAAAATGAATTCTGTTCCCAATATCCATATGAGTTGTTGAATAATAAAAATTTCTCTCAAGGCATAACCATTTTATGAGTCCAAATCATAAACTAAACTAAAGCTAAAGCTACGACCACATCGACATGTTCAAATTGCAGATACTTTTTAAATGGTGAAATCAAAGGTGCAGAGGGAAGCAGTGGTGAACATGCCACTAACATGAGCAGATAACACATGTGCTACAAGTCTATTTGACTTGAATGATATCAGTCTCACCCTTTACCAACAACAGTGAAAATGAAGCTACTGCTAGCTTGTCTACACAAATATTCAACTGTAGAAAATAAAAATATTCTTTAAATAATAATTTTTTTTTTAATTCCTTTAAAAAGGGTCTTCTCTATTAGTTTCTTCTCCTTTAAGAACATGCGTTTCTTTTATATTTGTTGTGTCTGCAGTAATGTGTGTGATGTACAGAGCCCGCCTGTCTGATAAATGGACACTTTTGTGGCAGTAGCAAGTTTTCACATGTGTTAGGTTAGGGCCAAGTCTGTAAACACTCCATTTCAATTTAAAACAAGGCTGTGGTTACATGTGTTCAGTGCTGAACATTGGGGGGCAGTTTTCCGTTAACTTTAGTGCCAGTTTACAGCTTCATTCAAAGTGAGAAACTTGAATCACATCAAATCAAACAGATAGAAACTGATATTGAGTAGCGACTTACTCTTCAATAACATGTTCATCTTTAAGTTTATTTTATGACTTTTTAAATATTATTTGCTACAATAATATTTTAAAGTAAAAAAGATTACTTCTAATCCCTTATTTCCCTTTAATGAACACAAGACCAGCATAAAGGTGTTTGAAAAGCACAGTGGTCATGTTTAGTATTAAAACAGATTATAGCCTCTATCAATTTCTAAAAATAATCAGATAGTTTACATTTTTCTAAAGTAAGTAAACAAAGGCATTGCAGGAGCCAAAGCTGTGGCTGTCTACCTGACTTCTTACTTGGTGCCCGCTTACTATTTCAACTAACTCTGAGTTTGGTTTCCCTCTATTGGATAACTCTAAACGTAACTTTACAAGTGAGGCCATTGTTAGCAGAAAATATCTGTCTACCAGAGTGTGTCAAGGACCAGACCATACAACATTCTAATCTTAAGCAATAATAAATTGTATATATTCCTCCGACCTATTAATGAAATTGTAAGCCTTAACACTTGCCAAATGGAAGCTACAAGGTAGAATAAAATGACTATAAAAACACTACCAAAAAACCCCATAAAAGCAGCAAAGATTTTCAAGCAAGTGGTTTGTGTTGTCCTATATTCACTAACATCAGGCTTTTCAAGGTTCAAAAACAGCTGTGAAATTTTTATTTTCTAAAAAAAAAACTATGAACTATATTGTTTCAAGTAACATAACTTACTCACCAACTCCTGTCTAACTTCCTCATCTTAAGGGATTTAGCATTGACATTCACTAATATATGATATTTGGCCAGATAAGAGTAAAAAAACTTTTATTAAAGTTAATATTCTGCCTAGATGAAATTTTATTTTGGCCCAGTAAAAATTAACTTACAAGTGACTGGAACATTGTTTTTAAGAACTGTTTAAATATTTAAATAATGTTCTCATTGAGAAATTGGATAAAATTTTGTTCGCTCATTAACAAAAAAAAAGTTCATAAGATCTTAATGATAATAATTTTGTAGAGTGCTGGAAGCCAGGGTGCAGAGGAAAGTGTTGTCCAGGACCCAGTATTTCAGTGTAAGTAAAAGGTGCTGGTGAATCTGGTGGTGAGCCGTGAACAAATCTAGCAAACAATACAGTCTAGGAGTCAACTACCTCTGAATCATTGGCGCCATGGAAGCCGATGTAGAAAGTAGAGGCGGCTTTTGATTTCCTGGTTTGAGCGTCAGACTTGGATCGGGCCACTGGGGCGTAGCGCATGTCGGCAGGGCCACCATCTGGAGTCTTATAGACCAGGGAGGGAACTGAACTCTGCTTGGTGTGTTTAATGTTGGGAGGGGGCCCAGGCATCTGCTGCTATTTCACAAAAATTAAGAAATTGTAGAACAAATGGTACTGTGGAGAAGTGTCACTCCTTAGAGTGGATGTGACACAAAACAACATTATAATATTGAAGTAGACATATCTCTGGACAGTTATATTACTGCACCTATTTGTGAGATTGACATCTCCAAACTATTCATCATTTTAATGTTATTACATTTTCTATCTTTCTTTCTCATATCATGTTGCTTACAAGTTGACTTGCAAGGCCTCAGTTTCTATAACCATTGAGTGAGGTCATCAACATGGGTGAATGAGAATGACATTATGCATCTGTAAACAGTGATAAGACTGACTAGTGTTTACACACTTAGGGATTGACAGAATCCTATCCTAACATGACAGGTGGTTATAACACTCATGGGATAATTCCTATTAGAACCAATGCTGATAATGCCTAACTATGACACAACATTAGTTCTTGCTTATGGGTACACAAATCTGTAACTGCCAAACCAAAAAAGTTGAGTTAGATCACCAAACTGTTGGTTTGTATAGGGAAGTACTATCTACACATTTCCACAACAATTAGTAGTAGTATTATTGGAATTAGTCTTTTGTGTATGTAGTTATTCGACACAGTATTTCATTACATTAAGAACTAACATTTCTACAAGAATATAATTAAACCAGAGGTTCCCAAAAGTTTTATATGAAATTCCAGTAATGTATTTAAGCATGACATCAACACCACCACCACCCACTTGCACAGCAATAATTTTTTTAAATCAATGCAGTGCCAAGTTGGGGAGTGGGGTGGGGGAGTGGTGTGGGGGGAGGGGTGGGTGGGAGGGATAACTCTTGTTAAAATCTTTTAACTGTTGCTTGTTTTTTTCCCCTCCCTTCTTAAGGTGGTTTGTATCCATAAATACAATTGCAAAACCAACACTTACTCTTTCATTTGCCAAATGAGGTAATATTTGTAACAATCAACAAAATATGGGAACCTCTGGGACAATCAAGGAATAAATAAAATAAAATAATACAAGAGCATGTAATAAAGACCCAAAGCTGAAACGAAGTGATACTTTTTTTTTAAAAAAGAAAAGATGTTTCAAATTCAAAATGAGGCAAAAATGATAGATAGGGAATTAAAGGTATAATACAATTTATTGACGCATTAAGTTCCCTGGACATAGGACAGGGTAAATTAAATAGGCTTACTGCTTGATGTTCTTACATAGGACAGAATGAATTAAGTAGGCCTACTGCTTGATGCTCTTTCTGAGTTAATTGTAAAGATGCTCTAGATAACCAATACACAACAGTCATCACAACATACAACATCCTTGGATGATCACAAGTGGCATTCAGTAAACAAACATGGTAGATTGGTTGAGAACCCACCATTGCCATTTAGGTTTGTGTATTCAGTTAAATTGGCAGTGTCTCGTTAACGTGGTGAACAAAAATGAACATGTACAACTAGGTGTTAAGAAATGTTTTTGTTTTTTAAACAACTGAGTAGGTTTAGTGGAATGAATGAAAGATCTTGATAATAGAAGAAGAGAACTAGAACAGGGAATAAGATCAGGTATCGACAACTTTTTGTTAAAGCCTAATAGCCATATTTGCTGAAGGAGATCAACTCTATGCTCTGGTGAAGAAATTTCAATGATTCAATATGTCCACATTGTCCCCTTGTGAGCCCAGAAGGTCAGAGACATTTGTACATAACTATAATGAAGTCAGCCCCTTTCTGCTGACAAGAGGATATTGTAAAGTTAGGATACAAATCTTGTTTACATAATGCACAACAATCACAGGCCCAGTATGGAATCAAGCAAAAACCACAAAAACATATGGCCACAAGATGTAGTCAACTTACCCATGTGTGATCTAGACCTCCGTGTTCAGAGTCAGAGATACGATGGGACACTGGCACCAGGCTGGGAGACTAGAACAACAGGAGAAAAACAAGGATTATTTAGTATGGGGGTTGTGACCGTCTGGTGGTATTTTCTCTTTATACTAGTCATTCTCTTTAACTTGAGGTATAATTAACAATTCATTTGGAGATTTTACAATATACTTCTATAACAAGAAATTACATCTTAGAGCTATGCTGATAATAAAACTGCTCTTTGGCTCATTGACTTGACACATGTCAAATGTAGGGTGTGCATTGTTGAGAACAGCAGTTTTCAACCAGTGTGTTGCGACACTTTGATGGAACTTGCACAGTTGTGTAACAAGATTTTATAAATAGATGATCTGAATCACCAATTTTTTGTTTTTGTTTGCTGCTGTTGATGGTACCTTTACCATCAAAGTAGAGGTGTATTTAAGATGGCTCCTATAGTTGTTAATCAATTTAATCTAAGTTAATTTAATAAAATATTTACTTAGTGACTGCTACCAACTAAAAACATCCTTTATTTTCATATTTTTTGGACATCCAAGAATAATGTACTGATTAGTTTTAGAGTACTGTTGGATGAAAAGGTCATAGATGACAATCTGTACAGTAAATCCGTACTAAGTACAGTTGTTATGCATTTGCCAAGTTGTACAGCCATACAGGCTTTTGTACAGTTTTTCCACTGGATTTAGAAGAGAAATATTTTTCACAAGATACATGTTCCAAACTGGTGGTTCAGTATCAACATTAGGCAACAAGAAACTTAAATCCTATTTTTCCGTTCAAAATGACCAAATTGAGGATCGTTATGCCATCTAAATTTAGAAACAGAACAGTTACATTGATATCAGTCATTGAAACTATGACAGTATAGTGCAGTAGTAAACACTTTGAGTAGAAAACCATAATTACAAATCCGTTGGTGTAATGCTTAACAAGAACTGCTGTGTTATTAAGTTGGTGTAATGCTTAACAAGAACTGCTGTGTTATTAAGTGTTATTTAAATATTACTATCAATCAATGAATAGCATTAGTCAATATTCCTATTTATTAAAACGGCATTACTTAGTCTCATTTCCTATGGAAAAAAATAAGGTTACGAGTTTAAGGTAAACCCAACAACTTTACGAGTTTAAGGTAAACCCAACAATTTTGTCAAGACAGACAAAAAAACTTTATTTTATTTTGTTACTTAAATACAGGAATCTGTATTACTGCAATTAGCACAATAGAGTGACAAAATATGTCTTATTGCATCTAAATTGCTATTCAGTCTAATTACATCTAAATTGCTCTAAGATTTATATTAAGTCTAATTACATCTAAATTGCTATCAAATTCATCATCTATCTCTTTTAAATAAAATGGCTATGGACCAGTGTAACAACAACAAAAAAACACTTGTAGACAAAAAAAATCGGACTTATAACAAGCAATTTTCATTGAAAAATATGCGAGATATCAAAACGTGTGCGCAATGTAGTCGAAGGTAAGACTTTTTATTTATGCATTCCAACATTTTGATGGAAAAGTTCTAAATTTTACTTTTTTTTTTAAAATTTTCAAGCTGTTGTATATTTGTTTATCCCACAGGTTGGCAATGTATAGGATGTTGAAAACTGCTGACTTATCAAGTATAGTTTGATCCATTAGGTAACACATTACTTAAGAAAAATAATTATTACTAGTCAGTGTAATAACCCCAGATCCTCTAGTGGACAACATTCCATATGTTCAGACAACAAATATTGTTCAACTGTGATTACATAACCATGATCAAGATTGATCACAAAATGCCTTGCAACAGATTTCATGGTTAGCGGCTGTTCAAAAAAAATTTTTTTTAATGGATTAACTAGCAATAATGCTGGTAGTAATATTAGGCTTTATCCATCCATCAACAGAAATATTTTAATTTAATAAAATGATCAATCACAGTTTGCATTAAACACACATTTTCTTTGACAAAAGATGCCAGAGCAAAGAATCTTTGATCCTTCAGATCAGTGGTTCTCAACCTTCATAATGTTGTGGCGACCCCCCAGCCACAAAATTATTTTCGTTGCTACTTCATAACTGTAGAGCATATTTGTTTTCAGATGGTCTTATGCGACCCCTGAGAAAGGGTCGTGCCACCCCCCAAAGGGGTCGCCACCCACAGCTTGAGAACCGCTGCTTTAGATTAATGTGATAACACAATTAAATTTTACATGCACTTTTTTTACAAAGGCTTTAAAGAGTGATGTTAATAGTCAACTGACAATATTTAAAATATCAAAGATGACCCCAGTGCAGCTAAAATGTACTAGGCCTTTACCTCTGAAGAATACTAAAAATATCAAAGATGTCCCTAATGAAGCTAAAATATACTAGGCCTTTACCCCCGAAGAATACTAAAAATATCAAAGATGTCCTTAATGAACCTAACTCTATGAGGCCCTTACCCTTGAAGAATACTAAAAATATCAAAGATGTCCCTAATGAAGCTAACTCTATGAGGCCCTTACCCTTGAAGAATACTAAAAATATCGAAGATGTCCCTAATGAAGCTAACACTTTGAGGCCCTTACCCCTGAAGTCTCGTCTCCTCCTCCTGTCAGCTGTTTCAACTGGTTGTCCAATGTCTTGACTGTTCTCTCCTTCTCAAGCAACTGAGCATGTAGCTTCTCTGATGGCTTGCTCACATACAGCTTCTGGAGTTTGTCGAAATCTTCCTTGGCCGTCTCGAACATGGTCCGAGTCATTAAAACTTTTTGCTGCCATAATTCTTTATCTTTGTCAGGCTGTTGAAATATACCAGTTATTCATCAAAGTTAAAGTTTAAATGTATAAAGCATCATTCCATCACAGTCTAGATTAAATGTCTATGTAGAATCATTCCAACGCAGTCTAGATTAAATCTCTATGTAGAATCATTCCACCAGTCTAGATTAAATGTCTATGTAGAATCATTCCATCACAGTCTAGATTAAATGTCTATGTAGAATCATTCCATCTCAGTCTAGATTAAATGTCTATGTAGAATCATTCCATCTCAGTCTAGATTAAATGTCTATGTAGCATCATTCCATCAAAGTCTAGATTAAATGTCTATGTAGAATTATTCCATCAGTCTAGATTAAATGTCCATTTAGAATCATTCCATCACAGTCTAGATTAAATGTCTATGTAGAATCATTCCATCAGTCATGCTCAAATGTCTATATGGAATCATTCATCACAATATTGATTAAATGTCTCCGTAAATCATTCCATCACAGTCTTGCTGCATGTCTATATAGAATTAACTTCAACCCAATAACAGGAATATGTATAAACTAAACAAGACCAACTGTATCAGAAGTAAGATATTTTAAGCCAGTTACACATGTGAAGAAGAAAAGTATTTGTTTAACATAGACACTGCTGCTCCATCTTATCTATTCCTACAGTCAGAATGAAACAATGACAGACTGGTCAGCACCCATAATAGGTAAAGCACAACATTGCATTCAGCTAGGAGATACCTTATGAATCTGTGACAGCTTCTGACAGTGAGCATGCAGGATAAACCTTAAGGATGGTCAGCCTTAAAGCCAGTGAATCAAAGCTAATAAATCCTAAATCTAGTGCGCCCCAAATCTAATAAATCCTAAATCTAGTGAGCCCTAAATCTAATAAATCCTAAATCTAGTGAGCCCTAAATATAATAAATCCTAAATCTAGTGAGACCTAAATCTAATAAATCCTAAATCTAGCGAGACCTAACTAGTGAGACCCAAATCTAATAAATCCTAAATCTAGTGAGACCTAACTAGTGAGACCCAAATCTAATAAATCCTAAATCTAGCGAGACCTAACTAGTGAGACCCAAATCTAATAAATCCTAAATCTAGCGAGACCTAACTAGTGAGACCCAAATCTAATAAATCCTAAATCTAGTGAGACCTAAATCTAATAAGTGCTAAATCTAGTGAGACCCAAATCTAATAAATCCTAAATCTAGAGAGACCTAAATCTAATAAGTGCTAAATCTAGTGAGACCTAAATCTAATAAATCCTAAATCTAGTGAGACCTAAATCTAATAAATCCTAAATCTAGTGAGACCTAAATCTAATAAGTGCTAAATCTAGTCAGCCCCAAATCTAATAAATCCTAAATCTTATAAAAACGTAATGTTGTAAGCCCTAAAGCTAGTGACACTTTAAACTAGTAAATCCTAAATCAAATTAACCCTAAAGCTAGTGGACCATAAACCTAATACTAATTATATCAACTTGGCTAAGCATCCTGGCATATACCAACAACAAACCAGAATCACTAGAAATCCATGGCTAAGCTGACCTCTGTACCTTAAATGCTACTTTTAACAAAAAGTCTGTAATGAAATGACAGTCACAAACTAAAAGTCAATCTTATACTTACATCAACGGGTTGCGGGGCAGTAACCCGCCCGGCGTTGACCGACACTCGATTGGTGCTAATGGTGGAATTAGGGGAGACAATACTGGAGAGGTTTGGCTTTCCTAACAAGGTCAAGGCTACATAAGATTGAGCTGGAATAAAATAAATATTCACATTATAAATAAGAATATACTCAAAAAAAGTCAGGAATATTTTTAAAACATCATTTCTGCACAGATATCCAAATGCTTTTAGTAATACCCCACCTGGATATGGCATATTACACTTCACTATAAATATGGGAAGTTATGTCAAGCTGCCTCAACTTATGAGTTAAGTTGTATATAACCGAATGTAAACAAACTTGATGTGGGGAGTACAGCTGGAAAAACAGCTTTGTTTACGGTATGAAATAATCAAACCCCACCTATTGCAATCAGTAATGGGATCAACTTTCCTTGTATAAGCTTTACCTATATATATATATAATTTTTTTTAACATCCGTTTCTTTAAATCATTTCTCTGATGATTGAAAAGAATTTAATTCCAATTAGAATCCTCAAGTATGTATTATCAGTATGTTACCAAGTAAATTATCCATGGGAGGATCAACTCATTATTGAGAAGTACGATAAAATATGAGGTAATTATGCTCAAGGCCAATCAATGATTTGTGGGTTAAGAAAGAAAGCAACAACCTAAAACATAACGTCTGTCTGCCACTTAAAACACAACCTAGAGAAAGATCTTCCCAGAGGTTACTTAATTAGGCCACATTTTCTAAATGAATAATATAGGTCAGGTGATGTTACTGGGGAATGTGCGTGTGTGCCAGATTCATCAATACCACTCTTGGCAGCTAGAGTCTGATGGTTGCAGTGTAGTGCTTCACTGGGAACCTTCATTCCTAACATGGTTTTAGTGATCTGATCCAGCCAGTGGATTAGAGAGGTGAGTGGGGCATGGATTAGTGAGGTGATAAGATGGCCATGAATTAGCTCTAGACAGCAGCATGTGTGGTCCAATGTATCTCAATTAAAATGATCAAAAGCGGTAATATATTTCTGGAGTTCTTCACTCACCTCATTAAAGAGTTAGTGACAAGGGGAAGAAGGAAAAAAAAAAAAAAAGGAAAAAAAAAAAGGGGGGGGGGGGGGGGAGACGACTGCATTTCCCTTTTCCCAGAACCAACTATATAAATGATTAAAACAGTAGAAGAAACTTGGATAAGCACCAGGTTATGGCATATAGTTGGCGTTTTGGACATTTACAAGGGGCATTAGTCTCAATAGTTTGATCTGACTTGTCAGCATTCTAAAAACGGTCCAGTTAATGTATTGAGGCCTGCATTAACACCTATATAACTTTATTTAATTGAACCAAGACCCGATTATATACCAAACAATTCAACACAATTCAGTACTCTAGAAATGGGGTCGGCGGGCAGCCTACGGCACTAACAGTGGCGTAAAAAGGATTGGGGGGGGGGGGTGCGGTCCATTCCTGGCGGCACTTTTTTTTCTTTTATGGAGGGGTGGCATTTTCGGCCAACTGCAGATGTGGTGGGGGGGGGGGAATAACCCTAGCTACGCCATGGCAGACTCGACATACAGAGCGATTTTCAATGACAAGCAGACGACCAAAAAATATAAACTATTATAAAAATGCGTCCCACAAGGCTTGTAGTTAGTTGGCACGATGAGTATATTAGACATTCTACTTTGGCACTGAATATTACTAAAAGGTTACCGATCCCTGTTTTAGAATCTAGATCATCCCTTAATTTCTGTCCTAGCATTCTATTTCAAGCACTGGTCAATATAGTAGTCCAGCAGTTACGTGATATCTATTCCAATTAGGCCTTTACTTAACAACACGCGAGTTATCTCCATGACCCTTTCATAACAGGGGATTCATTGCCATTGAAATAGAACATTAAAAAAACATATTTGGAAGGGGAAAAAACGTGATTTCCCCCACCCCCTTTTTTCCGTCCTTGTTTACCCCGCCTCTCTCAACCATCTCCTTTCTTTTAAATGAAAACAATAACAGTTTATAAAAGCCATCTCAGGCGTGCTGGCAAGGAGAGCATCCCATGACGACACCGTAACATACAGATAGAAAGCTCCAACGTCTGAGCCCCGCATCACAAGGTAGGAAAGGTTAACACAACATGTAGTTTACTGGCGTATAACCCCCAGAGATGGTTCGGCCCCATCCAATGGTAAACCTGGAGCTCAAGTAGACCACGGGATGGGGAGAACAGGAGGCCTGCACGTGTTGATAGGGCTCGATGAGAACTGGTGGGAAGGGTCTGGTTGATGGAGGAGGGTCTGGTTGATGGAGGGGGGGCTGGTTGATGGAGGGGGCTGGTTGATGGAGGGGGGCTGGTTGTGTAGGGGGCTGGTTGTGTAGGGGGCTGGTTGATGGAGGGGGCTGGTTGATAAAGGGGGCTGGTTGTGTAGGGGCTGGTTGATGGAGGGGGCTGGTTGTGTAGGGGGCTGGTTGTGGAGGGTGTGGAAGGGGGCAGGTTGGGGAGGGGAAGGGGCTCATAGGGGAGGGGAAGGGGCTCATAGGGGAGGGGAAGGGGTCTATTGGGGAGGGGAAGGGCTCATTGGGGGGAGGGGAAGGGGCTCATTGGGGGAGGGGAAGGGGCTCATTGGGGGAGGGGAAGGGGCTCATTGGGGAAGGGGAAGGAGGATGGTTTGGGGAGAGTGTGGTTAAAGGATGGGGGTTGGTTAGTGGAGGGGTAGATGGGGCTGTGGTGGATGGGCTGGATAGGGGAGTGGTTGCTGCAAGAGGGGCAGGTTGGAGGAGGGTGTCAAGGGATGCGGTAATAGAGGGTTGGTGGTGTGAATAAGAAGTGAGAAGGTGCGATAGAGATACAGATATATTGATTAGACAAGGATCTATTGATTTGAATCATTGTACTGTTGGAGTACCTGGTACTGAAAGGATTGTGAACAGATGCGGTAATAGAGATATTGGGGGTCGGGTAGAGAAGTTATTTGAGATGCGATAGAGCTATTGATTAGTAATGGCGGTACGGCATCATGCAACTAACCTGAGACATGGCAATGTACTGTAAAACAAGAAAGAAAAATAAAAACTGTGTGTGTATAGTGTAAACAGAATTAAAGCGGGAACGTTGTGGAGGAGTAATGAAGTTTGAATGAAGCAGAGAAGAAAGAGAGAAGACATCTGGCAGAGGAAGTGATACCAGGCACATAACAATGGGGAAGAGGAAGGTTATGGGGAAGAGGAAGGTTATAGGGAAAAGGTTTAACTAAGGGTTCCTGGGTGGAGTGTGAAGGTTGTGCCCACCATTACAACATTCCTAGTCTAAGGCAATCAAATAGTGTTTAAAGTGGCCTCAATCAATCTAACCACGCCCCCATGTTTGATCAATGTGTCTATCATTCAGTCCACAGGTCATGGAAAACGGGGCTTCTCACATTCTGGAATCGAGTATTATTTTCAATACAGAGTTCCTGTGTAAAGCTTGGGCAACTAGACTTGACATTTGTGCCAATATACTCCACACTTCTATCTCATATACTCCACACTTCTATATGTGCCAATATACTCCACACTTCTATCTCATATACTCCACACTTCTATCTGTGCCAATATACTCCACACTTCTATCTCATATACTCCACACTTCTATCTGTGCCAATATACTCCACACTTCTATCTGTGCCAATATACTCCACACTTCTATCTCATATACTCCACACTTCTATCTGTGCCAATATACTCCACACTTCAATCTGTGCCAATATACTCCACACTTCTATCTCATATACTCCACACTTCTATCTGTGCCAATATACTCCACACTTCTATCTCATATACTCCACACTTCTATCTGTGCCAATATACTCCACACTTCTATCTGTGCCAATATACTCCACACTTCTATCTCATATACTCCACACTTCTATCTGTGCCAATATACTCCACACTTCTATCTCATATACTCCACACTTCTATCTGTTCAAACCACCAGGAACAAACTTTAAATACTACTGGCTTCTTTACAAGAGATGTATACATGGTCATAGGCGGGGAGAGGCTGTGAAGGGAATGCGCACATCTGCCATTCCCTGCCCTTGGTTAGCAACGGGTCTTTGTTTAAACGGCGAGAATGACAACAAAGAAATGCAGACTAATTGCATCCCGTCCGTTGTATATGAGATAACGTAAGAAGCACTGGCTTTAAGGTCCACCCCCACTCCTCACAACGTTAGTTAGTAGTACACTACACACAGTGTCCTCGGGATATATTCAAACACCTGTTGCATGTACATGGTAAATAGAATTAAAACCCCTTGAAAATGTCACTCTTGTTAATAGCTGGGGCTACATGAGGTGAATACTTCAGGTTAGGCGAATACAGTAGAGGTGAATTAGGTGAGATGAATACAATAGAGGTGAATTAGGTGAGATGAATACAGCAGAGTTGAATTAGGTGAGATGAATACAGCAGAGCTGAATTAGGTGAGATGAATACAGTAGAGGTGAATTAGGTGAGATGAATACAGCAGAGTTGAATTAGTTGAGATGAATACAGTAGAGGTGAATTAGGTGAGATGAATACAGTAGAGGTGAATTAGGTGAGATGAATACAGCAGAGTTGAATTAGTTGAGATGAATACAGTAGAGGTGAATTAGTTGAGATGAATACAGCAGAGTTGAATTATGTGAGATGAATACAGCAGAGTTGAATTAGTTGAGATGAATACAGTAGAGGTGAATTAGTTGAGATGAATACAGAAGAGTTGAATTAGGTGAGATGAATACAGCAGAGTTGAATTAGGTGAGCTGAATACAGTAGAGGTGAATTAGGTGAGATGAATACAGTAGAGGTGAATTAGGTGAGATGAATACAGCAAAGGTGAATCCAGTAGAGATTCTGTCAATAATCGGTTGTCCTTGAATAAATCAACGCATTTTCAACCATTGTCATCACAGGGCAGCTTCCCACCCAACGTGCGTTATTTGTGTAAATAATGGTGACATTACAATAAAAACTCCTTTATTATTTATTTTTTCGTCCTTACCAATAAAGGCTTCAAATGTTGTATAACAGTAATGTCTAAATGTTTACCATACTTCAGGACCCAGGTTATTTCATCTAGACTATATCGAGCAATCAATCAGTTCACGCCAAGCAATCAATCAGTTAAGACCGAGCAATCAATCACTTCAGACAGAGCAATCAATCGTTTCAAACAGAGCAATCAATCCGTTCAAACAGAGCAATCAATCCGTTCAAACAGAGCAATCTATCCGTTCAAACAGAGCAATCAATCCGTTCAAACAGAGCAATCAATCAGTTCACACAGATCAATCAATCATTTCACAATTAGCAATCAATCCGTTCAAACAGAGCAATTAATCCGTTGAAACAGAGCAATCAACCATTTCACAACAATCAATCAATTAGTTTACAAGGAGCAATCAATCACTTCACACAGAGCACTCAATCAGTTCACACAAAGCAATCGATTAGCTCACACCAACAAAAGCAGAAGGACAGCATCAGCTGATACACGCCAAGACACTAGTACATACACAGTGAAGACATCAACACAACGTAGACACTAGCCTGTACAATGAAGACACCAGCCCAATGACGACACCGGCACACATGAAGACACCAGCACACATGAAGACACCAGCACACATGACGACCCCAGCACACATGACGACACCAGCACACATGAAGACACCAGCCCAATGACGACACCAGCACACACGATGATTACAGCCCCACCCAGTCAGATATAAACAATCCGCTCAACAACAAGTTGAAGACACCGGATGTTGGGGCAGGCTGTTCTATGGGGCTTTAACATTTTCTACACTACGGCCATGGGAAGGAAGATCTAGCGAGTTACAGATGACGACGTGTGCAATCAGTCTCAATAAAACGATGGAATACAATCGTCGCTGCAAATAATTCATAGAGAAATATGGTTTTATAGTTGACCAAACGAACTAAGACAGCAAACCGCAACTTAGTTACAGGCTTTATCAATTGGTGCGATGAACATTTTCTCCGGCTGTATGTCTCAAAAACAGAAGAAATGGTTGTTGATTTCCGTATCCGGAAATTTGATCGAAAGAAATTTCGTCGACGGAAAATTTATCGACGGAAATTTGATCGAACGGAAATTTGGTCGAATCTTATTTTGAGTTTATACGTTAAAATTGTGCGCCAAATTTCTTTTTCAACGCATTATTTTGTTTTACTATATAGTATAGTGCGTTCAAAAAGAAATTTGACGAAAATTTTAAAGTCTGAACTGAAAAAAAGATTCGACCAAATTTCCGTTCGATCAAATTTCCGTCGATCAATTTTCCGTCGACGAAATTTCTTTCGATCAGATTTCCGGTAACCGTTGATTTCAGGAGGGGGAAACACCAGATTACAGATCTCAACATAAAAAATCAAAGTGTAGAGAAAGTAGAGACATATAAGTACTTAGGCGTCACCATTGATAATAAGCTAACATGGCATGAGCACGACCAAATGATGTACAAGAAATTCAACCAAAGACTGTTCTACCTCACAAAACTGTACACTTTCGACGTAAACAAACAAGTCGTTAACTTATTCTACAGTGCAACAATTGAAAGCCTCCTTAATTTCATACATCGCACCCTCTTCATCATAGATACTAAGATCAACCCGTTCGGGGCGAATTCTTTCTCTCAAGGCGAGTCGAAAGATATACAAATTCTTTTGTTTCCCAATCTGTACGAATTTACCAGCGGGCACCCCCACCCCCTTTTGACTTCACACATCTTAATGAGAACTAATGAGTCCCTGATATGGCTCAGAGAATTCACTGAATGGCTGTTTTTTTCACTAGTGAAAAAATTTCATGTAACATGTCTTGTGTTCAAATTGTTTTATTTATGTGCTAAAAATGTACAATGCAATCAAAAATCATTTCCATTTGTTTGGATCAATAAAATAATCTTATCTTATCTATATTCATAACATACAGCTCCTCAACTGCTTTTCAAATGAACCCTTAAACTAGGAACGCAATCTTGGATATATCATGTAGGAAACACCCCCGCCCTGTCATCACTTTGACTACACTAAACCTCGTCCAAATCTTCCAGACCCCCTCATTCCCCAAGACCTCACATACGCCAGCAACCTCCCTCTAAACTCACTCCTCCTCAACCCATTCGACTCCCTATCAACCATCTGTTCACCCCTTACCCCCACACACTGTAAGACATGCTATGTTCATATGGAAAGATCATATGACTAAAAGATTACATCAAGATGTCAGACACATTAACATGCCAGGAGAAGACCTCCATTTATAAGATCATCGGACTAAAAGATTACATCAAGATACACACTAACATGCCAGGAGAAGACCTTCATTTATAAGATCATCAGACTAAAAGATTACATCAAGATGTCAGACACACTAACATGCCAGGAGAAGATCTCCATTTATAAGATCATCGGACTAAAAGATTACATCAAGATGTCAGACACATTAACATGCCAGGAGAAGACCTCCATTTATAAGATCATCGGACTAAAAGATTACATCAAGATGTCAGACACACTAACATGCCAGGAGAAGGTGATTGAGTAGGGAAAACAGCCAACGCTGTCGTGATACGGTTAAGGCAGATGATGGAGTAGGGACACCACCGCCCGCTGTCGTGATACGATGAAGGCAGTTGATTAAGTAGGAACACCACCGCCCGCTGTCGTGATACGATGAAGACAGGTGATTGAGTAGGGACACCACCACCTGCTGTCGTGATACGATGAAGACAGGTGATTGAGAAGGGACACCACCGCCCGCTGTTGCGATACGACGAAGGCAGGTGATTGAGTAGGGACACCACCGCCCGCCGTCGTGATACGATGAAGACAGGTGATTGAGTAGGAACACCACCGCCCGCTGTCGTGATACGGTTAAGGCAGATGATGGAGTAGGGACACCACCGCCCGCTGTCGTGATACGATGAAGGCAGGTGATTAAGTAGGAACACCACCGCCCGCTGTCGTGATACGATGAAGACAGGTGATTGAGTAGGGACACCACCACCTGCTGTCGTGATACGGTTTAGGCAGATGATGGAGTAGGGACACCACCGCCCGCTGTCGTGATACGATGAAGACAGTGATTGAGTAGGGACACCACCGCCCGCTGTCGTGATACGTTAAGGCAGATGATGGAGTAGGGACACCACCGCCCGCTGTCGTGATACGATGAAGGCAGGTGATTAAGTAGGAACACCACCACCTGCTGTCGTGATACGATGAAGACAGGTGATTAAGTAGGGACACCACCGCCCGCTGTTGCGATACGACGAAGACAGGTGATTGAGTAGGGACACCACCGCCCGCTGTCGTGATACGGTTAAGGCAGATGATGGAGTAGGGACACCACCGCCCGCTGTTGCGATACGACGAAGACAGGTGATTGAGTAGGGACACCACCGCCCGCTGTCGTGATACGGTTAAGGCAGATGATGGAGTAGGGACACCACCGCCCGCTGTCGTGATACGATGAAGACAGTGAATGAGTAGGGACACCACCGCCCGCTGTCGTCATACGATGAAGACAGGTGATTGAGTAGGGACACCACCATGTTTAGTTTAAGATAAACAACGTTTGACTACGACCCAGAAAATATTTTAGGATAACTTCAACAACAGACACGCCCTCTATGCAATGTTGGAACTCACTGGATTACACATAAATCCTCTCCTTAATTTTAGTTTCTACGTACACGCTAACCTAAGGCTGGGGTAGTTTCCAACTAAACAACTTGCCGATTAATGTCCACACAGATGATCCACGGCAAGAGAGAGAACAACGCCACACGATATCATGACGGCTTAGGTTTCATGTGTGTTTCCTGGGGCTTTTCAAGTCATTAAAAGTACAATCCTGTTGCACTACTGGAGTAGGTGTGATGTTTTAGACACATCTATCTGTCGTACGGGAGGTATAATCCACCTGTTTTGTGGGTAGTACAATCTACCAGTCGTACCCAGCGGCATGTACAATCTACACGTCGTACCAAAGGGGATGCACAGTCTACCAGTCTTATGGCAGGTACAATAATACCAAACTAATGAGAGGCACAATATACCAGCCTTAAGCAATGGGATGTACAGTCCATCAGTCTTTTGGGAGGGCACAATCCAACAGTCTTGTGGGAGGGCACAATCCAACAGTCCTTTGGGAGGGCACAATCCAACAGTCTTGTGGGAGGGCACAATCCAACAGTCTTGTGGGAGGGCACAATCCAACAGTCTTGTTACAACTATTATGATTGCATTGTGCATACCGAACTGTGCATATATCACACTTTTTGCAGGGTCGCGAGGACGGAGTTATTTGTTAGTCGTGCTATTTTGGTAGGAGGCGGATTTAATAATTGAAAGTCTATGTCAGTGGTTCTCAAAGTGGGCAGATGACCCAAGGGGGCGGCACAATGCTCATTCGATTTAGGGGGGTGGGGTGTTGGGACTACATAGGGGGTGTTGGGACTACAGGGGGGGGGGTGTTCGGACTACAGAGGGGAGGGGGTGTGGACTAAACTACAGAGGGGGAAGGGGGGTGTTTGGACTAGACTAAAGGGGGGTGTTGGGACTACAGAGGGATGTTTGGTCTAGACTACAAAAAGGGGGGAGGTGTTTGGACTAGACTACAGGGGGGTGTTGGGACTACAGAAGGGGTGTTTGGTCTAGACTACAGATGGGGGTGTTGTGGCTACAGAGGGGGGATGTTGGGACTTCAGAGGGTGGATGTTGGGACTACGGGGGGGGGGGTTGTGACTACAGAGGGGGGATGTTGGGACTACGGGGGGTGTTGTGACTTCAGAGGGGGGATGTTGGGATTACGGGGGGTGTTGTAACTACAGAGGGGGGTGTTAGGACTACGGGGGTGTTTTGACTACAGAGGGGCGGGGAAGACTTGCATATGGTATTTAATGAATTACTATTGTAAACATCGATACAATTCTTTTTTTCAATGCTGACATTGAACAATATTCCTGGGTTAGATGTTATACCACCTTTCCCAAAAAAATGAGAATCCTTTGATCTATCAAATACTACAGGTGGCTATTAAATACACGATGCCTTGGCAAAGAGAAATAGACAGTCGATGCTACAACATGCATTTTAAAGAGGACATGTTGAAATATTTCAGAAATTATAGAGTGCTTTGAGTCTATATTAGGTGGAATCTAGTATAGTTGAAGGAATGATATGTATTTGTTTACATGGGAGTCTACATTCAGGAGTCCAATAAGTGTCATCTATTACGAGGAATAGCAATGTTTTAGCGCATGGTGCGACTGTGTATAAGTTTGAATTGTATTGACAACAGGGCCAGTGTGTAGAGAAGGTCACCATTACCACCAGTTGGTACCGCCATTTTCAGATAAGGGTGAAGTTGATACTTTGGATGACGATCTATTACAGGGTTTTTTTTTCCACTACATTAATTGAAATTTATTGTCACTATCCAGAATTGTGCGAAGCGGTTTAGATGCTACTTTAAAAAAAAGAAAAACATTTTAAATTTTATATTTGCTGAATGAGGTTTTAATGTGGTTGTTTAACTCTTTCCAGCAAGTATTTTCTTATTGCTCTACTTGCTCCTTCTAGAGTCCTGTTAAGTTACCAGACGTCAGACTAATAGTATAACTTCCATAACCCAATTCAAAAACATTAATGACTATTTTCGCAGTTTATAAATTAGTTACTATGTGCAATATATAAAGCTTTAGCTTACTAAAAATACTCCCTATAGAAATATGTAGTATCCATGTATTAGGTAACCACTTTGTTATTGAAATAATTTAAATTAAAAAGCTTTTGTTTTATTTGCATTGAAATTTCCATTCTATGTTATTTGTAGACTTGTATCGTGTTATGTTCTTTATAACTTTGTGCAAACTACTATCCCGAATGATGCTATTGTTGGGATAACACAGGTGGGTGATGAGTTTATGGCGCAAAGGGGGCGGTCCCTCAAGTGATTCATCTGAGATGTCAACTCGTAACAAGATGAAGAAGGTAGATGATATAAATACAACAATTCGTCACCCATGGTTTATTCACGCCTTTTGACATCCACCATCTTTCATTAACAATATGGGGGTCAATAGGTGAATTAATATGGGAGTCACAAAGCAATAGGAGAATCGATATGGGAGTCACCAGGCTGGAGAATCCATGACCCATCGTAAAGATAACTTAGCATGTGGTCATTGAGGAATCACAATATAGAAAGCAAATTGCAGGGATCTGCATGAGGCGTGGGTGTTGCGAGGGGGGCCCCTTAGTGGAGCATGGGGATATAGAAAGGGCTTCAGTGATGCATTCTGGGAGAATTGCAAGTGGTCACTTTGAATTCTGGGGCATCTTGATACACCCTAGTATAAATTTCTACATGTCATTTAAGAATGTCATCTAAGAATTATGTGTCATTCCCATAATTTCTAGAACCGCCGCCAAGAATAGACCGTGTCAAGCACGCCATGATTAATTCACTCAGCTAAATCTTGTCTGCATAGCATAAAAAATAAGACAATAGTGCGTTCATAGTGTGGGAGTTGAGTAGCTCAAGATGTCGTCTTACACGTAGAAATGTGCGCTATTGTTTTCCCCGCTTGTAGATCATTAATAAGGCGAGTGTGTTCGTACCATTCCAGGTGATTGGATTGCCGTGGGCCCCAAGTCAGTCGTACTTAAGTATGAAATAGGACAAAATACAAGTAAATCTGCCCCAAGTCAGACTTACTTAATAAGTATGAAATAGGACAGAATACTTTGTTAACTAAAAGTATTAATTTCACTGAAGCACTAATTCCATTAAAGCTTCACGCCCCCACCCCCTCCTCCCGCTAATCATGACAAGCCAATCTCTTCCTCACAAATCTAAGCATGTACCAGGAAATCGTACGCGTCGTTCGTTACAGAGTTAAGTGGTCGTTAGCTAGTGTTACTTACATACAGCTCACACATTAATAACACACTTCTCCCTACAGGCTGAATGCTGTGTCTGTTTAGCCTATCTACGGAGCACAGTTCGTTGCACAAATGGGATTGATAGGAACGATTCTCACACAGAGTTCTTCTGGACGGGTTTACAGTCAAACATTTGATATGCAGAGGTTCTCAAATTAGGCTAAGCGTCAGTTCACACGATCAAATTTACATTTCATATAACAAGATGATATATAAACATAACAATGTGATAAACGTACTGAAAGAGTTACAGGGATATGAAGCCTGTACAGCTACATGAAACGACAAGAAATTATTTGTTTGAATCCTAAGTAACCATAAATGGCCATTTGTTTAGTAATGGTAAGTGAATGACTAAGTTAAAGAATTGCACTTCCCAGTTAATGTTCATTAGGATTAGAAAGTATAAGCCTACGTTTGAGCGACGTGTACTGACCACAATCTAGCACTAGTCTCTTTACTGGCACTGAGTGTAGATGGTTTTGAAATGATCTCTCTCTCTCTCTCTTTCAGAGTTTTAAATGAAGGCAAAACACATTTTTAAACATTGAGAACCGCTTGGCTTGATGCCCTTATCATTGGGGCCAGTTAGAAATGTTAACATATAGAGGTCTAAACTAAGGACACTGTCACTTGAAAGAATGTGCAATCGATAGCCGATAATTTAAAGGTATCGTGAAGCACCTCCACTCCGCGAACATTAGCTGGTATTTCCCTGTTGTCAACAGTGTCAATGATATGTGTAGCGACGACACAAACACGACCTCACCACTCGAGCGCACAAGGACATAAGAATCCTATACAAGGAGCCAAGTCAGTTGAGTCATATTTAGATGGGTGGCTAAGTCACCACAAGCCTCGGCATTGACAGAGAGAATTCAAGCGCAAACACAACTCAACCCAGTCCCGTCACTGTGTGTGTACCAGCCCAAAATGACCTCGGTAGATGTTATCTTCTGTTCAAACTGCCACGCAATTTATTTCCCAATAAGATATACTAAACCTAACACATCAGCTCTTTAAATGTTTTGATGTGACGATAGATAAACGTCTTATGGAAGGTCAGGACAAATCCATTTAACACCAATAGATTGCATTAAACACCAATAGATTGCATTTAACACCAATGTATTGTATTTAACACCAATGTATTGTATTTAACACCAATAGATTGTATTTAACACCCACAGATTGTATTTAACACCAATAGATTGTATTTAACACCAATAGATTGTATTTAACAACCACAGATTGTATTTAACACCAATAGATTGTATTTAACACACACAGATTGTATTTTAACACCCACAGATTGTATTAAAAACCCACAGGTTGTATTTAACACCAATAGATTGTATTTCTTGAGTGGCAGACCAGAAATTATGCCACTAAATAATGGTAATCACAGAGTAGGTGGTACAGGAGAGACAAGCGTATCCGTTGCTTAAACACACACTAGTAGTCAAACACGGTCTACCAGAAGCCGGCCTTGTGGGTTTATATACAGGAGACTTGTTATCTCACACAGCTATGATTCACTATATTCTACTAGTACCTCCATAATGATCACATTTCTTGCAATGGTTGAGTGAGATGGTGTGACAATAATAACCCGAGGGGTAGCAGTTGCACAGAACTAAGGTGAGACTGCAGGCAACAGTTGTGGTGAGACTGCTGACAACAGTTGAGGTGAGACTGCAGGTAACGGTTTAGGTGAGACTGCAGCAACCGCTGAGGTGAGACTGCAGGCAACAGTTGAGGTGAGACTGCAGGCAACCGTTGAGGTGAGACTGCAGGCAACAGTTGAGGTGAGACTGCAGGCAACAGTTGAGGTGAGACTGCAGGCAACCGTCGATGTGAGACTGCAGAGAACAGTGGAGGTGAGACTGCAGACAATCGTTGAGGTGAGAATGCAGGCAACAGTTGAGGTGAGACTTTAGGGAACAATTGAGGTGAGGCTGCAGGGAACAGGTGAGGTGAGACTTTAGGGAACAATTGAGGTGAGGCTGCAGGGAACAGGTGAGGTGAGACTGTAGGGGACAAGCGAGGTAAGACTGTACAGAGGTGAGAAGGCAGGGAACCGATGGGGTGGAACTGCAGGGAACCGTTGAGATGAGACTGCATGGAACAGTTGAGGTGAGACTGCAGGGAACAGTTGAAGTGACCGCAGGAAACAGTTGAGGTGAGACTGTAGGAACAGTTGAGGTGAGACTGCAGGGAACAATTGAGGTGAGACTTTAGTGAACAATTGAGGTGAGACTGCAGGGGAGCCTGAACTAAACATCGCAGAATGATACACAATACATTTTGACTGCACTATCTTTCTAGAGCCCTTATTAGTGTGATCTAAACATCACTCAACGGTATACAATCTAGAGCCCATATTAGCGTGATCTAAACATCACACAACGGTATACAATCTAGAGCCTGTATTAGCGTGATCTAAACATCACTCAACGGTATACAATCTAGAGCCCATATTAGCGTGATCTAAACATCACACAACGGTATACAATCTAGAGCCCGTATTAGCGTGATCTAAACATAACAAAGCGGTATAGTATACATACTATAGTCCCTATCTCCTAACCAACTTGTCCTCAAGGTGACTAACTTCATGAGAATGTTTAAAGTGTACATCAGCAACCGGACACAACATCGTTTAATCCACCTGTCAACAAGGCCACACCGCTACTATACGATTACTACCTACATGTCACTCCATAGGATGCGTGTAATCCACTGGTGTACACGAGTCGTTAATCCCAAGATAATCGTATGTGATATAATCTTATTCTCCTTGTGCAGGGTACGTAATCCACAGCCTCGCTTTAATGATCAATCTGTTCTATCAATCTGATGCAGTGACGTCGAATTGGAGTAATCCCAAGCACAGGTACCAGAAATGATCTATCAAGCCGCCCGTTTGTACTCCTCCAGTTAGTCGTCAGGTGAGACCGGTCTATCGCGTCGACCAGCGCGCCTTTTGGCTAAGCGAGTGGCAGTGCCACGGCCCAGAATCTAACTGACGAATGCCGTCATGTGCCGCAATTGGGGCCATCTCGCAGCTAACCCGAGTACGGTGTGAGGTTTTTGTCCTGTTGATATACAGATGGGATTCTCAAAGGGGGACTTGTGGGGCCATCTCGCAGCTAACCCGAGTACGGTGTGAGGTTTTTGTCCTGTTGATATACAGATGGGATTCTCAAAGGGGGACTTGTGGGGCCATCTCGCACCTAACCCAGTACAGAGTGAGGTTTTTGTGCTGTTGATATACAGATGGGATTCTCAAAGGGGGACTTGTGGGGCCATCTCGCAGCTAACCCGAGTACGGTGTGGGGGTTTTGTCCTGTTGATATACAGATGGGATTCTCAAAGGGGGACTTGTGGGACCATCTCACACCTAACCCAGTACGGAGTGAGGTTTTTGTGCTGTTGATATTAAATATGTCATTCTCAAGGGGGCACTTGGGGGGGGGGGCGAGACATATAGAAGTTTTTATGACAGCTTGACTAAACAATGATATACAACGTACGCTTTAATGATGCCACACACTTAATGAACATTAATCCAACAAATACAGAGAAAATCGTGTTTAAACGGATCCTTCATATTCCCTTCACTGCTCATAAGCGAGGCGTTATATAATCTGTATTGTACGACTTAATAACTGACTATATTTCAGAATGGGGAAATTTAGAATCCATTCACGAAGTATCTGACGCAAAGCAAACAATCCGATCACTTTAATAATGGCATGACTTAGAGACCAGAGTTAGACGCCGGATAAACCTGTCCCAACGTGATCAAAATTACATATTGGTGTTTTCAACAAATACCACACATCAACATAACTATGTTTTCTTTCAGTGTCACACATCGCCACCATGGTGTTTTCATTCAATACCACACATCAACTTCGTGTTTTCATTTCCTTCTATACATCAAGATTCATCTTGTTTCCTTTCAGTATCAAAGCTTAATGACAAATAGTATTAAAAGATGTTCACAAGGTACATCCGTTATCTTCACTACAACTTTGTATTATACTAATGTCAACCTATCATTACATTTGCAGACGACTTCGTGTACGGTTATTTTTGTACATTGTCTTTCAACCATTCCAATCTTTGTGGTATATTTTGGATCAGTTCCTCCGCTGTGTTTGGATGTAAGCCTTTGGTTGAGTGGAAGCCTGTGGTTGGGTGAAGCATATGGTTGGATGGAAGCATGTGGTTGGATGGAAGCATATGGTTGGATGGAAGCCTGTGGTTGGATGGAAGCATGTGGTTGGATGGACGCCTGTGGTTGCATGAAGCATGTGGTTGGATGGAAGCATGTGGTGATTTACTTTTAATTCTTCGATTTCCACATAAAAATGTATGACGAATAAAATCGCCAAGTCGCACAGTCATGTATACAAGCCAATGAGAAGGACTAGAACATAGCATAGCTTTTGAGAACCACGGGCACACATTCTAGCCATTGAAAAGCACCGTCACAAAGCCGAGCGTTTGAGAAGCACTGTTCTAGTATCTGGGAAGCATTGGAACACAGCCTGGCGTTTAAGAAGCATGACACAAAGTTCAGCGTTTGAGAAGCACTGTCACACAGCCTAACATCTGAGTAGTTTGAGACACAGCCTAGCGTCTGAGAAGCACTGGAACACATCCTAGTGTTTGAGAAGCACTGGCTCACAGCCCAGCGTTTGCAAAGCACTGGAACACATCCTAGCGTTTGAGAAGCACTGTCACATAGCCCAGCGTTGAGGAGAAGTTGCACACTTCCCAGTGTTTGAGAAGCACTGGAAACAGACTAGCCATCTGGAAACCAGAGCTGTACTGGTCGGGTTCCAATCATTCCCGACAGTCGATGGCCTAAGATGTAATCTGTTAGAAGGGTCCCCAGACGTCCGTGAAACGAGCCATTAGTCAGCGGATAGCATCATTAACTATTATAACGATGGCTTCACGTCCGGACACTTTATCATAAATGACAAAAAACAGAGAGAAAATTGTAGAGTATCAATTACGATCTATTGATAAGTCTGCACTTCTATCGGCGAGATTGTACAAACCCACAGCACAGTACAAGTACTTGAAAATAGTTGCATTTATTGACATTGTTAGTAGGTTATAGTTGCATTTATTTCTTATAAGTTATAGTCTTATTTATTGTCATTTCTAGTACCGGTAGGTTATAGCTGCATTTGCCATTTCTAGTAGGTTATAATTGCATTTATTGTAATTTATTGTCACAGTTGCATTTATTGCCATTTCTAGGTCATAGTTGAACATTTTATCATTTCTAGTAAGTCTTGGTTGAAATTACTGTATTTTTTAAAAGTCATAGTTGCACTTGTTGTCATTTCTAGTTAGTTATAGTTATATTGACTGTTGTTTCCCGTAGGGCATAGTTGCACTTGTCATTTCTAGTTAGTTATAGTTATATTGACTGTTTTTTCTAGTAGGTCTTACTTGCATTTAATGTCATTTCTAGCAGTCATAGCTGCATTTATTATCCTTTTTAGTAGCTTATAATTGCATTTATCTTCATTCTTAGTAGGTCACAGTTGCATTTTTTGTCCTTTGAATTCAGAAAGTGAGGTCCTTGGAATGTAGCCTGGATTTATGACATTGATCAACCCATTGTCACATTTCCATTAGACCATGACCATTTCAGCTCAACGTTTCACAGGCTTTGGTCCGTGCCACCTTACCTTGAGCACTGCTCCCCTCACTATCACACTGTCATCTGAGCAGTGGTCCCATCATTGTCACGCTGCCATGTGAGCACTGGTCCCATCATTGTCACACTGTCATGTGAGCACTGGTCCCATCATTGTCAAACTGTCATGTGGGGACTGGGGCCGTACCATGACAGTCACAGGTTCCTGCAAGGACTGCCCTCGTCAGAGGTAACTTTCATGTGATGTAAACAAGTTTCAAACGACATTGATCACGGCAATAGCTATTCCCCTGACGCTTTGAGATGATCCTTCCATTAGCTGGGAAAATACCCGTCGCTGTCCCATCAATCTTCTTGTACACGTCCCCATTGAACTTACGTTCCCTAAACCTCTACCAACTTCCTGTTTCTTTATGCCATCTGCACCGTTTACTGAATCCTGAGAAATAGGGTGATGGCGCTTTAGCGCCGCTAACTCAATGCAGTATGATTAATTAGTACAGACTGACAATTTTATTGTAATGATAGGACCTCCTCTAGGATAAACTATTCCGAACCAGGCATATGACACGCCAACCTAACCAAGAAGACAATAATAACTTAGGTATGAGGTCGCTTTTTTGTGTTCCTAATTGAACACTCGATCCTATGACCCATTCAAGGCCTGGCTGGAATAGACCACTTTAAAAAATTCCTTTTGTAAAACATCGTGAAGATGAGATTGGGTCTATTGATTCCTCCGTACCAGGACGGGCAGTTAAAACTCATCCAGGCCAGATGGCCACCTGTTGACAGGTCCAATCCAGCCCATTCATCTTCATTACATGGCCAATCTACGTCAGCTTGGGGTACACGTTCAGAAGATATGGCAACAATTTCAAGTCAATCCCACATATACAGTTATTTCCTTTAATTATATTGTAAATATAATGCATATGTTAGATATATAGCATGGCTGACACAATGGACAGAGCTTGGATCTATCACCGAAGTACCATGGTACTACCACCAAAGTACCATTGTGCTACCATCAAAATGAGACGGGAAAGTTTACAGTTGCGGGCAGATCTGTAAAAGCTCTTAAACCATCCCATACCCAGCAATCGCAAATATTCGTGTGGACCTAAACATTGATTGATACAATGTTACAACAGATGAAGTGAAGAGTGGCACGTCAAAGCTGAACAATGGCAAGACACCGGGAGATGACAGAACATGTGCATAGCTGCTCTAAGCAGATAGGAACAGGTAGGCTTTAGAAAACCGAGATCTTTAATTCATCACATCTGCGTCCTTGGGTAGAAATGTCAATGGAAGCAACTCTGTACATTGACTTCGTCGACACGAGAAAGCTATTGATAGCCTACACGCGAAAGTCACTTTGGAAGATTCTCAGACACAGTTCAGTATTACCAAATCTGTCTATAAGAACTTTTGAATCTAGAGTTCTCTACGCTAATCTGAGTGAAGCTTTCAACGTTGAGACTAACTAAGGCAGCGGTTCTCAACATGTGGGTCACGACCCCTTTGGAGGTCGAACGACCCTTACACAGGGGGCACACAAGACCATCGGAAAACACATATTTATGAAGTAGCAACGAATATAATTATATGGTTAGGGGTCACCACAACATGAGGAACTGTATTAAAGGGTCACGGCCTTATGGAAGATGAGAACCACTGATCTAGAGTGAAGAAGGGCCGCACGTCTCACCGATTTTCTTCTCAAATGCTGTTGTTTGACTCATGCGATAAATCACACAAGAGAAGACGCAAGGAATGCTAAGGATACAAACATTGGTCCCGTGAATAGGGTTTGTCATTTAATGGCGGAAATCTATTAATAGAATATCCGGGCATACAGTCTGGCCAATTTCATTTAAGATATTAATAAAACATCCTGGTATTCCGTTTGGCCAATCTCTCAACAGCTGTTCGTTACTTCTACTGTAATGCGAGTCTTAACCTAGACGAAAACGTGTAACAAATTTATTTTAATATTTTACAAACACGTTTCTCCGCTGTATTATATGCGGAAATACATAGTTAGAAGCTATGTTTTACGAACACTGTCTAAAAACATCAGACTGGTAAAAGGTGTCACCGTTGAGTACTTTTTGTTTAATGCTTTGAATCCCCGAAAAATGTGTCCTGCTTTGTTTATGACGTTTTTTTTTGTGTGTGTGATAAGTGGCGTCGTTGTGGTAGCTAGAGAGTTTTCAGCGGGAATTTGATTTGACGTGTAGTTAAAGTGTGGTAAATTATACGTCGGAGAGACAGGTCGTCGCCTTGGAGACCGATTTAGAGAACACCTCTATAATATAAATAAACAGGCTCTCTGTCCGGTCTCCAAACATTTCAATAGCACCAACCGTGATGGCATTTTAGACATCGCAGTTACTGCTATACTGTATACTAGTATCACACCGGATAGGATCCATATGGAGAATAAATTCATATCAAGATTTGGTACGTTAACTCCATACGTGATAAACCAAATCCACAATTTTACGTAACTGCGATGTCTTTTTCCTGATTGGGCTTTTACATTTTACTTCACGTGACTTCCTTTCCATTCTTCTTTTTTCTTTACTTTGTTTCTGGCTGGTTTCTATCTTTTAGGTAGGATTCAACACTCTCTATATATATTATGTAAATTTGATTAATACTTATTTGTATGTCTTGTTGTACTGATGAAGGCATGTGCCGAAACGTTTACTTATTTGTAATGTAAAATTATTATTAAAGCTTAATATATATTGTTATATCGACACAGATTGTTCGTGTTTATTTAATCTATTTTAAAGCTTTATCGCAGTCCAACACTTTTATAGTTAATAGCAAGTGTGGTATTAGGACGGTCTTTTATATAGTTAAGTCAATACCATATGTGCTATTTGATATTTAGATGCTAAGATGTGAGCACCGTGATATGATCGGCAACTACATTACATTAAACGTCGTTTATGGTAACTCAAATAAATAAATTATTATAACTACGAAACTATAATATATATATATTTACTTCTTTCCTAAATAATTTACATTCTTTTGATATTTTGGTAACGACATTAATGATACATTTAGTAGGGAAAAAAGGACAAAATGATTTGCTCAATCCGACACTGGAATACTATAATTTCATCATCATCAGGTCCCGTAGTCCTTCGACCGTTGGGGCGCCACAGATGACATGTACACTATTCTTCTCCATTCCTCTCGGTCTTCTGCCCTACGCATAGCATCGCCTAGTTGTAATCCCGTCCATTCTTTGGTATTATCTTCCCATCTTTTTCTTTGTCTTCCTCTTCTTCTCCCTCCTCTAGTAGTGCCCTGCAAGATCTCTTTGGCGAGCCCTTGTTTTCTGGTCACGTGGCCATACCACTCAAGTTTGCGCTTTTTGACAGACGTCAGGAGGTCATCGTATTGCCCAATTGCTTGACGAATCCTTTCTTTTATTTGCTCATTGGTGATGTGGTCTCTATAGCAGATGCCAAGAATGCCTCTGTAACATCTCATCTCCATCGCCTTTATTTTCCTTTCAAGTTCTGCTGTTAATGTCCAGGAATCACAGGCATATAAGAAAATGGAGAGGATTAATGAGCGCATCAGCCTGATTTTGGTGCTGGGGGCTATATTTTTGTCGTTCCATATTTTCTTGAGCTTCTTGAGTGCTGTCGTGGTCTGCGCAATCCTGGCCATTAATTCGGGCCTGGAGCCTTCTTCCGATACTATTGCTCCGAGGTACTTAAAGCTGCCAACTGTCTCTAATCTTTCCTCCCAGACCTTAATTTCAGTGATGATGCCATTAGTGCTATTCGTCATCATTTTTGTCTTTTCTGCACTGATTTGCATGCCAAAGGACGATGAAGTCTTGTCGAGACTCTTTACTAGGTTGGCTAGCTCTTCCTCGCTTCCAGCCAGTCCGTCTATGTCATCCGCAAAACGTAGATTGGTGATTGTTCTGCCACCAATGCTGACCGTCCCTACATGCGTTTCTAGTGCATCTGACATAATTCTCTCTAAGAAGATGTTGAACAGGGTGGGGGAGAGCAAGCAGCCTTGTCGTACTCCAACCGTGGTCTTGAACCATTCTCCGATGTTATTGTTGAAGAAGACTGCACTGGTGGCCTTATCATAGAGGCTTCTTATCATTCTGGTTAAGTTTGTGTTGATGTTGTAGTGTACATGTCATCTATAATTTGGCATTGGCAAATATATGCATGTCACTCCGTCCTTAGGTGAATAAATCATGTCATTCAACTACAAGTCATGTGTCAGATAGAAATGATTTCATATAGCTTCTTGAAGACTTACAAATCCAAGGAGTTACCTTTGCCCACAAGCCACAAGCTCTAATTACCGGGTAACGTAGAAAATGGTAAATTGATAGGGACACCAACGTGGTGACTCATTTAGTAGATTTATAATGGGAGGTGTGTGAATGTGGCGTAACCGCAGCAGGGTATCTGAGAAATCAGTATTTCTATGTGGCGGGATGGGGTGTGGGAAAAATAAGATAGATAAGTAACACCATATAACATATTTCAACAAGTTCCTGTGGGTAGACGAGCTAGTCATATCGCAGAAATACAAACCAACACGGGAAACGCTGACAGGACAAAACAAATATGCCTATATATTGGACACGGGACCCACTGACAGTCCATTTCTCTAATGACAAGAATCCAACTAGCCTAGATATTTGCCATAGACTGACAGAACCTAGACTTCCATCAAAAGAATATCCTCTAGTGCAGCGGTTCTCAACCTGTGGGTCGCGACCCCTTTGGGGGTCGAACGACCCTTTCCCAGGGGTCGCCTAAGACCATCGGAAAACACATATACTCTACAGTTATGAAGTAGCAACGAAAATAATTTTGTGGTTGGGGGGGGGGGTCGCCACAATATAAGGAACTGTATTAAAGGGTCGTGGCACTAGTAAGGTTGAGAACCACTAATCTAGTGTAACCATGCCACTACCACGGACACATTGTTAGTTGATACAACCAGTAATTTGCTTTAGTCCTAGTGTAAAGGACCACATCCAGGTGGTGACACCGGCGATGTGCTAACGCCCTAGTGTAAAGAACCACACCGGTGATGTGTTATGGTCCTTGTGTAAAGGACCACATCTAAGTGGCCACACCAGTGATGTGCTATCGCCCTAGTATAATGCATCGCTTGACATCAGCAAAAGTTGAAGTACATAATAAAACAAAATCCTAGAACTGAGACATATTGATGTGTTATAAGCTGATTCAAACAAACAGTGGGAGAACATCATAATCTAACTGATGAATAATTGACAATGATAAACTTATGCTCGGATGCATACAAGGAATTCCACTAAACATTGTATTGACATCAATAAGGTGCCGAGAAAGGGTGGGATTGGTGTGTTTTCTTCCTTGCTTTATTTAAGATATAATTAACACAAATATATTTACACCTGGGGTGTTGTGTCCAAATTGCTAACATTTTATTTTGTGTTTTTTTTTTTACTTTGAAAGATGACAGTAAGGAATGAATATAAAATTGAGGGGGGCATACTTTCTTTGTGACTGTTTTAAAGAAAACTATTTTAAACTTTAGTGTGTCAATTTAAAATATAATTGTTAAATGATTTTCAATGATTTAGATTTATTTCATTTCCTATCAGAGATCATGAAAAATAGCAACAGGAACGATGCCGGGCAACTATTGAACAATGTAATGCTGGTCTTAACTCATTCTTGAAATAATGTAACTTCTTTGTCCACTCTGCCATTTAATTTAGTACTTAAACTAGTCTTTTTTTATTGTTTAAATATCATCTGGCTTCTTAGCTATAACGCGTGATTGCGGTATTCTTAGCTATAACGCGTGATTGCGGTCTTCTTAGCTATAACTTGTGATTGCGGTCTTCTTAGCTATAACTTGTGATTGCGGTCTTCTTAGCTATAACTTGTGATTGCTTAGTGGGACCTCGAACAGCGATGCTGTCAATGGGTGGTACTGATTTTTATACGTTAACAACATCTGCATCACCAGCGTGGAAAATACAAATATATAGAACGTAATAAATAACTTTAAACTAAGGGGTCATTCGCAATATACGTCACGCTTGGGGGGGGGGGGGGGGGGTTTTCGAGAAATTGTGACACTTTGTGACAGGGAGGAGAGGGTGTCAAAAATTTGTGACGTCACGATTTGTTCTTTTTTTCAAAGCGCACACCTTTTGCGCACATCGAAAATGACACGAAAACTGTTGTGGCCATTTTATATCCGCCTTGTGGATGACTTCGTTGTTTCTCTTCACAGTTTTCTAATAAAACTACATCTTTATCCATTATTGGTAAACGTTAAAGAATATAAATAAATCTTAGTTAAGTTATGAAAATTTTATGTATGTTTCGAATCTTTTTAGGCGTGACGTGACACTAAAAAAAAAAGGAAGGGGGGGGGGGGGGTAAAGAATTTGTGACAAAAAAAAAGGGGGGGGGGGTCTAAAAGGGTCACTTTTGCGTGACGTAATTTGCGAACGATCCCTAACTGGACACAGACAAAGATTGACTACTTACATTTGATAAGTTTAACTACATCCAAATGGTTTCTACTGGTGACTAGCGTTCCATTGACCTGCAACAAGAAATGAAACAATTATATATAGAGATGGCAGATTGCAATGATAGTGATAGGTCTGGGCCAGTGGTTGCGAGTAGCTAGGAGATAACACAGAGAGTGAGGGAGAAAGAGCAAGAGGAAGATAGGGTAGAGGAAGATAGGGTAGAGGAAGAAAGGAAGAGAGAAAGAGAGTGGAGAGGAAGCAAAGGGGAGGGGAAGCGAAGGGGAGAGGAAGCGAAGGGGAGAGGAAGCGAAGGGGAGAAGAAGCGAAGCGGGGAGGAAGTGAAGGGGAGAGGAAGTGAAGGGGGAATGAAGAGAAAGTAAAGGGAAGAGGAAGAGAGTGTGTGAGGAAGTGATGGGGCAAGTGAGGGGGGGGGGAGATGGAGATAGGGGAATATGAAGGGAGAAAAAGTGAAGGAGAGAGGAAGAGAGAGGGAGCGGAATAAAGGTGAGAGGAAGGGAGATAAAGAGTGAAGGATGAAGTGGAGATAAAGATAGTGGGCGAGATAGAGAGTGGGAGAGGAAGACAGGAGGAGAGGAGGTGAATAAGAGAGAGGGAAGTGAAGGCGAAGAGGAAGGGGGGGTTGGAGTGAGGGTGAAGAAGTGAGGGGGGGAGTACTGCAGGAACGCAAGGGAACAGTGCTCCTGTAATTTTCGGCCAAGAAATATATACCGGTACATATTTATTTGGGGAGGTTGGGGGTCTTTGGTGAATTGCCCCCCTCCCAACCTGAACTGGACTCCTGTTTGCAATGCATTCTGGTTATCGTTTAACATCCTTAATATCTACCAGCTCTCAATAACTCAAAAATACCATGCGTGGCAGTTCATATAAACAAGGCTGGATAACAGCTCCTAGAACCATCTCTCTGCATTCCTTAGCGTGTGCGTGGTCAACTGACGGACATGTGAGATGGAGAGAAAGTCAGTGCACCTATTTCTGTATTACATGACCAAATCATGGTCGTATTACGTATGTTACAACTGTTGATATACTTTTAAGAACCCAAGAATGCTTGCATTATAACCTTTTATGTGTTATAACCTGGAGAGGGACAGAATTGACCGTTAGAGGGATTTGAGACTGGAGAGGGGCGTCCATGATATTGATCAGGTGTTCTAAATGTGTGATCATGGACCCTATGAGAAGAGACTGTGCGTGACTTTTTTTCGACCCCTTGCCATTTTTCGGTTTTGTTCCCCATGCATTCAAAGTTAATAGTTAAATGTGTTCAATATCTCAATTTATGGCATATCTAAAGACCGAGGGCCCCCCCCCCCACACACACACACAGCAGGGGTTGTTGCAGGGCCCACGAGACGTCTCTGTTCACAAGTCATTTAAAATATTGTGTCAGACGGAATGATGAATGATAAATTGTTTAAACCAAGCCTTCCACATACATGTACTGCAGCAAGACCTGCCTTAATAATCCCTAAGTTTGCCCTTTGCAGTGGTCATTGAGCATAGACGCAGAGGGCCTCACACAGGTAATTAGCAGTCTAATTGTGTGCCAACATGGATTCGGGCACGCCGTGAACGGCATGACATCACCAGACAAAGGTCAAATCATTTCCTTCAGCTGGCGACCAAATTAACTGTAAAACTGTGAGAAAGATCTATATGCCTACTTTATATACCAGTACATGCAATGTACAACAGTGAGAATCATCTATATGCCTTCTTTCACTAGCGGTACATGAACTGTACACCTGTGAGAATCATCTATATGCCTACTGTATATACCGGTACATGAACTGTACAACTGTGAGAATCATCTATATGCCTACTGTATATACCGGTACATGAACTGTACAACTGTGAGAATCATCTATATGCCTACTGTATCTACCGGTACATGAACTGTACAACTGTGAGAATCATCTATATGCCTTCTGTCACTACCGGTACCCAATATCATAATGTGATTACAAATTCCTAAACGCCCCCACCCGCTATCAGTGTGAAGAATTGCACATGTCAGGGACTTCGGTTCAAAATCAAGCTCTTCTTGTGTGGGAGCAACTACGCTGATGTTGGCATTGGTGCAGTTCTTTTTCAAGAAGATGACCACAGTGTAGATCATCCTGTTTGTTATTTTTCAAAGAAATTTAACTCCCATCAGAAAAATTATTCCACTGTAGAAAAAGAATGTTTAGGTTTAATTCTTGCTCTACAACAATTTGATTTTTATGTCAGTTGTTCCTTACATTCAGTACTTGTTTTTACTGATCACAATCCTTTAACATTTTTGAATAAGATGGTCTCCAAAAATCAAAGATGGAGTCTATTTTTACAAGAATATAATTTGGACATAAAACATATCAAGGGCAAAGATAATGTGATTGCTGATACTTTGTCCAGAAATTAATTTTCTCTGCACAAAAAAATTATGTAGTTGATTATAAGCTATAAAGAAGCTTGTTTAATATTTTTTTAAATTAAAAAGTTTATTTTCTTGTACTTGTTTAATGGAAAAGAATTCCATTTTTCCAAAAATGAAATTTTTTCTTTTAAGAGGGGAGGTGTTATAAGGGATGACGTATTTTAAGACGCTTTGCCCGCCTTCCACGTGCATGACCTCTTTCAAGTCGGTCCTGTGTTGGGGCGGCTAGAAAAAATATCCCTTTGATGATACTTTTGTTTACTATCATCCGTTTCTGTGGAACATGATAGAACAATCTAGAAAATGTTGGAAGCAGTGCGACTGTGTGTTCCATTTCCAGAATGATCATCTGAAACTGCCTATAAAAAGGGCTGACCGATAGAGAGAGAGAGATTTTCCTTTCCTTGATTACGAGGCATGCTATGTGTCATTATACTTTGTTGTGTGTAGAGATTTTTATTTCCTCGTACAATTTTGTGCTCATTGTATTTTGATATACAGTACCGGTACCAGCAAATCTGTAAGTTTATAATTTTAATCATATTTTCTCTTGCTGTTATTATTTAATTGAAGTTCACAAATTAAAAAGTTATTAATTGTAATTAGCTCTGGCCTTGATTGTCGTTTTATTTGGTATTATTTTTAAACGTTGGTATCGTCCTTTATTATGGACTGTTTCTAGAACGAGCCATAGTCTAAAATTAAGAGATTGAATATTCCAATTATAACGGTCCGTAATAGACAACAGCCTTACTTTGACAATTCTGTCTCCCTGCTGAACTCCAGCTTTGGAGGCCGCACCATCTGTGGAAGATACAACAAACGATACAGTCAGTAAGCCAGAATGGTTTCATGACTGTTGAAATATCAAATAGAAAATACACAAGGACAGGAAATGATAGAATGTGATTTGTAAGTATGATGAAATATACATACCTCTGGTTCTCTTCATGGCAACCGTGCAATAAGCAAACTAGAATCTGTTTGGTTCTACTTTCGTTTTACTCAATAAAATAGGACTAGACTGCTGCTAGGCTTTTTGGTAATTCTTTGAATTTCTTTCCAAGATTTAGTAGATTCTTTGGTGATTCTTTCAATTTACTCTTCAACTGGCTGCTAGGCTGTTTGGTAATTCTTTGAATTTCTTTCCAAGATTTGACTAGACTGGTGATTCTTTCAGTTCAGTAAAAGATTTGGCTTGACTGTTCACTGATTATGTCCAATGACTGCTCAAGCACAGTGTAGAAGGCGATACTTCATTGGCTTCGCCTCTCAATAATGGGGTAAAAGCTGCAATCGCCACTGGTATATATACACTAGACAGAATATTTATTATTGAGCTTATATCTCAAGATATATCGCCTTAGGTGAATTTGATTTCAACACCTCTTTTGAGGTGTGGTGTCTTTGATCGCGTGATTACACCCAGACCACCAACATTGTCAACAGCTCTATATTTGGTGCCAGCACTGGGTGTGACAAAGGATAATCGCTTCCCACGACTTGTTCGTTTCAAAGTAATACCACGTCCAGACCGTTGAAGGTGAGTAGATTGAATTTATTTGAAACTTCCGCAATGAAACTAGTCCCTTGTCAGCAAGCTAAATTGCCACTACATCCCAATAACAGACAAGGATATCACAGCTCCCTCTTGGCTCAGACGAGTACTACCAAGCTTCGCGGGGTCATCAGTGCGGGCACTACGGGCGTCCATGATTCCCATCACGGGTTTGAACGTTGTTAGCACGTTTTGTAATTAGAAAGGTGGCACTGACTTCACTGACACTTTAATAAGATAGCAGGCTGTTGCCTCTCTGGCCCCCCGATAGAATGATGCACGCTCATATTACAGAGCTGATACTTACATTTATTGATTTACAATGTTGAACAGCGATACGATGATCTGGGTCATATTCTTTGACATAAAAACAATTACAGGGGACATACATTTAACATGGCTAAAACTGGCAATATAAGCCTTGACCTGATTTCGATGCTCTTCACGTTTAGTCTCCTGTGGTAATGCTTTATTGAATACAAATGTGTAAACAACCAAATGGTAACGATTAATTCGAAAAGTTGGAATAATTTATTTCTTAATGTAACAATTTTGAAAAAAAAAATTGAAATTTTTCCAAAATAATTTCTTTTAAATCTTAACCACATTTTTCTGTAGCTCTTAATCTTACATCCAACGTTGTCTTGGGATAAACTGGGATAAATGATCTCACAGCGACAAAATGATCCAATAAAATCACCACTTCTGTTTTATCCTGTGGCCAATGTCTAATCGAAATCTTGACAAACTTATGATATCCTTTTCAAAATCCAGTTTAATTTTGACTGAGCTTTGATATAGATACACCCAATTACAGGAATATTAGAACACTGATCGGGTTTACTAAAGGAAGTTATGCTTAAATACAGAAGACATGACAGTTACAGCGAACGTTAAGTGTTGGGTTGTGAGTGTGCAGAGTTTAAAGATGGCCTTGGCGCCACACGTCATGGTAACGAGGAGTGCCTATTCAGGAAGTACTCACCCGCTTTGACGGAGGCAACAAACACAGGGTTATCCCCGCTGACCGTAAAGCCATAACCTTTCTCATCTCGCTGAATGATGACGCATCTCTGGACCAGGCCGCCACCCGATGGATCTTGTGGCTCCACAGTGCGGCCTGGTCCGCTGGACGACTCATCACGTGACCCTATACTAGACAGTCTGAAAGAGAAGAACAGTAACTTAAAGGAGATGTATTCAAGGAGTAGAGAAAGATAATTCGATATTAGTAATAATAATAAACAATGTATCTGCAATGTCTTTATTATTATTATCATTATTACTGCCGAGAGACAGTTCTTTTTGAGACCATAAGTTTCTAACATGTGCGTAATGGGCCCTACTCCAGAGATATCACCTACTTCCAATACATTTTATTTTAGTAGAGGGAGTTAAAGTAATCCAGGAAATCGTTAGAGCACAGGGTTACAGAGCATGTCAATGGCATACTCCCCTGGGACAGCGGCTACTTCCTGAATATGTTGACCCATGTAAAGAAAATGGTTACACTTTCCTGATTCATTTCCCGACAGATCGTCCCAGGGGACCAAAGAAAAACGTCATTTAAAAGCAGGTTTTGTTCTGAGAGCCATTACTTGATGGCACTCGGTGGATCTAGTTCTAGAGCCCCCGTTATTCTTAACGGTCTTCTACTTTGTAACTACACCGACAGTCTTATCAAACGTTGTTGTTGGCATTTGTGCGACGTCATGTCATTGTAGCATGATACCACAGGTCATTGTAGCATTACACGTCATGTCATTGTAGCATGATACGTCAGTCATTGTAGCCCGATACGTCAGCCATTGTAGCACGATACGACATGTCATTGTAGCATGATACGCCATGTCATTGTGGCAAAACATAGGATAGATTTGTTGATAATTAGCTGTGCCAAATTAATACAATGTGGGGCTATTAATAGTGAAATAATGACAAGGTGATGCTATAAACAATGAAATAATGACAAGGCGGTGCTATAAACAGTGAAATAATGACAAGGTGATGCTATAAACAGTGAAATAATGACAAAATGTAAATGAAATGGTTTATCCTTTGCATGAAGTTAACTATACGAAACTAATAAATACAAATTGAATGACAGAAAATAACACTGATGGATCTAACGCAGTGTCTTCAACAGGCGCATCACGATAAAAAATGGTTTACAGGTGCGTCGCAAGATGTTGATAGAATAGAGTTTTAAAGACAATCATGACAATGAAAACTAAAGCTGACTGATCATTTTAAAACCTACGATGAGATCAATCAAGATATCTCTTACAGCTGGATGTTTTTATTTTAAAATTAATTAATAATCAATGTGTCTCAGAATGGTATTGACGCTACTCTGGTTTAAAGTGAAATATGTCTGATTGGACCAATGAATATAACATGAAATAGCACTGATTGAATGAATGGATATAACAGAATAACATGAAATAGCAGTGATTGAACCAAAGGATATAACATAAAACAACCGTGATCGGAAGATATAACATGAAATAGCACTGATTGGACCAATGAATATCACATGAAATAGCACAGATTGGACCAATGAATATAACACAATTTGGGGCCAAATTGACTTTTTACACCAAACTAATTTGAGTTAAATGATGTTTAAAGTTGTATCCTACATTATACTACAGGTGTAGACTATTCATAGAAAGATTTTTTGACATAACAAAATCAACAATAATTTTACAGTAATATTTCAAGACATTTACTGAGGTGCAGAACACAGGCGTTCGCGGGTACCCCAATATAATAGTTTACGAATGATAGTGTATCGGAAGAAAACAATTTTACGTATGTAGCATGATAAATAAAAACAGTCAAAAGCAAACTCCTTATTGTTCACAGCCGTGTAGATGACTGAAAGTGTTACATTACATTCATTCAACACTATAAGAATTAACAGCCGTGTAGATGACTGAAAGTGTTACATTACATTCATTCAACACTATGAGAATTGTATGCCACGATTCGTCCAGTTTAAAGCTTTACTTTTAAAAATTATTTTAAAGTAATGGGTCGGAGAAAAGTCAATGTTTAATTAACATAAAAATGGTATCTCTTTTATTGTTCCCGCACTGCCAGATTGATGAGATATTTTCTGAATTGACTCTCCCGAACCACTCAAACATCAGGTCTGCTGGCTGAACGGTTCAATTTTGTTCTGTTTAAAGAAACGCTCAACTAGTGGGCGACCTTCCAACCTCTTATCTTACTACAGGACTTGGTGTGGCGCAGAATCCCAGCAATTCCCCAGAACCCCTGAAAATAGATTATATTTTACAAGTTTCTCTACTTCTTTTTTCCTTTTTTCGGGTAATGAATTAAACAGAAAACCAAGTCCAATATTTCATACTGCGTATCGGCAAGTGCGGTTGTAAAATAATGAATGAAATAGAAGAAAACTGTTGTAGTTTTTCTTTTGGAAAAAAAATATTTGGGTTTTATGGTAGTTTATCTTATAGAGGAAAATGTTGGGTTTTGTTGTAGTTTATCTTATAGAAGAAAAATGTTGGTTTTTGTTGTAGTTTATCTTATAGAAGAAAAATGTTTGTTTTTTTTTTTTTGTAGTTTATCTTATAGAAGAAAAATTTTGTTTTTTTGTAGTTTATCTTATAGAGGAAAAATGTATCTTGAGCCAGACCAAACGGCTTGAAAATGTTTGGAACATATTTGTTATCACTACACAAACTACATCTGCTCTTTTTAATAATGATTAGTTTTGATACAGAGAACTTCCTAGAAATGTGTGAGTGAGTGGCTCCAACCTATGACGTTTGTATACTGTTTGACAGCAGTAAGAAACGGGAGTCTATTGGACAACCGTGGAATGATAACTGGCGTAGGAAGGGGTGGCGGTCCATTCCGGGCGGTACATTTTTTTTCGATACATAGTGGCATATATTGACAGCATTCTTGGTCAAGCGAAAAGAAATGGATTAAAAGGCGCAAGGCATAACTTTATTGGACCCGGGCTGCAGTAAATATTTAATAATAAATAAGCTTTTTGTAGCCATAGATTCCGGTATGTCGCATTGACAACTTTAGAAAATCATTTACTAATGAAGAAGATTTAACAAATTAAATAGTTTGAAGTGTTTTATAAAAGTTTCAATAAATATTATAAAACAACTTGACTATCTTGTAACGCGTAATATTAACAGATTTGCATGGACACAACCGCAGGGGACACTTAAATTTCACACATTTCTCATCTGCTAAATCAATTAAGTGTAGAGTGTAGATTGATGCAAAACTAAATTCAGGTATATGTTAAAATGAATCCTTGTGTTTTGAAATTTTCAACAATTTTATGGGGTGGGATCTCATTGAGCCCAAAACACATGCCCGCACTTTGTTTTGGCTCGAGAGCATTCCGTGCCTTTGATTTCCTTTTCTCCCCACCCACCCCCTCCCAAAACCGCCGATAAAATGCACTTTTCCTTAAACAGTAAATACTGGATATAACTCACACCCTTGGGACCGAAGGCAAAGTGGTGCTACTTGCAGATTCAACCAGTGTTTACAAAATTATTACACGTTCTTATGCGAGTTAGCGCATCTGCCAAGAACAGTGCTATTTCATGGTTCGTTATTTCAAGATTTCACTTGCCAAAAGCACTTTATGTTTGGGGGAAGGGTGGGGATGGTGGCCAAACTCAAAGTTCGCACCGGTCTGCTTAGTGTCTAGCTATGCCACTGGGAATAATCCGTCTATATCTTTCATCACTATAATTACAACAGCTTGGAGTTTTTGTATGAGTCTTAATAGTTCATCTTTACTAGGATCAGAATTGTTTTCATAATTCTTAAAAAGTGTTAGACCACTATTTGTATTACAAGGTGAGGCAGGCCAGATAATGCATGGGAAACTAAAGCTATGTAAAAAGTCGACACTGAGACGCAGGGGCACAGTCATCAACTTCAGACACTGAGACACAGTGGGCAAAGTCATCAACTTAAGACACTGAGACACAGGGGCACAGTCATCAACTTAAAGACACTGAGACGCATTGGCTTAGTCATCAACTTAAGACATTGGGACAATCTATCGAATAGATTCTTACGATCTGTTTTTTAAACGATTTTGTTCGGTCATTTTCCTATCCATTATAGTAAATCAATAGACTGTACAAGTATTAACCAAGCTATTTATTAATATTTTTTTGTAACCATTTACACACCTTACCATCCTATCGGGTTCGTCCCCCTTGTACTTAAGTCGGTTGGCGAAGAAAAACAACATTTGCTGGTGATTGAACCAGGGGCTTCATTTCCTTGAGCTTTACAACAGGTTTACACAGGTTACATCACATAGAGGCACTATTAAGTCAACGTGTCCACTACACAGTACATAGAGGCACTATTGAGTCAACGTTTCCACTACACAGTACATAGAGGCACTATTTAGTCAACGTGTCCACTACACAGTACATAGAGGCACTATTGAGTCAACGTGTCCACTACACAGTAAATAGAGGCACTTTTAAGTTAATGTGTCCACTACAAAGTACATAGAGCCACAGTTACAGCGAGCTAGAACCAACCTCTATATATTTGATAGTTTTATGAAATTAATAATCATTAGTCTAAACTATATAGACTCATTGAGGCCAATGATGTAGTCAAACTAATACAAGTGTCACACTTTGACTCAATAATCATGTTCCACAATAACCAAATAGGTATTGGCAAGTCAATGGAAAACATATGCAGATAAATCAAATATTAAAAAAGATATATAAATATAATCCAATGGAAAAGTTGGTTGAATTTTTTATAGGGTCTTCAGGCTAGGTGACTACAAGAATATTTGTACATAACTGAGAAATATTCTTTATCTTAATTTAATGTTTTGTTACCATTCATTAAAAATGATACTTAGTCCCAACTCTTGACTATGACTCGTCAAATGTTTGTACAAACACAAATAACTCCAGTATTGACTTATTTATAAAGAGTTCTCATAAATCTAAAAATGGTATCTTCTGGTCAGCCACCCGTGTCATAACATTTATCCAGATCGTCTGTCTCCAAACAACTGTTCTAAATCTAGACTCCTGTCCAATGAACAGGATCACCTAGAATATAACTCGTTATTTGCCCACATGACAAGCTGTCTCCTGTCCAATGAACAGGATCACCTAGAATATAACTCGTTATTTGCCCACATGACAAGCTGTCTCCTGTCCAGACGTCAACACCATCCTTAAATTAGACCATCAAAATCCAGTCCATGATGGAATGTGGACTTACAATACCAATGTAGCTGTACAAATCTACTCAACAGACAATTAAGCCCTCACCAGAAGAAGAAAACAAAAAAAAAAAAAAAACGTCTTCACGGACGGACTCCATTTAACAGGCAGAATTCAGACATCAACAAGCCGCTATATCAAATCCCCGATAGCCTCAGCTCCATCATTTTTAATAACTATATTTGCTATAATCTTCTCTCAGACACCTAGTCCCGCCCCCCGCCCCTTTCACCAGAACTTCCTTGTTCAACCGGCTCAGAAAAAGTCCAACTGTTCATGTCAGACACAATATCTCAACAATAATTAGAGTTAGATGGTCGAACAATCAAAACTCGTACCAATGCTCTCAAAATTACTTGTAACGTACAATTCTTTTCATTCTTCAATTAATTACGTTCGAAGTACGCTTTGAATCATTTTTTTCACATGACACTTTGAAAGACGGTTAAAAACAGGGCTATTTATAATTTTTTTTTTAATTAAAAAAAAAACAGCCACGAATCCCAATTAATCCAACGAATTATCAACACTGGCTTAATAGTGACGATACGGATTTAAACCTCCATAAAACAGTGTCACCAACACACGTCCTACAAACGGAAACACAGTCTCGTTGCTGGGTATGGAAGGAATGCACTCGTCTCCCAACTAAAACAAATAACGTCTTTTATGTTATTTATTTTTTTAAACACTACAAAGTGGAGATGTAAGTGCTATGTTAACATGAGGCATAATTATGTAAGTCGTGTCACATGGTCAGATCTAAATATAGCTCGATCCCTTGGCCGCTCAATTCGACCAGTGTGTCACATTGTTGTAGGTGTGTATCAGTGACTATCTCTGTGTAATCTGAAGTAATCTTGTTTTAATATCATAAAAAAGACAAGTTCCTTTTATCTATAATCTACATGTATGTACATGTGCTATTCAGACCAGCCAAGTGTGGATTTATACATTTTGCCACTAAGTTTTGCTTATTAATATACGAAAAATAATGACTTGTAAACAAAATTATTTTTTTTTAAATTAAATTTCATAATCCCTAACTTAAAAAAAAAAAGTTAAAATCTCAAACTAAGAGAATGAAATGTGATGTATAAGTTAATGTTTAACATTCGTCACGTCAATGTGAGCACTTGTTAAGTTCGTTATTTAAGAGGACTTTGACCGTCAGTAACAATTCATTGAAAAGTTAGCAGAACTTAGAGGACTTTGACCGTCAGTAACAATCCATTGACAAGTTAGCAGAACTAAGAGGACTTTGACCGTCAGTAACAATTCATTGACAAGTTAGCAGAACTAAGAAGACTTTGATCGTCAGTAACAATCCATTGACAAGTTAGCAGAACTAAGAAGACTTTGATCGTCAGTAACAATCCATTGACAAGTTAGCAGAACTAAGAAGACTTTGACCGTTAGTAACAATCCATTGACAAGTTAGCAGAACTAAGAAGACTTTGACCGTCAGTAACAATCCATTGACAAGTTAGCAGAACTAAGAAGACTTTGACCGTCAGTAACAATCCATTGACAAGTTAGCAGAACTAAGAAGACTTTGACCGTCAGTAACAATCCATTGACAAGTTAGCAGAACGCATCAATGTGAACACGATAGAGGTTGTTCGAAGAGATGCACGCGGTCACGTGGTACATCAGTTCTATCTGATCACTTTGTACATCAGTTCTATCTGATCACTTTGTACATCAGTTCTATCTGATCACGTGGTACATCAGTTCTATCTGATATCACAAGCACCAAAGTATGTCACCAAAAAAAAATAGCCCTCAAATACGTGTGTATCTAGTCTTTAATACTCTTTTGTCTAGTCTTTACATTTTTTGTCAGAGATTTCAACACTAGTTTCTTTATTCCTAAGGGTCTGTGTAACATTGATATGTTAATTTCTTTATTCCTAAGGGTCTGTGTAACATTGATATGTTAATTTCTTTATTCCTAAGGGTCTGTGTAACATTGATATGTTAATTTCTTTATTCCTAAGGGTCTGTGTAACATTGATATGTTAATTTCTTTATTCCTAAGGGTCTGTGTAACATTGATATGTTAATTTCTTTATTCCTAAGGGTCTGTGTAACATTGATATGTTAATTTCTTTATTCCTAAGGGTCTGTGTAACATTGATATGTTAAATTGTTAATCCTAAGGGTCTGTGTAACATTGATATGTTAATTTCTTTATTCCTAAGGGTCTGTGTAACATTGATATGTTAAATTGTTAATCCTAAGGGTCTGTGTAACATTGATATGTTAGTTAATGCCTAAGGGTCTGTGTAACATTGATATATTAGATTTTTTATTCCTAAGGGGCTGTTTAACTTTTTTATGTTAGATTGTTTATCCCCGAGGATATGTTTAACATAGATATGTTGTTTCTTATCAACTGTACAGCATCTATATAAAACAAGGTATATATATACTCTAACATTTTGAGATACCCACGCGTTTGATTAAGTAATATATCATGCTACCCGTCTTATTGATTTAGAACGAAGGTATGTGTATCATGTTTAACATTTGAACTTTTTTTCAAGAATGACATTAACAGTAACACTTTATCAATTACTCGACCACGTCTTCGTTGTGTTTAAATCAACTTGAATTCCTGACTGTATCTGTTATCAACCTCTCTGACTTGCCACACCATGAGTAGATTATCTGTCATCAACCTTTCTGACTTGCCACACCATGAGTAGCTCATCAACCTCTGACTTGCCACACTATGAGTAGATGTATCTGTCATCAACCTTTCTGACTTGCCCCACCATGAGTAGATGTATCTGTCATCAACCTACGACTTGCCACACCATGCGTAGATGTTTCTGTCATCAACCTCAGACTTGCCAAACCATGAGTAGATGTTTCTGTCATCAACCTCAGACTTGCCACACCATGAGTAGATGTATCTGTCATCAACCTCTGACTTGCCACACCATGCGTAGATGTATATGTCATCAACCTCTGACTTGCCACCCCATGAGTAGATGTTTCTGTCATCAACCTCAGACTTGCCAAACCATGAGTAGATGAATCTGTCATCAACCTCTGAAGACTTTCAATTTCGTTTATATTTATCGAAACTGTTGACACCTGGATTTTCTTATACCTAATATTATACTATGTCATTAACAGGTCAAGATTTAATCCAGGGACGCAACTTCACTATAACTAATTCTATATTGTTCCAATTGCTTCCCTTTATATCAGGCCTGCATAAAATACGGCGCGCGGACCGCATGCGGCCCCCAACACCCATTTGCGGCCAACGAAGTAACGAAATTTTCTTTTTTATTATTATTTTCATAATATATTTACCTCCTATTTTCTTTCGACCCGCAAAAACTTTTCAGAAAGTATTACCACACGCCTTACATTTTGAGTTGTGCTAACCTGCCTTTATATAATACCCAAAATTTCTTTTGAAATATGTGTACCACCCGGCTAATAAAGTTAGCGATCTTTTCAGGTTTTCCCAATTCTAAAAGCCCAAAATGAGACAAGTCTATGTCAGTAACAGAAAATAGCAATAGTACACAATTCTATAATATAGACTACAGGTCCAGGTAAAGAAGCAATATGAGAGAAATATATATAGACTGCAGGTCCGGGTAAAGAAGCAATATGAGAGAAATCTATATAGACTACAGGTCCAGGTAAAGAAGCAATAGGAGAGAAGTCTATATAGACTACAGGTCCAGGTAAAGAAGCAATAAGAGAGCAGTCTATATAGACTACAGGTCCAGGTAAAGAAGCAATAGGAGAGAAGTCTATATAGACAACAGGTCCAGGTAAAGAAGCAATAGGAGAGAAGTCTATATAGGATACAGGTCCAGGTAAAGAAGCAATAGGAGAGAAGTCTATATAGACTACAGGTCCAGGTAAAGAAGCAATAGGAGAGAAGTCTATATAGACTACAGGTCCAGGTAAAGAACCAATAGGAGAGAAGTCTATATAGACACAGGTCCGGGTAAAGAAGCAATAGGAGAGAAGTCTATATAGACTACAGGTCCGGGTAAAGAAGCAATAGGAGAGAAATCTATATAGACTACAGGTCCAGGTAAAGAAGCAATAGGAGAGAAGTCTATATAGACTACAGGTCCGGGTAAAGAAGCAATAGGAGAGAAGTCTATATAGACTACAGGACCGGGTAAAGAAGCAATAGGAGAGAAGTCTATATAGACTACAGGTCCGGGTAAAGAAGCAATAGGAGAGAAGTATATATAGACTACAGGTCCGGGTAAAGAAGCAATAGGAGAGAAATCTATATAGACTACAGGTCCAGGTAAAGAAGCAATAGGAGAGAAGTCTATATAGACCACAGGTCCGGGTAAAGAAGCAATAGGAGAGAAGTCTATATAGACTACAGGTCCGGGTAAAGAAGCAATAGGAGAGAAATCTATATAGACTACAGGTCCAGGTAAAGAAGCAATAGGAGAGAAATATATATAGACTACAGGTCCAGGTAAAGAAGCAATAGGCAGTACAAAATCCCGGATGTCAAACAGGTCCGCCGACCCCATTAAAATAATTCCTTTAGATTTTTTAACATACAATAGATGAGTTGTCATCTTCTTTTTAATATATATTTTCTTAATGCCCAAAAGAAAATTTAAAAAATCAAATAAAATGGGACATACTAAGAGCAACAGATGTAGAAGTGTAAGGAAATGTCTGGAAGGTTGTATAAGGGCAACACATCGCCACCATTACACTGTCAGAATTAAACCCTCTATAACAGAGCTGTAGTGATTAATGTTCCAGCCCTAATGATAAGAGGCTTGTCCAACAAGCCGACTACTTCATGTAGACAAGTAGCCGGCTGTCAACACTGGGACACAATGTCACGACATAAAGATATCGGCACAAGCCACGGGGACTTGGTGAAAATACTAAACCCTATTCACCCCATATAGTTCTCATTTCCGTCCCGCCATTGTGTGGAGTAATGCTGTACAGCCAAGAAGGAGTCGGTATTTACTCCGGAATGTTATCTTGGACAAAGCTCTGAGAGATTTGGGGGTGGGGGGAAAGAGAATCCACGGAGTGGAAACAAGTCTCGGTTTGCATGTTTCCATAAAAGGATATTTAAACAATCGTAAGTGAAGTAGCAACAATAAAATAAAAGGCAAACTACGCTGGACAGGACATTTTGAAAGGATGCCGGATTGTAGAGCACCAAAAGGGATACACAGGCACAAATCTAGGGGCAGACGGCTGACCGGTCGACCAAGTCTGGGATGGATCGACAATGTAGAGGAGGACTTACACCAATTGGGGGTTCGCGCAAGGAGGTGGAAAGCCATGGATCGATCCGAATGGAAGGATTTGGTGGAGTAGGCCAGGGCCCTACATGGGCTGTAGTGCCTTCGATGATGATAAGCGACGTCAGTTTTCAGTTAGGAATATTCAAAAGGCTAATCACACAAAGAAGACTATTTTTATACGGGGAAAAATCATTGTAAAAACCCTATGTGACATGGTAAGAGAAGCTACAACACTTTAAGTTATCTCTGGTCAGCACCATTACAATTACCCCCCACCCCCGGGCGCTTTTTTCCCCAGTCTCCAACACAGCCCGCTACGCCGACTAGAAAGAAACAGTAGGTGGAGGAACATAGATATATACACCATATGAGGTACATTTGGAAAACGGGTGCGGGAGGGGGTGAATACCTGATAATACGATATGTCTACGGCTTAGAAAACATGCATTAAACTTGTCACAATGCTGGGTGAGGTATACACCAGATTATAGCACTAAATCACTACATCAAAGAGTCCACGAGTTTTACTCCACGTTATTCAATGATCTCATGTACAAATGTTTACACTGCACTTCACGCCATGATTTACTACATACAATTGTATCACAGCTAAACATTCTGAAAATCAATTTGAGAACCGCTTTACAATTTCTTCCGGGCTACAGTTGATCATTTCCTTCCCATAACACTTTACATTTTATCTCAGCACAGCATACCGAGGACAGCTGACAGGCTAATTATTGTATCACATCTTACTACACCGGGGAGAGGTGGACAGGATAACTATTGTATCACATCATACTTTACCGGGGACAGCTGGACAGCCTAACTATTGTATCACATCATACTATAACGGGGACAGCTGGATAGCCTAACTATTGTATCACATCATACTTTACCGGGGACAGCTGGACAGGCTAACTATTGTATCACATCATACTATACCGTGGACAGCTGGACAGTTTCAAACTATGGTACGCTGGGTAAGGAGACTATCGAGTGACGAATCCAAATGTATTCTAAATATCACAGCTGTCTTTGAACGTCTTCACATAGTGACTTTAGCAGAGTTACGGATTATTGCAGTCAAAATGGAGCATTCCCATAATATCAAGAGTGTTATTTACTTGTAACGTTTAGCTAATGTGCATATCTAGTTACAAATCGGCGGCTTTTCTCCACGAGCAGGGGTGAGCAGTAATGTTGGCAAATGTTAGAACCACTGGGCATGTCTATCATATGCCTTGTTACAGACAGCTGTGTTGTGACCAGCTACCAACGACCTGATTATTACATCAACCAACTTGTGTTTCACATCAGTGATCACCTGGGATGTGCCCTCCGCCCCTGGTAACCCCAAACCGGTGGGGGGATATATGGGGTGGGGGAATATATATTGCACTGATTTATCAGAAATCAATAGATGTTTCGTTGATTAAGGGGGGAGGTACACCGATAAAAATGGAAAAAGGCTAATTTTCGATTTAGCAATAATCATTGATATCAAATTAAAGTGTATTCAATTCTGCACAATTATGTGTAATTATTTTTAATTTATGTTAAATAGTTCTTGAGCTATGAATTTTTTATTAGAAGGGGTAGTATCAGAAATTACCCCAAAAAAATAAAAATCATTATACTTTTTCTGAATTAATTATTTTAAAACAATGATGACCTCCCCAATAATTGTTTAATACAATGATCAGTCCTTTTAAATATGGCAGCTTCCATAGAAATAAAAAAAAAAAATTTGTGAACATTATAATTGTCTTAATATTTGTTTATAATTTGTTTATACAATGCCTAGTGATAGCAAATATTCAAAGAAACGAATGTTTCATAAAAATAGATATATTAAGCCTAATATTAGTCCCAATGTGGAGATTTAAAATGGAAATAAAATAAAACAATCTGAATTGATTCAATCGTTCAAGTTCAAGATGAATTACCCTTGGCTTGACTAAAATTAAAATACCCAAGTGTAGTGTTCTTGAAACACCATATGCCACGCCCACCCAGAACAGGGCAGAAATTAAATTGAAAGACATCTATGGAGTAAATGATTCTCATTGAGATTAAAGTAAAGATTAATTTTAAATGTTTATTATAATAAAAGTGAATCAGTATCAGTAGTCAGCAATGAATTTAATTAGGCCAATTTTGTATACCTTTCACATCCAAGTATATTTAGTAAATATCTAGATAGTTATAATCAAAATTTGAACGAAACGATGAATAGTACTATATTGAAAATTTGCCCTAAGAACAAATATAATGGTTTAAGAGCTGTCAACATTGATTTTGCATTAGCAAGCCTTCTTTTAAATGATGGATCCAAAAAATAGGAGGCTCCTCTAAGATTTTTACAGTGTCCCTTGGTCTGTTTACTTTCAATTATTTTATTATGATGGGCGCTATGCGGATCAAAAGCACAAAAACAAAAAAACTAAGTCCTTAGAAGCTAAAAGAACCAGAAGAAGGCTTAAATTAGGGTTAGAAGAGTCAAAAGTTGAAGCTAAATGATATCCTTATCTTTCAGGGGGTCATTAAAATTAAAGAATTCATTTACTTTATGAACAAAATTAATGCGTGTTCATTCACAAAATTTCGACATTTAGTTCACATAAAAAATGATAACTTTTTTAAATGTCAACCAATTTGTTTGAAATTTTGCATGATGCTATATAATATAATTGTCTATGGCAGCAACTAAGCATATTACAATATATTAATAATTACACATTTTACAATTTATCAAAATTTGATTTTAAAATTTCAAAATTAGGTTACTTTGGGATCCTGTGATATCAAAAGTATTCTATTTCTCACATTTTTCTTAGTTCATGCCATAGCTAATCCATATTTCTATATGGTTAAAAAAGTATAATAAATTTGAGCTTAAAACATTCTATCTAAAAAAGTCTGACATGCCAATTTTCAACATCCCATTTTTCTTTTTTTTTTTCCAATATAAGCAAACTATTATGTATTACTTTTTAATGGTTATTTTTTTGTGTTATTATGGTAGAATGGCTATTCCTCTAGCTTCAGTGCAAATTTGACACTTGTAACTTCAATAGTTTTTTTTTGGTGAATTTTTTAGTAGTCGACCTATGTTCTGGGTGTACCTCCCCCCTTAAACTAATTGACGTTTTTATGTATGACCTGTCGTCTACGGGAAGCAGGGGGTGCCTTAGCCTACAGATGGTGGGAGACCACTGGGCTACACTATAACACAATAAAAAAAATGCAGGTAAAACCCGAGGTGAGGTGAGGTGGGGCGGGCCTGCAGCAGCAGACACAGGTAGATGGAGGGGTGGCTAATTTATTGCCTCTCTAATAAGCCTAAGCGGCAAGAGTGACAGGTGACTAGCTCTGTTAGTTGTCCACAATCAGAGGTGTAGCTAAGGTGTAGAAAAGTGGTATGAAACGGGGTATCATCACCTCTTCCTTTTAGCACACTATGAAAACATGTAACAAATCAATATAGCCACCACCTTATAAAAAGACATAATTTCAATCTTGGCGGCTAGTATGCTAGATCCCACCCCTTTAACTAAAAATGATTGGTTACGCCTTTCACATCCCTAACAACAGAAAACATACTAAGTGAACACCACCCCCCCCCCCCTTTTCTTATTAGAGGCACAAGGCTCGCCATTTTCTTTACATGTTAAGATTGATCGGGGATTCCTTATCGTTTCGGGGATTCCCTATCGGCTATCGTTAAGCACCTCCTGACTGCATCCAGTTCTCGTCATCATTACTTCATGTTTCATTATGATAATGCAATTATTCTCTTCGCCACATTACTCACCATTTTCATCGACATTTCACGGCACAATTTACTTGCATCAAATAGATGACATATAACTTCTGTTGATGTGAGCCGATAGTCTTATTCAAATGTATATAAAAAAGTGACATGTAACTTTTCTTATTCAATGGTAATACCATTGGTATACTCGTGAAAAATGTATAAGTGCAACTTCCTATTGTGTATATAAAAGGTAACATTTATACACATACACCCAAACAAAATCGTTTTTAAAGTGCGGCCCGTCATTTCAACATAGAACTACAAATACACCGGGAAATCGCCAAATTCATACATCACAAGATCTACGCCGGTTACGATTACGGATATGGAGCATGTGTTATGATGCTATACGTGTAGCTAACCATACGCATTTTAACATGCACGTTAATTTAAACCAGTGGTTCTCAACCCTCCTAATGCCGCGACCCTTTAATACAGCTCCTCATTTTGTGGCGACCCCCAACCACAAAATTATTTTCGTAGCTACTTCATAACTGTAGAGTATATATTGTGTTTTCCGATGGTCTTAGGCGACCCCAGTGAAAGGGTCGTTCGACCCCCAAGGGGGTCGCGACCCACAGGTTCAGAACCGCTGCTTTAGACTGTTTTGTTTTTCTACGGTACTGTTCCATTTCTACACCATCTTTGGGGTCGTCCAGAGGTTCACAATTCACTATAATAAACTCGGGGAATTTAAATATTTACTGAGCGCCCCTATGACCACGGCACCCTGTGCGAGGGCACAGGTCGCACACCCTAAAGACCGGCGTTGACAAGAATGTCGTCAGCGGCGTATAATATTTCTGTGTGAACCTCCGAGTTCATCCATAGACTTGCATCGATCTGATGACCTTAGGATCCATAACCTTGCCATGTTTTAATCATATATTATAGTTTAAGTCATATTGAGTTAGGCTTTAATATACTATATAATGAATACAGGAGCATCACTAGATATTGGTGAATTAATACTTTTTGTGAATGGTATATTATTTCAAGATCAAAAGATTCTAGTTGTGTATTGTCAAGTGTCCATTAATTGATTATATATAGAGGTAGATGGTTGAAGATTCCGTTATGAATATTAAGATTATTTTAAGGGTGAACACGGGTAAGTTGATTATATTCATTGATTATAGATTAGGCAAATGGATTCCATTAAACTAAGCCAACATTTATCATGCCCCCTCCCGAGCCACTAAAACAATATTAAAATTCTGAAACAAACCCAGTATTTTGTTGAATCCTCCATTTCAGAGAGCAGCAGTGACAATCAAATGATTATTGAAGGAATATTAGATTACACGTCGCCTGCTCTCAAGTATATTGATGCTTACATTTTGTATTACACATCTTTATCAATCATGATATACCCCAAAGTTGTCTGAATCAATCATACGATACCCCTGTCTCCACATACCCATGCCTCCACATACCCATTCCTCCACATACCCATTCCTCCACATACCCATGCCTCCACATACCCATGTCTCCAGGGCCGGCCTTAGGCCTCTGCAACCTATGCGGCCGCAATGGGCCCCGCACTTTCATAGGCCCCGCCCCGAATTTATTTTCTAATACAAAATCTTCATTTTCACTTATTATCCTTATCCTCTACCCAGAATGGGCCCCGCGCAATCCGTTTCGCATAGGGCACCGCAATTGTTAGGGTCGGCCCTGCATGTCTCCACATACTCCTGTCACCACATACCCCCTGTCACCACATACCCGTGTCACCACATACCCATGTCTCCACATACCTATGTCTCCACATACGACTGTGTCGAGACCAAGTCTCGCGGGTTGAACACAAGAAATGATACAGCAAATGTGTCCAAAACATCCCACAAAAACAGTGCAACACAATGACAATGAGTTGGGCCCGTGGGTTAGCAACTACACACATTAGTAAAGCGACTTGTTCCTGTTCTAACAACCTACAAAGCTGAAACCTACCGATTTTTCAGGCTGAAATAAGGACGGTATGGCTCGCCCTTATTGTGGTGGTCACCCTTGTTCTGCTGGTTCTCCTGCTGCTCGTCCTTGACCCCAGGAGCGGGGACGGCCTTGTGGAGATTCTCCTTGGAGCCGAAAAAGTCCATTGAGCGCCATTTTCTATTGAGTGGCATTGCCTTAAAAGAATGTAGTTAAAACCTTAACGGCCGGTTATGTCACATCGACGTGTCTCTAGGTCAATACAACTTAATTGCCTCACTTAATCCGACCAGTGAATATGTTGATGAATCCGAAAAGTTTACATTTGTAAGCAAACCTTGTAGATAATGTGAACGGTACTTGAACGTTAGTTGAACGTAGATGTAATGGCGTTGTGGTACGACAACCCACTTTTACAATGCTGAGGCTGAAATCAACAGGTGAGTTGAACAGTTCAGAGTGGCCAACCTTACAGCACTGCCGAAGCAATACTTGTATCATGAGTTCACATACTGAGGGTCCTCACAATTCAACTGATGGAATGATGGGTACAGAATCGTTGTGAAGGCCAACTAGAAGCCATGAGTCTGGATTATGTATCCACAGCTAGCCAGTGTTTATCCAGTGAGATAGTAGCTCGGCGTTATCCAGGTCACAATCACGTAGTTATCCAAAGTGTGAATCGCTCCGACCCGAAGACGAAAAAAGCCCATAATCCTGGAATGTCTGAAATCAGTACTGATGACTTGGGTGGTGCCCGGAGGACACTGGTACACTCAGTGATACATCACTGGTGGATTGTGGCACTCGTACTCCAATGTACACATCGACACTGTCCAACTCTACACAGTCCTATTCCTCACACGACACGCGACAACAAGCTGGAAATCAGCAAAAAAATCAATTTCCCTAAAAAATCTAAACGTGGCAGTTGTCACATTAAAGAGGTTATTCAACTAACTGGGAACACGTGAGGTCAGCTTAACGTGACTTTGGTTTCACTCAAGTTAAGGTACTCCTATATTGTCCAAGGTCTGTGACATAAGTGTCACTGTTGGAAATATCCATATTTATATCTGACTAAACAAGGCATCTATCCAAAATAAACAATATAAACATTACATATATTTAAGAAACGATATACAATTTAACTAAAAAGGTGGATGGGGTGGGGCCTTGTACCAGAGTGGGTATAAAATCAATAACTGAACCAAGCTTTCACCAATGGAAAAAAAACAAACTATGCTATACAAGTGTGGTCAAAGGATTCAATGCTATCTGTGGAAATCTGGTAACTCAGTAAAATGGCTATTTAGTATTAGTACGTGTCACTCTTTACAAAACTCCAGGCATTTCCCCGACTATGACAATATTAATACATCGACAACACACTAGCAATGTACTGAAGATATAATATAGAAATATATAAGAGGTAAAATAAGCATTAGTGGTGCGAGACCGACTCCAAATATAGCAGTGCATAATCATATGATGTGTAAGTTAGCGGATGTTTTGTGGGGAACATCTCCAATCCAAATATAGGATATACATGGTGTTATTACTACTCGAGAGCTAGGTACACAAAGACAAATAAAGCATCGGTATATATATATATATATATATATATATATATATATATATATATATATATATATATATATATAGTCTGGTTATTGAGTGAATACAAAAATAATACAAACATTTAACTACTTAGAGTTTAGATATTGAAACATGTATACAGTTATTTGTGTTAATGAAAAACTACAATCCACATGTTGAGCTAATGAAATTTTACTGCCTAGATTAGAAGATTGTAGATGTAGTTCATAAAAGTAATCGTAACATCAAATACCTAACACCTGAATATATCCAGTGAAATCAATTACAAATGCATACCAATTTACATGTGTGTAAGTACCCTTATTGTCAGACTGCATTAGTGTGCTGTCCAAACATTAGGCGGACTGGAGGCGAATGGTACCGGTACCTATACCTTCACCGAGTCACTTCTTATCAAGGTAATACATGTAACTGTTAAGCCCTATGGAAACAAATCTGCAGTAAAAACTTGCCAGAACAAACGTGGAACTCCAAATAAAAGGTATGCGAAAATGTCAGGCTGTGGTGCAGGAGAATGTCAGGCTTTGGTGCAGGAGAATATCAGGCTCAGGTGCAGGGGTTGTCAGGCTCAGGTGCAGGAGAATGTCAGGCTCAGTTGCAGGAGAATGTCAGGCTCATGTCAGGCTCATGTACGGGAGAATGTTAGGCTGATGTCAGGCTCAGGTGCAGGAGAATGTCAGGCTCAGGTGCAGGAGAATGTCAGGCTTAGGTGCATGAGAATGTCAGGCTCAGGTACAGGAGAATGTCAGGCTCATGTCAGGCTCAGGTGCAGAAGAATGTCAGGCTCAGGTGCAGGAGAATGTCAGGCTCAGGTGCAAGACAATGTCAGGCTCAGGTGCAAGACAATGTCAGGCTCAGGTGCAGGAGAATGTCAGGCTCAGGTGCAGAAGAATGTCAGGCTCAGGTGCAGGAGAAGCAAAAAAAGTAATAATAAATCCAGAACCTTTAAGTAAGAAACAAAACAAGAAACTCACTACATAATCCAATACATAACCAGGGGCAGATGCAGAAATAATGTCTGGCAATGAAACCAGGGGCAGATGCAGAAATAATGTCTGGCAATGAAACCAGGGGCAGATGCAGAAATAATGTCTGGCAATGAAACCAGGGGCAGATGCAGAAATAATGTCTGGCAATGAAACCAGGGGCAGATGCAGTAATAATGTCTGGGCAATGAAACCAGGGGCAGATGCAGTAATAATGTCTGGCAATGAAATCAGGGGCAGGTGCAGTAATAATGTCTGGCAATGAAATCAGGGGCAGGTGCAGTAATAATGTCTGGGCAATGAAATCAGGGGCAGATGCAGTAATAATGACTGGCAATGAAATCAGGGGCAGGTGCAGTAATAATGTCTGGCAATGAAATCAGGGGCAGATGCAGTAATAATGTCTGGCTATGAAATCAGGGACAGATGCAGTAATAATGTCTGGCTATAAAATCAGGGGCAGATGCAGTAATAATGTCTGGCTATGAAATCAGGGGCAGATGCAGTAATAATGTCTGGCAATGAAATCAGGGGCAGATTCAGAAATAATGTATGGCTATGAAATCAGGGGCAGATTCAGAAATAATGTCTGGCAATGAAACCAGGGGCAGATACAGTAATAATGTCTGGCTATGAAATCAGGGGCAGATTCAGAAATAATGTCTGGCAATGAAATCAGGGGCAGATGCAGTAATAATGTCAGGCTATGAAATCAGGGGCAGATTCAGAAATATTGTCTGGTAATGAAATCAGGGGCAGATTCAGAAATATTGTCTGGCAATGAAATCAGGGGCAGATTCATAAATAATGTCTGGGCAATGAAATCATGGGCAGATTCAGAAATAATGCATGGACAATGAAATCAAGGGCAGATTAAGAAATAATGTCTGGGCAACGAAATAAGAGGCAGATTCAGAAATAATGTCTTAGCAACGAAATAAGAGGCAGATCCAGAAATAATGCATGGACAATGAAATCAAGGGCAGATTTAGAAAGAATGTATGGACAACGAATCACGCGTTGATTAGTGTGCCCCAGGGAATGCCTTCTCTCATTGGTATGGGAAATAAATATATCTAATATGATCTTATTGGAAAAGTTTTTTTTAAATATATAACAGTGTCACGTGCCACGGTTGCCATGGTTTCCTTGGTTGTTGCGATACACTCTGACATCAATAATGGCTCCATGTATACGCAAGTCCACTGAATGATATCTATACCTTAGCCATTTCTCCGACTACATGTAGGTGTGACCTTCACTTGGCTAAAAAGTCACTGCAATACAATCCAACAAACAGTGAGAGCTGTGACCTCTATATCAGTGATAAAACACACGGAATCTAACGTCAAATCACGATTTGATACATTATTAAACAAGACAAGTAGAGCAACACGTGAGTGGATATGGTGGCAGCACAACATCGCAACATAAAAATTGCACAAAAATTCACACGACTTTATAAAATAATTCAAATTCACCTCATCATAGTCAAGATTTGGATATCCCCCATTCCTCTATAGTATCCTCTGATGTGCCCCGCCATAGCGTGCAGCACAACACAGCGTGACTAAGCGGCATATTGAAGGATACACCTCTTAGGGAGACACTCCAGCACGGTGACCGCTCTATTAGTCATTTGACGAGTCGGATGCCAAGGTCACATCACTTCACGGGCGCGGAGTCGAGACACTCCGCACACAACAAGGCTCGTGTTGTTTGGACAGAATGAAACAACGTCAACATTTGTTGGACGGAATACAACAACGTCAAGTCAAACATTGCCTTCCCTGAGATGGGCTTTTTATGATTATTATCGAGCTCCTTTACAGCGGTTTAGTTACCTTCGTAAATATTGGTTTCCCATTGAATGCAACTTGCAGTACAAACGTTTTATTGTGTGGATAAGGAAGAATCATTCTTTGTTGTTACTAAAAGAGTTACTATTTTACTGTCATCAATTATGCTAAAGGTTGCTTGCTTTCAATTGTCCCGTTTAAAAGTTTCTTCCCTAAATCAAAATGAAAAACGTGGAAAGTGGTACAGTAACAAATGAAATGAAAATAGCTTCTCAATAACGATATTGATGGCGGTAACGAGACATCCCAGAACTATATCAAAAAAAGCTTCTCAAAAACGATATTGATGGTGGTAACGAGACATCCCAGAACTATATCAAAAATAGCTTCTCAATAACGATATTGATGGCGGTAACGAGACATCCCAGAACTATATCAAAAAAAGCTTATCAATAACGATATTGATGGTGGTAACGAGACATCCTAGAACTATATCAAAAATAGCTTCTCAATAACGATATTGATGGTGGTAACGAGACATCCCAGAACTATATCAAAAAAAGCTTATCAATAACGATATTGATGGTGGTAACGAGACATCCCAGAACTATATCAAAAATAGCTTCTCAATAACGATATTGATGGTGGTAACGAGACATCCCAGAACTATATCAAAAATAGCTTCTCAATAACGATATTGATGGCGGTAACGAGACATCCCAGAACTATATCAAAAAAAGCTTCTCAATAACGATATTGATGGTGGTGACGAGACATCCCAGAACTATATCAAAATGACAATGAGATACACCCGTGGAGCAGACGGAAAAGTGCGGCTCGGCGGCGACTCTTTGAATGAACAAATTTTGGCTTTATTCACTATTCAACTTAAAAAAAAAAAACACTTTATAATCTCAATCAAAATTGCATGAACAATGTTCAAGGCTTTTTTATTCATGGGCTCTTTGAGTGTTTGGTTTGGCAATGTATATGCATGCCCAATGTATACTGAATCTTTGTACCTGCCTCTGGTATAATGTATCTTTGTTTCCGCCAACTGTATAATATTTCTTTGTATATGCATGTCTAGTGAATAATGCATCTGTGTATCTGCATGCCCACTGTTATAATTTATCTTTGTATCTGCTGATGTATAATGTATCTTTGTATCCGCATGCCTACTGAATCAATGTATTTGCTAGATTTCAATGATCACAAGAGGAATGTGACCCGAGTTGTGTGTGCATTCACTCTACCAATCCGCCCTTATCTGCGACTCACTATATATTTTCTTGACCATGATGTCATTTCAACACAATACATCATAGACCAGTAATGCCATTAGAACATCTTTTTGGTGGCTTTTGTACATGGGTATGTCATTCAAACCAGCTCTATCCCATGAAACCTTTATTAGGTAATAATTAGCGATACTAGTTTAACCTTCGACATTCTGGTCTGCACAATAATGCCAGCTGCTATATACTGTGGGAATGTTATTGCAACTCCTGGTGAACATTGGGTTTTACTCCTCGCTCGCTCGACGTTACAACAAAGAACTCATCCCTGATTGGATAATCAAATACAAGATAGACAATGAGTATCCTATGGGTTACAACAAAGAATTCATCCCTGATTGGATAATCAAATACAAGATAGACAATGAGCATCCTATGGGTTACAACAAAGAATTCATCCCTGATTGGATAATCAAATACAAGATAGACAATGAGTATCCTATGGGTTACAACAAAGAATTCATCCCTGATTGAATCATCAAATCAAGATAGACAATGAGTATCCTCTGGGTTACAACAAAGAACTCATCACTGATGGGACATCATACTGGATAGACCATGAATACCTAAACATTGGACAAACGGTGTTATACATGAAAGTGCCATTTAATTACACCTTTACAGTACTTTATACCAACGAAAAAATGATGGAATGAAAAAATATCCTAATTCAAGATGAATGAGGCCTTGAACTTGGGGGTCCAGAGATGATGAGAATTAGAGGTGCTCTAAACACATGTCACCAAATAAAATGGTCATGATAAATACAAGTTATTACATTGGAGTGAAAATTTTGGACGACAAGCAAACTAATAGGATGGTTATGGTCTTAGCGATTAGCGTTAGGATGGTTGTGGTCTTAAGTGTTGAGTATCGCCTATTTTATGCATGTCTGGAACACTGATTATTTAATCATACAAAACATGTATGCCCCCAACAGTGTTAGACCAATGATCAAATTGACATTGTGTGTGATCAAATGTCAGAAAACACTCAAACTAATTAGAGAAAATGCAACTCGGTTGGATAAAAACAGAGGGTTGGGTGAAGTTCTTTTATCCCATGCCAATATGATGATCAATAAATACCAAATTTTAGTTGTATTTTCCCTCTCTTCCATCTGGTCTGCATATAGTGCAGGCCAGGCAGCGTGTCCTAACATTGTTCAAACATAACTTTGCCTTCCATAAACATTGCAACGTGCATGAATTTTGTAACCAGACAAAAATGTCACACACCCCCTTCCCCCCCGGCTGTGCCCAACGAAGCGACAACGATAACACCAGGCCGTACCGTAATGCAACAGTTACGGTGCTCTAGTCAAGCGTGACAGATTGAAATACAAAAGGCACGTAACCGCTGGACCGGAACTGCCAGTTTTGGGCATCAGACAACTGTTTTCTGGCCTCCACAAGTAGCTGAATCGCGGGATAGGATAATAGTACAGCTTGGTCAGGGGCGGATCAACGGACAGATAGGCCAGATAGCGGAATACAGGTTGACAGTGCGGGGGGTTACGCTACTAGCTCACCGGCGACATTTGTTCCTAATACAAACTGTTTGACGACATGTTACAGTACAATTGCTTGTCAGCGATGGTCTGTGATAAAAAAATAATATCACTTATTTCATTAGCAATAGTTCATTCACTCACGCTTCAACAAATGACAACACTTAAATGACAGTGAGATTTATATCGATATCTTTTATGTTGAATAGTTGTCTTCAATAAGCTCTAAGGTCATGTTAAGATTATTAGACATTGAGGGTCGAATGTGAGGTGGGGCTGAGAACCCCCGACGTGGACGCTTATCTCCCGTACGCTCATGTCATGAAGATCTACATGGACGTCGGACAGACCTCATCTCATAAAGCGGGTAGATCCAATTGCAAGTCTGACGCTTGTGTAAATCTAGTACTAGTAGTCACGGCTATTTTTATAACTTGTATGGTTGTAGGTGTAGTCACGGCTGATTGTATAAGTTGTATAGTTGTATTCACGGCTGTTTGTAGAAGTTGTATAGTTATAGTCACGGCTGTTTGTAGAAGTTGTATTCACGGCTGTTTGTAGAAGTTGTATAGTTGTAGTCACGGCTGTTTGTAGAAGTTGTATAGTTGTATTCACGGCTGGTTGTATAATTTGTATAGTAGTAGTCATAGTTGTATAGTTGAACTTAATTTGTAGTCACGGCAGGTTGTGTAAGTTGTATTGTTTGGGAGCAGATAGCAGGGGATCCTATCAGGTATATCATGTCCTGAACATCTAGGATCTATAGTCTATTGATACTAACAGGTAGGATCTATAGTCTATTGATACTAACAGGTAGGATCTATAGTCTATTAAACTATTGATACTAACAGGTAGGATCTATAGTCTATTGATACTAACAGGTAGGATCTATAGTCTATGGATACTAACAGGTAGGATCTATAGTCTATGGATACTAACAGGTAGGATCTATAGTCTATGGATACTAACAGGTAGGATCTATAGTCTATTAATACTAACATGTAGGTAGAATCTATAGTCTATGGATACTAACAGGTAGAATCTATAGCTATTAACCGGTAGCATCTAACAGGTAGGAGTTAGTCGCCGTTTGATTGAAAAGGGTCTCTAACTGGTGTTGATCTCTAGTATATCATTCTATAAGCCACCTGGATATGAGTCCTAATTTATGGGACAAGCGATGTAACATGTGAGCTGTCATTAGAATTTAAGTCCTACTGTATGGGACAAGGGAGGTAACATGTGAGCTGCCATTAGAATTTGAGTCCTAATGTGTGGGACAAGGGAGGTAACATGTGAGCTGCTATTAGAATTTGAGTCCTAATGTGTGGGACAAGGGAAGTAACACGTGAGCTGCCATTAGAATTTAAGTCCTAATTTATGGGACAAGGGAAGTAACATGTGAGCTGCCATTAGAATTTGAGTCCTAATGTGTGGGACAAGGGAGGTAACATGTGAGCTGCTATTAGAATTTGAGTCCTAATGTGTGGGACAAGGGAAGTAACATGTAAGCTGCCATTAGAATTTAAGTCCTAATGTATGGGACAAGGGAAGTAACATGTGAGCTGCCATGTGAATTTGAGTCCTAATGTATGGGACAAGGGAAGTAACATGTGAGCTGCCATTAGAATGTATTGTCGCAGGGGTGACGCCAACAATGTAAACTGAAATAGTAAACCATTTTAAAATTTTGTGTTATTTCTATTTCCCATCGCCATCCGCTACATTCTGTTTATTTTGTACTAACATGCACGAGGCCAACTGAGAAAATTAGACTAATGGTGAATATTAATAGAACCTATTATAACTGTATACGAAATGAAAGAGTAGACCCGATCATTCAATTGACGTAGGCACTGAATCATTCTATAGTAAGTTAGACAAGAAGTTACTTGTAGGCCATAAATGCTATCCTTTAAATTTCAGCCTAAAATATTTAACAAAGAACTCCGTACATTGACCAAAAGAAGTTTAACGAGACAAGGCTGGCACAAAGCTATGATTTTTTAAAAATAGCATAAAATATTAAAAAATAAGAAGAAGAAACGTCATCAGAATCGAGAGCTTGGCCATCTAACAATGACACTGAGCTATAATTAACCTGGCCTATTTTTAGCTCCTATGGATCCCTACAGTACTGAGATACGACGCTCAACTGGTGCACTTCTACCATGCCAAAAATAACACACAACAGTGTTGGCTGTTTGATGGCCCAGTGAGGGGGCGCTGTGGATTGTGTGCGTGTGTGTAAGAGAGAAAGAGAGAGAGGTGGCCGGGGGGGGGATCACGCTCGCCGTCACACCCTGTTTTTTTGTGCGCAACACAACCGACGTCGAGAGCAGCAGCACATGCGAGAGTGAACCGTAAAGTTGTGAGAACTGGAGGACAATAGACAAGTTGTTGGTGAACACAGAACGGCACCCCATGCTGAGGCAACTAGGGGGCAATATGTGAACTAGCCATTACATGATACGGGGACATTGAGGCAATTTGTGAGATATTTATAACATAATATATATAATATAGATCTGGATGAAACTGTTCCATCATAAGACGTAAGTTTAAGACATCTAGATGGAGACGTATTACAAATACATTTAGGAGTATCAAGTATAAAAGAAATGGGTTAGATTAAGTCTTACGTAAAAAGTCATACGAAGAAGAAATGTAAGAGAGAAAATACATCATAGTCTAGAATAGCAAGATAAACATGTCATGGACCATGGATGCCTTAATGACTTAATGTCAATGTAGCATAGAAGTGTAGTGTTGCTACTTGTGAATTCTGAATGCGACAAAGCCACATTGAATCTGAGCGACACACTCATGAAACTTAATACATGGAAAAACAAGACACACCTTGAACCTTGTTAACACCGTACTAGTAACATATCAGTGCGGCACGACTAATGATTTCGCACAGTGATTCTCATTCTGTGTATGGCGTACGGTTAATGATATTATTCCTCTAGAACAGGGGTTTTCAACCTTTCAGCCTCACAATTTGTTTGACGCAACAGTACCAATCCTTTTAATTTTAAATTTGAAGGGGAAAAAAAATTTAAAAAAATTTAATTACGAAGAAACTGCAGAGCTCAGAATATCAACTAAAAGTTGTGACCATTTACTGATATTAACAAAGTAAAATGTTAATGAAGAAATTTTAAACATAAATCATAACATAAAAATGCCAATGCCCAATGGTTATTACAACTTGTTTCTAGCACCCCAGCAGGGAAACCCTCCACTAGAACATATCGGAAATTCGTGTATAGAGTATAGGGAAACTTTTTTTGTGTGTGTGGTTACGTTTGAGTGAATCCTTCCTTATAAATCAAGTCCCCTGTGTCACTGGTATAGACTATCTTTGAAGTAATCCGATATGTGAATAACTCTCATACTTACACAATTCTACACTGACATGGCACAACTTCATGTGCCAACCAACACAGCACTACAGGCCTTCTATTGCAGAACTTCTGACACTTGTTATTGGGTATTTTCTTTAAAGAGTATCATATTTAAAGTGCTGGCTCAACACACATCACAGGGTGTAAACCGAGCACAGCTAATCTTACAGACTTACAGGTAACATCTGACACATTTCATGGCGGTTATAAAACACGGTATCGATATCAAATATAAATACTTTTAAATTGGATAGGAAAACACACGATACACTCATTTATAACCGTATATACTCCTGTTACAGTTACAGAAGTATATTTAGTGCACATCTCAGGCCTGGAACTGGAACTGTTAAAAAGCGTATAGACCACGAAAAACCACACACAGAATCATTTTATAGTGTCAGAGCTCTTGTGTGAGAGGGAAAAACGAGTCTATTTATTAGACCTCGGCAACTGAACAACTTCTACTCATAAACAGATCATAGACATCTCATTATGAAGACTAGCACAGTGGTGATAATAGTCGATAAACTTACACAACCGATGACAAGCTGCCACGCGCGTGTAGTAGCGTTGATGGAAACACCAACCGGTTAACACCAACAGCGTTTATTTTTTTGTATGGTTGAAAAAATCAATAGTGACAAAGTATTAGAACTGTATTGTAAGGTAACTGGTAGGTAACAACATCCACCAGCATCTGTCAGGTTGGGAGGAGAGAGTCTACGATTGGGGGGGGGGGGGGAGGACAGCTGACTCACACCACAGTCCACGTGCTGATACAGCTCACTCAATGCACGCACGACATAGGTGTCAACTAGGGCAGACATACGGGAATGGAACATAGGAGGGGATAGGAAGAGCTGCATGAAGGAAGGGGTGGCGATGGAAGAGATCGGAGCACAAACTAGGGAGATATGATGGTTGTATAAAATATATCAAAGTAGTATGAAAGATGGTATCACATCATATGAGAGCGGCGTATGAATACTGGTATGAAGCTGTCAAAGTAGTATGAATGGTGGTATCGGATCATATAATGGGTGAGAGAGAAAAATGAAATGGCGGTAACGGATCATATAATGGGTGAGAGAGAAGAATGAAATGGTGGTATCGGATCATATAATGGGTGAGAGAGAAGAATGAAATGGTGGTAAAAATATGTCAACGTAGGTAGTATGAAAGATGGGGTATCGGATCATATAATGGGAGAGAGAAAAGTATGAATGGTGGTATAAAAGTTGTATGAAAGGTGGTATCGGAGTTTCAGAGATGGGGTGGGGAACTACTTTGGTGAAGAAATATAATATAATTTATAACTTAAATAACTGTTCACTATATACACATTATAGACACTCCGTTTCTAACCAATCTTAATTAGAAAACAAACAAATATACCAAGACAGGTAAGGTACAATAAGATACAACATTCAAAGACCATTGTCGACACAAGGGCGCCCATAGCCCAAAAACAAGATGTCAGACAAGTGTTGACATGCCGTGACAATAGATTTCCTTGAAAGGGTGTAAGGGGCAGGTGTCGCGCGCGCCGGGAGAGGGAACGTCATCAAAACAGCCGAGTTAGAGAGCGGTTGTTTTTTTTTAAATTATTGTTTTAGAACTGGACGATGTGGTTATAAATATAGCTCCACGTGAGAAGATGGCATGAAGAAGATGGAATGAAACGTGTTGGAAAAGGTCAGCCTTATGACGTCATGTATGCTAAACGTGATATGATATCTACAGAAAACACAAATACAACAGGGAAATCGCGTCACCATGTAAAGGTTGTTTGGGAGACAAGTGGAAAACTTAAACCAGATTCTAAACTCTCGCTGACAGAACTATTAATGACAGAATTATTAATGACATAAATATTAATGACAATTCTATACGGACAGAACCCTTACTGGCACAACTATTAATTACATAACTCCGGCTAACAGAACTCTCACTGACAGAACTATCAATTACATATAGTCTTAATGACAGAACACTAAGTGACCGAACTCTTACTGACAGAAAACTTAATGACAGAACTATCAATCACATATATTCTTAACAACAGAACACTCACTAACACTCACCGACAGAGCACTTACTGGCAGACATATCAATTGCATATATTCTTAATGACAGAACTTTTCCGACGCAGCAATAGGACTAGTCAGTGATGCAGTCTAATGTTAGGACGAAGCTAACCCTGTCAAAATCTCAAACACTATATTTCTGCTTGACTGTCTCATTTAAATCAATTGGTTTATTTCTAGGTATTCCATGAAGAGAATTTACCCCTTAAAAACAGTCATCATTGTCCTTGCTACCCAGATAGATTTTTTTTAAAAAATCCCATTCCATACCTGGCTTTTGTACAGCCCACAAGTTCAACATATGGAGCGACGATCCCATTCCATCCCCTTGCTTTTGTACAGCCCACAAGTTCAACATATGGAGCGACGATCCCATTCCATCCCCTGGTTTTTGTACAGCCCACAAGTCAAGTTCAACATATGGAGCGACACTTTTGAAGGCCTATCTGAGAGTGACACCCAAATTGTGCGTCCACATATCCCGGGATGTAAATACTTTGGAACGAGTTCAAGTTAAATACAGTATAGTCATTACAACAGAACCAAATGCTATTTTGTATGTTAGTCAACAACAATTTCCTAGAAGATTCCGGAGATGGGAGACATTGAATCCAAAAATCCAACGATTGAACAAATATATCCGGTACTAGGTTTTATGTGTAATGTAACATCATGGGTGATAGTGTAAAATATCATCATGGGTGACCGTGTAATGTAACATCATGGGTGACAGTGTAAAATATCATCATGGGTGACAGAGTAATGTAACATAGTGGGTGACATTGTCATGTATCAGATTGGGGGACAGTGTCATGTATCAGATGGGGTGACAGTGTCATGTATCAGATGGGGTGACAGTGTCATGTATCAGATGGGGTGACAGTGTTATGTATCAGATGGGTGACAGTGTTATGTATCAGATGGGTGACAGTGTCATGTATCAGATGGGGTGACAGTGTCATGTATCAGATGGGTGACATTGTCATGTATCAGATGGGGTGACAGTGTCATGTATCAGATGGGGTGACAGTGTCATGTATCAGATGGGTGACAGTGTTATGTATCAGATGGGGGACAGTGTCATGTATCAGATAGGGGGACAGTGTTATGTATCAGATGGGGTGACAGTGTCATGTATCAGATGGGTGACAGTGTTATGTATCAGATGGGGTGACAGTGTTATGTATCAGATGGGGTGACAGTGTCATGTATCAGATGGGGTGACAGTGTCATGTATCAGATGGGTGACAGTGTCATGTATCAGATGGGGTGACAGTGTCATGTATCAGATGGGGTGACAGTGTTATGTATCAGATGGGGTGACAGTGTCATGTATCAGATGGGTGACAGTGTCATGTATCAGATGGGGTGACAGTGTCATGTATCAGATGGGGTGACAGTGTCATGTATCAGATGGGGTTACAGTGTCATGTATCAGATGGGTGACAGTGTTATGTATCAGATGGGGTGACAGTGTTATGTATCAGATGGGGTGACAGTGTCATGTATCAGATGGGTGACAGTGTTATGTATCAGATGGGGGACAGTGTTATGTATCAGATGGGGGACAGTGTTAAGTATCAGATGGGGTGACAGTGTCATGTATCAGATGGGGGACAGTGTTATGTATCAGATGGGGTGACAGTGTCATGTATCAGATGGGTGACAGTGTCATGTATCAGATGGGGGACAGTGTTATGTATCAGATGGGGTGACAGTGTCATGTATCAGATGGGGGACAGTGTTATGTATCAGATGGGGTGACAGTGTCATGTATCAGATTGGGGACAGTGTCATGTATCAGATGGGGTGACAGTGTCATGTATCAGATAGGGGGACAGTGTTATGTATCAGATGGGGTGACAGTGTCATGTATCAGATGGGTGACAGTGTCATGTATCAGATGGGGGACAGTGTCATGTATCAGATGGGGTGACAGTGTCATGTATCAGATGGGGGACAGTGTCATGTATCAGATGGGGGACAGTGTTATGTATCAGATGGGGGACAGTGTCATGTATCAGATGGGTGACAGTGTCATGTATCAGATGGGGGACAGTGTTATGTATCAGATGGGGTGACAGTGTCATGTATCAGATGGGTGACAGTGTCATGTATCAGATGGGGGACAGTGTCATGTATCAGATGGGTGACAGTGTTATGTATCAGATGGGTGACAGTGTTATGTATCAGATGGGGTGACAGTGTCATGTATCAGATGGGTGAAAGTGTCATGTATCAGATGGGGTGACAGTGTCATGTATCAGATGGGGTGAGAGTGTCATGTATCAGATGGGGTGACAGTGTCATGTATCAGATGGGTGACAGTGTCATGTATCAGATGGGTGACAGTGTTATGTATCAGATGGGGTGACAGTGTCATGTATCAGATGGGTGACAGTGTCATGTATCAGATGTGGTGACAGTGTCATGTATCAGATGGGGTGACAGTGTCATGTATCAGATGGGGTGACAGTGTCATGTATCAGATGGGTGACAGTGTTATGTATCAGATGGGGGACAGTGTTATGTATCAGATAGGGGGACAGTGTTATGTATCAGATGGGGTGACAGTGTTATGTATCAGATGGGGTGACAGTGTCATGTATCAGATGGGTGACAGTGTTATGTATCAGATGGGGGACAGTGTTATGTATCAGATGGGGGACAGTGTTATGTATCAGATGGGGTGACAGTGTCATGTATCAGATAGGGGACAGTGTTATGTATCAGATGGGGTGACAGTGTCATGTATCAGATGGGGGACAGTGTTATGTATCAGATGGGGTGACAGTGTCATGTATCGAATGGGGGACAGTGTTATGTATCAGATGGGGTGACAGTGTCATGTATCAGATAGGGGGACAGTGTTATGTATCAGATGGGGTGACAGTGGCATGTATCAGATGGGGGACAGTGTTATGTATCAGATGGGTGACAGTGTCATGTATCAGATGGGGTGACAGTGTCATGTATCAGATGGGGTGACAGTGTCATGTATCAGATGGGGTGACAGTGTCATGTATCAGATGGGTGACAGTGTTATGTATCAGATGGGGTGACAGTGTCATGTATCAGATGGGTGACAGTGTCATGTATCAGATGGGTGACAGTGTCATGTATCAGATGGGGTGACAGTGTCATGTGTCAGATGGGTGACAGTGTTATGTATCAGATGGGGGACAGTGTCATGTATCAGATAGGGGGACAGTGTTATGTATCAGATGGGGTGACAGTGTTATGTATCAGATGGGGTGACAGTGTCATGTATCAGATGGGTGACAGTGTTATGTATCAGATGGGGGACAGTGTTATGTATCAGATGGGGGACAGTGTTATGTATCAGATGGGGTGACAGTGTCATGTATCAGATGGGGGACAGTGTTATGTATCAGATGGGGTGACATTGTCATGTATCAGATGGGTGACAGTGTCATGTATCAGATGGGTGACAGTGTTATGTATCAGATGGGGTGACAGTGTCATGTATCAGATGGGGGACAGTGTCATGTATCAGATGGGGGACAGTGTTATGTATCAGATGGGGGACAGTGTTATGTATCAGATGGGGTGACAGTGTCATGTATCAGATAGGGGACAGTGTCATGTATCGAATGGGGGACAGTGTTATGTATCAGATGGGGTGACAGTGTCATGTATCAGATAGGGGGACAGTGTTATGTATCAGATGGGGTGACAGTGGCATGTATCAGATGGGGACAGTGTTATGTATCAGATGGGTGACAGTGTCATGTATCAGATGGGGTGACAGTGTCATGTATCAGATGGGGTGACAGTGTCATGTATCAGATGGGTGACAGTGTTATGTATCAGATGGGGTGACAGTGTCATGTATCAGATGGGTGACAGTGTCATGTATCAGATGGGGTGACAGTGTCATGTATCAGATGGGGTGACAGTGTCATGTGTCAGATGGGTGACAGTGTTATGTATCAGATGGGGGACAGTGTCATGTATCAGATAGGGGGACAGTGTTATGTATCAGATGGGGTGACAGTGTTATGTATCAGATGGGGTGACAGTGTCATGTATCAGATGGGTGACAGTGTTATGTATCAGATGGGGGACAGTGTTATGTATCAGATGGGGGACAGTGTTATGTATCAGATGGGGTGACAGTGTCATGTATCAGATGGGGGACAGTGTTATGTATCAGATGGGGTGACAGTGTCATGTATCAGATGGGTGACAGTGTCATGTATCAGAAGGGTGACAGTGTTATGTATCAGATGGGGTGACAGTGTCATGTATCAGATGGGGGACAGTGTTATGTATCAGATGGGGTGACAGTGTCATGTATCAGATGGGGGACAGTGTTATGTATCAGATGGGGTGATAGTGTCATGTATCAGATAGGGGGACAGTGTTATGTATCAGATGGGGTGACAGTGGCATGTATCAGATGGGTGACAGTGTCATGTATCAGATGGGGGACAGTGTTATGTATCAGATGGGTGACAGTGTCATGTATCAGATGGGGGACAGTGTTATGCATCAGATGGGGTGACAGTGTCATGTATCAGATGGGGGACAGTGTCATGTATCAGATGGGGGACAGTGTTATGTATCAGATGGGGGACAGTGTCATGTATCAGATGGGTGACAGTGTCATGTATCAGATGGGGGACAGTGTTATGTATCAGATGGGGTGACAGTGTCATGTATCAGATGGGGGACAGTGTCATGTATCAGATGGGTGACAGTGTTATGTATCAGATGGGTGACAGTGTCATGTATCAGATGGGTGACAGTGTCATGTATCAGATGGGGTGACAGTGTCATGTATCAGATGGGGTGACAGTGTCATGTATCAGATGGGGTGACAGTGTCATGTATCAGATGGGTGACAGTGTCATGTATCAGATGGGGTGACAGTGTCATGTATCAGATGGGGTGACAGTGTCATCTATCAGATGGGTGACAGTGTCATGTATCAGATGGGGTGACAGTGTCATGTATCAGATGGGGGACAGTGTCATGTATCAGATGGGTGACAGTGTTATGTATCAGATGGGGGACAGTGTTATGTATCAGATGGGGTGACAGTGTCATGTATCCAAAGGGTTTGAAGAGAAGGTATAGTCATTAACAAGTGAAACACGAGGGGAAAGGGGCGGGGTGATTGTGTGGTCTTGGTAATACGTTTATTTACTTCTCCACTTTTATAGGCGCCAAACGAAAGAATTGATTGGCTTTTTTGTTTTAATATAAAGTTTCAACAAAGCGCTCTCAAGTGCCTGTGCTCTCAAGTGCCTGTGCCCGGCTGCAATGCTCAACCATCACCAATGTCAAGTGTGAAAACGCTTGGTCTAATCCACTACAAAGACATCGCCTGGACAAAGTGGTAAAATAATCTTTCACGTGGACATTTTTTATTACACATTTTTAAATAATACTTTCGAAAGTGTCAAATCTTTCGATTAAGCCAAGCCAAGTTTTTCAGTTAGGCCTTGCCAAGTCTTTCAGTTAGGCCTTGCCAAGTCTTTAAGTTAGGCCGTGCCAAGTCTTTGAGTTAGGCCGTGCCAAGTCTTTAAGTTAGGCCGTGCCAAGTCTTTAAGTTAGGCCATGCCAAGTCTTTAAGTTAGGCCGTGCCAAGTCTTTAAGTTAGGCCGTGCCAAGTCTTTAAGTTAGGCCGTGCCAAGTCTTTCAGTTAGGCCGTGCCAAGTCTTTAAGTTAGGCCGTGCCAAGTCCTTCAGTTAGGCCGTTATCACGTTGAACAAAACAAATCGAAAAGACGAGAAATCCTTTTAGAGAATACAACTAGGGCTATAAATTTAATGTTTACTAGAACTGTAATTTCTCACAAATTGCACATACAATGAATAAACCGAATGTACTAAGTGGCTTAATCAAAAGCAATTATTTTTTTAATACCTCAACCCAAAAATGTACTAACAAAAAGAATGACATAATATGCGTCTGTTTTGAGAACTACTGCAATGCAATCTATAGGGAAAATTCTGAAATCACGGATAGCTAAAAATGTGTCTTAGCGTACCGACATGATAAAAGAAAATGGCACCTAGTTAAGAGATCACCAATTGAGCTCGGCCAGAAGGGCCTTTTGTGTGCCTTGCTTGGGTCATCGACTGACAAAGCACTGCAGTGGAGTTAAGGGATGGGAGGTCAGGTAGAATGAGATCCTCTTTTACTAATGGGGTCGACCGACTAAAATCGTACGGTACCTCTTTTCAAAAGACTGCACAAACACATAACAGACTTTTATTTTTACTTCCTGTTGTTTGATAACCACTTTTATGTACCTTTAGTAACTGACAAGAAAGTCAAGGATAGATGTGAGACGCTTGTTAAACAAAATCAAGGATAATAATTGAAGGACATCGTTCAAGCAGAGTGAAGGAAATAGTGGAAATGGGTTAAAGGAAGATTGAAATGACAGTACTGGACAATAAAAAGAGAACGTTTTGGCTAAAAATCTTCTTCGGTAGACAACAAGAAACAACAAAGAAAAAGATATGGCTTAAAAATGTAAGTGTAAGTCTTAAGTGTCTGTGGACGTGTTGTGGGAACGTGGTAGAAGCGCAAGTGCTATATTATTGTTTAAAGTTAAGTTTAAAAAAATCATCGTATAAATTAAGAAACATAAGCGCAGTCTATAGCGAGGTGACACTACTGCATACAAGCTTTGCCGTGTTGAGTTAATTTACCTGTGTGAGAACCACTGTTATGTTGTTTAGTAAGTGACCCGGATGACATCGATAGTTGTAATATGGTTTAAGTGTGTCATCCGATTAGTGATTAAAAGCGTAACACATGGCGAGGGACAACCGGGTATGTATGTGTGTGTGTATATATATATATATTGGTATAAATATATATGCTATATAACTAAACCAATGTGTTTAATTTAAAGTTCGGGAACCGCTGGTGTGTACATTTAGTAAGTGACACGAATGTCCAGGAGGACAGAAGACGTTTTAAAACTGTGTCATCGGATAAATGGGGGGGGGGGGGGGTTGTACAGCACCGTTGAATCCATCTCAGTGAAGCTTGCTGTGCCCAGGGCGTGGTGAGGATGAGCACCCCAACCTATAACGCATGTCTCACGGGCTCATTTTCTCACAGAATCCGTCCAGGCAGAATGCACGATGTGATTATTTCCCCTTATAACAAGGAGTGCCTGTGCAGAACACCAGTAAATAGGTCGGACGTGTCCAGTGAAATAATCCCTACAGCAAATGGGCGTTGAACATGTGTTCAAGAAATAGTGGTAAATTTATAAAATTAAATATAGATCTCAAGAAAGGTCACCAGTGGAGAAGTAACTATTGGAATATTAGTATGCGGCAATGATGTATCGTGGTTATTTTTAGAAACTCAAAAGGTCAAGACGTTGTGCAAAATTGCTGACAACCTTTCAATTAAAGCGTTTGAATAGAATTTTTTTTGTTCAACTATTGTTCTGAAGATTGAAAGTGAAATAGCCAAGGTGATTTAAAATATACGAGATGAGAGAGTGAGATTTGAAAAATTATGACGTATAATTTTACAACAGCTGATACAGAATAAAATGTGAAAACATTTTCTTATAGAAAACTCATCATGGCAAAATAATCACGTACTTTAGAATCTGAAATTTAAATCGCTTTTTCTTCTGTATATGTCATTGCACCCCATGAAAGCTTAACCATTTAATGAATTATTTTTGTAAACAAGTTCGGCGATGTGTCACGGAGACATAACCAGCCATTTGACACCAAGAGAAAGGTCCCTGACGTTTCCCTATTTTTAGAGACGGAAATTTAAAACCCGCCGATATGCAAGTGCCAAATTAATATTACAACTATTAAATTCTTTAAATTTTGCTCAAGTTGGAATCTCAGAAACGGTAATTTAACATTTTATATCGTTTCCTTACGAAAAAACAAAGCCCGGGGCTTTTTAACAAATACAAAATGAGCGCTGGCAAAAATTTAAAAAATCTACATTGATATTTAAAAAAGTTTGAAAACATGTTATATAAAAAAATTGAAGGATGTGGACCCATTTTACATTGATGATGGCGGCAGCCTTGGTATTTCTAGATCTGGTCGCAGGAAACTTGTCAATAGTAGACCTTCTAAACTCAGAATGTCTATAGTAGACCTACTAAACTCAGAATGGTCTATAGTAGACCTACTAAACTCAGAATGGTCTATAGCAGACCTACTAAACTCAGAATGGTCTATAACAGACCTACTAAAGCCAGAATGGTCTATACAGGGCCGACCCTAACAATTGCAGGGCCCTATGCGAAACGGATTGCGCGGGGCCCATTCTGGGTAGAGGATAAGGATAATAAGTGAAAATTAATATTTTGTATTAGAAAATAAATTCGGGGCGGGGCCTATGAAAGTGCGGGGCCCAATGCGGCCGCATAGGTTGCAGTGGCCTAAGGCCGGCCCTGGGTCTATAGCAGACCTACTAAACTCGGAATGGTCTATTATAGTCTATAGCAGGCCTACTAAAGCCAGAATGGTCTATAGCAGGCCTACTAAAGCCAGAATGATCTATAGTAGGCCTACTAAAGCCAGAATGGTCTATAGCAGGCCTACTAAAGCCAGAATGGTCTATAGCAGGCCTACTAAAGCCAGAATGATCTATAGTAGGCCTACTAAAGCCAGATTGGTCTATAGTAGGCCTACTAAATCCAGAATTATCTATAGCGGGCCTACTAAAGTCAGAAGAACTTATAATTAAGGATATAATAGGAAGAAAAAGAACATTTTAAAATTTAAAATCGGATTTCAAACGACTTTCTACCAAATTGATTTGTCATACCACTCTTACTATGTCAAAACAACACCACCACCCCCCCACCCCCAACCCCACTTTCCTGCGAATCTATTGACCTGGGTAAGGAAGCATGTTTTGTCCCATTGGCAGCTACAACTCATAAGATTGGATACAATAACCTCAAACAACCATACTCGTCGTTCACCGTGCACACTACATCCTAGTCCTACACTTCACTCATTGGGCAGCTGTCATAGTTGTTCAAACTGCAGCTTGAAATTGTACTAATGTATTGTTTACAGTGGTTCACCTCCCCCCAGCCTAACGCTCTGTGTACTTGGTTGGCTACACCAATTTCGTCAGATCGCCCGTGTCAAGGCGGAAGTAAAGGTCGATGTGACCTAATTAAGTGCGGTGCCGAGTTAAATACAGTGGCAAAATGACCTAATTAAGAACAGTGGCAAGTTGTACTAATTAAGTACAGTGGCAAACTGACCTAATTAAGAACAGTGGCAAGTGATCAATACCCAACTCCCTGCGATGGATTAAGCTGTAATATTTCCCATTCACTCACCACCAAACGTTCACTCACCACCATTAATAAGTGTTCAGTCACCACCACTAATGAGTGTACACTCACCACCATTAATGAGTGTTCACTAACCATCGGTAATGAGTGTTACCTCACCAAACACTAATGAATTTTCACTCGCCACCACTAATGAGTGTTCACTCATCACCACTAATAAGTATTCACTCACCACCACTAATGAGTGGTTCCAAAAAGTATTGCATGAGAACGGATGTCGGTGAGTACTGCATTGAACATGCCAAAGTTATATTATAGTGAAGGCCAGCAGTGCCCTTACAGTGAGTGACCACATCAATTCATAAACTAATTAAACAGAGGATCTTCTACTCAAAAAGTCTTGTAAGCCAAAGAAATGTTACGTCAAAACAGGAAGGTAAAGGCCATCCCTTATGTGCTCTGCCTCACTTTCGGCATGTCCTAATTTATGGTTCTACACAATACCAGACCTGTTTACCCTCAAACTTAAAATCGTACAATATCATCACAATCATTCAATACATTATCTTAATAGTAAAAAATAAACACTGAGTATATATAATGTACACACCTCAAAATCGTACATTGTACGCCAAAATCGTAAGAGTAAACAGGTCTGCAATACTAATACTATCACAATTAATCAACGAGTTGATTGTTTGAAGATTGATCAATGAAAATGTTAGTGTCACCGAAGAGTTCACAGAAGCTCCACAAACTATAAACTATAAGCAGAACATTCATTAACATTAAAGATAGGTTTAACAAAAAACTTCATTATTCAAAAATGGAGAATAAATGAGTTAAGAGTGAGCAGTTTGAGTATGAGAGTTAGTAGTTTGAACATAGGAGTGAGTAATTTGAACATAAGAGTGAGTAGTTTGAGTACGAGAGTTAGTAGTTTGAACATAAGAGTAAGTATTTCAAGGATAAAGGTGAGTAGTGTGAGCATAAGAGAGAGAAGTTTGAGCATAAAAGAGAGTGGTTTGAGCATAAGAGAGAGTAGTTTGAGCATACGAGTTAGTAGTTTGAACATAAGAGAGAGTAGTATGAGCATAAGAGAAAGTAGTTTGAACATAAGAGTGAGAAGTTTGAGCATAAGAGAGTGTATTTTGAACATAAGAGTGAGTAGTTTGAGCATAAGAGAGAGTATTTTGAGCATAAGAGAGAGTATTTTGAGCATAAAAAAAAGAGTGAGTAGTTTGAGCATAAGAGTGAGTAGTTTGAGCATAAGAGAGAGTATTTTGAGCATAAGAGAGAGTATTTTGAGCATAAGAGAGAGTATTTTGAGCATAAAAAAGGAGTGAGTATTTTGAGCATAAGAGTGAGTAGTTTGAGCATAAGAGAGAGTATTTTGAGCATAAGAGAGAGTATTTTGAGCATTAAAAAAAGAGTGAGTAGTTTGAGCATAAGAGAGAGTATTTTGAGCATAAGAGAGAGTATTTTGAGCAAAGGAGAGAGTAGTTGCAGGATACGCGTGAATAGTTTGAGCGTTGCTACTCCAGTAGATACTTGCAGTATTACAGTGAGAAATGAACAATAGACCCGCTAAAAAGTGATTTTAAAAAACTTTAAAAGATGAGCCTACAAAGAACTTATGACAAACCGTGTACCTACTGAAAACAACACATTAAAAAAAGCTTGCTTTAGTAGTGATATAAATGAAATATGCAAAGTACAAAAATGACACTCAGCTCACAATGAATATTAGATTCATAATAGTAGGCGACTTGAACAATCAAGTTACTTCTGTATTTTAGTTTCATTTTCAGGGCATGAGACAGTTTATTGACTAACTTGTGGATGTATATAATAAGCGTAATGCATGTTGTAAGCCCAAGAGTGGATCAGGGGAAGCTACTGCGAAAATGAGTGGCGCTTGTTTTAAATGTGTTATCTGCTCATCAGAACTATGCTCAGATTTTTATGGAACTTGAAAAGAAGAAAGCAGGAACATAATTGAACATGGTCCACTGTAATCTTTTTTTTCCCCAAGCTTGTTGAAATTAAATGGTGGGAACTGAGTAGAGACAGAATACTCCTCAACAACAAAATGTAGCCTATGGTAAAAGCTTAATAAGAAAAACACATCCATGTACGATATGAGGGGTAGCAATAATGTACTTTTAGATTTTAAATATACATTCTAGACTGAAGTAAAAAAAAATATTTTATTATTTTATAATTAACTTTAATATTAATAGAATCAAGAGGAAAAAATATTTGAGCCTTTGAATACTTGCAATCGTATTATACAATCCAAACGTGCAAGTTTATAAATAACAAAACATTTTCTCTTAGTATAGAAACTACCTTGAAGTATTCAAGCTGTAAGATTTTTATCCTCTTTCAATGATTCCTTTGCCATAATTTTTTCATATAGTACATCTTAGGGATTCATATACTTAACACTTCTTTTAAAAAGTATTTTTTAATAAGATAATACTTGAAAATATTAAAATATGATTATGACTAGCAATTGTTAATTTCAATAAATTTAAGGATTTTGTGATAACTGCTTTTAAAGTTATGAAGAAAAAAAAATTTGACTTTTAGTATGTTTTAGGAAACATTAAACTAAACCCTTACTAACTTTCTCTTCTGCATATGAAAAATTTAATATGCATGGTAATGTTTTAAAATTATATTAAAATATAATATAATATTAAAAATCTTTCAATATCTTTTATTACTCAGACATGAGGAGACTTTAGTAGAAATTTGTTTTTTTTCCTGAATAACATTAATATGTATCGAAACAATTTAAAAATTCAATTATCAAGTTTGTACACTAATTGAACTTAATCCTAATAGAGATGATAGAAAATATTAAGATAGCACTGAAGATATGTCTTGTAATTTAAGAAAAATTTGTAGCCATAAAAGAAATAATATTTGTAAAAATGGATACAACTGCTTTTAAAATGTTGTATACAAAATCTAAAAAAGTTTATTTTATATTTAAATTACTTTATACCCAATAATATAAACAAATACTTTTTTAAAATCATATATACTTATACAGAAAATCCTTTCTTAACATGTAAAATATTAGCAACATCATTTGTTTAGTGTGTTTGATGAATACCTAATATTTCATTCCTTCCACTGGAAATGAATTGCATTTATTTAATAACTTATCTTCTAGAATGCTAGAGTAATAGTGAATTCTATTTTAAAATCACAATGACTAAAACTGGCAAATTAACAAAAATTGAAACAACAACAATTTATTAAATAAACAGAATCAATCTTAAAGGAGTTGCTAGAGATTAATTAAGTGCGTTATTACGTTTAAAAGGGGGTGGGGATGTGTAATTTTCATCATTTTAGGCTGTAATGTAAATTGAGAAAAATCTACATTTAATAAAGATTTATGAAAATTACAAAAAGAGCAAATTTAAACTTCCACTTTTAAATTTTTTAATAATTGAAACCTCCTCCCAAAGCCTACTTCAAAGTTACATTCTTTTGTTTCCACATAATACAATCTCATTTCCTAAAATTGTATAAACTAAATTTCTAAAAAATTAAAAGCTAAAGAAGTAAGTTCCTCTAAAAAACCATAATCCTACTTCTAGTACTTATATGGGAAATATATATAGTATGTCTGAATCTTTTTTTTCTAACTGAATTGTTTAAACATGTCATAGTAAAAATTAAAATGTGTTATAAAAGACGCCCATATATATATAACATATATCCTATATTTACACAATAATAAGTTGAGAAAATAAGATGTACCATACACTCTTGAATATAAAGAAGGGACATTTGACCAACAGTCAACACAAAAGCCAAGGCTGGATATAATTTCAACAGAATCCACTTAAGAAAGTATTAATAGAATCAGATTAGCCTTATAATAATATTATGTTGTGTAGACCTTACAAGAATCATGAGTCTTGTAACTTTCGTCATCGAGCTTTTTTTTCAAATTGAAATATTATAAAATAACAATTGACAATAGTAATGTAATGTAGTAGGCTGAAGACTGTAGGCAATAAATTATACTTTTTATAACTAGCTAGGATTATATGCCAAATTATTTTTATGAAGAACTGTTTAGTCTTAGTAAATTAGTTTAAAATATACTTCAGTGACTATTACTATTTACCTTTAATAAATATGTTATAGTATAGGCATAGGCCTATTCCTCATCTCCAAATCAGTTTGACTTTGACTTACTGAGACTTCTGAGTTGAAATCTGTCTTAAGTCAAGTTAAGTGAAGTCTTAACACTAAGACAATACTAAAAGTAGTCACAGTCACGGTAAATGCAACATTTACAATGGTAACAGTACAGTGAGTAACAGTCCTTGTTTTATTAGTTTTATTATTATTAATATTAGTTAGGACTAAGTAAAGCTAGGCCTTGGCCTAGTCACTTTAAATAACATTCTTGCTTTTTTAAAGTTCTAGGCCTAGACCTAATTAATTAATATTAAAAATTAATGTCAACTCAATGTGAGTAAATAAAATAGAAAGAAATGTAGTATGTAGCAGAGAATTCAGAAATATTTTAATAAACCAAAACCAAGCAATTAAGTAAATACTGAATAAATGCCATTTTTAAAACACCTTTAGGTAATCTGATCCCTTGAAAATATAGCAAAACTATTAGAATGACTGTGTTGAATAACACTAATTCTAATAATAGGAAGGAAGGAATGGGTGGGTCCTGTACTGTGTAACTGTGTAAGTGTATTGTTTTGGCTCTGAATCATTCATTTAGAAATAAAATGCTTCTATGTTTCGACAAATAATGAAACTTACCGATCAGTAAAAGACATTCCTCTGCTACTTGACTGCCTCGGAAGTAGTGAAATGAGGCATGAGAAGAGGTGTCTTTTAGATGCCCGTTACTCAAGTATGACAACGCATCTGCTGTTTTCAGAAGCTAAGAATGCTTCTACTGTCTTACGGCACACTTTTTCACCGAGCTAAGGGTCATCCACAATATCGACTTAAAGTACAAAGTTAAGTGTACAATTGAAGGTCACTAAGAATGTCACAGATCACAAGGATCAACCTCCCATCGATATGAAATGTTACCGAGTCATGTATTTAATAAAATGTGTCTTTTCGGGTGAAAAAAAACAGTATCAACACAGAAACACATCAATCCTCCACCATTCTGAGAAAATGTTTGCCATGGAAGGAACATACCGGCCGCATCACAAATTAGAAAAAGTTCACGGACTATCCTTAAACTAATTATGTGTATTGAGAAATGTATTTCCAAACAATAACATAATTTTTAAGTCATACGACCATATTTTATTAAGTATACTAAAGATTTCATATATTTTGTCACTAATTATACATGTTTTACTAGTGATGTATTAATGCGCTTCTTGTCAGTCCGCCATAGTCTACTCTAATCAGCATTGTTACAAAAGAGTTATGTTTATTATGCCTTTTCTAGTCTTTTAAATTCAATCCTTTAACTCAAATCTTTGGTAACTTGAAAAAAAAAAGTTGTATTACCCAGTTCCGTTACAAGTTTTTGTTGACCATAAGATATCTGAATTTTATGTACTTGTGATAACATAACGGAACGCTTGGCCATCGTTAAAGTATTAGTGGGTCAATTTTTATACTACCAAAAAGGCGAACATGGGAAAAAATACACATCCTTTTATAAAATATTGAATATCTTAAATTGGTTCAGTTTGCAATGCATGTAATTATTTGATAATCTACGATAATATTGTAGGAATTTAAATTTTAACAAGGCTATATAATATATAAATTATTTTAATTCAACAAACCAGTGCCTCTCTAATCTCTACATAAATTTAAGTCTTAAGTTAACTAGCATTTTGTAAATTGTTATTTTTTGCATTAATTAAAACTGATATTATTTGATCTAATAGCCCGTGGTGAGTAAGAAACGGGACGTTTCATTTCAACAATGGGTGTCATTTATGTTTTTTCTTTTTAAAATATAAGTAACGACACGAGGGCATCTGAATCTGTAATAAGTTTTCTGAGTTATTTTCAATTTTAAGAACAATACTTCATTTGTAAAGGTATTTTGTATTTAAATATTGCGTGGGTCAGAGCCATTTGCTTAGGATATGATGTTTTAAGAAGAAACTCGTTAAATTTCAATAACAGGTGATTGGGAGGACACACGGAACCAAGTACTAGCGGCATCCGAAAGTAGTTCTTAATGTGACGTCACTCACAAAAAAAAATTTAAGGAGAAAAACGTTACAGTTCCGCAGTGACGAAAAACATGAAATAATATCTCCCTTCATAATTATATTAGCGGATCAAATTAATGCATTGTATTTTTTTAGTAGGGTTGTGGAGCGGAGTCCTGGAGGGGGCAGGGTCTTTTCCCCCGGAGCTGGCAAAAATTCTTATTGCTCCGAGCTCCACAAAATTTAATTAATTTATAAGAAATTGAAATGAACAATTTATATTTGTTTACTATTTCAGATTTTTCATTGCATAAAATGACAATGTAAATGAAAAATCATGGAGTTGGAGTATAAAAAAAAACATGGAGTACGCCATTTGTATATTCTTTTTTTTTTAACTGAAGAACGCATTGCACGTATTATACGCACATTGTGATTAATTTTGACGCGTTTTTGACCTTTGTAGACTAAGCTTTGCCGTTCTTTTCTTTGTGGCGTTTCTGCACACAAAGAAGCCAACATAATTTCAATTATGATTTTACTTTACCATGTTTTCCATGTTGGCAATTGCATGTTGAAACTTGAATTGAGCGAACGGGTGAAACTCCAAGCTGAGAATATCACACCAGGATTGTTCTTTAAGTAATTCAAGAAGCTTGATTCGTCCTTGCAAAAGATTGGTGGTCTATTAAGACCTTAGTGCTAAACGTACTTTAGTCTCAAAAGACATTTTGAGATAATGAAGTTTAAATATTCTTTTCGTCTATAAAATTGAATCATTTTCATATTTTGTCTTGTTAAATTAAGGAAATTTTGCACATTTTAATGTGTTCAAATTTCTGCTGTGCATTTGGCAAAACCGGATAAACAAAAAATTTAGATTGATTTTGACAAAAGTGTGACTTATGTACCTTACTTTTAGCATTATGGTCTTCTTGCTGATAAAGCGGGACCATTTCTTTGTTTCTATACTCTCTATCTTGGAGGCGTTTTCGTTGAACTACGATATTAAATTCTTTTAAAGTTCCAGTAAACTTCAGAAACCGAGGGAAGAAATACTTTTTATATCAGCAGGCAGCAAAAAGGTACAATTAGCTTAGAAATTTAGGCAAAGAAGAAATTGCGATCAGTATAATCGATTTTATAAATAGAAACCTGTCGATCGCATTTTGATGGCATTTTTAAGTTAGAAGGGTCTTCAAATTTGAAGCCTAGTACTTGCATTTCTAGTATCCATTAATAATATGGGCAAGTCGCCATAGTTCACACATTTCTTTACGTTTTATATAAACACTCCCCTTTAAAAATGTGCTATTTTAATTAATCAAAGTGGTTTTTTAATGCTACAACTACAACTAATAATGTAACAGAGGTAAATTTTGTTGATAATCTAAGCCTGTGTTAAAAAGACAAGAAAATAAATAATAATAATACAGAATCATCGGAGGAGTTGGTTACTTCATATTCATATGAAGCTTTTGAAATCCTGACATCTCAAGTCTAATGCTTTTTTTTTAAATATTTTTTTTGTTATCCATAACACGCGTAAACACCGACTGGAAGAAAAGGGTGGTAAAGGGGGGGGGGGGGGCGGGGTGGAATTGACGATGACACTTGAAGTTAAAAAATCTTATAAAGTGTATTTATGATAAAATCCCCTTTTTTAAAAAAAAATCAAATATTCGCTTGCAAGTACCATAATTTACTTCTAATTTCTAAAGATAAACTTTAGCTCAACCGATAAGCCAATTAAAAAGTTTTTAAAAACTAATAATTTAAAAAAAGAAAGATTAACGATTAGTTAAATTCTTCTTTCGCTTCTTCGTCCTCGAGGAACAGCAGACGATCTTCATCGACGTCTGTGGTCATTTCTAGGACATAGGCCACCTACAAGAGCCCTCCAGGCATCACGGTCCTGAGCCAATCTCTCCAGCCTCCCCCAAGTGTGGCCAAGTTTCTTGGTATCCGCTTCCACTTCACGGCGCCAAGTGTTCCTCGGCCTGCCTCTTTTCCGTTTTCCTTGAGGGTTCCAGTTCAAGGCTTGTCTAGTTATGCTGGAGGCAGGTTTCCTGAGCGTATGGCCGATCCATCTCCATCTTCTCTGGAGGATCTCTTGTTCTGCCGGTTTCTGCTTTGGCAGTTATTGATGAAGGACTGGATTCTCTTCATATTCCCAGCAGTGGTTCTCCATGTTTCTGCACCATACAGTAGAACAGGTTTCACCATGGTGTTGAAGGTTCAGATCTTCAGTTAGTTGAATTACTTGGCAATAAAAGGCCAAAATTATGTGAGTAGTCTTACTGAACTGATTATGTCAGCAGATGAATCGCTACATTCCTAATATGTGATTAAAGTGCCGGAGAAAGGAGAGGAGCTGTAGCAGAGCTATACCACCCCCCCCCCCCAAAAAAAAAAGTCTGCTCTGCTACCGTGTTGTTAAGCTTGTTTTTAAATGTGATTTGGTTCCTATTTTTCTGAAAAAAGCTTTGAAAGCTTTGACCAAACTGAGTGTGTGCTTAGTAGTGGTGTGCTCGTCCTCGTGTGCTCTTTCTATGGCCAGAAGTTTTATTTCTGTAGGCTATGTATTGATGCAGCAGAGCAGGGATTGTCAAACTTTATAAACAGGATACCTGTTCACTGTCCCATCAGACTCAAAGGGGGGGGGGGGTCGCAAGACTATAATGACGAATATAACGGGGGGGGGGCGCAAGACTATAATGACGAATATAACGGGGGGGGGGCCGCAAGACCATAATAAAGAATTTTACGGGGGGCGCAAGACCATAATGACGAATTTAACGGGGGGCGCAAGACAATAATGTCGAATATAACGGAGGTGCCGCAAGACTATAATGACGAATTTAACGGGGGGCGCAAGACAATAATGTCGAATATAACGGGGGTGCCGCAAGACCATAATGACGAATTTAACGGGGGCGCAAGACAATAATGTCGAATATAACGGGGGTGCCGCAAGACCATAATGACGAATTTAACGAGGGCGCAAGACAATAATGTCGAATATAACGGGGGTGCCGCAAGACTATAATTTAACGGGGGGTGCAAGACTATAATGACGAATATAACGGGGTCGCAAGACTATAATGACGAATATAACTAAATGCGAAATATTAATTCTGCATTGTTTCATTCGGCAGTGTCTTAAGCAGATTATCTCTCTGACGTCACTGTCTTTGTTTTTTTTACCAAATAAAACGTTGAACTGACCTGGATGGTTGTCTATATAGTTCGATTAGTCTGAGAAATAACTTTAAAATATAATGAGATATAAACTTTTCAAAGTATATCTTGAAAATTATCAACTAATTCCCATGCACACTGCTCTTAACATATTTAAAGTGCAAGAATACAATTTGAAATCCAATAAAATATTTAAAATTAAAAATAATTTTAATTAACAAAACATTAACTTATTATTATAATTTATTATTATTTCAATGAGAAGCATATAACTACTTTTGGCTAATGATGTGGTCCATTGTTATGAATAAGAAATACAAATGTGAAATGGGGGCGTCCATAAACTACATACTATGTTACATTTTTTTAAAAATGTTACCCCCTTCCCCCCCCCTCCCCGTATATTATGTTACAAATTTAAGCGCCCCCCCCCCCTCCTCGTTCAAAGTACGTCACATTTTGGAACCAAAAATATTCTTTAAGATTCAAATAATAATTTAATTTAAATCTAAAATTAAAATACACTTCACTATTAAACTATTAAATATATAAAAGTGAGACGTTCTGTCAGAATACATCCATCACAACATCAAGTTCAACATCACTGTCAGAATACATCCGAGCGGTCACATCTGAGGCAATTCAAAAAGCTGGTTGTCTCGATTTCAGCCCCCACCAAAGACTAGACAAGCAAAAACATCCCCAGCACCCCGGGTGGATGCGACTCATCTAAGAGAAGGCAAACTCTGAATTCTGAGATGGAGTCCCGTAGGTGAATAGCAGTGGAACAATGTCAATTTCGGGAACTTTTGTGACGCTACTGGTGCCAAGCTGCATATAAAATCCCCGCCTGGTGTTCCCTTGGAGAGGCGAGTTACTGTCCATCTTCCTTAAAGAAAAATCCCAGGCCTTATGATTTCGTCCTGCGAAGTCTACCCCATCGTCATATTGTGACATCTACCCCATCGTCATATTGTGACATCTACCCCATCGTCATATTGTGACGTCTACACCATCGTCATATCGTGACGTCTACAACATCGACATATTGTGACGTCTACACCATCGTCATATTGTGACGTCTACCCCATCGTCATATTGTGACATCTACACCATCGTCATATTGTGACATCTACACCATCGTCATATCGTGACATCTACACCATCGTCATATCGTGACGTCTACAACATCGTCATATTGTGACGTCTACACCATCGTCATATCGTGACATCTACACCATCGTCATATCGTGACATCTACACCATCGTCATATTGTGACATCTACACCATCGTCATATCGTGACGTCTACAACATCGTCATATTGTGACATCTACACCATCGTCATATCGTGACGTCTACACCATCGTCATATCGTGACATCTACACCATCGTCATATTGTGACATCTACACCATCGTCATATCGTGACGTCTACAACATCGTCATATTGTGACATCTACACCATCGTCATATCGTGACGTCTACAGCATCGACATATTGTGACGGACGGATGTCAAGGAAAAAAAATTATTAAAAATTCCCACAGACCTCTTGATGGATCCAAACATTGAGAGTAGGCCTAATTTCGAAACTCGCAATTTCAATGTTTTGATATTTCTGTCCCACATAATATTTTTACCACCTTGATGTGATTGGTCAAATGGCTCAGCACATTTTGTCATGGGTATGTTCAATGGAGATGAAATTCACAGAGTTGCCCCATTTTGAACATTGTTCCAATCAACCTTCTCGGTGTTGAACAGAAAAACCCGAAATAGCAATGGAGCTCTTGAACATCGTTAAATTTGAAAAAAAGAACAACATTAAAAATTATTTGTTTACTGCTCATACTGCAACTTTCAATCGTATCCTTGAGGCCTGTTATAAAAAATTATGTTACTCATTGCTAAAGCTGGGAACAATCATACTATAGCTGGAAGAAAAAATTATCGGTACAAATGGATGAATCAACTTTGAGAGATAGTGTGACCGTACTGATGTCTTACGTTTTGCCGAAGAAATGTTGCTCTGTAAATCATTAGAAAGCACCACTACTGCCAAAAATATATAATAAACTTTAAAAATTATTTAGATGTCCATAATATACCAATGAGAAAATTTAAAAATCTTGTGCTGCTCTTAATATGATGGGCAAGAAAAATGGCTGTTTAAAAATGATGAAAACTGAGAATCCAGAATTGTATTGTGTTATTCATAGGGAAAACTTGGTAGCTTAAAATATTTCGACTGTTCTAAATGAAGTACTAAATTCAGTTATACGGTGTATCAATGAGTATCAATGCTATTAAAGCTAATGCCAAATGTGCGCTTTCATAAAGCTACTCTGTGAAGAACAATAAATAGAGACCATGTGAGACTTTTACTTCACACTGAAGTATGGTGGCTCTCTAAAGGGAACTGCTTGAAAAGAGTTATGGAACTATTTGATGCTCTTGTTGACTTTTTAAATGAGGAACCTTAAATGAAGTATTTGTTTTCAGTAGACTGTAAAGAATTTAGTGAGTTATTAGCCAATATCTTTGATAAAACTAGATATTTTAAATAACAAACTTCAAGGAGCAAATAACACTCTTGAATATACAAAAGCGAAGATATTTGATTACATTACATTTTTTGAAATATGTCAGAAACATGTTTGTAATAAAAAATTTAGAAAAGTTTTATGGGTTCAAAAAATGTGAAGGGAAAAAATACCGCTAAACTTGTTATTGTCGATGCTCGAAAAATTTTTCAGCTGATTTAGAAACAAGATTTTGGGATTTAAAACAAAAGGATTTCCAACTTGGACCATGCAGCCATTTATAGTCTAGAAGAACTCACAGAAAGCCAAAATGATGAGTCTAATAAAACTTTATTTAACATAAAAGGAGCCCTGCGTGGCTTTGTGAGGAAACAGAAATCAAATATCCAAATTCGACAAAATGTGCAAGACAGCTATGTTAACGTTTCCATCTTCATATTTAGCTGAATGTGGATTAAGTGTCTTAAGGGATTTTTTTGCTTTAAAAAAAAAAGAAGAGATCACCTGGATGTTATACAATGGGAAGACTTGAAACTGAAGCTATCTAAATTGTAAATTGGAGCCTAACATAGAATATCTGTGTAGCAAGCACCTAACTCAAGTTTCTCACTAAATTAGTCATCACACAATGTATTTGTGATGTCTCATTGTATTTTCTTCTTCTCCTTCTATATATTAAGGGCCCACGATAAATTTATTGATCATTATGGCTCCTATGAATGTAGATGGGATTTGCAATGTCTCTGTGCCTGGTGTTGATGAGGATATTTCATTGGTTACAAGAGTAACTGTTTGAGGGTATCATGCACTAGGGGTTGGAAGGCCTAAGGCAATAGACGCAAATGAGTCAAATGTTGTCGCCTCAACTGTTCTTTTTGGAAGCTTGTCCCAGTCCCTGATTGTCTTTGGTAGGAATGAGAAGTTCCTATACTGGCTTCTCGCTGGTATGAGCCGTAACTGCCTGTTCTTGCCTCGTCGTTGTCTATGGGGGAGAGGGGCGAGTTTCTGTTTAATGCCAGAACAGTGGACTAGCCCATTATTTATCTTGTAAATCATGGAGAGCCTGGACTGTCGTCGTCGTTCCTCCAATAGTGACCAGCCCAGTGTTTCCAGCATGCTGCCAACACTAGAGGTATTTCTGTAGCGGTTCAGGACAAAGCGATTTAATAATAAATGAAATAATTCTTGATTAAAATATTGTAGAAAAATCGTTGATTTTGTACTTGACTTTCAGTTTTCCATTTTATGTTTAAAATTTTACTAAAAGTGTTTTCTTTAAAATTTCTACGTAAAACCTAAATATTCTTAAAGACTTTTTCCTTCTTCCTAAAAATTATCATTCTCTTATCACACCATTGCGTGTTGCTTTCTGCACAACACTTCTCTCTTATCACACCATTGGGTGTTGCTTTCTGCACAACACTTCTCTCTTATCACACCATTGCGTGTTGCTTTCTGCACAACACTTCTCTCTTATCACACCATTGGGTGTTGCTTTCTGCACAGCACTTCTCCCTTATCACACCATTGCGTGTTGCTTTCTGCACAGCACTTCTCTCTTATCACACCATTGCGTGTTGCTTTCTGCACAGCACTTCTCCCTTATCACACCATTGGGTGTTGGGTGGCCGAGCGGACTAAAACTCCATCCAAATAGTTGGTTGCCTGGAGTTCAATCCACATCAAATGGATGGGACTCGTGAGCCTTGGACGGCAACTCATCTAAGGCAGACTCTAAATAGAAACCAGGAGCCAAAAACTCTTTCGTAAAATGGAGTTGTAAGCGCGTTGTTTTCCAGGCTAAGACACGCTATGCTGGATCATATTATTAAAGCTTAATATATATTATCACAGATGGTTCGTGTCTATTTAATGGATCATATTAACTAGAAGTGCTATCATACCTTTGTATGTTGCTTTCTGCACATCACTTCTCTCTTATGACACCATTGTATGTTGCTTTCTGCGCAGCACTTCTCTCTTATGACACCATTGTATGTTTCTTTCTGTGTGTTTTATTTTATTTAAAAGGACATTTGATTTTTAATATTTTTATGAGCCGTCATTACATCATTTTCATTTCAGAGACTAATTCAAATAAAACTTTGTTTTGAAGGCCAAAGAACATTTGGAGACTGTGGGAGAGTCTGAAGCTTGTGGATCAGCGACTTATTTATTTACCGTTCTAAATGGAAATTATTTCAAAGTCTAATATTTTAAACGCCACGTAAAATATTTTCGGCGACGATTGGCCACCGAGAGGTCTTTAAAAGATTGTTTCAGAAAATGTAAAAAAAAAAAAGAAAGAAAAAGATTTTAAACTAATTAACCAGACGAGAAACCTTATGCTGTTTGGTTCATCATAATAATATCATATTATTATGTACCACTTGAAGATTCAATCAACAACTTATGAAAAGTTCAATTCACAAAAGACTTCTCTGATTTGGAGACACGTAGATAGCACGATGTCCAAGAATAATGTATTTAAAAGAAAAAAACATGGTGAGTGAACTACATTCTTTATATGAAAGAAGAAATACTAACATAATTTCACATTAGTGGAGGTGAAGCCATTTGTGCCTTAGGGGAAATATATATATTACATAGATAAAAAAAAATGGAGCCAAAGAACTGTCTCGGATCAGACCATTCCCAAATAGCCACTGGATCTGAATGTTTATTTGTTTATCATTCCTCTTTTGGGAGTTCCGGGTCTCTTATTCCACAGAAATTGTAACCCTACGTATAAATCATAGAACAGGGTTCGTAAACGGGGGTGGGCTCAACCCCTTAAGGGTTTTTGAGGCAGTGCCATCAGCAGATATTTTTATGGTGAAATTTGTTTGTGCATTAGTTTTACTCGTGCATAATTTTATTACTAACATTTCGGTGTTTGTAAACGTACAAAGCAGCTTATTGAAAAATGTTTATCATGATATAAAAAAACAATTAATTAAAATTTTTAAAAAAACAACAATAAACCAATGGTAACTGCATTTAAAAAAATAAAAATAAATAAAACAATATTTAAAAGAAAATAATGCGGTGTAATTCATAATATTGGTAGTCTACTCGCTAATGCATCGCGTATCTGGCCATCCCGCAATCTGTAGCGCAGCGATTTGAGCTGAGCGATGTTAAAAACCGGTTGTGACATGGTTGTTTTTTTCTGTCAAAAGTTGTCGTCTTTTTATTGCAAGGTTTATTCTAGGATTAATAATAACAAGTTGGAAGATCGCAGTCTCACATAATTTTGCCTTCTCTAATTAACGAAAACTTCAATGTAAAGAGAATCCACTTATAAATTAAATTTCCAGTACAGGAAGTGGATCGAACCCCACACACCCCCGGGGTGAAATGCCCTCTCCGCCCATTTCACTATGCCAGTGGATGGTACCAAGTTGGGGTTTCATAATGTAACTAGCAGCTTACGGTCTTAGTAAATATCACGTTGATCTGACATGGCTGTGAGGACCAGTTTAGAATGCATCTTAAACAGGGGTCGGTCGTGAGAGGAAAGGTGGGAGAACTCACCCAAGACCCCCTCCTCCCAAAATATTTATTTCTTAGCGATTTTTTTTTTACTGGAAGCCTTTCTTTCCCATGCGGGACTCAAGATTGGCTTTAAAAAAACCTTTAAATTTTTAAAACATGATTTTTCAAACCGATACCGATAACCGTTTGCCTAAAAAAACACAAAAAAACAACAACACTAGGGTTATCATTTTGATCCATATTCTTGGGGCGTCATTTTGATCCATATTCTAGGGTCATCATTTTGATCCACAGATTAGGGTCGTCATTTCGATCCATATTCTAGGGTCATCATTTTGATCCATATTCTAGGGGCGTCATTTTGATCCATATTCATGGGGCGTTATTTTGCTCCATATTCTTGGGCCGTCATTTTGATCCCCAACAAATATTAAACTACTAAATACACGGATTATTGAAATTTAATGAATAATGAATTATCCCGTTGCTCGACTCTTCTGTGATATTCCTTTTTAAAACAAATTTGAGACCACAACAGCTATTTGAATGAAATAATTAGACATTTCAAACTAAGTTTGTTAAAAATTGTCTAACTCTTTGAAAACATTATGTCAGCGGCGTTAATGGATAGCACATTTTGATCGAAGGCTGAATTTTTGTTGTTGACTGACAACAATACTTTCAACGACAAGCCCGAGAAAACAGATTTCAAAAAAGGGAGAGGTAATCAATAAAATAAAAGGGACACCTTAGATAAGATGGTGTATTAAGTGAGGTTGTTCTTATCTCCGTTGGAATAAATCTTTAATTATTTATTTAAAAATGTGTCTTTCTATTTCTTTTTTCGTGTTTCCTTTTTTTTTTTTTTTTATACTAAGGCAATTTTTAAAGTATCAGAATTAGTTGGCTAACAATACTAACATAAAGTCGTATTATAAAGTTTTCTTTTATTGATTTATTTGTAAGAATTATGTCAAATTATTACATTCCGTGAAATACTTATTTTCAGGGCGGTTTTAGAAAATTAGGGGAAGGAGCACGTTTTAAAAAAAAGAAGATTCTGTGTGTGTGGGGGGGGGGCGGGGTGTGTGGAACGCGTAAGATTAGAAAAGTTGTCACACCAACACACACATATATATCGTGTATTTTGTGATATCGTTAGAGTATATGTGTGACATCTTTAGAGTATATGTGTGACATCGTTAGAGTATATGTTTATGTTCACTATTATTTTTACTAGTTTGTTTTCGTTTTAGTTTGATTAAAACCTACAGCATGCAACACTGCTAAGCAGGCTAACAAGGCTAACAAAGCTAACAAAGCTAACAAAGCTAACATACAAGGCTAACAAAGCTAACAAAGCTAACATACAAGGCTAACAAAGCTAACATAGCTAACAAAGCTAACAAAGCTAACATACAAGGCTAACAAAGCTAACAAGGCTAACAATGCTAACAAAGCTAACAAAGCTAACATACAAGGCTAACAAAGCTAACAGACAAGGCTAACAAAGCTAACAAGGCTAACAAGGCTAACAAAGCTAACATACAAAGCTAACAAGGCTAACAAAGCTAACAAGGCTAACAAAGCTAACAAAGCTAACATACAAGGCTAACAAAGCTAACAAGGCTAAGAAAAAAGAAGAGCGGTTTAAAGGATGGGCTCAACAGTAAGATAATGTGTACACACTCATGCGCAAACCTTAACGATACAATAAACTGTCCCAAAAGACATGAACAGGTTATAATCTCTCGCCTGCAAATAGGATATATTACAGCTTAATTCTAATCTAAACCGCATAAAACCAGATTTAAAAAAACAAACAAAAGTACCCCATCTGCAGCATCCAAATAATAAAATTACACATCGCCTTTTTCACTGTCCCGGATGCTTAGCGAAAAAAAAAAAAGGGGGGGGGTGGTGGTGCGGGGGGACAGATGTCCCCGGGCGCCAGCTACTTAGGGGCGCGAAAATGTGCTTTGGTATTACTTTATTGATGAAATTAATGGGTTTGAGGGTTGAAAAAAGAAAAGGAGGCGCTTTAAAATGAATCTTTTCCCCGGGCGCCAAACATTCTAGCTACGCCTCTGCACTGCCAAGCATTTCAGGACTTACGCCTTAACTACCGACCAAAATACCAGACTACACCATCATTCTACATACAAAGAACAGCTGCGGAGAGTGGCAAAGTCTTCATCATGACCGCACGCAGGCCGAACGGCACACACCCAAATGGTTACTGAATCTAAGTGATGCTAAAGAATATGTTTAAAAATGGATTTTGAAGGTTTTTAAACTTGTGGAATAAACATATTTGAATACATTCAGAGACAAAGGTTTTCAGGAAATAAATATTTCTTACCGCTGAGGCATTTGCAGAAAATATTACAAAAAAGTTACGATTTCTTTGCAAGAAAAGACAGTTTAATTATATGAGCCTATTGATTAAAGGTATTGGATATCCTGAAACCTGTTATGTTGAATGTTAAATTTCATAGTTGATACCGGTACTGCGAATAATTCTTTGACACAACGTTTTTGTAATTTATTACACATCTTTGACATTGAGTTTGATTCAATATATCAATATACCGTCATTACCGGCGGTATATTTTGTAAGTCCTCTCTGTTTTGGGAACCCCTGTCTGTGAATATGATCCCAGTGCTATTTTGATCTTTTTGATTCGTTTTATTTTATTATCATGATTTATTTTTATTTTTTAGAATGACTTTTTTTAAGCTCCACCATTTAAAAGTGTCATAAATTATAACCTGCACCAAATACCTTAATTTGTTTCGGGAATGAAGAGATTATACAATTTGAAACAGTATAAAAGTTTGCTCGGAATCCGTCTCTTATTGTCATGGACATGCGCAACACATTTGTTTCTTTTCTAACTTGCACATGGCGTCCGGTTGAAGGTTATCAAGCATAGTAAATAAACATCGTTGTGCCGTTTTATTAGCTTTATTATTGCCCTTCAACCTTGTGCAGCCATCCGACAATCAAAATGGGAAACGTAAGTGCTGCTGAATCTCCTAAAACCTTTGTTGATGTACCATCACCACCAATGTTGCCACCACCCCCTCCAACTGAAATTCCCAAAACAATAAAAACTAAAGAAACAGCCGGGCCTGGATCCTCGAGCAACGAACCTGATGTCAACCCAGGATTATATGAGGATCTCCACAAACAAACCAAAGGTAAATATCATTCCTAAGATGGAAAAAAAATATTAGACCTATCGGCTGAGAAACAAGCTTGCTTAGTGCTAGGGCCTACACAGGCCTCACACTCGCTTGCCCACAGTGGGCCACAGGTCTGCCTGTAAATCTTGCTAGTTTGAATCATGACTCTAAATTCTTAGTAAGTGTAAAAAGCGTAAAGACTGATTTAGTAGTAACTAGTTCAATTATAACTAAGCTAAGTGATACAAACAAGGGTAAGTAGAGTTTTGAGCTGATGCAAGTTAAGGGTAGCTAAAAAAAGTTTGGCCAATTTTTTACGCAATCCACACCACTTTGATTTTCTCTGTAGGATTCTCTCCCCATTGTTTATTCATGAGGTATTGCTAGAACTAACTTTGGTAAATTCGAATAGATCGTACCGCGTTTCTTACCATGGCCGACAACTTGATTGCTGTGACCCGTAAAATTAAGAATAAAACGGTAAAAAATAATGAAAAATTTTCCTAAATGTATTCCTAAACCTAAACTGAACCCTAAATCTAGTTTTATAAAGTGTGTAAAAGTGTAGGCCCTATTTGACAAAATTGTAAGTTGTGTTTTCATTATTTTTAATATTTAAAAGTTTTTAATTTTTAAAATTAAATTTTATGATTTTCTCAGTATAGACTCTATTGTGTAACTGCATCACACAAACGCATGAGATAGGGTTCATGTTAGATCAAAGATTTTAGGTTTGAAGATTCAGCTCAATTTGGGGGGGGTGGGGGGACGACTAAATTTAGGTGTGAATTTGACACTGCTGCCACCTTTGTTGCCATGATTCGTCTGCCGTGGGAAATTAAAGTAGACTCTAGTGCAAAATATTGGGAAATGTGTCATTTGTGTGGCATAGATTGCGTAAATTTAGCGTATGTTTTCTTTTTGTGGGCTGTACTTGATACTATTTGGCAGGCCAGTAAAAATAGTAACAAATTAAAAAAAGGGGTGAATAGTGCTTGCTGGCCATGCCAATACTCTACTACACAATCGACCTTGTATGGATATGTTTTAAGATGGAGGAAAAAATGCATATGACATAGTAATTTCATAATCAAATGGTGTTCACTTAATGAATTTAATGTGAAAAGTGAAGTTGTTTAAATTTTCTCTTAAAAGAGCTTTTCAAAATCTGCCTGCGTTCATCATCTAAGAATGCAGGTCTTTTCTTATTTATCTTACTTAATTTGAAGAACTGGATGTTTTTAGGATTAAAAGCATCTTTCAACACTGTTAGTGTTGCATGTTGCCACTTGGATTACCTTGAAATCATCAGCAGCCAAGGCCAAAGCTCTGTCACACCATCCAAGTTGTTATTTTTGTTATATAGAATATTAATGCAAATTTCCATTTAATGAATAAAAGTCCTATCATTTTGAATTAAAGTTTATCCTTATTGTAAAGCCAAATTTTTTTTGCCAATATTTCAGGGTAATAAGTGTGAGTTGGGCGGGGGGGGGGGGGGCAATTTAGGCTTAAGGGCTTATTAGGAGATTAAAAAATGTTCAATGCATTGGCAATAATACAGTTAAAATACATTTTTTAGAACTTTTGAACATACTTATTTTACATTATAATACTTTAGAAAGTTGCCTTCAAAAAACAAAGTGTCTACACGTCCGGCGCGACGGACGTTTTAGTGCGGGAGATATACGTCCGGCGACCAAGTCACATGACCGCCGTAACAAACCCTACTTCTCAGTACTGATCTGGTTTTAAGATAAGGCAGTTAATGTGAAATTGTGTGGTCTTGAGTTAGAATAGACGCTTAGCGACCTTATTTTATGCGATAGGTTACTGGAATCGGGATCAAATGTTACTTTTTTTTTTTCTTATTTTAATTAAAAGTAGATTTTATATTTAATTTATTATGTTTATTTGTAACAGTAGTCAGAGCTTTATGAGATGTTTAACCAATATAACAGACTTTTTTTTTTTTTGTAGAGTCGGAATCAAATAGTTAGTAATACTAGTACTACTACTAGATAAGTATTATCTAGGAATCGGCTGACTAATATATGTAATTATTGTACACAATATTGGAATATCATATGCAATGCAACTCTTTTGCCGACGACCTCTTGTCACATGACCTGACGGAATATTAACACCTACTAGTCCTCCGGCGGTCACCTGACAGGCCCGCCAGACGTTTTTCTCCCGCACTAACCACATTTAATAGATTTTAAAAGATATGTGTCCTGTGAGCAAGGGCAGTGAATGGCCAAAAGAGAATTGTAAAAATTGCATGATGTGTGTGCGCCAATCTTTAAAAATAGAAAACTGCTAAAAATCAATCTAAGATGGTAACTAAAATGCTAACATTGGTTAAATAAAATTTAAAAATCTTAAAATAGATTAGATTTTTGGTACCAGGAAATAAAGACCTATATTTTGCTGCAGTATGATAGCACTTTTCAAAATACTGATATTTGAATGCACTATGATAGCCCTTGTCACTCATAAACTGTAGAAAGTTGTATTTAATAATTAACATACACATTTGAATGAAAGCTAACCATTTTCACAAAGAATTTATATTTTTTTATTTATAATCCTTAGACAGGAAGGTTTTTTTTTCTAATTAATAAAGAAAATAATGGGCAACAGGTTATTGTATATAACATTTTAGTCATTGCAGGCATGGCAAATATTGTTATGCCAAATTGATGAGTTAATTAAAAGTTAATTTAAATGTGATAAAAAATGGTTTGTAACGCCATTTTACAAGTCTACAATAAATGAGGTACATTTAGACCTTAAGGCAGTGCTTCTCAACCTTCCTTATGCCGACCCTTAAATACAGTTCCTCGTGTTGTGGTGACCCCCCAACCATAAAATTATTTTTGCTGTGACTTCATAAATTTGTGTTTCGGATGGTCTTAACGTGACCTTTGACCCTTAAAGAGGTCGTGACCCACAGGTTGACAACCGCTGCCTTTAGTTGTGGCGAACAAAAAAAAACCCTCGGCTTTTTTCTATGGTCTAATTAATTAATTTAAAATATTTTTACATATGATATTTTTTAATAAATTCTTCTTTATGTTGCGGATAAAGGTAATTTGCAGACTCGTCATTACAAATTTTTTTATTAGGTCTGTATCCTTAACTGCTTAAAAAAATAATTTAAAAGATTTTGAAGCGAGGATGTAAGGTTCACTGTATTAGTTGATTATTTTACTTGTATTTTATTTGATGAAGTGTTAGTAAGCTACTCCATCATCTCATGATAATATTTTATCAACAATTATGATTGCTATTTAATTTTAAAACTTTTTTTAACCACATTATCCAGATTTGTTTCCACAAGTATTTGAAGGAGCAAAGGTCATTGTTGCTAAAGGCTTAAGCAGCCATTTTCAAATTAGCCACACTATAACCCTGAGTACCTTCACACCATCAGTCTATCGCTTTGGTACAACATACATTGGCACAAAACAGCTTTCACCCACTGAGGTAAATAGATGTACTTACATTTATGGCTTAATGTTTTTTAAATACATATAGGGATAGATTACTATTCTATTTTTATGCTCTGCATATTAATTTAAGAAATTTATTTATTTCATAGTTTATTTAATAAATGTTTTTTTAAGTCTTTCCCAGTCTTACTGGGTGATATAGACTCAAGTGGGAACATGAATGCCAACATTATCCACGCCTTCACTGACAGGATCAGGGCAAAGCTTGTGGCACAGGTAACCAAACTATTTGACACTTTGCCTGATACAGGGAATTATAATTGTTATGAACCAGTGAATTTGTGATTTATTTCTTTTTGCTGTTGATTTTTTAAATATTGTAGATATTTTATGTTTTCAATAAATTTGAAGGCTGGGGAAATTTTTGCTGTATGTGATCTGTTGGATGAACTAATTGTGAACACAGAGAGTCTAATGTTGACAGTGTGTAATCGTCTCTCAATTGTAATCAATTAAACTTTCTTTTTTATTCATTTTTATTTTTCCTATAAACACATTTTGAATATCTCTCCACTAACCAGTTTCAGCCTAACAAATGTGTGGGCCAACAGGTATCATTTGATTACAAGGGAGATGATTTTACTGCATCTCTCACCACTGGAAATGTAGATCCACTCTCTGCCTCTGGTAAATTTATCAATTTATCTTCTGAAAAGAATCATAAATTATCAAAATTTAAACAATGATTTGTTATACTTTTTAAACACTTTTGAGAAAGCCTATTTGGACTGTAGGTGCCCAGAAGACGGATCCCTGCACTTACTTTACCCCAAAAAATTAAATTTTTTATTTGCACTTACTGGTGGACTAAATATGTCCTAACCCATTGTTGAATGAGATTCAGTGTGAAAAACTACATAAAATATTCCCCTGGGGCTGCATATGCCATTTGACATAATTCAAGGTCACACATTTTTAAAGCATTTTTAGGTGTCACTGGAAATTGATATAAAATGAAAAAAAAAAACATACATTTTTTTCTTCTTATTTTGATGAGATTGTGAAAGTTTATTCCTGCAAGTAGATGACATTTATTCCCATTTTTTTACCCTGACAGGTTTATTAGTAGGCCATTACCTGCAGCGCATCACACCAAGTCTTGCTCTGGGAGCTGAGATAATGTATCAACGAGGGCAGCAGGTGCCTGGAGGGGAAATAGCCATTATGTCCTTAGCTGGTCGATGGTCAGGTAAGGGAGCATTCTTTGAATTGTTTAATTGTTTTGTTATGGTTATATGGAACAGGTAATACTAAGTGTTTAAAATGTGCCGATCTGTTTATATATAACAGGTGAAAAATGGCAGCTGAGTACAAATCTGAGTCCTATGGCTGGAAATCTCCATACATGCTTTTACCAGAAAGTTCATGAAAATTTACAAGTTGGGGTGGAGCTAGAGACAAGCTTACGTATGGCGGAAAGCACAGCAACAGTCGCCTATCAAATAGACATTCCTAAAGCTGATGTCACGTTTAGAGGTAAGTGCTGCCTTTGCTCTAAATTTAACAAATTACAGGAATTTGTCACATTTGATTTTCGATAGTGATGTTAAATTTGTTTAAAGGTTGATTTGCCCTCTCAGTAAACTACTTAGCTGGCAGTATAAAATGGCATATTGAATGGGTTGATTGTCTTTAAAAGCAAGCAACATCTTGGATGGGTTGAATGTCTATTAGAACCCAGCAACAACTTGAATGGTATGACAATAAACCAGCAACTTGAATGGTATGACAACACACCAGCAACAACTTAAATGAGTTGAATGGTATGACAACAAACCAGCAACATCTTCAATGGGTTATATGACGTGTCTATGACAACAAACCAGCAACATCTTTAATGGGCTATATGTGTCTATGACAACAAACCAGCAACATCTTGAATTAGTTGAATGGTATGACAACAAACCAGCAACAACTTGAATGGGTTGAATTTCTATGACAATCCAGCAATAGCTGCTTTTGTTATTTTTCAAGGAAATGAATACCTTAATGTCAAATCTAAAAATAAATGAACTTTTTAACTAGATTATCTGATTTGTTTCTGGTTACATGAATATTAGATACTTTTATTAGTACAGATTAGCAAACACTGGAAACATGTTATAGGTATTTGGCATCTGTAAAGTCATATTTTTAATTTAAAATGCAACTTTTAAAATTTGTAATTCTTTTTTTTTTTTTTGTAATTAATTACATTTTGTACTTTGATTGAGCACAAAATTTAAATGATCATTTGTAAATACCAACCATTCAATTGGCTATACTCACAATTTATTGATTTATTTTGGGATGTAATTAATGTAAGAAAAGTGGGGACTGAAGTCTTTTAAAAGATTATTTCATTCAGAACGAGCATTGTCAATTTACTTGGTGAAATAGTTGCTCACAGATGTTATTTTAGGTCAATTTTATAATAATATTTACTCTTATTTAATATACTTTTGTGGACAAATATAGTGATGAGGAGTGTCTTTTTTAAACTTTAAAAAATTCTTTTACATGTGCAATTATTTTATTATTTTGGTTTTCAGGCCAAGTGGATAGTAACTGGTGTATAGGAGCTGTACTAGAGAAAAAGCTAGCACCATTCCCCTTTACTCTTGCACTAAGTGGCTATGCCAACCATGTGAAAAATCAATATCGCTTTGGTATTGGAATGATCATTGGATGAGGTAGGGCCTGCCTAGGTCAAATTAACAATATTAGAAGAATATATTATTATAATAATGGAAATGTTAACACTTTGATAATGTCCTGCATTGAACTTGTGTACATCAAGATCTCTGCATACAACTATCTTAATTGTTGGGAGTTTCTAGAGTTGCTGAAGGAACTTTTCTATGATTTCAACTGGCCTTATGTCTCTTTTTCAGCAGTATAAGATTTCATTTTTTAAAATGTATTATCTTTATTCAATGACATGCAGGGTCCGCATTTTAGTAGAACATTTCAAGTGTTAAAATTTATTCCCAGAATTTGTTTTATTGAGGAGTTTTTTTTGTTTTTTTTTGTTGAGTTAAAAACTACTGGATTCTTACCGTAAGCTCAAAAACAGTTAGTTGTATAGCTTTATAATATTAAGGCTCATTGCCCAGAATCTAGACATTGTATCAAAAAGAAGATTAATTTTAAAAAATATTTTTAAAAATTTAAGAAACATGACATCCATTGATCATAGCATTTTTTCTTGGCTTATACAATGCTCTGTATTTCTACCTGTTCTCACTGTTCATACTTGTTTCTTTGAGATTCATTTGCAACTGGCTGCCACAAATAGCAGTTATATATTGGTCGAGTTCAAATAATGTACATAATGTTTTTTTAAATAATGAAAATATCAAGTTGGTTTTGTCAAGCTCTTGTGAGTGGATTGAACTTGCATGTCCATTAATCTGAGACCTACCATTTATGTGCATGCTGTATTAGGAATATATGGTATGAATTTGAAGACTCCTGTAAATTGTTACATTAGAAAATTAATATTTGTAAGGTATTACAGGGGAAGGGAGAGGCATAAAATGTGGGTATGTTGAAAACTAGCCACGATCAGTTAATGCAAGCAGAGATTTCCAATAATCTTAAGAGCTTTTCCTGGAAAACAAAGGTTTTGATATGCGACAATACCCAACTGTACACAGACCCATTGCAAAGAATCAGCTGTTAATCCATGCTGAAACAGTAGAAATTACAAATAAGCAATTTTTTCTTTTTCCTAGTCCAAAGTTTATTCTGAAAACTGTTTTTAAAAAAAACAAAACATTTCATTAGGTAATTACTTGTTTATTTTGAGCACCATCTTTTCAATAATTTAATATAATGGCACAATGAACGTCTTATCTGATAATGGATTTTATTTTGAACAATGTTTAGCATGATCAGAGCCTACGTGATTGGGTCAGATCTAGACTTTTAACTATTTCTTTCAGCTTCAGAATTTTAACATTTTTTTTGTCTGGAATATAATGGTAATAATTATGCAACTTTATATAAAAAAAAGAATGTTGATCAGTTTGCCTTGCCAGTTACACATTTTCAAATTGTATAAAAAGATCAGTACCATTTTAACACTACATTCTACCCCATAACTGTACCATTAATTACTTTCACATATCATACTTTAAAAATATACCTCCTAAATATTTACAACTTAAAAATCTTTCCCTATAGCCTTGAAACATTTGATAATGGCCTGATAGCAATTTACTGAGGGTAAAAAAATATATATAAACTTCACTTTTTTGACAGATAATTTTTAATGTTTTGTTGTTAATTTGATACAAGTTTTGAGTTTTGGAAATGATATCCACAAAGTTTTTACTTTTTTTAATAGGTTCATTGAAGAGGAGGTTTGACTAATTTCATGCCTGACATTTGTGAAGGGTTCATGTTTATCCTCACATTTTAATGATTTTTGCTTTGATCAGAATCTGTTTGAATGGATAAAGACTTCATTTGTATAAGTTTAAAGTAGATTTTGCTCGATTGATGGTTGTTTGAAATTAGATCACTCCAGCCTTAGGTCATGTATTTAGTCTAATTGATAATAAATGCTGTCTTTTCCTTTATCATCTTCATAACCTGATGCATAATGAGGGTGATGTGGTTTTTTAACATTTAAAGAACCCTAAGAGTGCAGAAAAGATCTTTTGTTACTTGTCAGAACTGGTGGATGTGAGAGCTATGTGCGTAATCCTATGTGATGAAGGTATGTGACCTCGGACCACTGGTGTTAGGATGGGCCATTGTTTGTCTAACCATGATCAAAGAATATGTGGATTGGTTCATTAAAGTTTGTTTTAATAATAATAAACGAGTGTTCAATTTTTTTAAAGAATTCTTCATCTTACACTTCAGTAATTAGTTCCCTTTTTTTAAATCTGTATGATTTGAAAGTGGTCAATGGTGAAAATATGATTGTCTAGGCTGTAGATAGCATATAACTAAATTTTGTGATTGATGGGTGAGTATAGAAACTGAATGTTTTTCATTAATTTAACTGAAATATAAAAGAACTTTGTTTACCACTGGCATGTTGTTTTTATAACAATAAAATTATGTTTAAATAATGTTATGGTTAGGTTGTTGTTTTAATATCTCCATGTTTTAATACCATTCTATTTCTACTGATAATACCCATTTTATGATCCAAGAAACGCATCTGATAGAAATTTAACTTACATAAAATTAACAAGGGGTATAAATTTAAATTCATTAGATGTGAAAGTAAATATTTTTAAAATGTTCTTTTTTATACAAGTACCGGTACAAGCAACCATTTTTTTAAAAAATCCACAAACTTAATTTTTCCAAATTTTTTATTTGTTCTTACTTGTTCTTGCTTAATACCACATCACTATGCCTTCCCTTAAAAAAACTATAAACCAATTTTAACCACTTATCTATGCAGTCTTTAGTTTACTTTCCAACAGAACTAGCAAACAATTTTAAGGAACTTGCCTTTAATCTTCAAGGACATGTATTAGAATATTCTCATTAAAAAATTCTTAGACTCTGATCTAAATTCTTTAATATTTGAAAATAGTTTTCATAATTAGAAAAAAAAAGAGTAAAATTTGAAAATTTGAGAGGAAGAATTGTTCAAATAATATAAAGATATATTTTTTATTTAAATTTATATCTGTTTGAAAAGCACATTAACAAAATAATTAAAGGGATATGAATAAATAGAGAAATTTAGAAAAAATAATAATAAATAAAAAGAGACAACACTTTGGATAGATATTAATACTTTATTGAAATGCAATTACCTTGGACCAATGGAAGCACAGAGTCATATATAAATAAAGTATTGAAAGCTAAGCATCATTGCATGGTTGCAGTGGCTGCCACAATAAAGAATTAATAATATTATGGCTCATTCTTTTAATTTTTAAGCTATTTGGTTATAATTAAAACACTCAGATCTATGTTTTTGTTAAAGTGAAGTTTGTCAACATTTAATCCTTTCACCCCTGATTGCAGTTCACTTTCTTGGATACAATTTGAAGTGTTTGGAAGAATGAGTAACTTTTTAGATACCGGTACACTTCAGTTTTTTAGTGGATGAAAATTATAAATGACACAAATTTTATGTCTAAAAAATATATAATTATAAATGACACTGTTTCATATGACTTTGATTTGCACAAAATGAACAAATAGAATTGAAATAGTATCTGATGTGTGAATACATTGAGAAATTAATATATTTTTTTTCCAAACATCCATAATTTATCAACAAATAAATTTGTTCAGAGTTTTAAAAAAAAATCAAGATGTCTAGTTAAATAAAATGTTTTAAATAATAAAATACAAACGAACACAATCACAGAATAAAGTATATTGACAACAAAAGGACCTCTCTAAATATTTGACTTTAGGATGGAAATAATCCCTCAAGTCAAATATAAATGAATCACAATTAGGGGTTGCAAAACCGGTTTCGGTTCAATAAAAAACCCTGAAAAATTGTATTATTACCATTTTCTTGAATGGATCTGGTATAAACAATTTTGTGTGTGACTTGTCTATTTGGTTATGTGAATATGTAATTTCCAGATCCACCTTTTAAAGTTATATTTTAAGTCTAGAAATCTGCAAAAATGTGTGAACTTACCATAAAAGTTGCTTGAAAAAACATGATTTCCAGTTATGCACTTAATAATAATCACAATTTGTGCTAACGTCTTGGAATTCCATTTTGCTTACCTCAAAGACAGCGTTACAGCCATACATACATAACTAGAGAGTTATTAGTGATGCATGCCACAAGATAATCATCACAGGAAAATTACATCATATTTTATATAATTCCCTATCTAAGCTTAAATGTAAAAAAAGATTACATAAATACAACTTACACTCCTCATTTAATTCACTTTGCAAGTTCCATTAGATAATGTATATTTATAGTTATCACACAATTACTTTTTCAACAGCTTAACCAGTGTAAGCTGGAGTAGTTCATCACAGAAAGCTATAAGATTTTGTAATATATAAGCTTATTTTGGTTGATAAAAAAAACTACCAACTGAAAACATCTTATAGACGACCCAGTGAGACTCTGGGCAAGACATCTGTGGCTTTTATTGAAAGACTAGATTGTTAAGACATTAAGGACTCATTTACTGTAATACGTTTTTCCTCACTCCAAAAGCCAGCCCTAGAATAGTACTACTAAGCATAAAGTTCATTGTTCTATAACACACAAATAGAGTGATCCTTAATTTAATATTATCTATTTTTAACTGACAAAAATTGAATGTTCTTAGCCCTCAAAAATATGTCTTGTGTCAGTGAAGTTAACTAAATACTAACAATATTGAGTGAAGTTTTACTTGAAGTCAGACACTAAATACTAGCAATCTGTGCTTAGTCAGTGAAGTTACTTGAAGTCAGACACTAAATACTACCAATCTGTGTTTACTCATTGAAGTTACTTGAAGTCAGACACTGAATACTAGCAATCTGTTATTTTTATGAAGTAAATAAATAGTGGAACAAGTTATGTTTAGGCTTGAAAAGATAATAAAGTGCCTCCTAACTACTTATTATCCTTTATTTTAATGCAGTTAATTTGGAGGTGCTGTGGCGCATCGATATTATTTGTCATGTCTGTCACCAAGACATTGTTTGCATCTGATTCATCTGGTTCGTTCCCAGCTATGAGAAAATAGCCAGGTGGAATCAACTAATCTTCTTAGCGAGGCAGCTATTTTTGGTGATGAGGTATACCGAGGGAGAAAGAAAATCGCAACCAATTGAGGTAAAAGTAAAAGACACCATTAAAATAGACCTAAATTTAAAATCTGTCAGAACAAAAATTAATACAATTTCAATCAACAAACAAATGTTTAGTTCAGTTTCACTGTGTGAAACAATACTAACAAGTTGCAAAGAAGTGTATTGTGTCAATGCAATTTGTTATACTAAAAATGATGTCTTTGGGTACTTTTAGTCTAACATACATATTCTGCTGAGGGTTTGACATTACTCTCTTTAAAATCCAAGCTAGTATATTGGCAATCAACTCCATCTGCTGAGCTGTGTCATATACCGTATTTTACGGACTATAAGACGCTACGTACTATAAGATGCACCTTAAGTTTTAAGCTATTTTAAAAAGAAATAACATTTTTACCATTTATATTAATTTTTTTAATAAGACACACCTGAATTTTGGAGCAATTTTTCAAAGAAAAAAATGCGTTTTACAGTCCGTAAAATACAGTAACAATTTCCTCACGTAGGGGTCTCCCCATCTTCCTGGCCTCCCCCGAAACATCTAGTGACGAATATTCGGTCAACAGATGCGCTAAGAGTTTCTGGGACCATGCTTCAATGCAGACAGGTAGTTCCCTGTTGATATACCCTACTGAAGTCTTTTGGTCTAACAGAAGTTTATTTCAAAACAGCCTACATGCAGGTAGGGTCCCTGTTTATCTAGCCTACTGAAGTGTTTTAGTCTAACAGAAGTTTATTTCAAAACCAGCCTATATACAGGTAGGCCTAGCGTGATCTCTGGATATAGTTACTATTTTCAGCATTTTGGAGCTGCTTTATTTTATAAAATTGTTATGGGAATCCCACATCAGAAGTATATGTAGAATACTAAGTTTATAAACGAATACCGGTACTATTAACACCATACTAATGTACTTACAACTTAAGTAGTAGAATTGAAAAGAATTAGTAAACTGTTTTAATAACTCTTATACAGTTAAATAATAGTCATTTCTAATCTAATCCATTTAAGAAAAACTGCGGGCAGTTGAGCCTTGGCTCATAATGCTCTTCCCAGTGTGTTCCCTCCAAAACCGAAAAGCACACCAGAAGCACCCTGCTACTGAGATAGCCCCTGCCCACAGTCTACTCGATTGACTAACCAAGATGGGGCAATGGCAACCAAAAATCACCTGGCCAGTTGGTAGTGTTGTCCCTACAACAACAAAATATGTACCGTACTTCCTGATACTGGGATGGTTATATTAATGTCCTAGAATCCATCCCTTCCAATCCTGGGGTGGCGTCAGATGCCATCTAATAGGGATTCTACATTGGTTTCTGGCTCACAAAGTAGCTAGGACAAAATGGTTGCCTAGGAAGTCCCTCACAGGCCGTATATTAGAATCATCGGCAAGGGTCGCCACAACCCGCCCATGCCTCATATCTATTAATAGCAACTTGTAATCATGATCCTGATCTGTTTCTGTTGTTATTTCCAGCTGTGATTGTGTAGGTACCTTACAGCTGTGCTCTTTTTAACGCAGATATCATGCAAGAACCTCGTCTCCACATGCAGGTCCCCTACATGGAGGTGCTGTGCCCCGGTTAACGCCAGGTGGCGGGTGACAGTGTCTCTTAATCAGTATGCCACTACAGACAAGTCAACTAGAGCCTGCTGGGGAAGGGGGTGGGGTAATCTTTTAGGTCAAATCTTTTGTTCATTTTTACGTTACTCGTTGCTCGCATGCAAATTTAAGTACTCTCTTAAAAAATGTTAAGAATAATTTATGATAGCAGCATTAGAGTCAATGTCCCAAAACTTTTTGTAGACAAGCATGACTCAGATAAGCAAAGTTTATATAACACAGAAAATCACACTTGACAAAAAGGGAAGAATGTTCATTTCTAAATCTCAGATTAACTTTCACATGCATGCATCTCTCTCTCTCTTCTGTCCTCATGACAATAAATAGTTTTTATTGTAAACCATGTAGTACCGATAGCTCTAACAAGTAACCGTCATCAAACCCCGGTGGACTGTAAGAGCTCAGCTATTTTCTTGCTACAAAAATCAGAAGCTTGTTTGGCCTCGTAACTGAGGAGTGCAAAGTTCAGGAACCCGTGAGGCAAATCATCAACCAGATGAAGCTCTACTGGCACATCAAGTTTGTGGAGCCTCCTGGCAAAGCTGACAGAATCATCAAGAAGTGGGTCAAGATGGCAGGCCTGTTGTGATCATTGATTAACTGTAAGTTTCATTTCAGTTGCAGAGAAAACTCAAGATAATATTAAGAAAATACTTGATTGAAATCAAAGTGCCTTTTATGCATTTGTTGCTTCGAAGTCATGACTTTATAAACTGAACTATTCAAGAGAAACAATCAATACAATGTCCATTAAAATATTTCCTAATAGAAATAATTCCACTAAGCATTAAAACCACAGCTATGGATGAGGTAGAAGAATCTAAATAAAAATGTGCACTTCCCCTAACCTCTTCTGCATAAAACACTTTTAGGGGGGGGGGGGGGGGGCACCCCCCTCCCCCATATGTTTGAGAACTTAAGGAAGCAAACAATGAGACTGGGAGACAACACCAGCCAATGGCCGATACAAAAGAAGAAGCACTGAGGTCAAGTGAACTGTGCTCACCACAATGCAGACTCTGTTCAAGCCTTTCAGTAGCTCATCCGGTGCCAGCAAGGGGGACATGTAGGGATTCTTGACCACTGGAGCTTTCCTCAGCTTGTGGAGTGGACTGTGGCTGGAGAAATTCTGTTTGTGAAAGTCTGCTGGGGACATCCCTGTCTGTGGCAGACAAAAGGAAATTGATGTTAACAGCACATCATGGTAAGTGGTAAATCAATCATTCCAACAAGAATCATACACCAAAATATTATAGGAAACAGCTGTTAAAAGTTGAGACACAGACATGCAGAAATATTTTTAATGAGATTTATTTATTAATTGGGACTGTCACATAAAAGTTTAAGTTTGTATTGAAAAAGTTCAGCAAAGTTCTTGTATTCTCACCCTAAAATTGTAAAGTGATCTATTATTTATTAATTGTTCAAATCAGAGAAGAATCTCGTACATTTTCTTTTGAATTACCGGTAATTTGAATGATTTTTCCCAGTCAATGATGTTCATCATAAGAGTATTACATAAATACTGATAGTTTCTTAATGAGATTATGGTAGTGTTTGACCGATTTGGTGAAAAATTAACTTTTTTCCTCATCTCCCTATAGTTAAGTTTTTTGGTTGAAATTATTGAATTAAATTGTTATAAAAAAGTTGTATGCAAAGAATGCTTCTTTTCCTTTTGATTGGTTGTCACCAATTTTAATATTTAAGTATTTTAAGCAATGTTTTAATTTTCAAACTATTTTTAAAATTGAAGATCTCCCATTATTATTGCTATTGCTATAGATCGAGAGCACTTCTTTTGAGTAAAAACTACACCAAGGACCAGGCACTCCATCAAATGACATCTCTTATATTCTGTTACTGATGTCATTTAAATGGAGAAAATAACAGTTAACCTAAACAAGGTGTCATTGTACGACCCGTCACACCGAACAGTGTCACTAAAAACAGGACCAACAAGTATTTTATTATTAAAAACTCGATGTTACAGTCTGCACTGACCTTATAGAGATTTGAAAATCCTGTTATTGATGTCAGTGCAGACAAGGGCTGAGAGTCTAATTCACCGGGGCGACTCGTGGAGACAAGGACAGGTGCGGAGCCACTTCGGATAAGCTTGGAATGCTGGGGTAATCCATCTTTCACTGGATGGGCTGAGACAGATGTCACATCCAGTGTGGGACTACAAACACTTGTATCTGACCTGACCACTTTAGCGTCCATGGAGGATGTGTACTTTAAGTTCAAAGTATTGGGTGGTTTACTAGTGACCAGTGACTTCTGTGGTGCTGGGTAAGTCATACTATCATGTGATGCTGGATCAGTCATACTATCATGTGATGCTGGGTCAGTCATACTAACATGTGGAGCTGGGTCAGTCATACTAACACGTGGTGCTGGGTCAGTGTTCACACAATGTTCATCACATCCAGAGTTGCCGGGACACACTGTATTTACATGGTCGTTACCTATCTGAGGTAGTTCATGTAGTGGTGGATCCAAAACTACTTTGTCCACATGACCTATAATTCCAGAGGTGAGTACGTCAATAGGGGATGAACCTATCGACTCGAGCGTCTCCATGGCGTCCACCAGAAGCTGTCTGTTTTCTTCAGGCAGGTCTGCCAGCATGTCAGGGGACACCGCTCCACTGGACAGGTTGTCTTCACATACAAAAGTCTCCATATCCTCAGGAAGGTCACCAATCAATATTTCCTGGACTTTGATCACATCTCCGGACAACAAGCTGCAATTGAGCGATGGTTCGGTCATAAATGCCTCATGGCCCCAGAGGTCACTACCGTCATTCACAATTTGGTCAGCGTCAATCTTTGGCCAGTCATCAGAAAGGCCATCTGTTTGTTCCTGGGTTGAGTTAGATGTCAAACAATGATTGTATTTACTGTCACACAAACCAACAGGTGGCCCTACACGTTCTGTAATATTATCAAGATGAATGCCATCCATTACATGTCCAATATTTGCATCACCAGTTGGTTCTTGTGTGTCCACAGTAGTACAATGAGTATGATGAGCCAATGCTCCTGGCCTGACTTGATCTGTAGCATCACTAGTTGGTTCTTGTGTGTCCACAGTAGTACAATGAGTATGATGAGCCAATGCTCCTGGCCTGACTTGATCTGTAGCATCACTAGTTGGTTCTTGTGAGTGTACAGTAGTACAATGAGTATCATCATGATCCAATTCCCCTGGCCTGACTTGATCTGGGGTAGGGGTGTAGGGGGAGGAGAGAGCTGTGTCAAATTCCTGAGATGAGTCTGGATGAGATGAGTCTGGATGAGAGGATGACATTGAGTTTGGGGAGTTTGTATCACACGGGATAAAATTACTGCAAATGTAGCCTCCCTTTGAAGAACTGTTGTGATGTGATGAGCCGTTCCCCTCAGACACAAGAGGACCAGCATGGGTCATGTCCCTTGAGTCTGATGGCGTCTGAAATGATATATCACTTGGGGAACTGAAGCTGTGAGGAAGATGTAACCTGGATGAATTCACTGGGTTCATGACCTCAGGGTCAAGGTCAGGAGGGGATGAGATGGCTGCAGGAGGCAGTGTGTGGGCCTGAGGTGAAAGTATGTGGGCCTCGGGTGAAAGTATATGGGCCTCAGGTGAAAGTATGTGGGTTTCTGATTGTGATTTAGTTGGTTTAGGGTTGACAGAGGCTCGGTGAGGCGGGATGTCCCCAGAAGAAGGGATAAATGAAGTCAGACTTGAAAACAAGTTCTGTGCCCCTGCCATTACAAGTTTCGCCCGCTCTTGAAGCTTGACCAAGTTGAATGATGTGTTATGGCCCTTCCGACTGCAAGCAGCACCCGCCGTCACTTTTGCTTGGGGCATAGCAGGAGAAGATGTTGAGCTTCCCAGGTTACCAACCGAGTCGGAAGAAGAAACCTTCACTCTGTCAGAATTTGACGGGAAAACACAACTGCCATCGTGAATAAGCTGTGAGAAGATCTCAGATTCACCCTCCTGCCTCCCACCATTGACTTGTTGTGAAGAGCTGGTTGGACTGAGCCCAACGCCAAGAACTGTTTTTACCACACTTTGTCCAGATAAGTTTATTGTGTTTTCTGTGACCACGCTCGAGTCTTGTGGCCTGATGCAGGGGCTGTCTGCCACATTGGACCAGCTTTCATCGACGTGACCTTCGTCCTGAGCTATTATGAGCCAGTCATTTTCCAGTGACTCGTAAGTGCCAAGCTGGAGGCGGGTCAAGCTCTGCTGGGAGTGGATGTCATCCATCTTGGGAGTGGATAATGGATGCTCCTCATTTATACCAGCATAGGCTAAGGACAAGACAAAAGTAGAATCAACTCCATTAAACTGTTTTACACTGAAAAAGTTTATGAAATATATTCTGTCTCAACACACTCCATCAGTACGCAAAGCTTCGTTGGAAAGAAATGTCCAGATGGTAGAGAGCTATTGCCTCAGTAGATCAGTTAATTTTGTTCATTATTATTTTTCACTATTTCTAAGGGTGACTGAAAAATTAAATAATCTAAAAAATTACACCAAACTTCTCAACTGTTAATGATAATGTTACATTAAAGTTAAAGTAGCTTCAGGATAGAAGAGTCAAGGCCCACAACCTAAGGGTCACCTTTTTCTTGAGTCACTCTAAGAAAGGTGACTGACCTTGCCCTGATGGATCAACTGCCACCAACATGGAATCGATATTTACCTGCCATAGTGGATCAACTGCCACCAACATGGAATCTATTTTACCTGCTAAACACCTTGTGATAAGGCCAACTGGCAACACCGGATCTAACAGGCTGAGTAGCCTGGCAGGGGACAGAGTGTATCTGACCACAGTGCAGGGATAGACCCCCACTACAACATCTGGTGACCTGATCCCAAATGACGCAGCTCGCATGGCGGTGGCGATGGCAAGATTTCCCCCAGCACTGTCTCCCACAATCAGAATCTTCTCACCGGTGGAACCTGGTAGAGTAATACATCACATATCAAACCCCATACACATAAAGGGTTCAATCTATTTATGTCTAGTTCACCGTTTAGTTAATTGAAAGGCAAAATTTAGCTTCTTAACCTTTTTTTTGCAGCCATATTTTTACACGATGCTATCCAGTAATAATCTATTACCCTTGTGCCATTCAACAGCCAACTCACCCAACTGCTCACAATTAAGAACAGCCCAGGCATAGGCATAGAAACATTCTTCAAGGGCTCGTGGGAAAGGCAACTCAGGGGCAAGTGAATAATCCACAGACAAAATTGGTGCATCAATAGTTACTGCCCATTCTCGCAGGTAGACCTGGACGACAAAACAAAAACAGAATAGTTAGGTGGGAAAGACTAAATGAATTTGTGACGCAGGTAGACTTGGACGACAAAACAAAAATGGAATAGTTAGGTGGGATAGACTAAATGATTGTTAGGTGGGATAGACTAAATGATTGTTAGGTGGGATAAACTAAATGATTGTTAGGTGGGATAGACTAAATGATTGTTAGGTGGGATAAACTAAATGATTGTTAGGTGGGATAAACTAAATGATTGTTAGGTGGGATAGACTAAATGATTGTTAGTTGGGATAGACTAAATGATTGTTATGTGGGATAGACTAAATGACTTTGTGAACATCAACTTAGCAGACAGTTTTGTAATCTTATTTTTAATGTCCATATTAATGACAGTAATTTCTTTACTTTATAATTTATAGCTGATTATTCTTGTAGAGCAGTGGTTCTCAAGCTGTGGGCCGCGACCCCTTTGGGGGTCGCACTACCCTTTCCCAGGGGTCGACCAAGACCATCTGAAAACACATATGCTCTACAGTTATGAAGTAGCAACGAAAATAATTTTGTTGCTGGGGGTCGCCACAACGTGAGGAACTGTACTAAAGGGTCGCGGCATTAGGAAGGTTGAGAACCAATGTTGTACAGCAATGACACATTGAGACTCGCCAAAGTTTCCCAGATAACACCAATGCCTTGACTATTTTGAAAAGAAATAAATTTGTAAACAACCAAAACTCTGTTGGTACAGAGTGCCTTTCCCCACAACATGCACATTTTTAACAAAACTTTTCAAGCAGCATTGGGCACCGATACCTTATCTCTGCCTTGAAACCATGTGGTAATGTGCTCAAATTTACCAACAGTGGATGAAAAGCTGGGTGGAATGGAATGGACAGACGAGCTCTGCAAATAGCTTTTCTTTGGGAAAAAGATAAATCTTGATATTTTTTAATTTAATGACTAAAGTTGGAAAACTGCAGCTATTTTTATGTGGGATTAAAATAATCGCCAGCTTATGCCACATGCTTTATACTAAAAATTAAACCAGCAACGAAACATTTGATGTCAAGTTAAAAAAAGAAAGCAAATTGTTTACCGATGTAACAAGTTACCTCGTGAGATTTTGATGACTGGGCCACAAAGCCACCTCCATGGATATGAATGACCAAACTGGCAGATTTGGGTTTTGCTGAAGCTGGAGATTTGGCTTTGGTGGCTTTCTTCAAGGTTTGCTGGAGTGAGAAGAAGTGAAAATCATGTGCACTTGAAATTCTTGTTTACAGAGAGAAAAAAAAGTCTTAAAAAGTAAAGCACTGATCTACTTGCTTATAGAGAAAAGAGCTACAAATCATTTTGCATGAAAAACTGTCTTATAATATGCCTCAGTAAAAATAGCACAAAAAATTAACATGTAAATTCTAATAAACATCTACATCTTACTTTAAATGGAGATTTATCATAATTAGAAAAAAAAATTATACTTTCAGCAACCAAAAAAACCCATCCATTAAGTTAATATCTTGTCGAAAAATTTATTTTTAAAATTTCAATTTCAGAAAATAAATGACACTAGGGGTAACACAGAAGTGACATAAAGTCAAAAGAACTTCCTGATTTGAACCAAAATTTATTATTTTCATATGATGAAAGTAAACAAAGCAGTGTTAGATGCAACAGATTGTCAGCATAACTTTTGGATGTTTATGGACTGTATAGGGTTAAAGCAAGGTGCGCTCACTCATAAACATACAATATACTAATTGCATACAGGTGCTTAAGTTCATAAAGTACTTATAAGTATAAGACCTACCTGACCTTCCCTTAAATTTGCAGAGATTAGTCTTGTGTGCACGTGACCAGGGCCTGTGTGGGCGCAAGGGGGAGTTATTACAACAGTGTCGCTGCCATCAATCAAAGGAAGTTCAAAGGCGTCCGGTCCCAGTGTGATGACCTCATTGACATCAACAGACGGACAGACGAAGAGAGGCAGTTGCTAAAATAAGAGAAATTTTCACTTTTTAAATATATTTGTATGAAAATTTTAGCCATGAGAAAATCAAAACTTTTTAATTACAACTTTGGTATCCATTGAGCAGTAAGTCTCAAACCTTTAGGCTGTCCTGACCACTTGCAAACTGTGTGCCATACGGGCTGTCTACCAATTATTGGCTTGTGTTGTTTATGGTTGCAAGGGATGAAAGACTTTGAATGGGTATGCGCGTATGTAGTTTTGGTAATGTTGCGTTTTGTATTTAAATGTGGTAAAATATCGATTGTTTCATTTCTCTTTTAATATGGTTGACTTTGTACAGCGCTTCAAGCCTTTGGGGATGAAGCGTGATTTTTCAAATAAACTTTATTATTATTATTTTATTATTATTATTACAAAACAATATTGAAGATGCACTACAAGCTGCTGCTGGTTCTTCAAGAGGCAGCTGGCAAAGAACACTGACTGGTTGAAGGAAGAGTCCTTAACGCAATAAATTCAATTTCTGGTTCAATAATATAGGAGAAAAGTGTACTTCTGATAAATCTTACATTTCTGATGCAAAGATTTGATATTGACATGCAAACTAAGCTTATCTCACCATCCTCTATTGCCCTTTGCCTAACCAGCCACCATTGCCCTTTGTCTCACCAGCCATTATTGTCCTTTGCCTCACCAGCCACAAGTACCCTTTGTCTCACCATCCACTATTGCCCCTCTGTCTCACCATCCACTATTGCCCTTTGTCTCACCATCCACTATTGCCCTTTGTTTCACCATCCACTACTGCCCTGGACACCAGGAGATGGTACAATTGGTAAATAAATAATGAATATTTAACGTATTAATTTTTATATTTTATTTTTGTTATTTTAAAGGAGTTAGGTACTACATACTTGCATCAGGCTGGACTCTGAAAACCCCCAAAAAGCTTTGCAGAATTTGATGTCAGCTGTTCTTGTCACTTTGACCACCTGTGATAACAGAAAAAATGCACTGTTTGTTAAAATTATGGCTGAAATCAATTTACTTCTGAATATTAATTTTTTAAAAATATTTTAATTAAATCAGCTTTTTCTTTCTTTCGGGGTTATCAATTTAACAGCAAAATGGCTGCGCTGTGATATACATGACATAAAACAAATTCTCAGTAACATTAAAGAAGCATCATATAATAAGTGTACAAGAAACTTCTACATTGACATTACTTTGCAGTTGACAATTCAATCCATTACAAGTTTTCCTTGAATAAAATGTGTGCCATTGTTATCTACCGAGTCCTTACAGTTTTAGGGGTTTTTTTGTATTGTTTTATGAAGGCACTTTTCTGTCTCTGATAAATAGAAATATTAACATTTGACTGAACCTGCTGTGCTCTGAGTTCTGGGTCCAGGAAATATTTGCCACTGTTGAAAACTGAGGTCGCCACTTGCATCATTTGTGATGTTTCTAAGTAGCCCTCAGAGTAGGAAGCCATGGCAATAGCAAGTACTTGCATGGGTCTATGCATGGATTCACAAAACTGAGAAGCAGGAAAAGACATATATAAGTTTAAACTTTGAATAATTGCAGCAGAACATTCAAAAGTGGACACAACAACTAAGAATTAAACTGCATAACATTTGATGCTATATACATTTGTTTCATGCATCTTGGAATGGCTTAATTTTTTTAAAATTCTTTGTTTTGTGTGACACATGATCTTGTAGACATCTTGAATTAAAAACATGTCTGCATATTTTAATAGAAAATTTGTTGAATTTTATTTTGTTTACATCTAATACATAAAGACAGACAATTTTCATTGTCTTGGTCAATGTCACATGATGGACAAGCATTGAAGCACTGTTAATTATGTTTATGAAGTATATTATAACTACTACAGTGAAGTATTTGTATTTCTGTAAAAAAAATTAACTTGTTCTATTTTTTAATGTCAGTTACAGAGTCTTGTTATAAGTCATTTACATTAACATGGGATGTATGAATTTTTTTTATGCGCTTTCTGAGTAGTTTTTAAAGATTTTCCTTAGAAAAGTAACCACTGCAGATAATTAGTTTGAAAAAAATCATATTTCAATTAAAGTTAAAGCAGATTTCAGAGGAAATCAACAAAAAAGATGCTAATTTAAATATGTCTATTTCATATTACATCAGTTATAACTATTCCAAAATTTATTATTTTTACTATTTATTATGCTTAATTTATATTCATAAATTGTTTTACAATCTACCAACTAAAGACCCAAACCATGTATAGTTAAATTAACCACACGTAATATCATCTTTCATTTATACTGGATGCAAATTGAAACTATTCTTTTACGAGTCAATTATCATGGAATTCTTTTCTAATGTATTGTAATTTATTGTAAGATTTTATCGGTGGACATCCTTTACATAACATTATCTATGGCAGTTTTTGAAATTTCAGTCCATTTTATGGAATAGAGTAAAATCAGTATTTTTTTAAATATTCAATCTTTATCAGAGCCAGCCCCCTAATCTAATAGTACCAAATTTTTTGGCAGTTAATGTTACCTAAACTATAAATACAAATTCATCTTCATTCACAACAATGTTCTAATTGGCTGAGTGTCTTTGTTCAAGTATCAATTTTTCTAATTTTATAAAAATTTATTTTTGTCAGCAGTTGAGAGCCTGTAAACACATTTACTTTTAACTTTGATCCATTCACTTAATTAGCTTTATCACAACTAAATAAATACCGGTATCACAACTAAATAAAATGCCATTTGTTGAAGGTAAATGTGGTAATGAAGAAATGGTTGAATTACTTGAATCAGTTAAAACAAGTTTACATTTGTTAGTACTCAAATTCCATGCTATACATACATATACAATATTACATTTAAACAAAATTATCACTTTACTCATTCATGAAGTATAGTAATAAACATATAAGCAATTTAACAGTTAAATTAATTCATACAAGTAGCAATGAGTTCATTTCTTCACCTGAAATCCCAAACATCTCCCATAAAAGGACTCCTGGCACAGTGTTTCTACATCTACCACAAACTGTTCAGCAACCTCATTGTTAAGTCTGTCTTCATCAGCGAAGAGTTCTCCATCACGACAATAATTTATAAGTTTAAGTGCATAATAGAGCACACCTCGTAGCTGGCCCAGAGCAGATACATAGCTAAATGCGAAACAAATATTGTAGATTTTATGGAATGAATCAATATTCTTAGCGAGTACTTATAAAATTACTCTATAAAAATAACTTTATTAGTCTTCAAATTCAGGACAAAAAAAACTTGATGCATACATTGAATATAATTGAAATAATAATTTGAATTAAGAGGTGAGGCAGCTCTGAATTATAGCTGCACGATAAAAGATTGGTGTTCACATATACCCATATTTTTAAACAATTTACTTGTTGGTTGTAGGCTGGAACCCCTATATGTGACAACAAAGTGGCACATAATCAGACTACTATGATTATGATAGTCATTCGTCATCATCATCAGGTCCCGTAGTCCTTCGACCATTGAGGCGCCACAGATGACATGTACACTATTCTTCTCCATTCCTCTCGGTCTTCTGCACTACGCATAGCATCGCCTAGTTTTAATCCCGTCCATTCTTTGATATTATCTTCCCATCTTTTTCTTTGTCTTCCTCTTCTTCTTCCTCCTCCAGTAGTGCCCTGCAAAATTTCTTTGGCAAGCCCTTGTTTTCTGGTCACGTGGCCATACCACTCAAGTTTGCGCTTTTTAACAGACGTCAGGAGGTCATCATATTGCCCAATTGCTTGACGAATCCTTTCTTTTATTTGCTCATTGGTGATGTGGTCTCTATAGCAGATGCCAAGAATGCTCCTGTAACATCTCATCTCCATCGCCTTTATTTTCCTTTCAAGTTATGCTGTTAATGTCCAGGATTCACAGGCATATAAGAAAATGGAGAGGATTAATGAGCGCATCAGCCTGATTTTGGCGCTGGGGGCTATATTTTTGTCTTTCCATATTTTCTTGAACCTCTTTAGTGCTGTCGTGGTCTGCGCAAAACTGGCCATCAATTTGGGCTTGGAGCCTTGTTCCGAAACTATTGCTCCGAGGTACTTGAAGCTGCCAACTGTCTCTAATCTTTCCTCCCCGACCTTAATTTCAGTGGTGATGCCATTAGTGCTATTCGTCATCATTTTTGTCTTTTCTGCACTGATTTGCATGCCAAAGGACGATGAAGTCTTGTCGAGACTCTTTACTAGGTTGGCTAGCTCTTCCTTGCTTCCAGCCAGTCCGTCTATGTCATCCACAAAACGTAGATTGGTGATTGTTCTGCCACCAATGCTGACTGTCCCTACATGCGTTTCTAGTGCATCTGACATAATTCTCTCTAAGAAGATGTTGAACAGGGTGGGGGAGATCAAGCAGCCTTGTCGTACTCCAACCGTGGTCTTGAATCATTCTCCGATGTTATTGTTGAAGAAGACTGCACTGGTGGCCTTATCATAGAGGCTTCTTATCATTCTGGTTAAGTTTGTGTTGATGTTGTAGTGCCTCATGGTGGCCCATAAAGCAGCATGCCAAACCCTGTCGAATGCCTTCTTGAAATCCACAAAGACGTGGTATAGGTTTTGTTGGTGTTGAGCATATTTCTCACACAGTATCCGGAGGTTTAGGATCTGCTCAGTAGTGCCACAGCCTTGCCTACAGCCCGCCTGTTCTTCAGCAATGATTCTGTCTGCATATGGTCTTAGTCTGTTCAGTATGACCTTGCTTGGGTGGCTTATTAGGCTAATGGTGCGATAGTTTTGGCATAGCTATAGGTTACCTTTCTTGGGGAGGGTGATGATGAGAGATTGGGTCCATGATTTGGGCCATTCCCCTGTTAGCCATATTTTGTTACAAATATTGGTTAGGGCATTTATCATTGTTTCTCCTCCCTGTTTCATTAACTCGGCAGGGATATTATCTACTCCTGCGGCCTTTCCTATTTGGAGTGCTTGGACTGCTGCTTCTCCTTCTGCACGGAGAATGGGGAAGCTTTCATTGTCCGTTGCTGGGGGGACATTAAAGATCTCTGGGTCTATCTTTATATTTTCATTATACAGCTCTGAGCAGTATTCAGTCCATCTGTTCAGGATATCATTTTCCTCGGTCAAACATTTGCCATTTTTATCTTGTATGGTAGTACTACGCCCTTGCTTTGCAGTGGTTAGTTCTTTCACCAACTGGTATGCCCTTTTGCTATTGTTTTTCTTCAAGCAATTTTCAATGTCGTAGCATTGCTCTTCAATCCAGTTCTTCTTCGCCCTTCGCATACCCTTTTTGATGGTTTGGTTAGTTTTTCTATATTTATTGGCCCCCTCTGTATCCACCATTTTTTTTTTCTTTAACTGCCTCCGTTTGTCACACAGATCGAGGATGTCAGCTGTCACCCATGGTTTTTGTGTTGGTCGATGTTTACCAAGGATGTCATGGGCTGTGTCCGTCACCGCTGTGTTTAAGTTATCAATCATTGTGTCCATGTCTGAACAGTCAGCATCTATAATGTTAAGCGCTGCAAATTTTCCTCCTATCATTGCTTGGAAGGCTTCTGCTATTTTAGGATCCTTCAGCTTTTCAAGATCGAATTTGATTCTGGTATATCCTTGTTTATTTACCCTCTTTAAGTGCAGCCTAAAGGTCATCATGACTAGATCGTGATCACTTCCAATGTCAGCTCCTGGGAAGCTGCGAGTCTTTGCAATGTTTATACTAGACCGGAAACGTGTTTGCAACATGATATAATCAATCTGATTGTGATGTTTCCCATTGGGGCTATGCCATGTGATTTTCCTGGATATTTTATGTTCACCCAGTGTGTTGGCCAGTATGAGTTCATTGAGGCTGGCAATTCCAAGAGCCTCAGACCTCTCTCGTTTGAAGTTGCGTTACAGTGGCGTCCACATGTTCCTTTCCAGTTTGCATAGGCATCTTCTCCTACTTTGGCATTCCAATCAACTTGAACGACAAGAATGTCTTTTTGGGGGTTTGGTTCACCACATCTTGGAGTAGATGGTAGAAGTCATCCACTTCTGCGTCATTATAATCTGAAGTTGGTACATACGCTTGTACGATGGTGATGTTGAACAATGTTGCCATTAGAAGGAGAGTGATGAGTCGGCTCAAAATTGGTCGACAGCTCATAATACTGTTCTTAATGTTTTATGGACGATGAAGCCAACTCCTTGTTCGTGTGTGTCCTCCCGTCCAATAAAATATAGTCTGTGGCTTTCTTGGGTCGATGTTTCTCCAAAGTTTTTCCATCTCATTTCGCACAGACCCTAGGATGTCCCATCTGTATCTGTTCATTTCATGCACTAATTCCTCCACCTTGGATCTCACGTTCCAGGTACCTATCGTAATGTTATTCCTAGTACTGATATTGTTTTTTGCCTATTCAGTAGCATATTTTCCACCTCCGTTCTGGTCAAAGACGGTAGGCGCTGCCCTTGGTAACCCGGGCGAAGGCCGAGCCGGTATGGATTGTGAATCTGGTCTCATGTACATGTTGCGTAACTAGGGCAGTTGTCACATGGCAGCGCCCATCCCTCTCCATGCCATTTATAATTAATTAATTTAATGTATTATCATGACTAGATCATTTTTAGTAGTTTTCCTTTTCTTACCGAAGTGTTTGCACTCCGAGATATTGTGTCGCGGCATAAACTACACAATTTCTGGTTCATTGTATCTCAAGAACAAATATTCCCACTTTCGTTAGTCGATCTCAAAATACCTTTTCCGCTTCTAGGCTGTCTTCCGAATAATTTTATCCGTTTTCTTCCCTTTTACTTATTTGTACGTTTTATGAACATTGTCCACTTTCTAGGCATGTTGCAGTTTGAATTTTCATTTGGTGACTACAACAATTTCTGATTTCAGCCATCTTGATAATACTGTTCTTAATGTTTTTATGGACGAGGAAGCCAACTCCTTGTTCGTGTGTGTCCTCCTGTCCACTAAAATATAGTCTGTGGCCTTCTTGGGTCGATGTTTCTCCAAAGTTTTTCCATCTCATTTCATTATTGAAATCATTATTAAGACAAGACTTGTGTGAAGACTTCATGACTACTATTATTCATGATAGTCATTATTTGTAATAAATTGGAGTCAAGTTTTAACAAAATTATATTTCGGTCTGCTGGGCTTAGGCATACTCAAAGATATATAACATTTAGCTAATTTTAATTTTATTCGTTTTTTCTGTATATCCGCTGACGAAGGCTTCCTGTCGACACGTTTGTTGTTTTGTTGCGTTCCTTTTTTCAGGTTTAACCTTACTTTGTTTTATTAATTTCCTATTGTCAATTGTGCTAACTTGATTGCAGTCTCTCCCCTTCATTACCTTACCTTACCAGGTGATGACGTAGTAGGTATTACAGAAAGGCTGCTAGACTATAGACAGAGTAGACCTACACAGTCTAGCTTGAGAAAGTTACGTTTAGAGTAGGCTAGGAGAGTTGGGTTGGTGATCATGATAGTGACCAGTGAAAGTAATATTAAATATATAATATTAATACACACCTTTCAAGTTCCTTTGCATAAAATCTTTTACGAAACAATATGGAATCTCGAACAGAAGAAATATATTTACACAACTGAAGTAAATGTACACAGCATTTATGAACCACTCTGAGCAAACTACGGTAACCATTTCCTTTTACTTGCTCAGAAAAGTCGTAACTACACAAATGTTTACAAATCTCTAGATAACTTGGTTCTATTCCTATATCGAGATATTCCCTAAGCAAGCTAAATGTCATGTGGAATTTAGCATGATGACTCTGTTTGCCATTCTGAAAGTACTGGATGTTATTTAATGCTATAGATTTCAATTCTCGCGATAAATTAGAAAATAATCGCTCTGGTTTTTCGCTCGAGTCCATTCTAGCTTGTTATTGCATCCATTTTTAATTCCGGCAGTAAATAAATAAACTTCCGGAGATTAAAAATGTTTGTCTATAAACAAATACCTTATTTACCATAATAATTTATTTAAAGCATCTTCCAAAGTTGAACGTATGCATTAAGACAACATCGTAAATGTTTAAAGGAGCAAACTATTTTAAAATATGATTCTTTTTTTAAAGTTTGGTGAAAATTGACATTCATTTCCATTAAAGTATTATTTTAAATTAAAATCAAACATTTAAAACAATTTATTTATCTATTAATATTAGAAGTAGTAGCAGCATATAAATATGAATATGAGTAGTATGAGCTTATTTATAATATAACTACAACCAACATCTATAACATTTAAATTTTAATGCTTTAAAATAATAAATTTCATGAGGTACAAAAACGATATTTCTAAAATAATAAGTTATTAAACATTTTCTTGATTTCAGTTTAAAGACAAAAGAGGCTCTAACACAAAAATTTGTTCATTTCATATAAAAAAAAATTACAGACAAAATTATTGCCATTAGTAAGGTAGGGATTTTGCCCATGTAAGGTCAAGGTTGAGCTCACCCACTGTTCTGTCAATAAATAAAAGATCAAAACTCCCAACGCCATTAAATTATATTATGCAATATTATAATCAAATTAAATAAATTTGAAGTTATTTTTATTGAATAGATCGTTAAAATAATTCAATTTTTCCATTATCAATTTTTAACAGCAAATCACTGTCTGTTTTGAATTCACTTCAGACTAGAAGTAGAAAAATCTGAAAGAAAAATAAAAAAGCACAACACTCACAACAGAGTAGTCTAGTCCTGCAGGAATCAACATATTCATACAAACAGTGATTGTCGTTAGAATTAGAAAAACGGTACATTATTATCTTAGTCTCTTAGTTAGGTCTATTCCCATTATATTCAATACTTAGATAAGGCCCTTCTTAGGAGAAATAGACCAAACTTATTTATGCATGTATAAGTGCTTCTTGATACTGGCAGGTACTGTACGTACACTTTGTGCTTGTTGTGGTCATTAGACAATTTTAAAAGTACTTACGTCTCTCTTATTCAACTACTTCGTCGCAATTTTAAAAAGTGGGATACTGATATAATTATTGTAACGCTGATATTGTGTATTTTATATTGTGCAAGTATAGGTTAACCATAACCTTCCTATTTTTCTTGCTAGTGTCACAAGTGACTGTTAATGAGTTGGTTGGTGTTAATAATTGAATAGTAATCAAAAATAGGACTAGACTAAGCTTACATTTTGATTTATCATGATTTATGTGTATTTAAAAAAGCTCATGAGCCCTAAGCTACTTAGTATAAGTAGACATGTGATTAGCCATTACTGGGCTAAACATATGCCATGATATGCCTATGGCCTATGGTGACTATGCCTTGTGAAGGCATTCTTTTTTAAGTGAGGAAACATTTTTATAAATTAGGCTATTTTTAGGCCTACTGATAATTATAAAATATATTATATCATTAGTTGCTGCATGTCATTTTTGAGGCATCCTTCTGTCTTTTTTGGAGGATGGTGTAGCTTCTGTATTATTGACATTTTCCTGGCAGATTCTGAAAGGGCAGTCTTGACTGCACTTCTAACAGGGGTACCATGACTGCTGGTTTACTTTGGCCTTTTCTTAATCTTATTAATCATGCTCTTTTTTGTTACAAAGGCTTCATTTCTTGCATCTTCTGCCTCTTGGATTACCACATTCACTGCTGTTAATGTTCATCAGCTGTAATGGTGATCAGATATATTCTTTCGTTAGTCAATTTTGATTTTGGCTTCAGTCATTTTTCTTTTACATACTTCATTATAACACAGCCATGGCCATCCAATATGTCTTGTCCCCTATGACAATTCTCAGTGCAGCGGATCCTTCGGAATACTGCTATTCTCCATACTTTTCACATGGTCTAACCAGCAAAGGCACCTCTTACTACAAGTGGAGGTGATGCTGCATATTATTAACAACATTAATAGTCGAATAAAGAGCCACATCTATTGCTTGCTAACTGCTTGCTTAGGCTAAGTATTATGCTATCATTATAAATTTATTAGGCTTGGCTAAATTAAAGCAAGTCTAATAGTTGGCATTTGATTGTAAATGATTGTTTAAAGCTCTTCATGTCTCTGAGTATTTGAGACTGAAACTAATGGCTTAGGGAGTGGGAGAAATTTCACTTAAGTTGTCAAGTTGTTGTTTTTATTTTCTGCTTTTGTGTGTTTATATTTGAAAAAATTATTTAGTAGTAAGCCTAATTTAGAGACATTATACAACAACATACTTGAAATTTCAATAAGAAACAAACAGAATAAAAAGCTTCAACTTTTTAATTATTAAACCATGTGGCATGTGGTTTTTGGGGTGGAGGCTGGGGAAGGGGGCTTTTAACCCTTAAAAAACACAGAAAAGAACAGCATGGATCCACATTATTTTACATTGAGGATGGTTGTATTAAAAATGTGTGGTAAATTGACATTAAATTTTTTTACTTAAATGTTCTTATGTTTATCACTTAAAATTCAATTTTTATATAATTTAAAATCATTTTTTTTTTTATATTAAACAGTGACATGATGGCTTCACCTGCCACATGTGATGGAGAAGCCCAGAAAATGGAGGAGGACGGAGATAAAGATGGGAACTCATTAGATCAGCCAAATGAAAATGTTAAAGGAGATGCTTGCTACATCCAGATTTTAAAAAAGAACGACAGTGGAATTACAATTAACAGTCACCTGTCTAGCTCTAAACCAGATGGGTCTGATAACTCTGATGTGGTCAAATTGACACTCCACAATTTGAAAGATAGTACTGGTACTTCAGATTCAGAAATGAAAGATTCTGATTGGTTGAATGACAGTGCTGTGCCATCTCTCTCAGAATGTGTTGGCCAACCAAAGTCTGAAGACAATCCCTTTTATAAAGATGATCTCAGAGATAATGTCACTAGCAGCAAAAAGGGCTTGGATGACATGCTAATAGACAATAGTGAGGACAGCACACCACAACTTGCTGAAACATCTTCAGACAAAACTGACACGATCGGAGATTCTGATGAACTGTTAAACTTAGACACAGAGATAGAGATGAACAACCCTGTTAATGTCCAATCAGGTTCTGTGTATGTTGGGACTGTCACAAACTATAATGTCTCAAATTCATCTTTAAGTTCACCGGGAGCTAAGCGGATCACTACTGACGACAGTGATTCACCACAGCCCAAAAGACAGACACCTGATCGGATTGATGAAGAGTTGAGTAATCAAACCGAGTCATCTCCTGCCAAAGCAGAGCAGACTTCAGAGGATTTGCCTGATCTTTCATCTGACAGTGATGATCTTGATGAAGACAGCAATGCTGTGCAGAGGAGACCATTAAGACTTCGGAACAGGAAGCGTAAATTTTTGAACAGGCTGAGGTTGAGTTCAGATGAATCTGATTCATCAGATGAAGATGAGGATAATGAAGACAATGATAACAAAAACACAGATGATGATGAAGACAAAGACGTAACCGAAGAAGTGAGGATAGCTTTGGAGACAACTCTGGGCAAAAAGGCACCAACACCTAACTGGTTTGCTGTGCCTGAGTTACGCAGACGAGAGTATGGCTACCCATCAAGTTGCTTCGTGTAAGTGTTAACACCTTAGCCTTTACTAATTCTTAATGTAAAGGGAAAGTTAGGTGTTGACCAAAAATAGAATATATAACTTTAACTCAATATAAAACTGGTATCGTTTAATCATCATCATTGGTGCTACATCCGATGGATGGTATGCTTCACTTCAACCTTCCTATCAGATTTATTATCCATGGTTTTTCATCTCCTTGCACAGACCCTTAGCTGATGTAAATCCAACTCTTGATCATCATAATTCATTTCCTTGTCAAGGCTGGTTTCTGTCAAACTTCATTACTGTCCATTTGATTTTCTGATTATAGTTTAGCTTTTGAACAAATTTACTTTTCCATGACAGTGTTATGAGCCCTGCACTGCGCACAACTATAGGTTTGTGTGAGGGGTGCACTTTCTATTTTAATTGTTTAATGTTGTAAGATACTGATGTGATGCTCCAATATTTGAAAAAACCTGGATCTAAGGCATTAATTGAAAACTTTGCTTTCCTTTTTCAATTATATTTTAACACTGTTTGGTATTCTAGCTGATTTGAGGTTCATGTACAGTTTATATTTCTTGAATCTATTTTAGTATCATTCTATCTGGAGCTACGTGGTAGACTTTAAAGTGGATTTTTCAAAATCGCATTATAGTTTATTGACTCAAAAAAAAAAAAAGATTTCATTAGACCAGTGGTTGGCAAACTTATTAGCCAAAGAGCAAATCTGTACATTACTATTTAAAAAAATTTGAGAGCCAAATCTATTTATAGATTTAGCAAACCTTTATCATAATTTTAGCACTTCATTAAATTACGGGTACACTGAATAAAACTTGATTTCATACTTAATAAAGATTTTATTCATTGTTAAAAAGTAATATGTAATTAAGGAATCTATAATTTAAATCGTGCCAATGACTGACAAATACCTTAATGCAAACAATGTCCTGGCATCTCCTTGGAAAGTTTGAGTAAGTCAGGTTTGTATGTTGTTATTCTTAATTTTAGGGACGATTCCAGGGTCTCATCAAAAAGACGACTTCTCAGTTTACTCTTGATAAAGTTCATACTTGAAAAAGATTGTTCGGATGAATATGTAGAACCAAAAGGGAAAGAACAGCAAACGCAAGTTTTTTTCAGCTGATCATAAGAGTCAGGAATACCATTCCAGGCGTTAAAGATGATCATGTCTTCCTTCCCAGGACTTTCAAAGCGGACCACTTGTGTTGTGAACTAAACTCACTTTTGTTCTTCTCCAATATTTCCAATTTAACACAAAGACGTTCAAATTTAGAGCTCTGTATTTCCTTGTTTTTTAAATCCAGCAATTGTATTTCAAAGTTACCAATGTCAATGCCAAAAGGAGAAAATTTCAAATCATATTAAATTGATGACAAAAATACCTGTAGGATGTGCAGCTGGAAGAAAAAAATACAATAACTTTATTCTATAAGAAGGTACCATAGTAACATGCACCAACCACTGTTGACAAGACTGTTCGCAAGGTGACTGCTGGCCAACAAGACTTGTTGACATGCATAAGTCTCCCAGCGACACATACCCCACAGTGGTCACCCGACATATACCATCGGCGCATCTTGGGCGCCTCCCCTTGGACATGTGCCAGAGCCGCACTTAAGGGGCCGAAGAGCCGCATGCGGCTCCAGAGCAGCACTTTGCCGACCCCTGCATTAGACAAATGTTTTAATGAGTATTTAAGGCATATTTTTGTAAATTAAAAATATTGGAATTTTTTATTAGAGAATATTTTTATATCTTCAATTTTTTGTTTGTTTTTAATATTGTACAGTTTAATACAGTCAGATGCTACATTTTAAAAGTATTATCTTTATGTATTTGTAGTTCATAACTCATTTTTACATTTCAAAAGTATCATCTTTATGTATTTGTAGTTTATAACTCATTTTTACATTTTAAAGATTTTGAACTGAGATGATTTAATGTATCACTTAATTTCTAAAATTCTTTTTTGTTCCATGTTTTGGTAATAGGGAAAAACTTCAAGGCAGCCTTCAGATGGTGAAGAGACTTGTCAGAGTGGAGAAAATGATTGCTCATGAGGGCTGTGTAAATGCACTCAGTTTCAACAGAATAGGTATGGCAGGGTAGAAAGATTTGATGGAACTAGCTCTTCAGTTTATGACTTATCTATGAAAAGTTTATAAATGACATGCCACTGCCAGTTGATATCATGCTGATTAAACTTTAGACAAAAATCAAACAAATCAGGAAAATGTGTTTCACCTCTTGTGTTAGCTTCAAATAAATAGCTTTACAAAGCCAAAGAAATAAATACATAAATAGATCTAGTCAACTTGAAATTGCATTTTAATTTTAATTATTTTTTGTAAAAAGATTGTGCTAATACCAAAATTACTCTGCTCAACCTCAACCACATTTTCCCACCTTATCTAACAGGAACTCTTCTGGCAAGTGGATCTGATGATCTTAACATAGTTTTGTGGAACTGGCAAAGAGCAAGGCCATCGCTAATTTATGACAGTGGTCATCGTAGCAATGTTTTTCAGGTGAACAGATCTTGCTTGTTGGGGTTCATGAACAATATCTTTCCAAGCCTTCCCAACTCTAGCGATCTTCTCTAACTCTTTCAAACTCTTTCTGATCTTTAGCACACCCTAGTCTACCTCTCTCCGCCCCATCCCCTTGATCCCTCAGTGTTCAATACCAGTTCTTGCCAAGTTGTATTCGGCATCAGTTTTCTCATAGTATGACAATCCAGTCTAGATGGCATGATTTCATGCTTCATAATAACTACAATGGTCATGACCAAACGGCCTATTCTGATTTTAAAAGCTAATCAATTTTTTTAAACTGAATTTGAGAATGATAAAGTTGAAGTTAAAGTTGTTCTTATGTTTTACTGCAGTACAAGCTATTACGCAGTGTTTTCCCAACCTTATTTTTAGTATTTTGAAAAAAATGCTTAGCACATTCCCAAATGGATGAAATGGCTGCTGAATCAAAGTGATGGTGTGGATCCAGAGGTGCTCTCATCCCTTCCCCCATTACATAGATAATAAAGACAGCTATATATAAGCATATGTAAGGATAATCTTTTATTCCCCTCCCTTCTAAAAAACCCCACATCAGATGAGCTTTATGAAGTGACTCTAGCTTTATGAAGTGACTCTACCTTTATGAAGTGACTCTAGCTTTATGAAGTGACTCTAGCTTTATGAAGGGACTCTCTGCTTCAGTGTTTTTTCATCATTACCAAGGATTTAAGAGTCTTCCCTAATAAGGAGAAAAAAAGAGTAAACTTAATGTATTTGTTGATTCAGTTTTGTAAAGATATGTTTGCTGTCATGTATGTTGCATCCGTACAATGACAAATCAATCTCCTTCCTCAGGCCAAGTTCATGCCCTTTAGTGGGGACTGTCATGTGATCAGCTGTGCCAGGGATGGCCAGGTGCGTCTAGCTGAGCTTTCCCTAACTGGTGTGTGCAAGGCGACGCGCAAGCTGGCACAACATAGAGGAGCTGCCCACAAGGTGAACTACTTTCTATTCTTACTTAAAGAAACACATTATCACAATGATTTGGTTTTCAATAAAAATTGCAATACATGAATCTATGCTGTAATGAAATAAATAATGTAGCTGTATCAAACAATGATAGAAAAATTGTGGTATTTACACAAACCTTTTTTTAAAAACATGCACACATCATTTTGTGGAACCATTTTTAGAAAAGCTGCCTTCTTAAGTCAAAATATAAAAGAAATTAATTCCAACAGACACACTGCTTATGTTGATAACAAAACTAAAATTTTAAGAATTTTTATATGCTTACTCCTCAACACATTTGATTTGCATTTGATTCATTTCCTTTATTTTTCAAACTTTTTTTTTTTCCATCTAGGCACATACTAGGAAAATATAAATATTCTTGTTCATTAATTTGTCTTCATCAATATATCCCCAGCTTGCCCTGGAGTTGGACTCACCAAATGTATTCCTCAGTTGTGGAGAGGATGCCCTCACCTACCTCTTTGACCTCAGACAGGAGAAGCCACTAAAGTAAGATTACAGTCACTTCTCATAATGTTGCCATTGAGGTCGTAACCCATGAAAGCAAGCATTAAGATCGTAACCCATGAAAGCAAGCATTGAGGTCGTAACCCATGAAAGCAAGCATTAAGGTCGTAACCCATGAACGCAAGCATTGAGGTCGTAACCCATGAAAGCAAGCATTGAGGTCGTAACCCATGAAAGCAAGCATTGAGGTGGAAACCCATGAAAGCAAGCATTGAGGTGGAAACCCATGAAAGCAAGCACCCATTCTGGATATAGCTGTTAAACAACCTTCAGTTATCTTGCATGTTTGAAATATTTCTATAAAAAGTATTTATTGCATTCATTGTTAATGGAAAATGTCATAATTTGATGAATGTGGTGGAAACTTCGTGTGGGTGATTACCATCCCGTTGCTGTATCAGTAGCCATATGGGCATGTCTCTGCAATGTGAATCTGCGTTTAGATACAATCATCTTTTAGTAACATCTATTTTAATTGAAATGCAGCTGATTTATAGTTGTCCTCTTATTTACCATGGTTACCATGTTTGCATTACCATGGATACAGTATGTGGACAATATAGACATTTATAGTTTTGTTTTGGTCATATATTAAAATTACACTGGCAACCAAATTTTGATTTGTAGATCAGTGGCTAATTTGTACAATTTAGCAAATCTTGTGACCTAAAAATTAATTCCTGATGATATGACTTGTCGATATTCTGAATTTTAGGTATTGAGAATATAAATAACTATTAATGACTGTTACAGATTGGTCACTACCAAAGAGAATGAGAAGAAAGTTCCTTTGTATTCAATACACTCAAACCCATGTGACTCGAGGCAGTTTTGTGTTGGTGGAAGAGATCACTACATCAGGTTAGTGTAGGATGGTGGGAGAGATCACTAGATCAGGTTAGTTTAGGATGGTGGAAGAGATCACTAGTTCAGGTTAGTTTAGGATGGTCGAAGAGATCACTAGATCAGGTTAGTGTCAGCTGGTGGAAGAGATCACTAGATCAGGTTAGTTTAGGATGGTCGAAGAGATCACTAGATCAGGTTAGTTTAGGATGGTCGAAGAGATCACTAGATCAGGTTAGTTTAGGATGGTCGAAGAGATCAATAGATCAGGTTAGTTTAGGATGGTCGAAGAGATGAATAGATCAGGTTAGTTTAGGATAGTCGTAGAGATCAATAGATCAGGTTAGTTTAGGATGGTCGAAGAGATCAATAGATCAGTTTAGTTTAGGATGGTCGAAGAGATCACTAGATCAGGTTAGTTTAGGATGGTCAAAGATATCAATAAATCAGGTTCGTTTAGGATGGTCGAAGAGATCACTAGATCAGGTTAGTGTCAGCTGGTGGAAGAGATCACTAGATCAGGTTAGTTTAGGATGGTCGAAGAGATCACTAGATCAGGTTAGTTTAGGATGGTCGAAGAGATCACTAGATCAGGTTAGTTTAGGATGGTCGAAGAGATCAATAGATCAGGTTAGTTTAGGATGGTCGAAGAGATGAATAGATCAGGTTAGTTTAGGATAGTCGTAGAGATCAATAGATCAGGTTAGTTTAGGATGGTCGAAGAGATCAATAGATCAGTTTAGTTTAGGATGGTCGAAGAGATCACTAGATCAGGTTAGTTTAGGATGGTCAAAGATATCAATAAATCAGGTTCGTTTAGGATGGTCGAAGAGATCAATAGATCAGGCTAGTTTAGGATGGTCGAAGAGATCACTAGATCAGGTTAGTTTAGGATGGTCGAAGAGATCAATAGATCAGGTTAGTTTAGAATGGTCGAAGAGATCACTAGATCAGGTTAGTTTAGGATGGTCGAAGAGATCCCTAGATCAGGTTAGTTTAGGATGGTCGAAGAGATCACTAGATCAGGTTAGTTTAGGATGGTCGAAGAGATCAATAGATCAGGTTAGTTTAGGATGGTCGAAGAGATAAATAGATCAGGTTAGTTTAGGATGGTCGAAGAGATCAATAGATCAGGTTAGTTTAGAATGGTCGAAGAGATCAATAGATCAGGTTAGTTTAGGATGGTCAAAGAGATGAATAGATCAGGTTAGTTTAGGATGGTCAAAGAGATGAATAGATCAGGTTAGTTTAGGATGGTCAAAGAGATGAATAGATCAGGTTAGTTTAGGTAGAAACCCTGTGAGTCCTTGGCTCTTGGATGTTTTGACCTTAAATGTTCATTCTGCCAGAAAATTCAAATATTGCAAAATGTCTGCTTTTTATTCAATGCAAATATTTGACTGCACAAATGTTTATGAAGGACCACAGTTGATTTCCTGCCAATTCTTTTCTCTAAAATTCTAATACTAATCTGATTCGTTATCAATTGAATCATTCTGTCTATTATCCAAAACTTACTATATTTGGGCATCGTGAGCAGCAAGCAATTGTACGTCTTATCTTACATTTTGAAAATGTCTTAGACCATAACAAGTCATGTGTTGGGTGGTCATTTGAATGGTTACTGCATATTTTCATGTCAATGTTTCATGTACACATTGTCAATGTTTTATGTACACGTTGTCAATGTTTCATATACACGTTGTCAATGTTTCATGTACACCTCAATGTTTCATGTACACGTTGTCAATGGAGGGCTTGTGAATTTCTTTACACACTGACTGAAACATCAATGTCAAAGGGTTGAGATCCTTCTTTGGAATGTTGGTCTACTTTAGAACAAACAACTTCATGCTACAGTCCTGTGCACATTCAGTGTTGGTCTACTTTAGAACAAACAACTTCATGCTACAGTCCTGTGCACATTCAAACAATTAGAAAACATACATACCTTCCAAACTTACTCACAATCCTCATATGTTAAAATACGCACAGTCACTTTAAAATAACATGCATACCTCCTACTTAAAGATATGCCTCCTCATTTATGATTCTCTAATGACTTTTCTTTGATTGTGTCTGCAGGGTGTACGATAAAAGGAAAATCAATGAGGTGAGTACTCTATCAAAAGTGTTTCTGTGGTACAATAAGTACTCACGCAAAGTGTTGCTGTGGTATGATAAGTACTCTATCAAAGTGATGCTGTGGTACAATAAGTACTCATCCAAAGTATTGCTGTGGTACATTAAGTACTCATCCAAAGTGATGCTGTGGTACAATAGTGAATCATGATAAATGTTCATCAGCACTTCAAACATCCGCTGGCTACAGGAGATTAATGTAGTAGATGGGATACATGTATGCCATGTTTATAAGAATCAGATCACATGGGTGTACCTTTTATGTTTGGTAACGTGTGTTTCAAAATTATATGATTACAATGTGTGCAGTGACTACCAAAAGTTTGAGAAACACAGTTTTTGTCCATGATCAGGATGAGAAATGATTACAAATGTATTCATTAATTTGTTTTCTTTCTAATCATCAGGATATTGATGGAGGAGTTTTGAAAAGTTTTTGTCCTGATCACTTGGTGAGTTAAGGTTATCAGAGTTAACTTTTAACTAGGATGTGTAGAACATTTATATCCATTTGTCTTCAGTTGTTTTTTTATCTGTTTGTCTGTGATATATTTATACCACTTTTTAAGTGTATAAATAACTATTTGCATCATATGTACCGTATGTCACTTTGTCTGTTGTATGTGGCTTTGTCTAGTTTGTGAAGATACATTTTTCTGTAGTGTTTTTAATTGATGGATTTGTATAATATGTAGATGGATTTTTCTGTATTATATTTATATCATATTTGTGAGCAGTTTTTTGTTAGAATGTGAAAGGCTAATTTATAATAAGAGAGTAATTTTGGTTTAAAAATTAGTTTTAAATAATTTAATCCTTTTGAATTTTATTATTATTATTATATGTTGTCTTATATAGCGCGGTACCCCAGAGTTTCAATCTCTGAAACTGCCCACAATTTGACTCATTTTATCTCACCGACTTGCACTTTGTCTACAGATTAACAGTGAAATAAAGGCCAATGTGACTTGTGCCTCGTTCAACTACAATGGGACAGGTATGTTACATGAGAAAAAGTTAGAAATGTTTGTAATATTTGTGAAGACAACTTGTGTTACATGAATACCTCAAGGAGGACATTGTCGGCTTTTGGATTTAAATTTGTCACCAAAATAATCCCATTACAAATGTATTTTAAATTGCATATTCCGAGTCTCAGTTTAAGATATTGAATGGAAAGAAAAGCTGAGTTTGATGTATTATCACTGCCTGCCACTAATTTCAATAAATTGTATAAAGGATAATGTTGAGGGTGCTGCATTCAAGCTGTGTGGTGGGAAATATTAGGAAAAAGATATGGGAAAGCTTGAAATGTACAACTAAAACAACACAACAATGTATCTATCACCTTCAATGTACAACTAAAACAACACAACAATGTATATATCACCTTCAATGTACAACTAAAACAACACAACAATGTATCTATCACCTTCAATGTACAACTAAAACAATACAACAATGTATCTATCACCTTCAATGTACAACTAAAACAACACAACAATGTATCTATCACCTTCAATGTACAACTAAAACAACACAACAATGTATCTATCACCTTCAATGTACAACTAAAACAATACAACAATGTATCTATCACCTTCAATGTACAACTAAAACAACACAACAATGTATCTATCACCTTCAATGTACAACTAAAACAACACAACAATGTATCTATCACCTTCAATGTACAACTAAAACAACACAACAATGTATCTATCACCTTCAATGTACAACTAAAACAACACAACAATTTATCTCCTTCAATGTACAACTAAAACAACACAACAATTTATCACCTTCAATGTACAAATAAAACAGCATAACAATGAATCTAATCACCTTTATTGTACAACCAAAACAGCATAATGATGTATCTATCACCTTCAGTTTACAACAAAAACAACACAACAATGTACCTATCACTTTTAACAACCAAAAGTTTATATTTATTGACATGGTCATTCTCATAGTTGACATGCATCTAACAGATGAGTTCAGTTTAAAAGCTTGTAATACAGCAGACCTGTTTACTCTTACGATTTTGGCGTACAATGTACAGTTTTGAGGTGTATACATTATATATACTGTATGTTTATTTTTTACTATTAATATATTGTATTGAACGATTTTGTGATGATATTGTACGATTTTAAGAGTTTGAGGGTAAACAGATCTGATACAGGTACCAATTTTGTTTGTGTTCCCAGAAATCCTGGCTACCTACAATGATGAAGATATCTACTTGTTTGACAACACAATGTCTGATGGTGCTAGTTATATACACAAGTATACAGGTCACAGGAATAATGCTACAGGTTAGTTTTTCTATAGGGTATTTTGCATTGAGAGGGAGACAGCATATGGGACTTTGAAATTCGCCTACAGTGTGCGTGGGAGAAGACTTTACTTGCCTATGTATAATACAACAATAACAGACATAACATTAACATCTTAACTCATTAATATCATAATTGAATTAAGGCTGCGGCTATTCGCACCCGGGTATCAGAAGTGAGAGGTTGTGATTAAAAAACTAATTAAAATATTATTGTTGGGTTTGTAAGACGAAATGATGCATCAAATGAAAGATAATTGAATGGACTATATGTTTGTAAACTTACTTCTTCAGTTTAACTAAAATAAACTACCACAAATGACATCCGAATGGGATTTAGTCTAAAGGGACCTGATTAACATTCATTTTATTATGCAGAGAAATCAGTGTTATTTTTTTTTTTATTTTCTAAAAATTATTTATATTAAACTTATTAACTTATTTTCCCCTATGTTACTTTTATTTTATATTTGATACTTTATTGGAGTGCATTCCTAAAAGTAGAGTTTGGATTAAAAATTTTTTTTAAATAAGTGAAAAAATGATTTTCATTGATACAAACCTGACTGAGGGTGATTATTTTTACAACTCAAATTCTTGTTTAATTTATTGTTCCAGTAAAAAATGTTTTGAATGTACAGTGGTACCTCGAGATACGAATTTAATTCGTTTCGTAACCTTGTTTGTACGTCAATTTGCTCGTATCTCAGAGCAATTTTCCCCATTGAAATGAATAGAAATGCCATTAATCCGTTCCAGCCCCCAAAATGCCATCCCAGTTGCTTTTGTTACATGTTTTTGAATAAGAAAAATGTATTTATAGATGACAAATATTGTATAAAAACATAAAAGAAGAGAATGCAAAGAAATCAACTGGTTTTATAAAGTGTATTTACCTTGGAAATCAGACGACTTGAGGTTACGGAAGATGATGGCGGAGGAGGAGGAGATAGGCGAAGGAGCTTCACTTTGTTCACTTACTCGCTACACTGTTAATGCTAAACTCTTTCGGACACTTTAAATTCACTTCCTCTTAATGCTACACTTTAACCCTAAACTTAATGGAACTTAACTAAACTTCACTGAACTTAATTGAACTTAAATGCTACTGTACAATTTTTTGTTACTTTCATTTAATTTTCAACACTGCAGCCGGCTGGCCCGCTGATCAAGTTCCTTGTATCTCAAATATTTCTGATATCTCAAAGCAAAACATTGCTCGCTCGACGGCTCGTATCTCAAAAATCTCATTTGTTAGGGCTCTCTTATGTCGAGGTACCACTGTATGTACATACCAAATGATTGTATAATGGAACACAACTTTTTAAAAAAATAAAAAACATTAAGGAGCATTATCTCCCTTATACTGGTGTTTTAAATACGTTAAAAGGTTGAGATATTTCAGACACACCAAAAAATTAAAATTAACCAATTTTTGGAAAGACATACATTAACCATCAGACAAACATTTCTTAGTTCATCCAACTGTGGTGCTGACCATACCAGCACTGCTGCCCACCCCCCCTCACCCCCTTTAAAAAAATCTCTCTACATGTCCCACCATGCTGTTATATAGCAATTTGAGAAAGCAAACCCCAACAGCAGAGCCTTGGTAGGAGACAACTTAAGCCCGGTTAAATTTAACTTAAATGAAAAGCAAACTGCTCTGTTAACTTGGAATAAAATAAACACATGGTTTGTCTAATCTATCTCAAATAAGGTTAACAAAAATGGAAAAGTGATGCAAGTAACAATATTCTTCTCATTTAAAACTTTAAAAAAAAAATAGTTTATTGTTCAGTGGCATAAATGAAACTCGTATGTCATGTGTTTCCAGCCAAAGGTGTGAACTTCTATGGCCCCAAGTCTGAGTTTATTGTGAGTGGCAGCGACTGCGGTTACATCTATTTCTGGGACAAGGAAACTGAGGCCATCATAAATTTCCAGGAGGGGGATGAAGCGGGAGTGGTAGGTTCTCTTGTGTATGTTATTGGTGTTGTTCTTGTGTGTTGTCGTAAGACACTCATTGTTTTTTTGTAAAGTATTTTATTATTGGATGCTGTTGATGCTGTACTGGTGTGTCATATTTTTTGTCTTAATTTTCTTACCAACTTCCTATGCCTGTGTCATGATCAGACTCAAGTGAAATTTGGTAAAATGCTGAAAGCTCTTTTTACAAATTTTATATTTACTTCCAAGAAGGTGATCTAAATACAAGTTCTCTGAAATTTCTTTCCCCTATTAGTTCTTAAAATCTTACATATCAAAATGACCAAATTCATTCCCTTTTTCTTATGGAAGAAAAACAAAACAATTGCTGATATATCTTATTCCATCTATCTCTGTGGCGCTACAGCCCATGTAGGGCTATGGCCTGACTCACTACTTCCTTCCACTCAGACCTAACTAATGCTTTTCTTTTCCATGCTAGGATTCCCAATTGTTTTAGATATTTTTTCACATCATCCATCCATCTCAGCCTAGGTCTGCCTTTGAGCCTTTTCTTCTGGGGTTTTGGTGATGCACCCTCTTCACACCTGTCATTTGGCATTATCTGTAAGTGTCCTGCCTAACATAGCCTGCCCTTTTTTATTTCTGCTACTGTCGTGGGATCCTGATATAGACTGTACAGTTCATGGTTGGTTCATATTCTTCATCCATATTCATCCTTTGTTGGTCCATATGTTTTTCTGAGAACTTTTCTCTCCCATGTGTTTAGTAGGTTTTCTGCCATTTTTTTTAGTGTCCAAGTTTCACTTGCATGTGTTTCACTGGTCTGATTACAGTTTTATAAAGAGTTTTCCTTGATTCTCTTGTAATGATTTTACTTTTGAGTATTTTCTGAATACTAAGTATGCCCTGTTTACGGCTGATATTCTTTATTTTATTTCTGTTATTAATTCATTTCTTTCATTTAATAAAGATCTTAAGTATTTGAATTGATTTACTTTTTCAAAAGTCTGGTTTCTAATTTTAATGGCTTCATCTGTTTGTTCTTCTCTTTTCACAATAGTGTATTATGTTTTTTTGTTGTTAACTTCCAGCCATGCTAATTCAATAAAGGATTTTGATATGCCTTTAATACTTTTCCCTAACAGTGCTATGTCATCAACATATTCAAGATACTGAAGGGGTTGATTGTAGGGCGTGCCCATTTTTTGTAGGTCTTGGGTTTCTCTCAGAAAGTATCCTGTTATTGTTCCTGGGGGTGTCAATATGTATGCTTCTTATAACTCTCTCCAATATTAGGTTAAATAACATACAAGACAGTGATTGTCCCTGTCTTAGGCCTAGTCTAAACTGAAATTCCCTTGAATATTCTCCCTGAACCTTGATTTTGCTTTTTGAGTTGTACAATGTTACATGTATCAGTCTTGTCAGTTTGTTGGGTATGCCAAACTCCTGCAGAGTCTCGTATAGATATTTTCTTTTGATGCTGTCATGGGTCATTTTATAGATCTGTTTTGCCTGAATCCACATTGGTGATCACCTAGTATTTCTTCAGCGTACGGTTGTAGTCTTTTGGCAATTAGTTTTGTCAGTATTTTGTAACAAACATTTAATAGGGAGATTCCTCTCTAGTTTGTGAACTGAAGTTTGGAACCTTTATTGTGTATTGGGGTTATTAATGCTGTTTCCCATTCTGTTGAAATTGTCTCTTCCTACCTAATTTTAGTTATAAGTTTATGTATGTGAGTGTGTAGTTCTTTTCCTCCATATTTTATAAGTTCTACTGTGATGAGGTCTTCTCCAGGGGCTTTGTGGTTTTTCATTTAATTGATTACTTCGATATATCTTATTCAGTGTTTTAAATTATTTTTTAAAATTGCATGTTATTTTTAACAAAAATATTTTTTTAAATACCTTTTGAAAATCTGATTCATTAAAAGAGTTACTGTAATATTTATCAGATTTATTACTGTGGAATATCAGTTTGGAGGGCTTCAGGTTCTCACATGTTTTCAGGCATGAAGCACAGCATCACCTTGTTCTTTCTATTGTAGGTGAATGTGTTGGAACCTCATCCCACCCTCCCCATACTGGCAACTAGCGGCCTGGATCATGATGTCAAACTGTGGATGCCGTGTGAGGCAGATCCAGAGGTAGACATGGATCATCTTAAAAAGGTAGATCTCAGTGCTCCTTTTGTGTTTCTTTTAGTTTGACAGTTGTTTAAAAATTTATCATTTTTAAAAATCCTTTTTGAGGGAATAGATTTCCTGTTTGGGAGCATAATAAACATCTAAATAGTAAACAGATTTTTAAAAACCAACTTTTAAAGATGTAATTTACTTTCAAAATGTATTGGTTAATATCTTATATATATTGCTTCTGGTGTGTCCTGCTTCCTAATTTAACAAAATTTATGCATTCAACTTGTTTTTACACTTAAAATAAAATTGTCTTGCAGAATCTTGTTTAATTTTATGATTGTTGAAGCCTAAAAAAGTCACCCATATTTGTGGAAAAGCTGCATAAAATATTTCCCTGCATTTTTATTGAGTTTTGGCATATTTCAAGGACATATTTTTCAAGCATTTATAAAGGTCACTAGGTACAAAACAAAATTGATCTAAAATGACATAACACCTTAAATATCAATGGAACCCGCTATTAAAATTTACAGATGAGCTAAAAATGTGAGAAGCAATCTGATTAGCTGGTAGGAAGACCAGCCAGCCAATCTCGAGACTTTTATTATTTCAAGAGGGTTAACTGTCAGAAGGTCGGGTGTAAGTCTTTCTGTAGACCTATTGTTCAAAGTCCGGCAGAAAGGGTGTAGGACTGTCTGTTGTTTAAAGGCCTACAAATGTCATAAGCACTAGTAACCTTTATTTCTGTAATATTTTTAAGTGTATGTGTTCCTGCTACCTGGGGTAAGCAATAACTGAAGCATGACGGGCATGTTTGTGTGTTATGCTTGGGGATTTTCAGGCAAGGAAAGCCTTGAAAGGGTTTTAAAGAATCACTGAACCATATCAAAGTCATGTTTGCTTATTTTCTGGTACCTGTAACAAATTGTGTCTTAGTGTGTCATCACTGAACCATATCAAAGTCATGTTTGCTTATTTTCTGGTACCTGTAACAAATTGTGTCTTAGTGTGTCATCACTGAACCATATCAAAGTCATGTTTGCTTATTTTCTGGTACCTGTAACAAATTGTGTCTTAGTGTGTCATCATTGAACTATTTTATACTTTTTTAAATTTATCAACAGACCATAAAGAAAAATTTTGTGGAAAGAAGCCAAGAGAGGAAGTTCTCAGAACCTGAAATGATTGGGGGACAGATGCTCTGGTTTATCATGCATCACTTCAGGAACTCAGCCAGGAGGAGGGTGAGTTATTGGGGGGTATATAGTATGTGAGGATGAATTATTGCGGGTCGTAGAATATTACAGGTGGGACAGTGCAAGTTATGTGGGCCAGGGTGAGTTATGTATGTTATAGAATGTTAATGGTGGACCAGGGTGAGTTATGTATTTTATAGAATGTTACTGGTAAGCCAGGGTGAGTTATGTATGTTATAGGATGTTACTAATGGGCCAGGGTAATTAATGTATGTTATTGAATGTTACAGGTGGGATAGGGTGAGTTATGTATGTTATAGAATGTTACAGGTGGGCCAACGTGAGCTACATATGTTATATAATGTTACAGGTGGGCCAGGGTGAGTTATGTATGTTATAGAATATTAATGGTGGGCCCGGGTGAGTTATGTATGTTATATAATGTTAATGGTGGACCAGGGTGAGTTATGTATTTTATAGAATGTTACTGGTGGGTCAGGGTGAGTTATGTATGTTTTAGAATGTTACTGGTGGGTCAGGGTGAGTTATGTATGTTATAGAATGTTACAGATGGGCCAGGGTGAGTTATGTATATTATAGAATGTTACTGGTGGGCCACGGTGAGTAATGTATGTTATAGAATGTTACAGGTGGGCCAGGGTGAGTTATGTATGTTATAGAATGTTACAGGTGGGCCAGTTTGAGCTATGTATGTTATAGAATGTTACAGGTGGGCCAGTGTGAGCTATGTATGTTATAGAATGTTACAGGTGGGCCATGGTGAGTTATGTATGTTATAGAATGTTACAGGTGGGCCAGGGTGAGTTATGTATGTTATAGAATATTAATGGTGGGCCCGGGTGAGTTATGTATGTTATATAATGTTAATGGTGGACCAGGGTGAGTTATGTATTTTATAGAATGTTACTGGTGGGCTAAGGTGAGTATGTATGTTATAGAATGTTACAGGTGGGTCAAGGTGAGTTATGTATGTTATGGAATGTTAATGGTGGGCCAGGGTGAGTTATGTATATTATAGAATGTTACTGGTGGGCCACGGTGAGTTATGTATGTTATGGAATGTTAATGGTGGGCCAGGGTGAGTTATGTATATTATAGAATGTTACTGGTGGACCAGGGTGAGTTATGTATATTATAGAATATTAATAATGGGCCAGGGTGAGTTATGTATGTTATAGAATGTTAGTTGTGGTTCCGGGTAATTTATGTATGGTATAGAATGTTAATGGTGAGCCAGGGTGAGTTATGTATGTTATTATTGTTATAGAATGTTACTGGTGAGCCAGGGTGAGATATGTATGTTATAGAATGTTACTGGTGTTTCAGGGTTATTTATTGTGTTAGTTCAGGGTAGTTGTGAGTAATGTTGTAGTCATCAATAGTATTTTTATTTTAAGTTGGGGGTTGGGGCTACACAGTAAAAGAAAGAAAGCGTTTGTTTGTACATGAGGCTATCAGGCCTGTCTGCCAGCAGCAGCTGTTCAAATGCCAGTCTTGATTGATCTCATCTTGCTGAGTAGCTCATGGTGGGCATTATGTTTTGGCTGCATACATGGTGATTTAGTCAAAGAAATAAAATGTGTGGTGTGAGTTTGTATCCCTACAATGCCATTTCTCTGAACAGTGAGTTTGTATCCCTACAATGCCATTTCTCTGAACAGTGAGTTTGTATCCCTACAATGCCATTTCTCTGAACAGTGAGTTTGTATCCCTACAATGCCATTTCTCTGAACAGTGAGTTTGTATCCCTACAACGCCATTTCTCTGAAATGTCATGACACAGTCACAGCCAATAATACTTGAACATCCCCTGCCCCCTTCCATTAAAAAAAGTGTATTAATCTCATGAAGCTTACAGTTGAACCTGTTATCCCACATCTGCCTTAACCCCAATATTCATATACACCCTGTGTACTTCCTGTCCATTGTTGCCATCAAGACCATCTGAAGCCACCAGTAAATGGTTGAGTGGCTTCACAAGGTCATAGGTAACTCTGCTCCACTAGAGTTATGGATCATGGATTTGTAAACCGGAGCTGGCCTCATAATATTATTAAACAGATGTCGATTTCAAATGCTCCTAGGGGTTAAAAATGTGCATTAAATTAACACATATTTCAAGATATAGATGCTAGTTTATTTCCAGTGAGTTCCACACTACAATCGTCAAACTGAAACTGAAGGAAACAGAATAATTCATTTTGTTATATTCATTTTTTTCAATTCATTTTACTCCTATACTTATTTGTAAGTCATAGTTGAAATCTGACTGTAATTTCTATTGTCCTGTTTGAAAGTATCTTCAGTAGAAAACTTCTTTATGAGTCATTTTACTCCTATGCTTATTTGTAAGTCATAGTTGAGATCTAACCTTAATTTCTATTGTCCTGCTTCCAAGTATCTTCAGTAGGAATCTTCTTTATGTTTTACTTCATTATAAGAATAAGGTTCTCTTTCTTTTCAAATTTCTCAAACAAATTCCAAAATGTGGAGCACCACTTTGGTAACATGTGAACCCTTGATTTGTTTGCTTGTTTTTCAGATGCGAGAAGAGGGCCAGGTGCTGTCCAGTTCTGATGAAGACAACAGCAGTCGGTCAGAAGACTCGGACACCAATGAAATGCAGTGTGCCCAGTCATAGAGTCAAGTGTCAGTCAGACATACAGGTGTAACGCCAGAACTACAAAGTGTAAATAAGAAGCTGTCAGGTAAGCCATGCTGCTTACCTGAGATCTGATTTCTGATCTACCTGGATGCAATGTACAAAGTAATGATAAATTACCTATCTCATTTTTGCCATAAATGCTTTTTGATATCACTCATCATAAGCAAAATGGAAACATCTACACTATAAAGAATAGCATAGGTGGATCCCTTTTGTCCAGAAAGGAAGTATGTGCTTTTAATATTTGGCGTGGCATGTTGGGAAGGAAGCACATCCGGTGTTGATGATGTGTCATGTAAGGAGGCTGTGTTGTGGGACCCACACGTTAAGATGTGGGAGGTTGGCATATTGTGTGAGGTTTGAGTGCTTGGTGTAAGAAAGGTCATATTCACATTGTTTTTGTCTGCTAATTGGTGAACTTTTAAATTTTGCCCGTGGTTCTCAGCCTGTGTAGTTTTAAATGAATAATTTATTTCTGTTAATATGCTTCTCCGAGAAGTCACATCGTGGAACCAAAATCAGTTTATCAGATCACTTGGACTCAAAGTGACTTACCTGTATTTTTTCCACCCATTTTTTAACAAGTATATTAGCATGAGTCTAAATTCAAATATCTTTCCCTTTGTTTAAATAATGCCACTTTCTCCCTTCCTTTGTAAAATTTGGATGCATTTTTGGGATGAAATTTAAGATAAAGGATTTAATTGAGGACTTATCAATTGATATAGATTATAATGTCTGCAAGACTTGAGCTGTGTATCAAATCAGAGCCCTTAAAGTCATTGGGGAAAGGGGGGAGGGGGGGGGAATCTGTAAGAGATGAATTAAAGAAGTTGAAACAAACTAAGATTAGTTCTCTAGAAATTTGCATTAGAGGAAGTTGTAGAAATAGGACAACTATTGAAGTTTGGGACAGTTAGGAGAATTTGGACTGCTAGGGGAATGAAAACAAATAGTAGACTTTGGGCACCTAGGGAAATTATGATAACTAGGGAAATTTTGGACAACTAGGAGAATTTGAACAACTAGTGGACTATGGACAACTAGGGGAATTAGGACAACCAGGGGAATTTGGACAACTAAGGGAATTTGGATAACTAGGGGAATTTGGACAACAAGTGGACTATGGACAACTAGGGGAATTAGGACAACAAGGGGAATCAAGACAACTAGGGGAATTTGAAAATCTAAACAAATTTGAACAACTCTGTAAAGCTATTATTTTGATGTAAAAGAGAATTCTTTAGTAAGTTGCCCATGTCCACAAGACTTCATATTCTTAGCAATCTCCATTAATTCTTTTCTTAAAACACAGCAATTAAGAAATGTTCACTTTGATTAATTATAAGCCATTTGCCACTGTTTTCATGTAATGAATGTAGTCAGACAGTGTATGTTGAGAGCCACTGTCTCTTGTGTTCACTTCCCTTTGGTGGGGACACAGTTTAAGAACCCTTTCATTTAATCATTTTAGTCCTGTGTTGAGAGCCACCGGCATGTTGTATTTGCTGATACAGTCAATGTTTATAATAAAATGAATTTGTAATATACTATATTAACTTCTATCAAATTCACAGCCTAATTGTCATTCTACATTTGAAATAAAATATTTTTCAACTGCTAAACTGCAATATTTCTCAACTCTTAAAAAAAAGTTAATGCTTAATTGAAAGCCTTAAGAGTTTAGCTGCTTAGAGGTTGGTGTTTTTCCACCAGATTTCAATGAAATTATAATCAGAAGGTAAGAATTTTTTTAATAATTTTTTAAAACTTGCAGTAATAAAAAAAAATTATTATGCCATTTTAAAAAAAAAATAATTTTCTTTTAAATTCATAACACTATTGTTGGGGAAACTTTTTTTTGGTTTTGTTTTGTACTGTCGACTTACTAAGTTATGTATTTTAAAATAGAGGATTGAAATTAAAAAATTCTGCCGTAGATTTTTTGCCCAGCTATGCTGCCAGTGACTTCCTGTTAATTTGCTTGACTAGACCTGCAAGCGAACTGTCTTGTTGATTCCAAATCAAAGTGGATGATTTGCTGTTATTTTATTACAACTCGAGTGTATTTTGGAACATGCAATTCTGTGGAAGAATTATGAAAGTATTGAACTGTGGATAATAAGAAAGAATGGTGTATGATAATTACATCTTTGGACCTGGGTCCCTGTCACATTTACCCAGCTGTGTTACAGTGGTCCTCAAATTAGAAAACAACTCATCCAGGGCTTGTATAATACAAGCAAAATTATCCAATGACATTTTTTAAAAAGTTGTTCACCAAAAGAGTATTTCGATGTTTAATTTAATTTTGGTTGACTAAAAAAACTATGAATGAAACTATGTATATGATTGCCCTCGTAAACTTTGTTTATGATTGACCTCGTTGACTGTGTTTATGATTGACCTCATTGACAACAGTGGTAGTGTGCAGACGATCATAATGATGTGTATAAACTCTGCAGTTTTCTTTCCTGGTCTGCTCCACTAGATCAGTGGTTCTCAATAATTTTAGTATTTATTTGAAGACACTTTGAAAATGTGTCCAGAAGCGGACCTGAGTTGATACAACTTTATCCATTGTACTGTTCCTATGTTTGCAGGTTGGAGACCATTGCAGTCATGTCTTTAAGATTATTATAAGTGGATCTTGTTGCAACAGATAGAGTACTGCTGCATGTGGATTTTGTTAGATCTAACAACTTTTGGATCTTGTTGCAACAGATAGAATTTATTGTGTGGATTTCTTGAGTGACACAGCAGCTAAAACACAGGTTCATGTAGACTTGAATGTCACATGGGGGGGGGGGGGGGGGGGGTCTCAGTATGACAATAATTCTTGGTTGGTGTTGGATCCATAAGAATGCTGAGCACCAATGAGCTCTGGCCTTGTGGCTGATTGGACATTGTCATTTTTTAAGCCAGGTGTTGTATTATTAATAAGAGTTTCTCAAATAAGAATGTGTACAGTAGAACATGTGATGTCAAACTGTTACGACATAAAAAGACATTGCTCTAATGCAATGTGACATAAAAAGACATTGCTCTAATGCAATGTGACATATATTGATCTAACTATTCCAATGTGACATATTGATGTAATGCAATGTGTCATAAGACATTGTTCTAATACAATGGGTGGGGAAACTTTTTAAAAATAAAATAATAATTTATATTATAAGAAAACCAGCATGCCACCCCATGTCAAATAAGGGGTTAAAGTATGTCTAATTTATTTGAGAAGCACTGCCTGACAGAATTGCATGGGTTGTCCTCAAATAAGTCAATCTGATAGATTTGAGAAGCACTGCATGACAGAATTGCCTGGGTTGTCCTCAAATAAGTCAATCTGATAGATTTGAGAAGCACTGCTTAGCAAAACTCCTTGCACTGACCTCAAATAAATTAGTCTCATAAATATGAGAATCACTGCCTGGCAAAGCTCCTTGGGTTGCCCTCAGATAAGTGAGTCTGTCCTCAACTGTGCCAGTCATTGAAGATGTTCCCTCCACAAGATTACTGAAACCAATCTGAGTCTGAGACCAGGCAAATATCTGTGCTGTCAGTAGGAGGCTCCCGTCTCTTTGATACTGTCATGCTAAATCAGTTTCAAAGTGTATCAGAGTAGGGTATTGTATGGTGTAACCAAACATGACTTAACTCAGAAATTCTCTCTACACCACCTGACCTTGCTGTTTGCCTCATTCGGGGGTTCTAACATTTTCATTTTAAAAAAATACTTTATCTCTTCAAATGTGAAATAAATAATTCTGGTGAAAGCAAAGAATTTTTTTTTTCTAATACACTTAACTTTAATCACCATAGCCAGCGATAAAATTATTGCCATCAGTGACATGATTGACATCAGTGACATGATTGCCATCAGTGACATGATTGCCATCAGTGACATGATTGCCATCAGTGACATGATTGCCATCAGTGACATGATTGCCATCAGTGACATGATTGCCACTGTTCAGTTGTTATCATATTTGAATACTTCCAAAGGTGATTAAACAGTCAAATAAACCCTCTGATCTTTTGATTGCCCGTGGCTAGGAGCAATATAGACTCAATAATTGAACATTTCAGTTGTGTTTTATTAAGTGCACTAGATGAATACCTTAAAATAAATTGAGAACCATTGGTCTAAGTTTCTTTGAGGTAAAGGTCTTTCAAGTTGAATAACCCCCACAGAATATATAAATGAACTTATATATATTTATATTTAATATAGAACCCTTGTGTTTTTATGATCCTGTTTGTAGATGCAGGTGTTGAAGCATGTACAAAATGAGAACCTTTCTATTATGATGCTATTGTTTAATGAAACATTGGAGTTATTGTGTGTGCTATGTTCTCTGTTTTGAGATGGAAATAAAATAATAAGTGCTTTCACATGCCCAGTTGTTTGAGTTGATATTTCAGTTGCGTTTTGTTAAGTTAACTGAACAATTTAAATATTCAATTGTGTTTTAAATAATCCACCTATGTGACATTTCTTTTGTGTTTGTTAAGGGCACTCAATTATTGAACATTTTTGAAAGAAATGAATAGTTCAACGGGTAAACTAAAAAAAAATTGCCCTGTACCCCCACCTTAAAAAAAAATATTTTTGACGCTCATGAAACATATCCACTGGAATAATAGCTTAATAATAGGTTACTTCGCTTATTTTTTAATTGATTGAATTTGGTCACATATATTCTGCATATTGTATGGAATGATGAACCAACTGCACTGGATGTTTCTATGTCTTAGCTAAATTACCCAAAAGCATTCGAACACTTCTTTGACAATAAGTCTGTAATGGAGGGTGGCGTCTTCACTGTCATTTGACAGCACCCATTATACTTAGGGCATCAGAGTCTAATACTACAAATGTCAGTCTCATTTGTAGCTGAGCCATAACCCATGGTACGACTGACCTGTGTACGCCATCAGTCACCGTATCAATTCGTCAGGTAACCTACTTAATTACGTGGTAGGACGTAGAGGTAAGAGAGTCGTAAAGAAAAGAAGGGGAAAAAATGGGTGGGGTGGGGGGGACTAACGCAACGAAGTGTCAGGTCTCATACCCGTATACCAGAAACATGACCCACTTTCTTTTGTCATACGCCATCTTCCATTGTACAAGAAATGACAAGAACGCGCTTCGTGCGTAAATGTTCTGCGATGACGTCATCGGCTTTTGTGTTCGCTGAAGAGTGCGGATCAGCTGTATACATTGATGTGTGTCCTTCCTTCCACATCTTCCCAGCCACCGAAGTTGCACATGGGGGAGGGGGTGACAGCTCAATCTTTTTTTTTAAATTTAATATATTTGACACACCTGCTATGTCCTAGCTACGACAGATTCAAAACAAAAGCAAAAACACCAAGTTATCTTAGCATCGGGATGAAAACAAAAAATGGTGCGTATTTGTTTCGGAAAGCGGTTCTAACCTCTGGAAACAAACACGTTACCGACACTGGGCAGACATTATGACATGTATCGACAACAAATCTTACGCCGTCTTATACAAAAATGGTACTTTCCGGTTATCTCGACCTCATCAAATTAATTTTCAAAATTGAACAAAATTACCCCTAAATCTATCCCTCACCCTAACCTGAACCCTAAATCTATCCCTCACCCTAACATGAACCCTAAATCTATCCCTCACCCTAACCTGAACCCTAAATCTAATTTTGAAAATTAATTTGATGAGGTCGAGATAACCGGAAAGTACCAAAAAAAATATATTGATAAACATAACTTATACGTTCACTGTGATTCAAATTCACACCTCCACACTTTTTTTCGCAGCCCCCTTCCCCTTCTGCCACCAAACACGTCTGGTTTATCTTTAAATGCCAGAAAAATGTATCCCGGTATGGATGGACTGATACAGAGGTGGATATGAGATGTGCCTACGTGGAGGGACCCCCTCAGCTATCCCCCCGATATTAACTGTATCCGTCATTGGACTGTTGTAAACAATGCGTCGCCAACTGAGAGACAAGTTTTGAAACCTATAATCCTGAGTCAATGTAAGCATAATTATTGGAGCACAACAACTTTCACCGACTTCTGTCGGAGAAAAACGTATTAAAAGCACGGAGAGGTTGTTGTTTTTTTGAATCGGTGCAACTGCAAAGAAAGTTTAGCGATCTTTCCAAGACTATTTCAAAGATCTTTGCAAGACCATGTCAGAGATATTTCTAAAACCACGTCAGAGATCTTCCCAAGACCTGTCAGATATCTTTCCAAGTACACGTTGCTGCAATATGTGTACATTATCACGGTGTAATGGATATTGGGCGTGACCACTGGAACAATAGCTTACTTGGCTTATTTCCCGAACACACTGACAATGTGCTCTTTCAGCAGTTCAATACATCGGAAATGTATACACGATTGCCACTTTCTCACACTCGCGTATGTTTATGATATAATGGAGCTAATCGTAAGTGTCACACAACACTGTCTTAAAATGTCTGTTTTCTATTATCTCGTTCAACGTCTGCCCAAGACAAGTGTGATAGGGATCCGACGTTCAGCTCCCTCCCCCGCCACACTGCGTTTGGCTGACGACCTTGCATGCTGGTGTTGTGTGACATTGTCCTAGGTCACCTTCACTCGTGGCTGTCGTCTGCACACCTTTAACTGGGAGCACACGACGCCAGGTGACCTACTTTATTTCTAACTTTAAAACACATACACAGACATGTACACTCTATCCCCCCCCCCTTTTTCCGCTTTCCCAAATTATTATCGTTAAAGATTTTAAAAATGCCACTAAAACAGGAGCAAACTGGCTTAACAACAGATTTAACTCCCCTTATCCCCAACCCTGCCCGCCATGCATTTTGTCTAATTATAAAAATACCCCAGGACGTTATGATAAATATTTTATTTAATACTTTTTTCCTCCATCAATCAAGTCATAACATGGCAAAGTCATGATTTAAGTCAGCTGTAAGGTGATTTTACGATAGAAACATGTTCTATTTTAGCTATAACTTTACAAGACACAGTTAGGTATAACTTTACAAGACACAGTTAGGTATAACTTTACAAGACACAGTTAGGTATAACTTTACAAGACACAGTTAGGTATAACTTTACAAGACACAGTTAGGTATAACTTTACAAGACACAGTTAGGTATAACTTTACAAGACACAGTTAGGTATAACTTTACAAGACACAGTTAGGTATAACTTTACAAGACACAGCTAGGTATAACTTTACAAGACACAGTTAGGTATAACTTTACTAGACACAGTTAGGTATAACTTTACTAGACACAGCTAGGTATAACTTTACAAGACACAGCTAGCTATAACATTACAAGACACAGCTAGGTATAACTTTACTAGACACAGCTAGGTATAACATTACAAGACACAGCTAGGTATAACATTACAAGACACAGCTAGGTATAACATTACAAGACACAGCTAGGTATAACATTACTAGACACAGCTAGGTATAACATTACAAGACACAGCTAGGTATAACTTTACTAGACACAGCTAGGTATAACATTACAAGACACAGCTAGGTATACCTTTACTAGACACAGCTAGGTATAACATTACTAGACACAGCTAGGTAGGCCTATAACATGACGAGACTTACTCGCTTTAATATTACAAGAGTCAAGACACAGCTAGGTAGGCCTATAACATGACGAGACTAACTCGCTTCAATATTACAAGAGTCAAGACACAGTTAGGTAGGCCTATAACATGACGAGACTAACTCGCTTTAATGTTACAAGAGTCAAGACACAGCTAGGTAGGCCTATAAGATGACGAGACTTACTCGCTTCAATATTACAAGAGTCAAGACACAGCTAGGTATAACATTACTAGACACAGCGAGCTTTAATATTACAAGACACAGATGGCTATAACATTACTAGACACAGCTAGCTTTAATATTACAAGACACAGCTAGCTATAATATGACAAGACACAGCTAGCTATAGCATTACAAAATACAATTAGCCCTAACATCACTAGACACAGCTACTGTCACTCTAATACACATATCTCGACAATAGTAGCAGTTAATGGATAAAACTATGTCACGTTATGAAGAATCATGATTGGACACAATGTTAAATCAAATCAGGAGGGTAAACATACACTTTTGAGGCTTTTCCCTACTCCACCCCCCCTTTTTTTTTCTTCTTTTTTTTTTTAGAAAAAGGACCATGTCGTAAAAATATTTCGAGATTATGATATGATATACCCTTAATTACTATTTTGGCGTCTATCACTTTCGGCTCTGTTTCACGGCCCGCTTCAAACCCCCCCCCCCACACACACACACCGGGTCCAGACCCTTGACCACCCGGGAACATAGTTCCACAACAGAGTACTACACTTAAACTGTGTGCATCTCTTTTACAATATACGTTTCAATCTAAACCACCACAATAAACAAAATCATGGCCACTTCAAATAACGAATAGAACCCACCCAAGTGAACTAAAGAGGTCTGGACAGCTCAACCATTCTGTGCATCACTTACACGACAACAACAGGATAACAAAACGTTTCAAGTCCGGCGTGTAGGGACAGCCATCACAGATCCGCATTAAAGAAATAATTGACATTTCCTGTAACTTAATATCATGTCCTAGTTGTGTGTGTGTTATTGAATGTGTGTGTGCATGTGTGTCTTTGGATTTATGTGTGGTGAGCACTGAAACGAGTATATCCTGCAGACAGGGGTTTTGTTTCATGTCCATCTTCAGAACCTATAATCATGACATTTGTTCCAAGTTGACATATGCTTAATCATTGTCATTGTCAAATATGACTTTAATTCATAAACATTACATCGGATAATAAAGTCGAACATAAACCAGTCATTTAAATGGTAAAATAGTTGAGCCTTTCGTTTGAACTATCATTCAGTCCATTTTCACACATGAAATTGGTGGAGACTGTAATCAAATTATTGTTAAAGGGGAGCCCACTCCACATAGCTAAGGGGAAATAACTGCGGGACACCATACATTAACCTGACCAGATTGAGGTAATGGCCACGGTTTCCGTGTTACTACATAGGCCCAACCTGCCCGCTGCTGAGGCTATTTGCAGCCTAAAGGTGACTTTCTGATGCCCTAAAGACATGTGTACGTCACTGACCTCACAACACTGTAGCGTTCTTTTGTTTAAGATACAGGTAATTGTAAAGGAGCAGAACTGTCTCGGAAAGGGAGAAAGATCTTCTCATACGAAGGGAGATAAGTCTTTCAACGGAAGTAAGAAAATTCTATCCAGTACGCACAAATATACTCCCTATGTATGCATCAATTAGATGAAACGTTTTAGAGGATTACAAAAAAACTGAGCTACCCCCCCCCCCCCACAAAAACAACAACAACAAAACAACAAAAAACAACACACAAACTTGACTCACTGGCTGGCCAGCTCCAGAGGATGGAAGACCTCAAGGTTTTGGGCCAATGAATGAATAATATTATAGAATATAGATGGTAATGGTTCTTGAATAGTGTACAGAAGTCAATAAAAAGTTTAAAGAGAAATATGAATATTATATGCAAAGTGTTGCAACGAAAAAGAGCCCGCGCACTGGACTTTTGCAAGCAAATTATGAAAGACCTATTCGTTAACATTCGAGTTGAATTAAGCATAAACATGTAAAACATAAACATCATGTAAAACATAAACATCATGGTCTTTTTGTTGTGTGGAAATGTAAACATGTAGGTAGGGATTTGTCAGAGTAACATGTGATGTGATGACATCCACACACGGAATAATAGCATGTAATTGATGTCTGACAAAAACGGGAGTCATCAGGTACTACAACAATGTACTAGCAGTTAGTAGAAAGGCACGTTGGGTTGGAGGAGGCGGGTTGTCAAAAAAGTCTGAATGGATTTCTTTAAATGGCCTGCGATGGTGCGGCTCGGGTATTCTCGGGAAAGCCCTTTGGTACAAGTCACATCATAACCACTACGACAGCCAATATTGGGTGACAAAATAAATATGCCCACAGGGAAAGGGGGTGGGTGGGTGTTGAAGTGTCAAATGTGAAGCAATTCTTACATAGCCGCCCCCCCACCCACGCGTGAACCGAGTAACAATGGGAGGTGAAGAAGTCTGCGTATCTTTGATTAACCTTAAACCCTCACATTTTTCTACAAATCTGCACTATATCCAGACAAGGCCAGATTCAACAAAGCCTCACGTTGTGTAGAACTACTCAAGGTCTCATGTCTATTGAAATCCGTCTTTAAGTATAGGCCGTGACCACATATACTGCCCTCGGCCACAGTCTCGGTTCACTGCATTCTGTACACTCGCGAATATATATATATACACAGACAACCTTGGCTTAAGACGACTAGCCATATATTCACTACCTCCAAACACTGCAGACTTCAAACACATTCTTCGAACTCGATCAAGCACAGAAGATTTGCTATTCTCTGCTATGGACACTCGGATCCAATCACGCTAAGTTCGTTGGCCGAGGAGGACTTGAGTTTACATTAGGACAGCGCATATCAATCAATCAATCCTGGAAAAGGGATTGGGAAAAGGGGGGGGGGGGTAACCTAGTCAATTCTTTCCGAGTTCAGTCCCCTGTGGTAAAGTCAAATAACCGGGGGTCTCCTTCACAATTATGTTTTTCAAGGGACAATAATCCGACCAAGCATATAAACACTAATCTTTTAAACAAACAAAAGATGAGATAGTAATTAGTCCCTGAGGGTGACTGAAGATTATTTGTGGAGTAGGCGATCAGTAGAATACCTTCTACTTACCTGGGTTCTCACCCAGGAGACTGTACACGGCTTTGTTGAGTTTAGCCTTGGCTCATCAGACCTTGAGTTATTCCGTAGATTCAACTTGGACGAGATAAACATATTGAAGCACATTCGTTTAGCGTTATAGTTACAGTGTTTGTAACATTGCTTAATCTCATATGTCCGTCTGAACTTGAAGATTGTCAAAAAGAAATTAAACAATAATTCGTCTGATTCTGGTGAATGCCATCATAGCTACTGAATATAGAGTTTTATAAACAAATCGATTGAATATAGATAGAGTTTTATAACCAAATGGATTGAATATAGATAGAGTTTTATAACCAAATGGATTGAATATAGATAGAGTTTTATAACCAAATGGATTGAATATAGATAGAGTTTTATAACCAAATGGATTGAATATAGATAGAGTTTTAAAACCAAATGGATTGAATATAGATAGAGTTTTATAACCAAATGGATTGAATATAGATAGAGTTTTAAAACCAAATGGATTGAATATAGATAGAGTTTTATAACCAAATGGATTGAATATAGATAGAGTTTTATAACCAAATGTATTGAATATAGATAGAGTTTTATAACCAAATGTATTGAATATAGATAGAGTTTTATAACCAAATGGATTGAATATAGATAGAGTTTTATAACCAAATGGATTGAATATAGATAGAGTTTTATAACCAAATGGATTGAATATAGATAGAGTTTTATAACCAAATGGATTGAATATAGATAGAGTTTTATAACCAAATGGATTGAATATAGATAGAGTTTTAAAACCAAATGGATTGAATATAGATAGAGTTTTATAACCAAATGGATTGAATATAGATAGAGTTTTATAACCAAATGGATTGAATATAGATAGAGTTTTATAACCAAATGGATTGAATATAGATAGAGTTTTATAACCAAATGGATTGAATATAGATAGAGTTTTATAACCAAATGGATTGAATATAGATAGAGTTTTATAACCAAATGGATTGAATATAGATAGAGTTTTATAACCAAATGGATTGAATATAGATAGAGTTTTATAACCAAATGGATTGAATATAGATAGAGTTTTATAACCAAATGGATTGAATATAGATAGAGTTTTATAACCAAATGGATTGAATATAGATAGAGTTTTATAACCAAATGGATTGAATATAGATAGAGTTTTATAACCAAATGGATTGAATATAGATAGAGTTTTATAACCAAATGGATTGAATATAGATAGAGTTTTATAACCAAATGGATTGAATATAGATAGAGTTTTATAACCAAATGGATTGAATATAGATAGAGTTTTATAACCAAATGGATTGAATATAGATAGAGTTTTATAACCAAATGGATTGAATATAGATAGAGTTTTATAACCAAATGGATTGAATATAGATAGAGTTTTATAACCAAATGGATTGAATATAGATAGAGTTTTATAACCAAATGGATTGAATATAGATAGAGTTTTATAACCAAATGGATTGAATATAGATAGAGTTTTATAACCAAATGGATTGAATATAGATAGAGTTTTATAACCAAATGGATTGAATATAGATAGAGTTTTATAACCAAATGGATTGAATATAGATAGAGTTTTATAACCAAATGGATTGAATATAGATAGAGTTTTATAACCAAATGGATTGAATATAGATAGAGTTTTATAACCAAATGGATTGAATATAGATAGAGTTTTATAACCAAATGGATTGAATATAGATAGAGTTTTATAACCAAATGGATTGAATATAGATAGAGTTTTATAACCAAATGGATTGAATATAGATAGAGTTTTATAACCAAATGGATTGAATATAGATAGAGTTTTATAACCAAATGGATTGAATATAGATAGAGTTTTAAAACCAAATGGATTGAATATAGATAGAGTTTTATAACCAAATGGATTGAATATAGATAGAGTTTTAAAACCAAATGGATTGAATATAGATAGAGTTTTATAACCAAATGGATTGAATATAGATAGAGTTTTATAACCAAATGGATTGAATATAGATAGAGTTTTATAACCAAATGGATTGAATATAGATAGAGTTTTATAACCAAATGGATTGAATATAGATAGAGTTTTAAAACCAAATGGATTGAATATAGATAGAGTTTTATAACCAAATGGATTGAATATAGATAGAGTTTTAAAACCAAATGGATTGAATATAGATAGAGTTTTATAACCAAATGGATTGAATATAGATAGAGTTTTATAACCAAATGTATTGAATATAGATAGAGTTTTATAACCAAATGTATTGAATATAGATAGAGTTTTATAACCAAATGGATTGAATATAGATAGAGTTTTATAACCAAATGGATTGAATATAGATAGAGTTTTATAACCAAATGGATTGAATATAGATAGAGTTTTATAACCAAATGGATTGAATATAGATAGAGTTTTATAACCAAATGGATTGAATATAGATAGAGTTTTAAAACCAAATGGATTGAATATAGATAGAGTTTTATAACCAAATGGATTGAATATAGATAGAGTTTTATAACCAAATGGATTGAATATAGATAGAGTTTTATAACCAAATGGATTGAATATAGATAGAGTTTTATAACCAAATGGATTGAATATAGATAGAGTTTTATAACCAAATGGATTGAATATAGATAGAGTTTTATAACCAAATGGATTGAATATAGATAGAGTTTTATAACCAAATGGATTGAATATAGATAGAGTTTTATAACCAAATGGATTGAATATAGATAGAGTTTTATAACCAAATGGATTGAATATAGATAGAGTTTTATAACCAAATGGATTGAATATAGATAGAGTTTTATAACCAAATGGATTGAATATAGATAGAGTTTTATAACCAAATGGATTGAATATAGATAGAGTTTTATAACCAAATGGATTGAATATAGATAGAGTTTTATAACCAAATGGATTGAATATAGATAGAGTTTTATAACCAAATGGATTGAATATAGATAGAGTTTTATAACCAAATGGATTGAATATAGATAGAGTTTTATAACCAAATGGATTGAATATAGATAGAGTTTTATAACCAAATGGATTGAATATAGATAGAGTTTTATAACCAAATGGATTGAATATAGATAGAGTTTTATAACCAAATGGATTGAATATAGATAGAGTTTTATAACCAAATGGATTGAATATAGATAGAGTTTTATAACCAAATGGATTGAATATAGATAGAGTTTTATAACCAAATGGATTGAATATAGATAGAGTTTTATAACCAAATGGATTGAATATAGATAGAGTTTTATAACCAAATGGATTGAATATAGATAGAGTTTTATAACCAAATGGATTGAATATAGATAGAGTTTTATAACCAAATGGATTGAATATAGATAGAGTTTTATAACCAAATGGATTGAATATAGATAGAGTTTTATAACCAAATGGATTGAATATAGATAGAGTTTTATAACCAAATGGATTGAATATAGATAGAGTTTTATAACCAAATGGATTGAATATAGATAGAGTTTTATAACCAAATGGATTGAATATAGATAGAGTTTTATAACCAAATGGATTGAATATAGATAGAGTTTTATAACCAAATGGATTGAATATAGATAGAGTTTTATAACCAAATGGATTGAATATAGATAGAGTTTTAAAACCAAATGGATTGAATATAGATAGAGTTTTATAACCAAATGGATTGAATATAGATAGAGTTTTAAAACCAAATGGATTGAATATAGATAGAGTTTTATAACCAAATGGATTGAATATAGATAGAGTTTTATAACCAAATGGATTGAATATAGATAGAGTTTTATAACCAAATGGATTGAATATAGATAGAGTTTTATAACCAAATGGATTGAATATAGATAGAGTTTTAAAACCAAATGGATTGAATATAGATAGAGTTTTATAACCAAATGGATTGAATATAGATAGAGTTTTAAAACCAAATGGATTGAATATAGATAGAGTTTTATAACCAAATGGATTGAATATAGATAGAGTTTTAAAACCAAATGGATTGAATATAGATAGAGTTTTATAACCAAATGGATTGAATATAGATAGAGTTTTATAACCAAATGTATTGAATATAGATAGAGTTTTATAACCAAATGTATTGAATATAGATAGAGTTTTATAACCAAATGGATTGAATATAGATAGAGTTTTATAACCAAATGGATTGAATATAGATAGAGTTTTATAACCAAATGGATTGAATATAGATAGAGTTTTATAACCAAATGGATTGAATATAGATAGAGTTTTATAACCAAATGGATTGAATATAGATAGAGTTTTAAAACCAAATGGATTGAATATAGATAGAGTTTTATAACCAAATGGATTGAATATAGATAGAGTTTTATAACCAAATGGATTGAATATAGATAGAGTTTTATAACCAAATGGATTGAATATAGATAGAGTTTTATAACCAAATGGATTGAATATAGATAGAGTTTTATAACCAAATGGATTGAATATAGATAGAGTTTTATAACCAAATGGATTGAATATAGATAGAGTTTTATAACCAAATGGATTGAATATAGATAGAGTTTTATAACCAAATGGATTGAATATAGATAGAGTTTTATAACCAAATGGATTGAATATAGATAGAGTTTTATAACCAAATGGATTGAATATAGATAGAGTTTTATAACCAAATGGATTGAATATAGATAGAGTTTTATAACCAAATGGATTGAATATAGATAGAGTTTTATAACCAAATGGATTGAATATAGATAGAGTTTTATAACCAAATGGATTGAATATAGATAGAGTTTTATAACCAAATGGATTGAATATAGATAGAGTTTTATAACCAAATGGATTGAATATAGATAGAGTTTTATAACCAAATGGATTGAATATAGATAGAGTTTTATAACGAAATGGATTGAATATAGATAGAGTTTTATAACGAAATGGATTGAATATAGATAGAGTTTTATAAACAAATGGATTGAATATAGATAGAGTTTTATAACCAAATGGATTGAATATAGATAGAGTTTTATAACCAAATGGATTGAATATAGATAGAGTTTTATAACCAAATGGATTGAATATAGATAGAGTTTTATAACCAAATGGATTGAATATAGATAGAGTTTTATAACCAAATGGATTGAATATAGATAGAGTTTTATAACCAAATGGATTGAATATAGATAGAGTTTTATAACCAAATGGATTGAATATAGATAGAGTTTTATAACCAAATGGATTGAATATAGATAGAGTTTTATAACCAAATGGATTGAATATAGATAGAGTTTTATAACCAAATGGATTGAATATAGATAGAGTTTTATAACCAAATGGATTGAATATAGATAGAGTTTTATAACCAAATGGATTGAATATAGATAGAGTTTTATAACCAAATGGATTGAATATAGATAGAGTTTTATAACCAAATGGATTGAATATAGATAGAGTTTTATAACGAAATGGATTGAATATAGATAGAGTTTTATAACGAAATGGATTGAATATAGATAGAGTTTTATAACCAAATGGATTGAATATAGATAGAGTTTTATAACCAAATGGATTGAATATAGATAGAGTTTTATAACCAAATGGATTGAATATAGATAGAGTTTTATAACCAAATGGATTGAATATAGATAGAGTTTTATAACCAAATGGATTGAATATAGATAGAGTTTTATAACCAAATGGATTGAATATAGATAGAGTTTTATAACCAAATGGATTGAATATAGATAGAGTTTTATAACCAAATGGATTGAATATAGATAGAGTTTTATAACCAAATGGATTGAATATAGATAGAGTTTTATAACCAAATGGATTGAATATAGATAGAGTTTTATAACCAAATGGATTGAATATAGATAGAGTTTTATAACCAAATGGATTGAATATAGATAGAGTTTTATAACCAAATGGATTGAATATAGATAGAGTTTTATAACCAAATGGATTGAATATAGATAGAGTTTTATAACCAAATGGATTGAATATAGATAGAGTTTTATAACCAAATGGATTGAATATAGATAGAGTTTTATAACCAAATGGATTGAATATAGATAGAGTTTTATAACCAAATGGATTGAATATAGATAGAGTTTTATAACCAAATGGATTGAATATAGATAGAGTTTTATAACCAAATGGATTGAATATAGATAGAGTTTTATAACCAAATGGATTGAATATAGATAGAGTTTTATAACCAAATGGATTGAATATAGATAGAGTTTTATAACCAAATGGATTGAATATAGATAGAGTTTTATAACCAAATGGATTGAATATAGATAGAGTTTTATAACCAAATGGATTGAATATAGATAGAGTTTTATAACCAAATGGATTGAATATAGATAGAGTTTTATAACCAAATGGATTGAATATAGATAGAGTTTTATAACCAAATGGATTGAATATAGATAGAGTTTTATAACCAAATGGATTGAATATAGATAGAGTTTTATAACCAAATGGATTGAATATAGATAGAGTTTTATAACCAAATGGATTGAATATAGATAGAGTTTTATAACCAAATGGATTGAATATAGATAGAGTTTTATAACCAAATGGATTGAATATAGATAGAGTTTTATAACCAAATGGATTGAATATAGATAGAGTTTTATAACCAAATGGATTTCATTTTGAAAAAAAACACACATATTTATGTTTCCCGCGTCATGACACTCGCATTTATAGTTTTCTAGAGAAATGTCTCCTTTAAAAAGGACGGTTGTGAGCGTACATCAGATGGTTGTGAGCGTACATCAGATGGTTGTGAGCGTATATCAGATGGTTGTGAGAGTACATCAGATGGTTGCGATTGTACATAGGATGGTTGTGAGCGTACATCAGATGGTTGTGAGCGTACATCAGATGGTTGTGAGCGTACATCAGATGGTTGTGAGCGTACATCAGATGGTTGTGAGCGTACATCAGATGGTTGTGGGCGTACATCAGATGGTTGCGAGAGTACATAGGATGGTTGCGAGTGTACATCAGATGGTTGCGAGTGTACAACAGATGGTTGTCTGCGTACATCAGATGTTGTGAGTGTACATAAGATGGTTGCGAGTGTACAACAGAGGGTTGTGAGCGTACATCAGATGGTTGCGAGTGTACATCGGATGGTTGCGAGCGTACATCAGATGGTTGCGAGTGTACATCGGTTGGTTGCGAGTGTACAACAGACGGTTGCGAGTGTACAACAGATGGTTTCGAGTGTACATGAGATGGTTTCGAGTGTACATGAGATGGGTGCCATGTTATTTGAATTGAACGATCGCGCTAATGTCAATGGTAAAACCCTGGAAGCAAGGTTAAAGTGACCTACCAGTTTGAAATGTAAAACTGGAAAATATTTTTTGTTTCTTTTCCAAACACGCAAAGTAAACTTACGTGTATAAAGCTTCGATCAAATGATAAAAATATATACCAGGGCCGTCATTTGGGTAGGGCAGGGTGGGGAATTGCCCCACCCCCCTGAATTAGCAGGTTTTATTTAAATTAATATGTACTGTGGCGCCTCCAGTAATAAACAACTTAACAAGCCGACCAAGTTTTGGTTTTGCCCCCCCCCTGAAAAAAACGTAAAATGACGCCCCTGATTGAAACACATACGGCAAATCAAAGATTGACTTAATAATTTACAACAGCGGTTCTCAACCTAGGGTCGCGACCCCTTTGGGGGTCGAATGACCTTTTTCCAGGGGTCGCTCAAGACCATCGGAAAACACATATGCTATACAGTTATGAAGTTGGAACGAAAATAATTTTGTGGTTGGGGGTCGCCACAACATAAGGAACTGTATTAAAGGGTCGCGGCATTAGGAAGGTTGAGAACCACTGATTTAGAATGTTCAAATTTCTCGCTATTTCTCAGTAATTCTATTTCCTCCACAAAGCATCACTAATTATATATTTTTCTTTTCATAATAATATCAGTATGTTATTTTCAATATTTTTTAACCACGTAATGTTTATGTAAAGCACGTGACGTTTATGTAAACTACGTGACATTTCCATCAATGTTGCAATATTTATGAATTTAAAATGTCTCCTGTGAATTTTGAAGAAGAAAAAAAAACACATTAAAATAGAGAGAGTCACAGCGACGAAATTCAAACTAGATTGCTACCAGTCCTACCCATTCATTCAGCTTTGTATCTTAATTCTCATCAATGGTGTGCTGGAGTGCCCAAACGGCCCGTGAAAAAAATCTGTAAATAGACATTTAATTAATCCACATAATTAATTATAATATTAAAGTATAAGAAGCAGCCCCATCCAGCCCTGATTAAACCCCATTATTTATTTGTCAAGTTCTGAAGACCAGATGATGAACAACATGGCGGCTCATTATTTGTTGAGTCTTGACGTTCACAAATTATGTGCATGTGAAAATGAATACGTTATGCAATATGTACCAAACAAGATGAACCCCGTTTTGAGAACAGCCGGAATCGCTTGATTTTCTAACGGGATTCAATGTTGTTTTCTTCACACCAGTAGTTAGCAGAAAACATAGATACGAACGTAAGCCTACGACTAGTGACTACTTGTAGGCCTACAGCTACTGGTAGGCAGGGGGGGAGTCCAACCCCGGCCTGAATTTGCAGGTTTTATTTAATTTACTATGTACTGTGGTAATAAACAACTAAAACGCCGGGCAAGTTTTTGATTTGCCCTCCAGCCCCCCCCCCCTTTTTTACACCCACTGAATTCTTTTGTTGCCCTATCGGATACTAATTTTCAGCTAAAGTGCTATTAAAAAATTAATTAATTACATTTGTTCTATTGCTTGTACGCTGACGAAGGCTTCCTGCCGACACGCTCGTTGTTTTGTTGCGTTCCTTTTTTCAGCTTTGCCCTTACTTTGTTTTACTCATTACCCCCCAATGAAAAAGCCGTCAAATGACGCCTATGCTGGTAGGTCTTATAGCTATTCAATAGCAAACATTTAGGCAGACAAATGCAATTCACTTCCACAAAAATGCCCACATGAATTCATTTTATAGCTGGCTGGTTACCCGTGTTTTTGTCAGACAATTTAACCAAAGCATTTGAGGATTTAGGGCGCATCTACATAGAACAACTTTCTATAACAAAGCTAAAGGAACAATTTTAAAGCTCGAATGTAAATCTGAGCGTGAAGCTGACCCAGAAGAGTCTTACAGTAAAAATTAAGAGCGTTATTTCTGAACTGAATTTCTTTATGGTCCTCGAAATTAACCTCATGGGGGAGGGAAGGGCAGGTGAAAACCTAGACACGGGTGTGTAGCATGTGCTACAAGAGAGGTGTGTAGCGTGTGTCAAAATAGTTCTGGTAGTAAGTAATGACGGGGGCAAAGAACTGTGGTGAAGTCACTGTGGAAGTGTAATAAAATAAACCATTGATCGAGAGCTTGTTGGGCAGTTCAAGAACTAAGTTTTGAAACTGTTACTGTTACCGTAGGGTCCACCCACTGACTTCTTTGTTTTCATCTTTAATAAATGTCAACCTCTGGGTGTACCCCATCACTACCCCCCCCAACCATAAAACCGCACATAACCAACCCGCCCCACAATACACACACCTGACACCCCCACCCACTTTTTAACTTAAGAATAAGAATACCGCCGGCCAAACTGTTGGACCCGTTATTGTATAACGAGCTGACCTGTCAGAAGTAACACACACACACACACACACACACACACCACTACGACTACTCCAGAGCCCACTTAAAATGTGGGTGTTCTCAAACCAGGTTTATGAACCCGGTAACTACAAACATCATAGAAAGTTATAGTTACGCGGGAAAGCCGAAGGGATTCTGGCATGAGTTTGTGGACTTAAATGTTGTCAGTGGGATATATGGCAGGGTGTTTTCAGTGGGATACATGGCAGGGTGTTGTCAGTGGGATACATGACAGGATTTTGTCAGTGGGTACATGACAGGGTGTTTTCAGTGGGATACATGACAGGGCGTTGTCAGTGGGATATATGGCAGAAACAATTTTAAATATCTTGATACCAACATCTGTTAATGAAGAAATATAAAACGTATTTCCATAACGTACTCAGTACAACGTTTGCGCCGTATAACGTACTGAGTATAATGTTTGTGCATTGCAAGGAATATGCTTAATTTCAGTAATGATTAGAAGACTTTAGCGTATCCAGTACTACAAGTGTTTCCGATCAGTGGGGTCAATAGGCTGGTATCATCCAGTGCTGTAAAAACTGCTGGCCAACCCCTGCATCCTGGTCTATTTCCAGTCGTCTTGAACAAGTCTTGCCACTGGATCAAACTAGGTAAGGACAAGAGAGAAAGACTGACAAGTCTTGCCACTGGATCAAACTAGGTAAGGACGAGAGAGAAAGACTGACAACAAGTCTTGCCACTGGATCAAACTAGGTAAGGACGAGAGAGAAAGACTGACAACAAGTCTTGCCACTGGATCAAACTAGGTAAGGACAAGAGAGAAAGACTGACAACAAGTCTTGCCACTGGATCAAACTAGGTAAGGACGAGAGAGAAAGACTGACGAATTGCGCAACTCTCAAAGAATTTAGAAAAAAGTGCTTCAAACAGCAGGTCTAATCCGGAATCGACTCCGATCCCACTAGGACCCCGAAACACGTTTAATATACGTGCGGGAAAGCTTTCCAGACACAAGTAGGGCTGGAAAGCCAGCCGCGAAACGAACAACAAAGTCATGGTGTCACCACCTCTCATATTTCCCCATGGTCCCCTCCGAGTCTGCCTGCTACTGCTAGGGTGACAACCTGTTCTCATGACAACCTTATCTCGTGGCAACCTGCTCTGATGTAACCTCCTCTGGTGGCTCCCTGCTCTTGTATCTAACTACCAACGATTATGAGACCGACAAAGCGAGCTCTGTGTCACCCTCCATCCCGCAGTAGTTGTAATAGGACTGATAGCAGCCTACAGACAGTCCTATATCCTACCTGTCAGTCTTTAAACAAAAATCCTACACACTACCTGCAGGCCCTTAAACCATATTCCTCCAGACAGTCCTAATAATATAATATTCGCCTCTGAAAAAAAATCAACCTTCTGACCTCGGTTCAACCGTCACGCATGACGTCACGCATGACGCTCACAGCTTGACTTTTTTTTTACTCAGTACTATCAATATAAAATACGTTGAGTAGGGGAGGGCCGGTTCATATAAGGAAGCAGCCATACCAGAAGCAATATATATATATAAGAGATAGTAGCAGTATTCGTAGTTTTATTATCATAAATGGTAGAAACAATAACAAACCATTGCACACCTCCCCCCAGCACATCCCCCCCCCCCCCTTACTGACTGCACCCCAGTAACACACGCCGATAATCAAGAATGAACATTTAACATTGGAGGCGTGCCTTCTCACTGTGGTAGAGGCTCCCCTCACTCGTAATGGTGATTTATAGTATAAGTATACACACATCGTAATGGTGATTTATAGTATAAGTATACACACATCGTAATGGTGATTTATAGTATAAGTATACACACATCGTAATGGTGATTTATAGTATAAGTATACACACATCGTAATGGTGATTTATAGTATAAGTATACACACATCGTAATGCTGATTTATAGTATAAGTATACACACATCGTAATGGTGATTTATAGTATAAGTATACACACATTTACACAGCACGGACAACACAAGTTGTAATAGGGGAGCAGTGCAGTGTAAACATCAAACATAGTGTGTGTGTGTATTGGGGGGGGGGTAAATATTACACTTGAGCAGCACACATGCCGTTCATTTTACGTTGACTGATTCTAAATTTCCATATAGTGCAAACATAATATACGTTGATTATTCTAGCTAACATTTCATATTGCACCAGCACCAGTTCTACATTCTACCTATCTTTTCATATGGTACCAGCACCAGTTCTACATTCTACCTATCTTTTCATATGGTACCAGCACCAGTTCTACATTCTACCTATCTTTTCATATGGTACCAGCAACAGTTCTACATTCTACCTATCTTTTCATATGGTACCAGCACCAGTTCTACATTCTACCCATCTTTTCATATGGTACTAGCACCAGTTCTACATTCTACCTATCTTTTCATATGGTACCAGCAACAGTTCTACATTCTACCTATCTTTTCATATGGTACCAGCACCAGTTCTACATTCTACCCATCTTTTCATATTGCACCAGCACCAGTTCTACATTCTACCTATCTTTTCATATGGTAGCAGCACCAGTTCTACATTCTACCTATCTTTTCATATGGTACCAGCATATAATAAATAAGTATTCCATCATGGTCCCATATTATTATGCAGTCTCTCCAATGACGTAATATGGGCCTCGTGACCCAATACATCCAGTGTATGACAAGTACAAAGAGGTTTAGAGAATAGGCCCCCATCCCCCTTTTTGCAGTTGTAAAAAATGTCCAGGGCACAAAAGTCCACCTCTATTTACCCCTATTCCTTGCTTTAAACCAAACGAATGCTGATTCAATTATACCAGTGATCCCAAGAACGTAATACAGGGGGTCTGAATATAAATTTAGTAATTCAGAATCACCTAATTTCGAAGTGACACACTTTAAAATGATGTTTGTACACATACAACACAAAGGCGAACAAGACAAGCAAATGTACTTGTTAACTTGTACACACTTTTTTTTGAAGTGCCGAATTTCAATAGTAGTTGAAAAGAAACACGTTTATTAATTATCTGTAATTCACAGCTGCGCACTTTGGTTAAGTGCAATCTATTTAACGGAAATTATACCGCCATATTTGCTGTTAAGCTTCCGATTCAAAATAGCACTGCACATGTTGGTGGATCAAATATTTATTTACTTTTGAGATATCAATGCCTCCTTTAGACCAAGCTGCGATTATAAGATCTCGGTCTGTGGCGTCCCGCGAACCAGAGATCTCAGCATCTGAATGTAATTCCTTCAAACAACCCGGCGGTGTTGAAGTTGGTAGGGACGACCCAATGACGTTTTACACATGGAAGAAATAAATTGTATTGAAACAACATGCGTTTTCTTCTACGTTGTTACTATATGCTCTTATTACATTGTGCCCCCGCCCGCCCCCTAATATACACGGCAATGTGATTATTAAGTCAACCAAAGGGAAACTAAAAATGATACTTTTGCAAAAAAAAAATAAAAAAAATATGTGCAGATGAAAAACACGCAACTGGGAACAAACACAATATGAAATAAATTTTAGGTTGGTTATAGTATAAGTAAAAGAAGTTTTAGAAGACTTCTTGATAAAAGTTGCAGAATGCTGGTGGCACAACTAAAGATTGTAGAATGCTGGTGACAAAACTAGAAATTGTAGAATGCTGGTGGCACAACTCGAAATTGTAGAATGCTGGTGGCACAACTCGAAATTGTAGAATGCTGTTGGCACAACTAGAAATTGTAGAATGCTGGTGACAAAACTAGAAATTGTAGAATGCTGGTGTCAAAGCTAGAAAATGTGTGATATAATGTTTGTGTCAAAATTAGAATATGTAGAATACTGGTGTAAAAACTAGAAAATGAAGAAAGGTTTTATCAATACTAGAAAATGTAAAAAATGCTGGTGTCAAAACAGCCCACCTATACCGGTACATTATACAGGGGCACAGCCCCTGTGTTGGAAGACATAACTGTGATATAACGTGAGGATCACTGAACGCTAAGCGCCAGCGAAAAGTAGAGGAAATTCATTGAAGGGTGGGAATTGTAAAAAGTCAGCAAACGGCGCAGTCTAAACTAATCCAGTTTTTACTGGTCTCGAACCATCAGTGGTTCTCAAAAGGTCGTTTACCAAATAGATCAAGACCATCGAGAAAGTACGATGCCTTCAATAACATCCTGTAATAATCCGTCACCTAATGTCATCTACGGGAAAATGGGTTGGTGTAAACACGGAAAATTTAAGTTTTAGACCTGGTGACGTTGGAGTACATGTTTTGGCTTCCGCTGTAGTCCAAACTCATCCTACGTCATCCCCTGGCTGAAGTACTAAACACAAACAGCCCCGGGTCCATGCGATAAAACCCAGGTGCAAAGGGCCCTGACACGGTTCAGTGACTGGGAACAATCTCTAAGAGGAAACCGCTTGCTCTGCGTGCGTCAATGATTTTGGGGGGTGGGGGTGGGGAAAGGAGTTTCGGGGGGGGGGGGGGCAACATTCATGGCTGTTAGCATGTTTCGATATATGTTTTTATATATATATGAAAGAAAACTCGAAATTTTGGACTTATTTCTAATAAAAAACGCACCACTGGCTGAGATCTAGACCGAATATGATTGAAGATGATTTAGATGAGAAGGTCTCAGAGTAATAACGTTGTAGAGTGTTAAGGAATGAAGCTGCAATATTGCATTTATTAGACCACCATGGACTCAGAGTGTAAATAAATCGGGGCGCATTTAAACCAAACACATCCTTTAATGCCGGACGTGTATCCATAACATGTATCCATAACATTAAGAAAGCTCGGGGACTCAACTCTTAATCATTTACTTTAAGCTGGAATGTCTTATAACAGTTTGAGCAGGTCAGGGGTCGGCAACCTTTTATAAGTCATCCATCCCTGTGGCGCTACAGTCCTCCACCACTTCCTTCCACTCAGACCTAACTAATGCTTTACTTTGACATGCTTGGATTCCCAGTGTTGTATATCTTTTTCCACATCACCCATCCATCTAAGCTTAGGTCTGCCTTTGAGTAATGTTTTTACTTTTGATTATTTTCTGACTACTGAAGTATGCCTTGTTTCCGGTGATATTCTTTCTGTTATTTCTGTTAGAATACGAATTACCAATAGAATTACCTTTTTAAGTCTGGAGCAATGTTTCATACATTATATTTGCTAAGGAAATATTTGGGGAGCAGCAGGCGGGGCGGGCTGATTAAATGTCTTTATGGAATGGTTTAAAAACAAAACAACAGAGCCACACCTATTCATTTAAAGAGCCGCACGCGGCCCCAGAGTCGCAGGTTGCCGACCACTGGGCTAGCTAAATCTGTTACCTTAATGTAAACTGGAATGTTCAGAAGCCAAAAGAGAGCAACATTTAAGGCCATCCATAGATTCAAAAATGTTACAATATAAAACGCTCTAAAAGTGTCAGGTTAATTAGAGTGTTCAAATAATAGATTTTTCTTTTTTAGAATTTTAATCTTTAGAGCTGATCTCCCGCGTTGCACTTGGTTCATTTCAAAGACATTTCCTTAGAAGCTGTGAACTCTAAATGCGGACTTTATCATGAAGTATTTGTAACCATAAGAATAGGAGCAGGAGCAGCTCGGTTATTAGACTCATTAAAAATATTATAATACTGTAGTAAGATTAGGGACGACTTGAAGGTAAATTTGACAGAGATCTTTAATGTGACAGAGATCTTTAAGGTGACAGAGATATTTAAGGTGACAGAGATATTTAAGGTGACAGAGATCTAATGTGACAGAGATCTTTAAGGTGATAGAGATCTTTAATGAAACATAGATCTTTAAGGCGAAAGAGATCTATAAGGCGACAGAGCTTCCCTAAACTGTCGCACACCTTCACGTATATAATGTAGTCTAAAGTAGTTCTATCGTATAGAATGTAGACTGAAGTAGTTCTATCGACAACTTTAGCATCAATCCTATTCCACGTTATGCGTAGGAAATAAATCTTTAAGTAAATTAAATTAATTTTGGTTAATAATAAAAACATTAACCTTCTTACATCGGTCATGTGGACTAAATTCTGGAAGGGAAAAAAAGAAACAAACACTAACTGGTGTGTAGCTGATGCTACCACTTTTGTTCTAGACTGGTCACGCAGAGGTGGACATACAGTTTGACAGTTGTTGATACCGTATTTGATGCAGTACCTTAGTACTAGTACGCAGTCACCACGACTGGTCACGCAGAGGTGGACATACAGTTTGACAGTTGTTGATACCGTATTTGATGCAGTACCTTCGTACTAGTACGCAGTCACCAGTGTATATGATAGACATATCATATGATGTGACATGTCACACATACTGATTTTGAATACTGACAATTTAGTGTGCAGGTGAAATGACGCGATACTTTTAAAAACAACAAACAAAATAAAAAAAAACAAAAACGGAACAATTCCATGGTGTGATAGCTTTATTATATATATAAAAAGTCCCCAATAAATTTACATTGACTATTTAGTTGTTTGGGATAGGAAGCAAACAATGGTGATAACTACCGCTCTTATCCACGAAATCCGCTCTACGAATTTTACTAAACGTATCAGTGTTCAGAGTTACTGTAAGAGTATAATGCATCAATAAAATTTAGGAATATCTTTTAAAAAAAAAGAAGAATTGCATTATCATGGGCGTAGGAATGTGGGGGGGGGGGGACCCTCGAAGGAGGCGGTACGTCCTGGGAGACACTTTTTTGGGGTGACATTTTTGGTCCACTTCATTATGTGTGACATTTTTTTAAACAATAGGGGTGGCAAAAGCAAAGACCATTCCGGGCGTCACCAATTCTAGCTACTTCACTGCACCATATAAAATATGAAGTACAATTTGACAGTCCACGCATTCAAGTTACAATGATTTTGCCTATAAATAAAATAAAACCAATTTGCAGGGGAGGACTAGATTTCCATGAGTACTGAAGTATTTTTAAAAAAAATCATAATGATGGCAGATAGATTTGACGAAAAGTGGGGAGCAATGAGATCATCATTAAAAACAGATGAAGGGTAATGAATGAATGAGATGTAATATTTTTTTAAAATACTAAATAATGTCAGAAGCCTACAAAGTCTCATAATGGTAGCATCGTGAAACAGAAGCCAAAAATAAAACCGCCCTTTTTACGTTGAATATAACTGTGTAACACACACCACCAAACTTTTGCCCAGCTGAGGATAGAAATTTTTAAAGTGGACCGTGTATAATTTATCACTCCATAGACGAATGACTTCGACAGGAACAATTGCCAGTCGCCTCTTATAGTGCACGCAATAAACCTAATTGTCATTAACGCGGGGACGAGGCGAGGAGGGTCCGCCTCATGAAGGTCGTGGTATAAAACCCTCAAGTCACCCTCAAAACTTACCACTTTTACCGCTCGCAGGACTCGAGGCGGACCCTAGTAAGCAGACGACACGAGATCACTCTGTGGTCACGTGCTAGTAATTTTTTAACTGCTAGAAGAAAATAAATAAATCTTTAATTCCTATGTGATATATACTCAAGGAAGAGTAGAATTTTTCAAGAAAGTGGTGTAAATTTTTTTCTAAGCCGGGATCATTTGTGTTTTATAATGTATTGATAAACTTTTTATTGTGATATTTTTAAAAATATATTGCGAAATATTCCAAATCTAGCTTAAATTATTCCACTCTTTCCCTATACTTACGTCACTTGGAAGTTGGAAGGAAGCGCCATCTACCGCCAGACACATCCACGATGGCGTCGAGTAAAGTTAACAAACAGGTAAGGAGGAAGCGACGAGTTAAATTATTAGGCATGTGTTTGTGATGAATAATTAGCGGTATTGTTTTAATTATATCGATCAGGAGTGCTCTCTAGCAGTTTCGAACGTGCATCAACCAGTCTTACACCCGTCATTTTCATTTCAAACTCAGTGACCTCTACATGATGGCGTAAATCGTATTACTGTTACTACTTATTTTTATACTCATTTCCGCATTCGGCACATCCTTATCACTTAATAATCGCCGTGGACAAACTGAAGTGTGGGCCAGGACTATAGAGTACGTGACACGGAGATTACGAATTAGTATTCCTATTGTTTCAATTGGATGTCCTTAGGAATTATATGAGCCCAAAATTAAATGACTTATTAATAGGGAATCGTTTCATCCGGCTACCTCATGAATATTCATGAGCTCTCCCAAAGGCCAGTTAGAGGACGTTCTGGAGGTTGCCAGTGGCAGTACACAACTCAAACAACTGAATTTTTATTTTTTCCCCCACAAACTGTAATTTCTCACCTCTAGTGTTCCCTAAAGATGTCCACTCTTGCAGTGATTGTTGAATTTGGACTTTTGGGGGCTTGTCTTGAGAACCTGTAATTGATGGGGAGATTCTTATCTTTGTCAAAGACAAAGTAAAACTGAGAAAGTAGGTCAAGTCAGTCAGTAGATACAGAATGAGCCTTTGGAGTACAGTTATCAGATACACAGTTGCTCAATCTCAGTTGCTCATCTAGTTATTTTAAACACAAGTTTTGAAGTAATTGCAGCATGAATGGCATTTGTTTGGGGATGGATCAAGCTCCCCTCACCCCTTTCACTTTAGACCATTGTCATTATTGAATTATTGCCTTTTCACACAAATCTCATTGATACTTATGTTGACTGTTCACGTAGTTCATAGACCTACTATGTAATATATTAGGGGTCAGCATTTAGCAAACTTTTAAATGAGGCTGACCAGTGGACAAGTTTCAAAGTGGCATGAGGGACAGGTGACCGATTTATTAATTATATTTTCTTTTATTTGACTTTGACCATAAATAAATATGTTTTGGGGACCAGGGATGCTAGGCTCACAGACTTGTGTCTGTCAACTGACCATTTATAATATAGGTTTAATAGGTTATATTTTATTTCAAAGAAACGGTGGCCCATAAAATTATTTCATACCTTTTTTTTTAAGTAGGAAAATATTTTGAAGCCATCCGTGGAGTGCCAGGCTTTTAGCCTGGTGACTGGTGAGGTTCTGACAATGAGCAAATCCTTTGTATTAAAATCTAATCATTTCCATTTTATCAGATAGGAAATGGCTACTAATATGGTCAAGGCGGGTACTGTATTAACAGTTAATTTATGTTAACAACTAAAATCAATTCGGCAATATTTTCATTTTGAATTAACCCTGTCCTTACTTCCTGAAATAGACCATGACCATGTACGTGAATATTGATTAATCATATTGCAGTTTGAAATGGTTGCTTCAATTTGTGGGGGGGGGGGGGGATCTTTGGTGTACAACATTTTCCTGATTCTAAATTAAAATATTGGTTGATTTATGACATCACTACAATATTAAATGATTAATGACATCACTACAAAATCAATTGATTAATGACATCACTACAAAATCAATTGATTAATGACATCACTTCAAAATCAAATGATTAATGACATCACTACAAAATCAAATGATTAATGACATCACTACAAAATCAAATGATTAATGACTCAATGCAACATTAAATGATTAATGGCATCACTACGACATTTTTGTTACAGTTCATGCTATTTCACAAGGGTTTAATTTTTTCTTATCCCATTGCCTTGGAACTTTTTAAAGAAATGTTGGTCTTCTAGTTGGTGAAGGGCAGGCTTTTATAAAAAAAATGGTTGGCTATAAAGTTCATGCACAAAGTGGATCAGTAATACATAAGTCTATAAATAATTTAATCTTCTTGGTCAAAAAATGGATACATGTCAATTATTGAATCGTATAAACAATTTTAATTTGAGAGAAAAAGCTTATTGAAAATGTCAATTATTTATATTCTTATTTTTATTCAACTTATAAATTGGGTTAATGTGCTCTAAATCGTTGCAACCTTATGTAACAAAAAATGATCCCACATGTGTATGAGAAGAAACACTCGTGGGTATTGGAAGAAGCACTCGTGGTGTGATAAGACTCACTGAATATTACATTGTCACTATATATTTGTTAAATGTTGGTAACAGGGTTGCTACTGGTGGACTTTGGTATTATTACATTGCGTTATCAGTTTCACACATGTTCATCTTATCATGACTTGAGTTATCCTGGTACAAGACTCAAAAACTGAAGGGTAAGAAAACCCTGTGGAAATTAGGCCAATGTTCTTAAAGACCTGTTAAAATTAGGTCAATGTTCTTAAAGACCTGTTGAAATAAAGAGACCAATGATAAAATGTTTGCTGAAATTATTTATTATTATTTTGTGTGATGATTAATCACAAGTCCTTTTCCAATAGAAACGAACATTTAATATATATATAGATCTTAACAGGCTGTAAATTTAATTAAATAAATGTAAAGTGCAGCTCGTTATAAGAGAATAAGAGCTAAAAAGGATCAACCACGACTAACTAGGCCAAAGACCGACATGACAGTATTCAGTGAATACTCTTTTAAAGCTATTGCAACTAAATTGTGGAACAGTTTGCCTCAATCTTTGAGGGACATTGAAAATGATAAAAAGTCATTTAAGAGCCATTTAAATACTTATTTCTTTAATAGATTTTAGGACATCAGCGCTGTGAGCATGCTAAAATAGCATGGACACAAGCACTACTAAAGGAACTCATTTATCATCATATTCATAGTTACCATACAAATACTTCACCGAGTAAAATATGGGAAGGGCATTCATCAACTACTAACTCTCTCCACACAACAAAACACAAAATACAGTGCGCAACAATTATTAGTGTCCATAATCACAATTTCCACAATACAGTTATTCAGTACATTCATAATAGTAGGAAATTCAAATTAAATCTCTAAATCTGTTCAAACTGGTTGCTTTGACATATTGTAATGAATTTAAAGGGTATTTGTGTACAATAACAAGAATTAAAAAAAATATCTATGTTAAGAATGCTATAAATTCCTGGTCCAGCTTGATAGAAAAAAAATGAAAAATTTTAAAATTGTTGTATTATTAGGGAGGCCCTCGGGCTGAGAGCTACCGATATGCCGTCACACCATCTGGTGACGAGAAGAAGAGCAAGAAGAAGAAGGGGGAGGAGAAACTCAATGAACTCAAACAGGAACTTGACATGGATGAACATAAAATTCCCATTGAAGAGCTGTACGAGAGATTTGGGGCTGATCCAAACAATGTAAGTTCAACATATTAATAATTATAATTTTAAATATCCTTTTTTTTGGAGTAAGGGTAGGAAACAAAATGGAACACCTTTAATAAATGTGTTATGAATAGATTATTTTTAGTTTCGCTGAGTAGTATAAAAACTATTTTGACATTTTCTAAAAGGTAATTTTCATTATAATTAGGGTCACACTCCAGAGAGAGCCAAAGAAATCCTAGCCAGAGATGGGCCCAACATGCTAACCCCACCCAAGACCACTCCAGAGTGGGTGAAATTTTGTAAAGTACTGTTCACTGGTTTCTCCTTGCTGTTGTGGATTGGAGCTATACTGTGTTACATTGCCTACTCCATCCAGGCCAGTCAAATGGAGGACCCCCCAGGGGATAATGTGAGTTGCAAGACAATTTAAAACTTTTTATACAAAATAACAAAGTTTATTTGAAAAATCATGCTTCATCCCCAAGGCTCGAAGCGCGGTACAAAATCAACCATATTAAAAGAGAAATGAAACAATCCATATTTTATCTTACCACATTGATTAAACAAAACGCAACAATACAAAAACTACATACGAGCATACTCATCCCTTTCATCCTTTGCAACCATACATTGGTCGTATGAGTTAAATTAGCTATTAGTTATGGTGTTATCCATCCTGGGGATTGTCATGGGATGAATTTTTGCTCACAATTTTTCCCTCTTTTATTTTTTTGTCTGCTTATTAAGTTTTCTCATTCAGACACTCAGGAGGTTCCATAAAATTTATTTTCCTTAGTAATGTCGCAGCTGTAAAGGGTTTCTGTATTGAAATTTTTATACACATTACAAGAACAAATGAGATGTAATAATACAAAGGATTGTGTAATAATACAAAGGATTGTGTAATAATACAAAGGATTATGTAATAATACAAGGGATTGTGTAATAATACAAGGGATTGTGTAATAATACAAGGGAATGCTGAGAAAATCTTTTTTTAAAACCGGTGACTTCATTTGCAAATAATGAATGGATTAAATAAGAACGTAAACAAAAGACTTCATGCAAGAATTTAGTTGTAAACATTTTTTAATCATAACTTTATTGTGCCACATATTTTTGAAACATTTGTCCTCCAATTATTTCTTTTTCTACAGTTGTACCTAGGTATTGTGTTGACAGCTGTCGTTGTAGTAACTGGTATCTTCTCATATTATCAAGAGGCCAAGAGCTCCCGTATCATGGATTCTTTCAAAAACATGGTTCCTCAAGTGAGTTTGAGCAGTGGCCATCATCCTTATTTGCTGTTATTTCAACTAATTTTTTTTATTTTATATTGAAATAAGAAACAAATGGCACATTTTTTAACTTAAGTTTTTTGTTGAAATATTATATGCTTAATTAGTAACCCCTGATCCTTATTTGCATAGGTCATAGGAGTGAATTGTAAAAAAAATTAAAGTTTTAATGCTAATTTACTATAATAATTAAAAAATCTACTTTCAGTATGCTGTTGTGATTCGTGGTGGTCAGTTGCTAAGCATCCGAGCTGAAGAACTTGTGCTTGGTGATATCGTTGAAGTTAAGTTTGGTGACCGTGTCCCAGCTGACATCAGAGTCGTCTCTGCTCATGGTTTTAAGGTAGATAACTCCTCCTTGACCGGTGAGTCCGAGCCTCAATCAAGAACCGCTGAATTCACTCATGAAAACCCACTGGAAACAAGAAATTTGGCTTTCTTCTCTACTAACGCTGTTGAGGGTAAGTCAACATAGTTTTTAGCATTTGTCTAAATATAATGTCTTGTGTGTTTTTATAAAATATATATAAGTGCCTAAAGATTAGTAACAAGTTTGTTTTTTTTCTTTGCCCAGGTACTTGCCGTGGTATTGTAGTTAAGATTGGTGACAACTCTGTGATGGGTCGTATTGCCAACTTGGCCTCTGGTCTTGAGGTCGGTGAGACTCCAATCGCCAAAGAAATTGCCCACTTCATCCACATTATCACTGGTGTAGCTGTGTTCTTGGGTGTGACCTTCTTCATCATTGCTTTCATACTTGGTTACTTCTGGCTGGACGCGGTCATTTTCCTTATTGGTATCATTGTAGCTAATGTCCCTGAAGGTCTCCTGGCTACTGTTACGGTAATTAAATCATTCTAAAAAATAATATAATTTACTGTTGAATTTTACTGTTATGTTGTTAAAATCTTTTAGTTACTTTGAAAACCAATGCCTTTATCAATTTTTTCCTCTTATTGTAACAGGTGTGTCTGACACTGACCGCCAAGCGTATGGCCAAGAAAAATTGTTTGGTGAAGAACTTGGAAGCTGTGGAAACCTTGGGTTCCACCTCTACCATCTGTTCTGACAAGACTGGGACACTGACCCAGAACAGAATGACAGTAGCTCACATGTGGTTTGATGGACGCATCATTGAAGCTGACACTAGTGATGACCAGTCCAGTAAGATTTTCAAACTTAACTACTGCATATCTCTTTTATGCATTGTACAGTGGAAACCATCATTTTAAAACTGAAATCATTTGTTTGTATTCATCATTTGGAAGGAAAAAGAATCTCATTATCTCTATCTATCCAATATTTTTTTTTAAATGATTGAAAAATATTGAAAATACATTTCAGATTTTAAAATAGCTCGTTCCACTGTTAAATGTTTCTTTTTTGGAAGACCGTTGTATTTCCACACCTTTTCCACCACAAACATCTTGCACCCTTGTATCTTTAGATGCATCCTACTCACGTAACGATCCCACCTGGATGAGCCTTGCCCGCATCAGCATGCTGTGTAACCGAGCAGAGTTCAAGGCCAGCCAGGAAAATGTGCCTGTACTCAAGAGGTCTGTAATCATGTTATCGCTAGCCAACACATTTTCTCTGACACTATGGAGCTTGTAAAGAGCCTTGACTTTTGCACAGTGCACATTTGACTTTAGAAATTTTTTTTTAGGCGTATTGAATTATTTAATTTTTGCCTTTCCCACTTTTAATGACATAATTTTCATGATTGTGACTTCTGCAGAGAGTGTAACGGAGATGCCTCAGAATCTGCCCTTTTGAAATGTGTTGAACTTTCCATTGGTAAAGTTACTGAATTCCGTCGCCGTAACAAGAAGATTGTGGAAATCCCCTTCAATTCAACCAACAAATATCAGGTAGGCTGAAGTCAATGTAGTCTGATTCGCCAAGTTTACTGTGAGAGGAATGTGTTTTCAAGAAGAAAATAATAAAAATAATAGTTTTTCCTTTAATTTTTGAGTCCTCTTAAAAACCTGCCGCACATTTTAATTACATTTTTTTGTTTCATCACTCTTAAGGTATTACTTTTTACCGTCAATGTATAAGAACAATAAGAACAAATGTAATCACAATATATATGTAAAACAGTGTTTAAAAGCACACAATCTAGTAAAAAATTGACACTTTGTTTTACATTGAGTCCGATTTATTCCAACTTGCAAGCAAAACATTTTACATAATGTAATGATTTTAGCAAAATTCTTTAGTTTTAAGTTTTTCTTCCTTGCAACAGGTATCCATCCATGAGACAGAAGACCCCAACGACCCAAGCTATTTGCTGGTAATGAAAGGTGCACCTGAAAGAATCATGGACCGCTGTTCCACTATTCTCATGCATGGCAAAGAGCAACCCCTTGATGATAACTTCCGTGAAGCTTTTAACTCTGCCTACTTGGAACTAGGAGGTCTTGGAGAGAGAGTATTGGGTGAGGCATTTGTACATTTAATATCTTGATTAAAGCTAATTCAAAGTGGCTTAAACGGTAATTTAAAAAAATCTTATTACATTTTATTGTCAAAATGTATTTAAATTACAGCATTTCATTAAAATTCAAGTAATTGTTTATTAAATGACATTTCGTCAACGTGCTGCATACAATTTTTGTCTTAATATACTTAAAATCACTTGAAATATTTGTGCTTTATGTAATTCTTGTGCTGTAAATAAAGAATTTACGTCCTAATGAAGTTATTCTTTCCTACAGGTTTCTGTGACTACCTGCTCCCCTCTGCTGAATTCCCACCCAACTATCAGTTTGATCCCGAAGGCCCTAACTTCCCCATCACCGGTCTTCGCTTTGTTGGTCTTTTGTCTATGATTGACCCCCCTCGTGCTGCTGTGCCAGATGCTGTTGGTAAATGCAGGAGTGCTGGTATTAAGGTAGGCGTAGTTTAAACTCTGTGGTTGGTTTAACTAACTTTTTAATTAATGACAGCAGTCATTTATTTTAATTGGTGAGTAAGCTTGAGTTATCATCTGGATTGAGGATAAGACATTTTGTCTGGTATGTTTCAGGTTATTATCTGGATGTATGATTGTCTGGTATGTTTCAGGTTATCTTCTGGATGGATGATAAGACATTTTGTCTGGTATGTTTCAGGTTATCATGGTTACTGGTGACCATCCCATCACAGCCAAAGCTATCGCTAAAGGTGTTGGAATCATCTCTGAAGGAAGTAAGACAGTTGAAGACATTGCTGCTGAACGAAGCATTCCAGTTGAAGAAGTTGATCCAAGGTAGAATACTTTGCATTTTAAAGTGATTATGGGATAATTTTTTAATGGTCAATAGTTTTTTTTCTCTCACTAATACATAAATAATAATTGAGAATTATTCTCAATGAAAAGATCTCAAAGGGGAAAAATGGCACACAATGTAAATAATTAATTTATAATTATAGAGCAATTTAAAAAAAAATTCAGTTGCCAATTTAATCTTTAAATATTTTTATAATTTCAGAGAGGCCAAGGCTGCAGTTATTCATGGTGGTGACCTCAGGGACATGACCCCAGCTCAAATTGATGAAATTTTGATCAACCATGCGGAGATCGTGTTTGCCCGTACTTCACCCCAACAGAAACTGATCATTGTAGAGGGCTGCCAGAGACAGGGTCAGATTGTGGCTGTAACTGGTGATGGTGTCAATGACTCACCTGCACTCAAGAGAGCTGACATTGGTATGTTTTTCTGAACTATCATTCGTCCCTTACTTTTCAGTAGGTAGTGAGAAATTAAAGATAGCTTGCTTTAAACTAGATTGTTTATAATCTTTAAGTATTTAATAATTAACTGTTGGCCTATTGTACCTGTTGGCCTATTGTAACTGTTGGCCTATTGTAACTGTTGGCCTATTGTAACTGTTGGCCTATTGTAACTGTTGGCTTATTGTAACTTGTTTTTGAGAAGCCAAAATTTTTCATATCTTTTCAATTATTTTAAAATTAAGGTATTGCCATGGGTATTGCTGGCAGTGATGTAAGCAAACAAGCGGCTGACATGATCCTCTTGGATGACAACTTTGCATCCATCGTCACCGGCGTTGAAGAAGGTCGTCTCATCTTTGACAACTTGAAAAAATCCATCGCCTACACCCTGACTTCCAACATTCCTGAGATCTCACCCTTCCTCCTATTTATCCTTGCTGACATTCCCCTGCCCCTCGGCACCATCACCATCTTGTGTATTGATTTGGGTACTGACATGGTCCCCGCCATTTCCCTGGCTTACGAACAAGCTGAATTGGACATCATGAAGAGATTGCCCCGAAATCCCCTTAAAGATAAACTTGTAAATGACAGGTAATAGTTGACTTTTTTAAATTCCTTTATTTCAGAATTTTCTAACAGTATGCTTTTTTGGCTTACTATTAAATGGGGTTTGTACTGAAAGTATCACTAGGTTTTGTATGTATGTCTTATCAATCTCCTGCACATTACAATGCTGAGTTTTTAAATATTCTTTCTGTAGTCTGTGTCCCAATTCACATGTATTTCTATATCAACAATATATTCTGTATTCACAATTAAAGAAATTTTTTTTAATACTTGGCACTGCATAGATTATAAACTAGACAAGCAAATAAAAAGTTATCTGTTATACGTAAAAGAATTAAACTGTTATTGATGAAAACATTTTATTCACCAAATTATACTTACGGTTTTCAGATTGATCAGTATGGCCTATGGCCAAATTGGTATGATCCAAGCCACGGCCGGATTCTTCACCTACTTTGTCATCATGGGTGAGAATGGGTTCTGGATGAGTCGTCTGCTGGGCATCCGTAAAGAGTGGGATTCCCTTGGTATCAATGACTTGGAGGACTCCTATGGCCAGGAATGGGTAAGTCTTTATTAGTTAAAAGATTAGGAAGTGTTTTCATAAGTATTGATTAATTTAAAATACATTTTTCCTTATCACAGCTATTTTTGGAATTTTCATTTGTTAGTAAGGTAATTTTTAATTTCAAGCTAAATTAGGCATTGTCTTCAGATTTAGTTTTTGAAAAATCTTTTACTTGCCTCCAGTAAAGAATAGATGTTGAAAAGATGCTCAAGTGGGCTGACCCAGTGGTTCAAATTGTGTAACTTTATCTCTTCATTTAATTTTAGACTTATTCCCAGCGCAAGAAGTTGGAATACACCTGCCACACCGCTTTCTTCGTCTCCATTGTCATTGTCCAATGGGCTGATCTGATCATCTGTAAGACCAGACGTCTGTCACTCTTCCAGCAAGGAATGAAGTGAGTATTTTAAGCATGTGGCATCAACCTGCGAACTGTATATTTCATATGCATCTGAGATATTTCTGTTAAAACCGCAGCTCTCACAACCGGTTAAAATCTAATTTTTGTTCTTGATCATTATTTCAGGAACCACCGTTTGACCTTTGGTTTGCTGTTTGAAACTGTCCTAGCTGCATTTTTGTGCTACTGCCCAGGCCTGGACAAAGGTCTTCGTATGCAACCTCTCAGGTACTGAATATCAATGTGACATTCATTGTCACCTTTCTTTTCCTGTTACTTTTTCCTGTTACCTTTTCCTGTTTCTTTTTACTATTACTTTCAGATAATTTTTTAAAAAATGGTACCAAAAAAAGTAGTGAAAATTGCTGCCGGACAATTACCCAGAAAGCCTTTTAAGTTATTGAAAATAGTTGTATGTATGGCTAATGTGTTTTGTGTTTGTTTGCAGGTTCACCTGGTGGCTGGTTGCCCTGCCCTACAGCTTGGCCATCTTCATCTATGATGAGGTGCGTAAATTTATCCTGAGAAGACACCCAGGTGGTTTCGTGGAGAGGGAGACCTACTACTAACACTGGATCTGCCTGGCTGTTTTCCACCTTGCCAGGGATAGGTTCATTGTATATTTAAGTCACGAAAGCAAAAAATTAGGTTGCACCTGCAATGTAGGTCATAGCTCTTATTTTTTTTTTTTTTAATATTCCGAGAAAATACCTGTGAAAAAATGTTTGGTTCAATGGAACAAAGCCAAAGTGCAAGTATGTGGGTGAAGTGTGTGTGATGCTCTATCAAATGTTTTTTTTAAAGTGAAACAGTTAAAATTGTTTTCAAACATATTTGCAAATTGTGATCGAATGCATGACCGGCGGGTGAGATGTAAAAATGTTTGAAACTTGTGCTGTCTATAGGATGAACAATTATTGTTATATAGTTATCAGTTGTAGACAACCTACATGTGTATGATTCTGTTTTTGACAAGTTTATTTGATGGATTAGAATGTGTGTGAACACTTCCTAGAGCACTTCATGGTTTAGATGATATTTTTAAAAAAATATATATATTTTCATTTGCTTAAAATTTTGTTGTAAATGAGGTTAAAATCTCTCGAGTCATTGAATAACAGGATAATTTTAATGAAATAATTGGACCAAAAAAAATGAAAAAAAAAATACAGCAGTCCACTTTTGATACCGAAGGAATCCAACAAAGATGGAATATTTCTCTTTTTTTAAAAAAATGTGCACAAAAGAACTGTTAAAAACTAAGATTGACCAACATTACTAGTCAAAGCTTCGAGCAGTCCTCCTCAAAACTCTTTCAACAATGTCAATGAGAAGTTGGTTGTTTCTTCTCTCCCTCTTATGACCACCATTTTGATGTATTTCTTTCATGTGAACTTTTTTAAATATTTTATTTTTATTGACGTAATTGCTTGTACCTGAAGGAATAATAAATAGACCATAATTGTTTGTACCTTACTTGAAGGAATAATAAATAACTTACAAAATTAACTTAAAAGAATGGACTGGTGTGACTGTAGTGTTGTGAATAGAGATTGATGGCTCTTGAAATTGAAAGCAGCTGTCAAGATTATTATCATCATTTCTCTGACTATTCTGAGGATTAAATATAAAGGTACAGTGCGGTCAAGCCTTCCAATTGTCTCCCATGCATGGGCCACCAGTGGAATGGCTTTTGTAGTCTCTACCCTTGGACCAATCAGCCAAGTGTCTGACAATTGAGGCTTTGCTCTTTGTGTGTGAGAGCTGTCTGGTGTGAAGAGCTTCCTGGCCATGGAGTTGGCCCAAATGAACTAATTTAAATCAGTTCTGGTAGATAGAAACATATGAGGAGGCCATCGCTTGGAATGATTAAGTTTGCGATATAGTTGAATTGTCTTATGTGGGAATCAAGGAGCACTCGTGTGATAACACTTAAATCTATCGCAAGTGGAAGAAAACAAAGAAGTTTAAATCTTTTTTGTTATTGATGTAACATATTTTTACCAGTTTTTTAATCTGTATTATATTTGCCGATCGTATGTGTAAGGGGAGGCAACCCTTCTAAACCCTGTGGTTGTCTCCCATCATTGTGTTTTGTTAATAGACTCATCATCAATAATCAGGAATTATTAAAAATTTTGTTGTTTGTTGCATTAGCTATAGCCCATTGTTTCAAGACTTGGTTTGTGGTTATAAATAAATCTGATGTGGCTATTATTAAATTGGGTGCACCTAAAGGAATGTTTACACTGCAGATTTGTTGCATAAATCCATGCCCAGAGTCCACCGATATTTGTGGTTTACAATCTCCAGCTGGCAGTAATGTCCCTCATAGCTGATAGCACTGAGCAGGCACAACTATGCAGAACTAAAGTTTTTATTTATCAACATGTGCTATGTGCTAGCGCAAACTGTGGCTCTTTATATGAATGATTTCAACTTAAAAATTATGATTTTTACCAAAACCACCCATGGAATGCAAGTGAAAATTAAATCGTCAATTATGAAAAAAAACAAAAAAAACAAATTCCTTTTTTTTAAACAAGACAATGTTCCTCTAAAAACATTTTTCCACAAATTTAAATCTTTTGAACCACAAAATATGTTTTCTATGGCATACTATTAATAATAATTTAAATTTGTAAATTATTTATTTTCATATATTTTTTTTTATTTTTGATGACTATTTTCTAAGGTTGCAATGCTAGTAACCTCTCCGCTAATAACAAGGCATGAGCATTGAACAGTTATCATATGGCATTTTTGTGTATGTTGCAATCAGACAATATACTGGTAAATTCTCAAAGGCCATGCTAATGAAACCAGTTCACCCCATTTTTGTTAAAATTATTGGCATTTTCTCTCAGATATCTCAGGACTTGTATTGCCTTCCTGGTTGAGAATCTAAGAAACAAATCAGCAGTGTGAGCATACTTAAAACCTGGCTCCTACCCCAGCCTATTTAATTTTGTGTATATGAGCCCAAGCCCCGATCAGATCTTATTTTTAACTGGGTGTCGCCCAATGTACAAACACATCAGCCAGACCATGTACATGTGTATGATGATGGACCAGATAATTGCATTTTAGAAGAAAAAAATTGCCATAATTTTTTTTTGTTCTACGCCTCACCGGCTTTATCAGGATGTATTGATTCGTGCCCTGTACTAAACTTGATGTAGCATTTAGAAGTGATGTCCAGTTTGTGTGTAGACATTAGTCTTGTCCAGTCAGGCTTCCTCCCAACATTCCAAACCCTGGTTTCCTTTCTTTTAAATCTTTGACTTGTTCAAATCTGTTCAAATTTTACATTTTATATCTGTTTCATGGCAAAATCCTTTTGGAAATATCTATTGCACCCCCACCCCCTTTTAATTAGAACACCCTCTTTATTTACACCCACATTCAGCTGGAATTGAACAATTGAAATGCTGTAAATAAAAGTTCAAATAGTGACAAAAAATGGTGAGCTGTAGCTGGAGGAGGAATTTTACATGTCATGTGATTTATCAAATCAGATTTCTGTTTCTACATCTAGTAGTCTTCTATACCAAGTCATCTATTTGGTTATTCGTGTCCAGTTTACTGTCATTTTTTTAATGCAACTTAATCGAATAAAGATCTTACTTATCACTGAAACCCGCCTTCAAATTAACTGTGTCCATTAAAATTGTTACATTTTCATTTATAGAAGCACAAAGTATCGTAAATGACATCTGGCTGCTGACTATTGGATTGAAAATTCAGAGTAATGTGACATCGCATCGTAATTGTAGAGTTCTACTTAAAATAATAGTGAGTACTGGGGTATGTAACTATTTTAAATAAATGTGAGTACAGGGGTATGTCAAATTAATTAAATTTGAAAAAATTAAATTAGTCTACGTTTAAATTTTATAGAAAATTAAGCTGAAATTTGCGTACCGGTACAAATTCAACCTCATTAAGTCAGTTAAATTTTCTTAATTGACGGTACAAATATCCTTATCAACACCAGGCACAGAAACATTGCAAATCCCTCTACATTCATAGGAGCCAGAATAATCAAATTAAAGAAGAAGAACTCGCGACAATTGTTTACGAACACAATTTATTAAATCCTCAATATCAGCTTCGCTTTTGTTTGTGTGTAGCTGAGATACGTTTACATCATCTTACTTTTGTAAAGGTTGTATTGTTTGTGTGTAGCTGAGATACGTTTACATCATCTTACTTTTGTAAAGGTTGTATTGTTTGTGTGTAGCTGAGATACGTTTACATCATCTTACTTTTGTAAAGGTTGTATTGTTTGTGTGTAGCTGAGATACGTTTACATCATCTTACTTTTGTAAAGGTTGTATTGTTTGTGTGTAGCTGAGATACGTTTACATCATCTTACTTTTGTAAAGGTTGTTTTGTTTGTGTGTAGCTGAGATACGTTTACATCATCTTACTTTTGTAAAGGTTGTTTTGTTTGTGTGTAGCTGAGATACGTTTACATCATCTTACTTTTGTAAACGTTGTTTTGTTTGTGTGTAGCTGAGATACGTTTACATCATCTTACTTTTGTAAAGGTTGTTTTGTTTGTGTGTAGCTGAGATACGTTTACATCATCTTACTTTTGTAAAGGTTGTATTGTTTGTGTGTAGCTGAGATACGTTTACATCATCTTACTTTTGTAAAGGTTGTTTTGTTTGTGTGTAGCTGAGATACGTTTACATCATCTTACTTTTGTAAAGGTTGTATTGTTTGTGTGTAGCTGAGATACGTTTACATCATCTTACTTTTGTAAAGGTTGTTTTGTTTGTGTGTAGCTGAGATACGTTTACATCATCTTACTTTTGTAAAGGTTGTATTGTTTGTTTGGGTAGACCTTTGTGACGTCATATATATGACCAAACGACACCTTAATAAAGTCACGTGACTTCATGGTGTCAAACTGAATTTGCTTAAAGTTTATAGGCATTAAAATAAAGAATACATATTTGATTTTTTAAGGGGTGGTGGTTACCTTTGTCACCGACTGTCAAGAAACTTGACTTCTCTGTGAGCTTTCATTACAATCAAATCCCCCGTTTCAACATAAATATTCTGAAATGGGAACACGAAACGTATGCTATCAAAATCAGTTATGATCTTAGATTTAGAAATGAGACCAATGCTAGTGTAAGTCGAACTACACTATAATTAACATCTGCACAGTAACATTGGACGTTCAGTACTTATTACGAATCGCGTATAATTGTAACATTCTATAATTTTAAAAGGGAGATAAAAAAATATTAAAAGGACGTGATAGTCTAATTTGTTTTATCTCCCTGTTAAATCAAACGAAGCAATTTTTTTCTCCATTTCAGTTTACGTTTTAAGCAGCGTCTTCCTCTATTTTAATTGGAACAGGCATATCAGAATCAACTATCCACCTGTCTTCTGTTGATAAATTAATTCTCCTAATGTGTCGAATTCGACTTACATCTTATAAATATATATATCCGGGTGGATGGGACTCGTTAACCTTGGATGGCAATTCATCTAAGAGAAGAAAACTGTGAATTCAAACCCAGAGATGGAATCCCGTAGGCGGATACTATTAGCACAATGAAACATTCTGACAACTCCTGCGACGCCACTGGAGACAAGTTGTATCATCCACATGATGTCCCTTTTGTTTATCTAGCGGCGTGGAGAGAGGCGATTTGCTGTTGGGAACCACCTTATAATCCTAGAAGAATAATCCCATGCCTTGTGGATTTCGTTCTGTGAATTCCACACCATCGTCCCATTGTGACGGTCTTTTTCCAGCAATATATATAAATGCTCCAGATTAAACATTTTTTAAAATTTCCAATCAAAACATTTTTTCCACCGCAATTCCTTGACCTCATTGTTAGCTTTCCAACCCGGGTTTTCCCCAAAACAAGGTGCGTCTAGAGAAGTAAATTTTTCAGCTATTAACACCCCCCCCCCCTTTTTTTTTTCCTTTCACATTGCGTCACAACGAATCTGGTTTAGCATTAGGTCTAGACATTCATTATGTTTGTGCCATATAATTGGACACGATATACATTTGGAAAAACAACAAAACAACAACTGTCAAATCAGGAGGAACTGAAACTTAAACAAATTCTATCAGTAACTTAAAACTGTGTTTTAGAGCAAATAAAAAGGACCAAATCTCTGGTTTTATGCTTTCTGACTGAGATATTTACTATCCAAGATACTATTTCAATATATCAGATTTACGCGTAGATGTAGGCTTACGTAGAAAAGTTAGTTAGCACAATGTTTCTGAAATGTTATCCGAAGAGCTACGAAATTAAAAATGACAGGGAACCATGTAGTTAAAGATGACAAGGAACTATGAAGTTTAAGATGGCAGGGAAGTTGAAGATGCTAGGGAACTATGTAGTTCTCTCAGGTCTGTTTATGTATTTCAGTTTGGGTGGGCTACATGTCAACTTGGATAGAATATGTAGAAGAATACATGATATTATTAAACGTGCGACATTGGTATAACTGTCCTTTGGGTGAGAACATTAAGTGTTCCATTGGAAACGGAGATACAAAAGAGAAAATGGAGATACATAGGGCAAACTTTAAGGAAACTAAACAATAACATCACAAGGCAAGCCTTGAATTGGTTTACTCACGGTACCAGGAAAAGAGGAAGACCAAGGGCCACATGAAAGAGGGGATTAGAGGCAGAAGTGAAGAAAATGAATAAAAGTTGGGCTGAACTAGCAAAGAAAGCCGAGGACAGTGGGCAGATGGAAAAGTATTGTGGATGGCCTGTGCTATGCTTCATTGGACTAAACTGGCAAAGATAGCCCAGGACAGGGGCAGATGGAAAAGTATTGTGGATGGCCTATGCTATGGTTCATTTGGCTAAACTAGCAAAGATAGCCCAGGTCAGGGGCAGATGGAAAAGTATTGTGGATGGCCTATGCTATGGTTCATTGGGCTAAACTAGCAAAGATAGCCCAGGTCAGGGGCAGATGGAAAAGTATTGTGGATGGCCTATGCTTCATTGGGAGTGAGAAAGGCTTAGAAGAAGAAAAAGACCTGTGCGACAATAATGTCAACTGATCCATCTTTCAAACGTAGCTCAAATCAAGTTTGAACGGAGACGATTCATTGTTTAATTCGTGGGTAAAAGCTGTCAACAAAGTTGATCGAAGTTAAACATTTCAACTGGACGCTATTTGACGTTTTAAGTTTTGAACAGTTGACTTAAGTCATAACATTAACAGTTGAACAAACTTAATGATTTAAAAAAACCCATATAAACACATTTTAAAAGAACTTTTTATTAGGAAATGTTATGTAACTTACCAATAAATTTAAAAAAAATCATAACATAAATTTATAAAAATTAAACAGATTATGTTTTAATCATATATTTTTTTGAAAGAAAAGAATTCCTATTCATTACAGATAGTCAAGGTAAGCGGAACACATCATTATAATAAAAATGAATTATGAGTTAAGATCTAGATTAAATTGAGCGAGTCCCGTTAGTTGCTAATGAGTAACTGTTGGGTTTGTAGACATACATATGACATATGCAGGAGCACTTGGATATCAGTCTGAAAAAAACAAGTATAGTCAAATAGAGTGCTGACGTGTTTAGCTATCATTCGCAAACTATAAAACCAGCAGGATGATAGGCCCTATGCCCTAAGTAATTTTATAAATGTTTCAGGATTAGGCGACCATCCGTTACTGTACCCACAAATTATTATTAAAAACAAAACCTTCCAATTCTAACAACTCAAAATCATACCGGGAATGCCGATTGTCAGTAAATCCACCATTTAAAAGGTTTTCTTCGTCATTTTGAGGGAGATTTTGTAATGCACACTGAAGTGTAACATTGGGGATTTAAAAACAACTTGTCTTAAAAAAGAAATGAAAGAAAATGTTTAAATCCATTTTATTAACTTCACCTTTGTCCGTGTGTTTCTTTCTGGGTTTGTGGCAAAATCTTCGAAAGGCTAATTGACCCATTTCCGATCAAACTATCGAGCTTAAACCTAGCACATAGACTCACTGACGGTGACAACACATACTATCAAACTTTCAGTCCCATCACCAACCCCTAAAAATCAGTTTTTCCCCTGTTTTTCAGGGGGAAGATGAAGGAAATATGATGACACTGATTTCACGAAACAGAATTCACGATCACTACGCTAGATGAGATTCTTAAAAATATCGCAAGTGAGTTTGGTGCTAGATGACATTAGAATATTTATATGAAATAAAGTAATGACGGATGCATATAAAGATTTACATTAAAAAATCATTGTTTTTAAAAGGTTATTTAATTTATCATTTAAATTGGAGAGGGGTGGTGATGGGAAGTCGTCAGTTTTGTACCGTCTGGACATTATGTTACTGGTACGGTTTCTACCGCATCGGAGATAAATCGAGATCTGCTTGCTGAAGCGTAGCTAGAGTGTTTGGCACCCAGGGACAAGATTCATTTCAAAGCGCCCCCTCCCTTTGTTTTTGCAACCCTCAAACCCATTATTTTCATTAATAAAATAATATCAAAGTACATTCTGGCGCCCCTAACTAGCTGGCGCCCGGGGACATCTGTCATCCCTGACCCCCCACCCCTTCGCTACGCCTCTGCCTGCTTGACAGTCTCTATGAAAGGTAAATGAGCAAATAGAAATATATAAATATCAAAGGATAAGATAATTGCAAAAAGCAATGAATAAAGTTGAGTAGAGAGTCCACAGCTTTGGTAAGAAACAGAGTGAAAAGTCATAGACTTATTGAGAAATCGTTTTTCAAAAAAATTTAACTAATAGGCCTTGAATTGTCAATGTTAAAAAAAAATATTGACAATCGTTAGATGGGGAAGAATCAGCCAATATCTATGGAATTTTGCCGTGCGCACCAAGAGTTCAAATGTCAAAGGAAATGCTGTCACATTAAGACGAATACAATAGATGCACTAGATAGACAGCAAATATAGGAATTAATGATTCATTTACACAAATGTGGTCCGGAAAGAATTTAGAAGTGATACAAATTTAAAATTGCCTTAAAGGATTCGCCTAAAAAATATTTGAGTTTTGTATTGTTGATATCTTAAGGCAGGGGTCACCAAACTTTTTTCACCGCGGGTCGTGTAGAGGACAAGATGACGAGCGTGGGTCGTATAGCGGACAAGATGACGAGCGTGGGTCGTATAGCGGACAAGATGACGAGCGTGGGTCGTATAGCGGACAAGATGACGAGCGTGGGTCGTATAGCGGACAAGATGACGAGCGTGGGTCGTATAGCGGACAAGATGACGAGCGTGGGTCGTATAGCGGACAAGATGACGAGCGTGGGTCGTATACTCATCATTCAGTAAAATGCTTGCAAGCCAGAACGAAATCTCTGGCGAAAAAAATACGAAAAGCTAAGTTTAGTGTTCCATGTTAATAATGGGTGAGTGGCGTGCAATGTGCAAAAAACAACAACAAAGACAGCCAACATATTTATTTACTAAAAAGGTTTTAAAAGAAATCGATGTTAGCAAAATGACAGTTACATCAGACCCAGTGCGCACATATTCGAATCAGACCCAGTGCGCACATATTCGAATCAGACCCAGTGCGTACATATTCGAATCTCACAAACTAAGCAGCAACCAATGTGAGATTTGTACTGACGTTTGAATTTGAAGATATCATCAATATTTGGTTTGGAATTGCTGCACCCAATCAAGAGAATTCGATGTGTTGACGTCACATACTTCATTTTTAAAATATATTTGCTCACAGACAAAAGCCTTACCAAATACAAATGCCAAACTGGCAGAAAATGTCTTCAGTTTCGGAAACTCAACATTCAACAAGTTTTCTTTCTCTATGCTCATCTTGCTCGCAAAGCAATGAGCTCTAACTTTAGTTCAACTGGCACACCATCAAGGTTACAATCAAACGGATTCTGGAATAGATGAATGTCACTTTCAATTCTGTCAAGATCTGAAATCTCTCCAACAAATGCTCCTTCAAGTGAATAATATATTTTCTTTTCGGAAAATCTAGGTTGATATTTTTGTCGATTGTAGCGCAAAACTTTTTGAAACGGTTAAAATGGGAAAAGTTGAGTCAATGACAGCTTTCTCCGAAATCCTTTGATGATTCTGTAGAGATCACAGATGAGGTTATCCTTTCCCTGAAGTTTCAAATTCAGTTCATTCATGTGGGATATAATGTCGATCATGACAGCTAGTTAGGATCTGAAAGCTGCTATGCTTCTACTTCATTCTGGTAAGCTTTTGCAGTTAGTGGGTCTTTGGTAAACTTTTGGTAACCGTATCGTTTCTTCTCTCTTTTGCGTCAAATTTATTTTTAAACGCACTATACTATATAGTAAAACAAAATAATGCGTTATTTAAAAAAATTTGCACGTGTGAACTGAAAAAATTATTCGACCAAATTTCCGTTCGATCAAATTTCTGTCGATCAATTTTTCGTCGACGAAATTTCTTTCAAATTTCAGGATACTATTTTGTCTATATTCAAGTAAGGGTTGTTAAGTAACGGGATGCCCACTCACCGAGGCTACTGTCGGCATACTGAAGTGTCCTCCTATTGTCTTCACAACTCTTTGACCATTAGGACCATTTACAGAGACCTTCTTCACCCATACCTCATGACGAGGTCCAGCACCAGCACCTAACAAGTAAGGTTACATTAAAAAGTTTTAAGAAACATCTTATTGATGCATACCTTTTTTAAAACCCTCAATGAAAAGTAAAAATTATTGAAAAAAAAATTCGGCAAAACCACTAAGTTTGTTAAACATTTATTTCAAAAAGAACCCTTATATTTCAGGTAACAAGTAATGTGCTTAGAATTAAAATATAACTACAACGTACAATAAAATATGCTTAGTTATATTATTATTTGAAAAAAGTTGATAAACAAAATCAAGTAATGCTTACCATTTAAAGTGATGGACATTTTTTACCCAAAGATTTGAGCTGAAAACGTCTGAAAAATAATTTGTTTGAAACGTCAAAATGGCCGTCGACACGTAGCCGTTGATTGAGTGATTATCGGGAAAATCGCTTCCGATTTCCGAGGAACCATGTATCTTGTAGGAACATATTCCTTTTACGCCTGAAGCCAATAGGGTTTGTCATTTCTAAGACCGAAAAGGTCACACTGCATTTCGTAATGATACTATTTGCTACAAGACAATGTTTCGTTAAACATAGATTCCAACAATGCATTCCCGCATATATATAGCAGTAACAATTTATAAAATCTTACGTAAAATAAAGTTTTAAACACGTTTTCGTCTAGGTTAAGACCCACTTTGTACCAGTCATACGTCATTTCGCGGCACAATGAGTCCGCTGTACCAGTCATACGTCATTTCGCGGCACAATGAGTCCGCTGTACCAGTCATACGTCATTTCGCGACACAATGAGTCCGCTGTACCAGTCATACGTCATTTCGCGACACAATGAGTCCGCTGTACCAGTCATACGTCATTTCGCGACACAATGAGTCCGCTGTACCAGTCATACGTCATTTCGCGGCACAATGAGTCCGCTGTACCAGTCATACGTCATTTCGCGACACAATGAGTCCGCTGTACCAGTCATACGTCATTTCGCGACACAATGAGTCCGCTGTACCAGTCATACGTCATTTCGCGACACAATGAGTCCGCTGTACCAGTCATACGTCATTTCGCGGCACAATGAGTCCGCTGTACCAGTCATACGTCATTTCGCGGCACAATGAGTCCGCTGTACCAGTCATACGTCATTAAAAAGGAATTAACCATTTTCAGACATAAAGGCACAAAACTAAAGTGTATTAAAGAAATATATCTCATGAAAACCTGTTATTTTAATGCAATTTTGAAACAAAAATCCAACAACTAAACGATCCTCTTCATGCATCATTTTAACAGAATCAAATATTATGTGATTTCAGCTTAGACTTCTTTATCAGCAAGTTCAAAGTTCATCACCTAGTTTTCAACCAATCATAGTATTGGATTGTAGGATTTAAGGATGACATTTTAAAAAAGTTCAGCAATGTCCTATGGTCAAAACTTAACGAGCTGTTATCACACTTTCGTCCGCACTCAGCTGTTATAGAATACTTGTCATTCAAAATTATATTGTTTCTCTTTCCATTTCCAAATCACAATCTTTTTACCCAATCGTAAAACACAAATTTAAAATACCACTGTCATGGTCTTCATTTTCCTGCACGATGGTGTTTATTTTGTTCGAATATTCCTATATTTCAAAAAAGATCTGGATATTTAAATTTTGTGCGCAAAGTTTGTTTGGATTAGATCACAAATCTTATGTTGCTTATTTTAGTAAACACAAATTTGTACCATATTTTCCGGCGTATAAGACGACTTTTTAACCCATGAAAACCTTTTCAAAAGGCGCGCTGGGGGGTGGGGGTGGGTGGGTGGGTGGTTGGTTCGTCTTATACGCCCAGTCGTCTTTTACGACGGAAAATACGATAAGTATTATTTTGTTCCATTCGTATGCATGACAAGCACCTGACGTCACCAGAGCAACGAATTTCTCTGCGTAGTGTCAGCTTATTAAATTTGACACTATTTCTGAATACATATCAAATATCTTGATTGAAGACGTCTGCTTTTAAAATAATTTCCCATTTGCAAGACTTTGTTAATATCTTTTATTACTTCAGTTTCTGTGGTTTTTAAATCCATTATATTAGCTTCGCTTTTGTTCGTGTCTTTCTTTCTGCCTGGGTGGCAAAAATCTTCGGACGGCTAATCGGCCCACTTCCCGCCAACCTATCGAGTTGAAACTTGGCACACAATCTCCTTGCAGATGACACAGCTCATTCTGTAAAATTTTTTGCCCCACCCCCACTCCGAACCCCATAAAATAGTTTTTTCCTGTTTTTCAAGGGGAAGATGAAGGAAATATGATGCCACTGATTCCACATAACTGTTCCTGTTTTTCAAGGGGAAGATGAAGGAAATATGATGCCACTGATTCCACATAACTGTTCCTGTTTTTCAAGGGGAAGATGAAGGAAATATGATGCCACTGATTCCCCATAACTGTTCCTGTTGCCACTGCACTAAATAAGATTCTTACAAAATATTATCGCAAGTGTATTTGATGCGTAATATTTTCAATCTTTTGTTGTTGAAATAGTTGGTGTAAAAAATCTGCTGGGTAAAAGTGGGTGGGTTATTTAAATATTAATATAATTTAGGGGTGTGGAAAAATTAGCGGCTGCGTGCCTGGAAAAGGGGGGCACTAATTTAATCTATTATTAGAAAAACAGCAAACTATCGAGCCGAAGCTCATGACGTCTCCCCCAAAGGGCCGCAAAGCGGGACGTCAGGGGCAGGGGCATTCCGCTCTGAGGCAGCCACACCCGTTCTTCCACTCGATTGACTATGCGAGTGAGGCGGCACCAGAGAAGGAACGCCTGGCCGGCCGGGGCGCTGTTTTCACACATAACCGGGCCGGACTTTCTAGGGTCTGGGGTGGATTCATTTTAAGCCGTTATGTCCCCCCTTCTCACCCCCGGGAGATGCGCGAGTTTTACAGCAGATGTTTTACATACGCCCCTTAATAGGGTTTATACGTGGTTTTCTGTGATGTTACTAACTCACACCCCAGCTGGCAGAGAAAATAGTTTGCTTATGAGCATTACTTCATATTTAGAATCATCGGTGAGGGTCGCCAAGTTCCCTCACCTCATTTCCCTACGGCAACCTGTTTCTACGTTATTTTCAACTGCACGTGGTAGGAAACCATGCAGCCGTGCTCTTTCTAACGCAGATTCCGTGCGTTACCTTTGCCTTTCAGCGCAGGTCCCCTACACGGTGATTCTGTACCCTGACGTTACTTTGCCTTTCAGCGCAGGTCCCCTACACGGTGATCCTGTACCCTGACGTTACTTTGCCTTTCAGCGCAGGTCCCCTACACGGTGATCCTGTACCCTGACGTTAATTTGCCTTTCAGCGCAGGTCCCCTACACGGTGATCCTGTACCCTAACGTTACTTTGCCTTTTAGCGCAGGTCCCCACACGGTGATCCTGTACCCCGTGTAACGTTTCAAGGGGTTTGCGGCAAACGCCTCTTTATCGACTTGCCATTTATGGGACAGACATGCCGACTAGAGCCACATGGCGGGGGGAGGCGGGGGCACTCATTGGGGTTATTATAAAGTGCGTAACTTAAATGCACGTTTTCTTAAATTTTCAACGACCCCCCAAACCATTGCTCGATATAACATTTTACAAAGGATTTATACGAGCAAAACATTTTTTAAGGGTTGTTTAATTTTAAGTGTTAACAAATTGCATGAATGTAGGTATTATTTTGGTGCGACACACCTACACCCTGCAGGAGACACACTACTGAGTGGCTACACACCTACACCCTGCAGGTGACACACTACTGAGTGGCCACACATCTACATCCTGCAGGTGACACACTACTGAGTGGCCACACACCTACATCCAGCAGGTGACACACTACTGAGTGGCCATACACCTACACCCAGCAGGTGACACACGACTGTGTGGCGACACACCTACACCCTGCGGGTGACACACTACTGAGTGGCCACACACCTACACCCAGCAGGTGACACACTACTGAGTGGCCACACACCTACACCCAGCAGGTGACACACGACTGTGTGGTGACACACCTACACTCTGCGGGTGACACACTACTATGTGGCGACACATCTACACCCTGCAGGTGACACACCACTGTGTGGCGATACACCTACACACTGCAGGTGACACACTACAGCGTCACGACACACCTACACACTGCAGGTGACACACTATTGTGTCACGACACACCTACACCCTTTGGAAATCACTTGGCTCAGGGAATAAGCTCTCACCCAAGAGGATCGTTATGTGATTATCGCTCGTGGTGAAAGGTATTTTTGTTTTGTTTGTAAATGTGTGTGTGTGTAATTGTGATGTTCCAAAAATCAGCTTCTGATCTCCCCGACACATAATATCAAAGCAAATTTTGGCGCCCCTACCTAGTCTGGCGTCCAGGGACGTATGGCCCTCTGCCCACCCCTTAGCTACGCCTCTGAAGTGAAAACAATATGTGCAATGAAATCAAAACACATGTTCAAAGTATTTCGATCAATGAAAATCGAATATGTCACGAACAATAGTGAAGTGTGTTTTAGACAGAGTTTAAATTAGTTTTTTTTTTAATGTTGAGCCAGTTTAAAAAAAAAAATATTTTTCAAGGTTGACGTTTGTGACAGGGGAGGGGGTGGGTAAAACTGTCAATAATAGCTTGACGTGCTTGAGAATAGCCCCGTAGGTAAGCATGTAATGATGCTACATGTAAGCATGTTATGATGCTACATGTAAGCATGTAATGATGCTACATGTATAACCACGGAGTTAAAATACATCTCGTTATAGCTGGATTTGAATTCATTGACACGGAGATGTCTGCTATTGAGAATCTTGAACGAACAGACCACATACAGACTACATACAGACTACATACAGACTACATACAGACTACATACATTCCAGGCGGTGAAATAGAGTTGACACCCCCCTCACCCCCAACAACTTTGAGTAAATACACCATTCCCTTGGATTAACAAAAAGCAAAAATGTCAATCTTCAATCCACTAAGTTCATTTAGGGATAACCACGTCCATCCTAATCTCACCCGACACCGAATGTCAATAATAAACGTAAGGGCACCAAATCTGTGTACTGTACTTGTCACCTTAATGTCAGTGCCTGGAAGCAAGGAACCGTATCTTGTAAACACTTCACACATGTCTTCACTCGTGATATATATATATACACAAGAAAGTATGGGGAATTCAAACGGCATTATATTAGACATAGACGTGACCTCTTTTATCACATCAGTCGCGGCAGCGGAGTGGCTATGTCAGACAGTGGTGTGGTTGTGTCTGACAGTGGTGGGGTTGTGTCTGACAATGGTGGGGTTGTCTGTGACAGTGGTGGGGTTGTGTGTGACAGTGGTGGGGTTGTGTGTGACAGTGGTGTGGTTGTGTGTGACAGTGGTGGGATTGTGTGTTACAGTGGTGGGGTTGTGTGTGACAGTGGTGGGGTTGTGTGTGACAGTGGTGGGGTTGTGTGTGACAGTGGTTGGGTTGTGTGTGACAGTGGTTGGGTTGTGTGTGACAGTGGTGGGGTTGTGTGTGACAGTGGTGGGGTTGTGTCTGACAGTGGTGTGACTGTGTCTGACAGTGGTGTGGTTGTGTCTGACAGTGGTGGGGTTTTGTCTGACAGTGGTGGGGTTGTGTGTGACAGTGGTGGGGTTGTGTGTGACAGTGGTGGGGTTGTGTGTGACAGTGGTGGGATTGTGTGTTACAGTGGTGGGGTTGTGTGTAACAGTGGTGGGGTTGTGTGTGACAGTGGTGGGGTTGTGTGTGACAGTGGTGGGGTTGTGTGTGACAGTGGTTGGGTTGTGTGTGACAGTGGTTGGGTTGTGTGTGACAGTGGTGGGGTTGTGTGTGACAGTGGTGGGGTTGTGTCTGACAGTGGTGTGACTGTGTCTGACAGTGGTGTGGTTGTGTCTGACAGTGGTGGGGTTGTGTCTGACAGTGGTGGGGTTGTGTGTGACAGTGGTGGGGTTGTGTGTGACAGTGGTGTGACTGTGTCTGACAGTGGTGTGACTGTGTCTGACAGTGGTGGGGTTGTGGCTGACAGTGGTGGGGTTGTGTGTGATAGTGGTGGGGTTGTGTGTGACAGTGTTGTGGCTATGTGTGACATTGGCTTAGTTATGTGATGGTTTGGAATATATACATGCGCTATTGACGAGGTTGTGTATATGACAGTGGCGTGACTGTGTGTGACATGTCGAGGCTGTGTGTGACAGTGGCAAGGTTATGTAGGGCATTTAGAGACATTTGTTCTATGTGATAACGACAAGGATGTATGGGGCAATGCGTTTCCGTAAGGGGACTATATGGATCAGTGGTGGGACTATATGGTGCAGTGGTCAGGCTATATGGGACAGTGGTGGGACTACATTGGGAAGTGATGAGACTTGCCTATGTTTTAAAAAATACAAAAAGGCCGATCACCAACAAGCAAGAATTGGCCAGGAAGTAAATGTGACCTCCAAAACGCAAGAATTGGCCAGGAAGTCAATGGGACCTCCAACAAGCAAGTATTGGCCAGGATGTCAATGGGACCTCCAACAAGCAAGAATAAGCCAGGATGTCAATGGGACCACCAACAAGCAAGCAATGGCCAGGGAGTCAGTGGGACATCTAACAAGCAAGAATTGGCCAGGAAGTAAATGTGACCTCCAAAAAGCAAGCAATGGCCAGGGAGTCAGTGGGACCTCCAACAAGCAATCATTGGCCAGGGAGTCAATGGGACCTCCAACAAGCAAGCATTGGCAAGGAGTTGATTGGGCTATTCTTTAAGTGCAAGATCAACAGTGGATAGGACAAGGATGTGGTGTGTCTAGTAATCATCACCCTCTTGTTAGTGAGTGCATTATGATCGACAATGTAATGTGCTTAAATTTTAAAATAAGTTGAGATCATCATAATCTGTGATAGAAACATAGAAGTGACTTATAGCACGTGATTCAACTTGACTAATCCCCTCGTGGAATGGAATCACCAATAACTGCTGCAACGTTTAAAATAATTTTTTTAAAATATGTATTTTATTATTTCCCTTAAGTACATTTTGTTGTGTTCATTTGCCACTCCCCCCCCCCCCCCTTGCCCCCCTTGTTCCCGAACATGTTCAAAGTCTCCTGTCCGATCATCACAGCCTACGATTTATAATTTTTTAAAAATAAACCCTTTGGATGTATTGCAGTATACCTTCAAAAAATAACTTAAGAAAATAATTCCCACCACCTTGGTGAGCTAAAAATAACAATTTAAGCTGCACCATTCCATTGCGTGTTTCTCAGCGTCGACGGCAACGCCCCCCTAAGCAGGGGAGGTAATTATTTCAGTGTTTAAGAGAACTTGTTTGGCGCTTTGAAAGGAGCTTACAACCCTTATCCAAATAAACATCTTACGGATGGAACACAGAGATTTTTTTTTTGTAAAGGAACGCACACAAATAATAAGATTAATTTTGTAGGGTATGAAATAACCGACAGCAAATTCAGTGAAATCATTGTGTGGCTGAGTCAAGTTAGTAGTCCATATATAGATAGATCAGCGTTGACCAAATGGAGGTCCGCGGGCCGCCGGCGCCCGAGGGCCTTACGTTTCCGGTCTGCACAACATGAATATTTATTTCAAATGAACATAAAATAAAATAAATAAATCTGGCACCGGTCCGTGGTGCAATGTCTAAACTTGTCCACCTGTTCCTGGTGCAATGTCTAAACTTGTCCTCCGTTCCATGATCTAAACTTGTCCACCGGTCCATGGTGTAAACTTGTCCACTGGTCCCTGGTGCAATGTCTAAACTTATCCACCAGTCGACCAAACTTAAAAGTTCAGGAAACGCTGCTATAGATTGCACATCAGACCTCGAGTTTGACATCAAGATTAATATTTATTTTTGGGTGATGGTGACCGAGCAGTCTAAACTGAGTCAAACCCAAGCTATTAGGCTGGAGCTCAATCCTCAGCAAAAGTCTAAACAAGCAACAACAAAAAATAAATAAAGCACAAGCACCCCTCAAGACAGCAGTTAAAACAAAACAGTCGCGGTGCAAATAAAAGTCATTCTTGAGATTATATTTATTGTATCTATACTGACTGACATAAAAAATAGAGATGAAATTGCAAAATTCTTAAGCAACTTTCTCATCCTAAACAACGTCCCCATCCTACAAAACCTTCTCATCCTAAACAAACTTCTCATCTTAAACAACCTTCTCATCCTAAAAAAACCCTCATCCTAAACAACCTTCTCATCTTAAACAACCTTTTCATCCTAAAAAAACCCTTCTCATCCTAAACAACCTTCTCATCCTAAACGACCTTCTCATCCTAAACAACCTTCCAATGTAAAGATCTTAATATCGTTGCACATTATTGTTTATATCTATAATATAAGGTTAATGATCCTTAAGCTTTTCAACCCGAGATCACATTGAAGACAACAATACGATTTCTAAAACGTAACAAATAACTCTACATTTTCTAAACTGAAAAATATCTTGTTTTATGTCTCTGAAAAACACATTTAGATTATAAATAGAACCCGCAACTGTCACCGTAGGTCTGGGCCGAAGGCAGAAATATATTTTTATAGGTATTTAGGTATAGAATAATAATAATAATTTGTGGTCACTGTTTAATGTTAAAATCTCAAAGTCATGTTCATCTTACAAAGCTCAAACACGGAGATCGATTGGATTCATTCCACCATAACAATCATTTCCTAATGTTAGTTTTTATAGCGGGGGCACTTGTGAGTTGGAAAGGAAAAATACTTTGTAAAAAATAATAACTTTTATCTTTTAAAATTATCTTTTGAACGGATCGCAGCTATAACAATAAAAATATGTATAATAAATGTATATGCTTCTAGGTGGTGACAAACGTTTAAGCGGTAATGAAACGTAGTTAAAAGAGTGGAGCACAGAAGAGGAAAAGACCTGAAGAGGAGACAAGGAGAACATGTAAACTTGCAAAATTAACATCTTGGTTAAATCCAAGCGCAATAGAAAGAAGTTACTAGTTCTGCTCCTCAAAATACAATAGCATCAACTACATCCACTATTGTATCCAGCAATCCAGTTCCAGACATACCATTACCTATTTCACCTGCTGGGGGAATTATAAAAGATGAAACACGTGTCAGAAAACGAGAGTGTGATTCACGACACAGATCCCAGGCTATGGAATATTAAGAATACTTGTACAGTTGAGTACTGGATTCGCAGTTGGCCAGCATTGTGTCAGAATCATGCCTGCATCCTTTCAAACTCAGGCAGAGTGTACCCTGGAGCTTGAGAAGAAAGAACTAAGACAAGGTATTTATCAAGGAACATGTTCAAACGTGAACAAAATTCCGCTATCAAATTGCCGTGGTCAGTCGTATGACAATGCTTCAAATATGTCTGGACGCTACACTGGATTGCAAGCACGGATACGTCAACTGAACGAGTTTGTCGTGTACGTCCCTTGTGCTGGTCATAGCCTTAACTTAGTGGGCTTAAAAGCAGCAGTGTGTTGTCTTCAAGTTGGAAAATTCTTTGACTTTGTTCAGCGCCTATATACCTTTTTCTCAGCTTCTACACATCGATGGAATGTTTTGGTATCTTCCTTAGGAAAATCTCTCGTTGTAGTAAAGCGTCTGTCTGACACAAGATGGTCAGCACATTTTGATGCCGTCCATGCTCTGCGTGAAGGTTTCAAAAAAAATTCAAGATGCGCTGGATTCCATATCAGCTGACACTGATCAAGAGGTGAATACGAGGCGTGAGGCAGAAGGACTAAGCAAGAAAATGGAGAACCTGGACAGAGTGAACAAAACAAGTAAAGTCATGCAGTCAAAAGATGTTGACTTACATGTAGCCATAAAACTTCTAGAGTCTCTGAAATCCTATCTTCAAGAAATTAGAGAAAAATTTAGTAACTATGAATGTAAGGCCAAGAGAAGGTGTCCAAAACTAGAGTATAGTGATAGTAAGAAACGGAAACGAAATCGTAGTGTCCGTCTAAGTAGATATGATGGACCAGGAGAAGTGACAGATCTATCTCTAAGTAGATATGATAGACCAGAACAAGTGACAGATCTATCTAAATATGATAAAAGTGAAAAGTTCAAAATCGAAACTTTTCTCCCTATTTTGGACTCCCTGAACTCTGACCTGACACAACATAGAGACTCCCTGACCTCTGACCTGACACACGCACACACTCCCTGGCCTCTGACCTGACACAACGCACACAAGCTTATTCTTGGATTGGACATCTGTTTTCTTTCTTTACGAAATTAAAAATAATTGATTCCGCTGAGCTAAATAAAAAGTGTGAAGATCTAGCTAACATGTATGACAAAGACCTAAATAAGGATGACCTATTAAATGAATGCAAGCGTCTCAATAACAACCTGGTTCTTGATAAAAATTGTGACACTATCGCTGCTTTGTATGAACAAATAATTACAGACAACTTGAAATCTGTATTTCCTAAGGTTGAAATTGCACTCAGAGTATTCATGTCCATGATGATATCCCACTGTACAGGGGAACGTTCATTTTCAAGATTGAAGCTCATAAAGAATCACCTTCACAGTACAATGGGGCAAAAACGTTTGAACTGGCTTTCACTTAAGTGCATGGAAAATGACATCCTTAAGACCATTGATTTTAAGCCAATAATAAAACAATTCTCTGCACAAAAATTAGGCAAACTATTATGTTGATTTATATTAAATCATTTTTTCTATCTATTTGTCAATAATTATAATTGATCATCCTCTGTGATTATTTATAGTTTGTGTCTGGCAATATTTTAAAACTATTATTGATTTCGAATGATTTTGTGTTTTTGTATCAATAAATTGAAGCCATCGAAGTTTAACAATATTGTATGTTTATTTTTATTTTACATTTTTATTCCTTTTGGTGAGTTGGTAGGGAGCAGGAACTCCCCCTGTTTGAGCATGGGGCGAGTGCCCCCCTTCGCCCGCTTCTCACGGCCCAGGTGTGTTGTGTTGCTAGGGGGCCCCAGTGCATTGCTGTGCCCAGGGCCCCCTATGTTGTTTTAGACGGCCCTGACTCAATGTGAATTTCCAAAGACTATCTGTATGAACGTTTTTATAAATTAGACTAGGCGTTATAGTCCTTAGCGGCACTTAAAATAAATAACATCCATGTACTCGTCTGCACGAAAAAGATTTTAAAAGATTGCGCACCTGTGGCCCACCACTGTTTTATATCCTCAAAAAATTAAATTTAATTACATTTTTTAGTTATCTTAGTAAACTTACTCGTCCCTTTCCCATTCCTAGGTTGAGAATCGCTCCAATCCGCCGTCTAGCTCTCGCCGTGAAAGAATTCTTGAGGTTAAAAAATGGGGACACTTACAGCACTGTTCACCGTACAAAGTGTTGAAACCAGTCTCCATTCAACGAGGACAGAAAAACATGCCGGAATCGAGGAGAAGGCGAGTAGTATCGAAGTCTTATTTAAAACAAAAAAAATTTATTAAAAAATTTTCGATTTAAAAGAAATATGTATTTGAGTTATTTGTCTAATAAACGAGACAAAAAGATACACACAGATTTGCTTTATTTTTTGTTTAACGATATTTTATAACATTTTTAGAACATGAACTTTGACCTGAAACGAAAAAAATGGAATCTCTGTACTTAACAGCAAACATAATTTTTTAGAGGACCACGTATACAAAGGCTTGTCACTTGGTTTGCAAAGAAGTTTTATGGCGCTTCAATCCAGTCAGGATACTGAGGCGTCTCGCAGGATGCAAGGTAGACACCCAGAGTCTGTCAAAACAGCTTTGTTAGTAGGTAAATATGGCTGTCTTCAGGCGATCGTCTTACGTCTGCTTTAACCTTGATACTGAAATCCTGGAAGATTGCTGTGTTTTTGACAGAGTTTTAGGGGGTACAGCGGTGAGGGCAGGGGGAAGAGTTTAAACCCCCCCCCCCCCAAACCCCCACCCCCTCTTGCCTTATGCTAAAAGATGACCTGTTTTTTTTAATACTATTTTTTTATGGCGCCATTAATTTTTGTGTAATAAAGACTGGTGTCTTAATGTGGTTGACAACAGAGCCATGTCTTAATGTAGTTGACAACAGAGCCATGTCTTAATGTGGTTGACAACAGAGCCATGTCTTAATGTGGTTGACAACAGAGCCATGTCTTAATGTGGTTGACAACAGAGTAATGTCTTAATGTGGTTGACAACAGAGCCATGTCTTTATGTGGTTGACAACAGAGTAATGTCTTAATGTGGTTGACAACAGAGTAATGTCTTAATCTGGCTGACAACAGAGCCATGTTTCAATGTGGTTGACAACAGAGCCATGTCTTAATGTGGTTAACAACAGAGCCATGTCTTAATGTGGTTGACAACAGAGTAATTTCTTAAGGTGGTTGACAGCATAGCCATGTCTTAATGTGGTTGACAGCAGAGCCATGTCTTAATGTGGTTGACAGCAGAGCCATGTCTTAATGTGGTTGACAACAGAGCCATGTCTTAATGTGGTTGACAACAGAGTAATGTCTTAAGGTGGTTGACAGCATAGCCATGTCTTAATGTGGTTGACAGCAGAGCCATGTCTTAATGTGGTTGACAGCAGAGCCATGTTTTTAATGTGGTTGACAACAGAGTAATGTCTTAATGTGGTTGACAACAGAGTAATGTCTTAATGTGGTTGATAGCAGAGCCATGTCTTAATGTGGTTGACAACAGAGTAATGTCTTAATGTGGTTGACAAGAACGTAAGCCTTCCATAACTACCTGAGCTTAAAGGTGGGGGGGGGGGGGGTCAGGTACTGTCTCTGTTATAGGGGTCAACGAATATCTACATTTATAGATAATATATTTTATCTACTAGCTATAACCCACCAAACAATGGCGGCCACAAGCGTGAACCTCCCACCTACCAAAGTTACTTTACTAAACATGCATTCAAGTAACGCACTTTATAAGACTGCCAATTAGTGACCCCCCCACACCTCTAAGGTTCGTTAATGCACACTTTTTTGACGCCCTACAAATATATTAATTTTCCCTTGTCACAACAACTTCTATACCACAGATTCATAAAATCATATTTAACGTGCGAATATTTCCGAAAAAAAATTATTACGCACCAAACGCACTTGCGGTATTTTGAAGAATCTCGTTTACCGCAGTGATCGGGAATTTTATTTATTGAAATCAGCGCCATCTGGTGGCGTTAGTGACATTGTTACATAGAAAATTGTGTATTTTGATATTTATAAGGGATCCAGGGAAGTAATTAAAAAAAAAGTTCTTAATAGTTAGCATTAACAGACCTGTTTACTCTTACGATTTTGGCGTAAAATTTACGATTTTGAGGTGTATACATTATATACACTGTATGTTTATTTTTTACTATTAAGATAATGTATTGAATGATTTTGCCATGATATTGTACGATTTTTAGAGTTTGAGGGTAAACAGGTCTGCTATTAAGCAATGAATATATTCATTCCCTGGCTAACATTAGAATAAGGGCCATTCAATTAGAGAAAAGAAAGTTAACAGAGGAAAACAGAAGACCATCTTGTTTTCTGAAACGATCCGCTAAAACCTTGCCCACTCCCACACACCACAAAGCCACACAGACACACACACACAGACACACACACAAGGGTCTGATTGTTCAATCATAAGCATTTGGTTTCAGACCATTCAACCGACCAACGCCCCCGTGCCTAGAATTTCTAAACTATTTCTACCTTTCCTAAATGTCAATACATAGATATTCCAGAGGTTCTTTAAATATATTCTAAACGACACATTTGTGATCTTACTACAAATAAATAACTAATGGTGCCGCCAGTAAATGACGCCACGCATATATGAGGGGTAGGGGGGTCCACTAAGTTGTGACGATGTATTATGTCGGCGTACGCACATTTTTTTCACGCCCCTGAACTATATTAATATTTTAATGACCCACCCGCTTTTACACAGCTATTTAATTTCACAAACTATTTCAGGAAAAAAAAACAACAAAGAAAATATTGCGCGCCAAACGCACTTTAAAAATCTTATTTAGTGCAGTTATCGGGAATTTCATTGTATCTTTCCTCTGCAAAAGCTTATGAGTTTGGGGGGGGGGGGGGTGGGTTGGGGTGGGACAGAACATTTGACGTGAATGTGTTGTCATCGGCAACGAGTCTTCGTGCAAAGTTTCAGTTCGATAGATTGACGGGAAGTGGGTCAATTTGCCATCCGAAGATTTTGCCGCCCAGTCAATTAGTCAGTTAGCCAGCCAGCCAGCCACCCACAAACAAAAGCAAAATTAATACACTTTTTTTTTAAAGTGTGTGTGTGTGGGGGAGGGGGGTACGTCACACGCACGTTGAATATACGGTGGACGACATATTACTGTAGTACTGCAACTACCGAGTACTATTTGAGCGATATCTGGCGAGTTCATTTGTAAAAACACAAGGCAACATCATGACGCTCATTCCTACAAAACATTGTGTAATATTTTTACAGTATTCGAAATATGACCGTGCTATTTTTGGACTGTAAAAATTTCAGGCTGATTATTGTAGCCGAGCCCTCCCACTCCCCGGCCCCCCCCTCCGTCAGTGCATATGTACTAAATGGATGGCCCCAATGTAAACATGTACACTAGATAAATGGCATACCGTACAGACATTTTAAAAATAAACTAATCACGTCATTTTCTAGATCAATACACGCAGGAGGAATCAGTGACGTCACTAGGGTTGGTGTCAACAGATGCGGTCAACTCATGGTGTCCCCACCTCCAGACTTCCTCCATGGACCTCCCCAAGTCTACCTGCTCTAGGGGCATCCTGCTCTGGTGGCGTCGTGATCTGGTGGCACCCTGCTCTGGTGGCGTCTTGATGGTGGTGTACTGCTCTGGTGGCATCCTGCTCTGGTGGCGTCTTGCTGGTGGTGTACTGCTCTGGTGGCATCCTGCTCTGGTGGCGTCTTGCTGGTGGTGTACTGCTCTGGTGGCATCCTGCTCTGGTGGCGTCTTGCTGGTGGTGTACTGCTCTGGTGGCATCCTGCTCTGGTGGCGTTCTGCTCTGGTGGCATCCTGCTCTGGTGGCATCCAGCTCTGGTGGCGTCTTGCTGGTGGTGTACTGCTCTGGTGGCGTCTTGCTGGTGGTGTACTGCTCTGGTGGCATCCTGCTCTGGTGGCGTCGTGATCTGGTGGCCTCCTGAGCTGGTGGCGTTCTGCTCTGGTGGCGACCTGCTCTGATGGCGTCATACTCTGGTGGCACCCTGCTCTGGTGGCGTTCTGCTCTGGTGGCGACCTGCTCTGGTGACATCCTGCTCTGGTAACATCCTGCTCTCAGTCTCATCCTGCTCGTTCATTTAACTTAGATTTCTTATCATACTAAATAAAACGAGTTCTGTCAAATTTTAAATTTCCTATTTGGTGTGTGTCCCCCCCCCTTCCCCGAGGGCGTCACCTGGTGCGTTCCACAACCCCGCACCCATCAGCTACGCTACTGGGTAATAAAAAAATACGGTAGAGTCAGCGGTCAAGCTGTACCAGCTGATAAATAGAGCATGGTACAATACTAACATTATTTAGACACAATATATAAGACATATGGTTTAATTACAAGATCAACTACACATCTCAGTCCTCTAGGCTCTGGCCTTTATCGGTACAAAAACCATTCTTCTGGCCTTCATCGGTACAACAACCATTCTTCTGGCCTTCATCGGTACAACAACCATTCTTCTGGCCTTCATCGGTACAACAACCATTCTTCTGGCCTTCATCGGTACAACAACCATTCTTCTGGCCTTCATCGGTACAACAACCATTCTTCTGGCCTTCATCGGTACAACAACCATTCTATAAGTATCCTGAGGCTTTCTTGTCAACATGGCGATTCAAAAATATTGTTAACAAAACAACATTGGTCATTGTTACACGTTGTTAGCAACTGCTCGTTTTTTCCACAGTACTGGATTTTGTGTGTGTGTGTGTGGGGGGGGGGGTGTCAGTGGGGGAACAACGACAACGTTCTCAATGTTTGTGTAATGGGCTTGGTGGGTGGGTGGGTAGAGTAGCTTGAACAGATCTTTGCAGCACACACACAATGGCAGAGCTGTACAGGCTGACTAAATGATGACATCAGAGAATGGATTTGTAGAAGATGACTTAATGATGACATCGGGGATTGGACTTGTACAGGCTGACTTAATGATGACATCAGGGAATGGACTTGTAGAAGATGACTTAATGATGACATCAGGGAATGGATTTGTAGAACATGACTTAATGATGACATCATGGAATGGATTAGTAGAAGCTGACTTGCTGATGACATCGGGGAATGGACTTGTAGAAGATGACTTACTGATGACATCATGGAATGGACAAGTAGAAGCTGACTTGCTGACGATATCGGGGAATGAAGTTTTAGAAGTTGACTTAGTATGTCAGGGAATTAAGATACACATGCTGACTAAATTATGACATAATTTAATGGAGCTACACACGCTGACTTAGTAATGCAACCAGGGTTGTGGTTGTGTGGCTGTAAACGGTGAAAGCAATGTCAACTCCAGTCTAAAAGGGAAAATATGATTGCTGATAACAAAGTTGAAAATGACAAGGTTATATATTTAACCTTTATATATTTATAACATTATATAAAATTTGCATATAAAACATATACCTTTATGTTTAAACATATTATATAACCGGTATGTGTTATATAATCTTATACATACATTATATTGCCTTTATATATATTATTAATCTCTCTCTATATATATATATATTATAACAGTTATATATATATATATATATATATATTCATTTAAAAAAAGATAAAAACAATATTTTTCTAAAAAAAAGCTCTCAGCATTTAAACGACTTCAATTACGTGCCAAAATTTCCCGATTACTTTTATTTACGATTCTGACTTAATGGTTCGGATGTGCCCTGTGTTCCTAATAGGGACAGTAGGTAGAGCAAGCTATGTCCCTTACATTCTTAACCGTAAGAGCAGAAAGCACAGAATGGGATATTGTTGTTCAGGCCAGGCTAAACGTCTGTCACGGACGTCCGACACGCACTGATAAACTGAACTTCGAAGATCCTCAAAATATCCCCCCTCTCGACCACTGGACACAATTGACCACAATACCCGCCTTCCTTTCACTAGCAAAGACAATAATATGTGTCTAAAATATTTTTAACCTCCCCCCCCCAACAGAACAAAAACAACAACAGCAGCAGCAATATCATTTTAACATTAATGCGAAGATTTGTTGACAATGCGAAACATGAAATTTTAAGTTTACTTTTTAAAAATCGCTTTTCTGGCGGTTGCCCCAAGACATAGATTGAGAAGCCTCGTCAGATACTCATTTTAGTCTCACCTAGTGAGGATGGGGGTGAATAAATTTAAGAGTTGGAAAAAAATGTACGAGGGTGCAAAGGGGGGAGGCTAATGTTTGGGGGGGGGGGAGGTTGTTTGGGGGGAGGGAGGAGAAGACTGTTGTTGTTGAACGCTTGGCTCAAGCTGTGATGACCCCGTGCCTCCCCTCACTTCCCTACCCCCGGGTATAAAACCAAGCCCATCCGTTGCTTAAGTAGAATTAGAAAGACACACTTGTACAACATTACTCGGTCAAATTCACTTTGCATTATCTGACATAGGACCACTTCGTAATACAAAGTCAGAAAGCGCGTGAATCGTTGTTCGTGGCGTTGGATACCCGTGTGGTGCCACAAGAATGTGTGCTCATTTCTTGTAAGTTTTGGAGTTTAGTCAAGATTCGTGTCTACGAGATTTCAAAGTGAACAGTTTATTCCTGTCAACTTTCCAGCTCTAGCAGTCCCAAAATGATGATCAGTACCATAGAAGGGGAGGTAATGCTAGTTAAAGCCTTGCATATTTTCAAATTCTTGAACAATAATTTGTCTGTTATAATTAATATAAAGTGAAAAGATTTACTTATATTTAAAGTTGTAGAGTAGAACCCACTGTTTTTTTATTGGGGTGGAGGGTGGGTTAAAATACGCCTTTCCCGTCGATCCGTAAAACACCAAATTTGTTCGTTATAAGTTATAGTAGTTCCTTAAGTTTTTGTTTCTTGTTGATTTCTTAAAATAAAAATTAGCGCACCATCATTCAAAATATTCCTTTACGCCGTGGCGTAGCGAGCTTAACTCGCGCCCGGGGCACAATACCTTTTAGCGCCCCTCTATTCGAAAACCATACAATATTATATGTAAAATAGACCCTTTGTGAGTAGCGCCCGGGGCATGATGCCCCCCTCGCTACGCCACCGCCTTTACGCCACGATAAATACAATGTGTGCTATTGCTGGTTGTCTGCAGACAAAAACTTTCTATTGCTAAGTATTAAAAAATAAAATAGTAAAAAGCATAATTATCACATAATAATTTGATTTGCACCTTTACAAAAAAAAAAAAAAAAAAAAAAAAAAAAAAAAAAAAAAAAAAAAGACAAAATTGGTGATCTTAAAATAATAGATAAAAATGAGTCACACAATTTATTCTCAGTTTGCTGAACAGAACCATTAGTTTTGATTTCTGTAACACAAACAATTTATCTACTCACAATAATCACATTATAGGCCTACTTCAGAGGAAATAAACTCTGATGAGTGACTGGATGAATCCTAGCATTCTTTTAAATATAAATAAATACATTAATTAACAACCGAGATCAGAATGTAGGTTCTACGACTTACAAGACTCACTACTCTTCTTTAATTATATAATTAAGATATGCTTGTCCCCTTCCCCGAATGGTAGAAGCCACCCCTTTCTCCTGGACCTTGGTAAATTATATGGCTACATTGATATTTATTTCGGGAGTTCACTGTGAATATAGTAATACACAAATTTACAGTTACAAATTGTTAAAACTTTGTTGGCTATTCAATAATGATAACAAACTTCACATTTCTCTCCAAATGAAATTATCAAATTTAGTGATTCAGTGATTGTTCAAATAATAAATTTAAGTTTGACTCTTAACTATTTTATTAGTTTTAATTAAAAAAAATGTAAATGTATGAATGATTGGCGGCTGTATGGCTAATTCTATTTAATTCTATAGGCCTATCTAATTCTAATAATATCGAATCGATATTGTTGCACCGTATATCGTTATCATCTATCTGCTATCTCGGACCAAAATTATCACCCGATGCTTTTTCACTTTCATCTTTTGTTATTGGCAATTCTGATTTGATAAAGACGTATTGGCCAATTTTTGAAAATTTATTTTAATTTGGCAGACATGTATTATATATTTAAATTTCCCCTGAGGGCTATTTTGATAAATAATTTAGTATATTTAATGTTTCTAAAAATATACAATTTAATAATTAAATTGGTTCCCGTTGAGAAATTGTGATTTTTTTTGTTTGTCGTTAATTAGGCGGACAACATCAATACCGTACACATTAAACAAAATATTCGTATTAAAACAGGTTTTATTTTAAAAAGAAGAAAAATACCTGTTATTAGTTATTCTCGAGCAAGTAGCAGCCTGGACCGGCTTTTTGTTGTGTTATAATTATATGTCAGAGATGCAAAGGTCCACGTTAATTTTGAACTATCATTTAGTCTTACCTCTTTTTAAAAGACGTTTGAGTTTAAATTATTAGAATTAGAGGGTTAATTACAAACATTTATTAATTTATTAATATAAAAATAAATAATAAAAAAACAACTAAAAAAAAAAAAACAACAACAAACCCCTCTCTCCCCCCCCCCCCCCGGCCGAAAACAAACCACTTTAAACTACATTAGCATTAATTCTTAATTCAAAACTAAGTCAAGTCTACTCTAAGTAGGCAAAATTCTAGGCTTACTCATGATCAAAATTATAAAAAAACACTTTGCAACAATCTTAAATGAGACACATTTATTCCACACAGCTGGGAGTTATTGAAGAAAGATTTCGTCAGCAACCCCAGCCACATAAAAATGAAAGGAAAAAGAGGAAGCCCAAGGTTGCCAAGAAGAGTAAGAAGAAAAAGAAAGAGGAAGGGGAGATGTTGGAATTGAAACGGGAGCTGGACATGGATGAACATCTGATACCATTAGAGGAGTTGTATGAAAGATATGGTACTGACCCTGTCAATGTAAGCAATGTTATACATGTATGAAAGATATGGTACTGACCCTGTCAATGCAAGCAATGTTATACAACAATTTTTATGTAAAATATATACTGATAATATGAATATAAGCAGTTTAAAAACAACTTGACAACAATATGTTTGTAAGATATTGTACTGGCCCTGTCAATGTTAGTAATGTAATACAAAATGTATGTACAGACCCTCTCAATGTGAGCAATGTTATACAACATATATGTAAGATATGGTACTGACCCTGTCAATGTAAGTAATGTATTACAACATGTATTTATGTTATGGTACAGACCCTCTCAGTGTAAGCAATGTCATAAAACATTATTCACTTAAGTTATGATACAGACCCTTTCAATGTAAATAATATAATAGAATATTTATGTAATATATAGTACTGTTGTATCTGTTAAATTAAGTAATGTAACTCAGCAATACATGTATAATTTTGGCATTGAACAAGCCCTTTAAATGAGCTCCATTCTAAACGCTATTGTGACTGCAATGGCCTAAATTTGGGAAGCACTTGCTGTTACTCTTTTAATGAATTAATGAAAGAATGTCAAGGTCAAGGTCTTATTCTTATTCAGGAACTTGTTTTCTTTTAAAAATGTTGCTAGTCGTAAAGTTTAATTTTTTACAAAATATACTAACATGTTAAAAACTTTAATCTGCAAAAGCCATAATGTGCCAAATACATATTAATTTTTTTTTCCTAAACTGTGATAGAATAAATTGAAACTGGGATATGTTTTTCAGGGCCATACTGCTGAAAAGGCTGAAGAGCTCCTAGAAAAATATGGGCCCAATCAGCTGACTCCACCTAAGACAGTTCCTGAGTGGATCAAATTTGCTAAAAATATGCTAGGTGGATTTTCTCTCCTTCTGTGGGTGGGTGCCATTCTGTGTTTCATTGCTTACGCCATTCAGGCAGGGGAGATGGACAGCCCACCTGGAGATAATGTAAGCATGAATCTTACATGTCAAACTATATTTTTAATACAATTCAGGTCAAATTTTAAAACTAGTCTTGCCTGATTAAGAAAATATTTACATTTGGGGTTAGTTAGAACTAGCAAACAAAAACAACATAGATTTTTCCTTAAAGTAAACATCTAAATAATCTACTGAGAAACAAATTTGTTTCCTTATTCAAAATTAACTTGTGATTTTTGGCCGCTCTCATACTGGCATTGCTATGGTAATCATTTATTGCCAGTTTGTGTTGCTTAATACATTATAAGAAAAAAAAGGATTCAGCATGAATGGAAGAAATATGAATTAAGAAAACAAACTGGGATTGATTTTAACACTCATTTTAATTTACAGAATGATTCACATTGTTCTTAGAAAATAGTTCCTTTATTGTTAGTGCATGTGAGAGATTAGGGAATAATTATACTTTTAAAGTTTCTCTGCTTTAGAAATAATTTGAAATTCTCGTTATTTTTAACAAGTTTTTATTCTGTCCTTGTATTTCTACATTAGCTGTATCTTGGCATTGTCCTGGCTGGTGTTGTCTTGATCACTGGATGTTTTTCATATTACCAAGAAGCCAAGAGTTCTCGCATCATGGACTCCTTCAAAAACATGGTGCCTCAGGTAAAAAGGCTGCTAATTATCAGGAATTCTAAACTCTTCTTACTGTAAATTAATTTTTTAAAATTTAATAAAACCTTTAAAATTTGAGTTTAAAAGGAAAACCTCATGTAACTTTGACCATTGTGTGAAAACAAAAGAAAAAAATGCCTTTTTTTAACCTACTGAAACTTAAGTGACGACATATTTAAGAAAATATTGATGAACTTGTATTGATGAATCTCAGTGTATTATTTTGATACCATTCAACATATGTTGATTGTTTTAACAGAATGCTTTAGTTATTAGAAGAGGTCAGAAGTTATGTCTCCTGGCAGAGCAGCTTGTTTTGGGTGATGTTGTAGAGGTCAAGTTTGGTGACAGAATTCCAGCTGATATCAGAATTATTTCTGCTCATGGATTCAAAGTAAGTTCACATAAACAAATGTCTGATGCCACCAAAGTAAGTTCACATGAACAAATGTCTCATGTTAGATGCCCCCAAAGTAAGTTCACATGAACAAATGTCTCATGTTAGATGCCACCAAAGTAAGTTCACATGAACAAATTTCTCATGTTAGATGCCACCAAAGTAAGTTCACATGAACAAATGTCTCATGTTAGATGCCACCAGTTGCATTTCTGCTGTGGTTTGGGGAAGGGGCTTATGTAAAAGAAATACATTTGAATGTACATAAGACTTTATTTAATCATTTACATTTTAAAAATTAGTACCCATTATTTGTTTACCCATTTTTTTTGTTCTTGCCTTGTCGTTAAAATTAAAATGAAGTTTTGTAATTTAATTAAATAAATCAATTAATTAATTGTCATGTGAAATAGTAAAAAAAAATTATTTTCAATTCGGAATTACTAAATGAATTTTAAAATCTAAATATACCTATAAAAAAACAACAACAAAAAAAACAAAACATTCTGATAAGACAATAATTAATTGAAGACATTTAAATATTACTCTTTTAGTTTATGTCATCATCAGTGGCACTTCAGCTCATGTAGGGCCCTGGCCTGCTCCATCACATCCTCACAAAATTTTTAAAGGCTTCATTTGTTAGACATGATATTTATTTTTCTCCCTTATTCTCACATGCTGTCTATTTTTAATTGTCATTTTTTAGGAATTAAATAATAATTTTTTTAAGTTTCTCTTTTGAAAATTAAAATAATTTTTCTAGGTGGATAATTCTTCATTGACCGGAGAGTCTGAGCCACAAGCCAGAAGTTCGGAATGTACACACGACAACCCACTTGAAACAAAAAATCTGGCATTTTTCTCAACAAATGCTGTAGAAGGTAAACTAAATAAATACCTTTTTAAAGAAATTTTCCAATTTTGTTCATAAAAATTAAGATAGAATGGTTTATTATTTGACTATTCTAGTCATTTCAACATTCTTGTTTCTTCAAGATTATGTGTATGATTATTATAAATTGATCAATTAAACATAGAATTCTTTTGTTCTGATTTTCTAGGTACAGCTGTTGGTATTGTTGTAAAGGTAGGGGACAACTCTGTGATGGGTCGCATTGCCAACTTGGCTTCTGGCTTGAAAGTCGGGAAAACTCCACTGGCCAGAGAACTAGAACATTTCATACATATCATAACTGGCGTAGCTGTGTTCCTGGGAGTTTTATTCTTCATCATCGCCTTCTTCTTTGGATACTTCTGGCTGGATGCTGTCATCTTTCTTATTGGTATCATTGTGGCCAATGTGCCAGAAGGGCTCCTAGTAACTGTTACGGTAATTAATTAAAATAAATAAATACTTAGCATTTAGTATAAAAATTTGATGTTTCAAACTTGGATTTTGAGCAGTTTTTTGTGTGGCGGAGATAAGCTCCGGAACATTTTTGTCTACTTCAGCTCCCAGCTCCTGCAAAATTAAAAAAGGGGGAGGGTGTGTTGAAAGGCTAAGTGTAAAAAGAAATGAGTTTATTATTGTGACCTACCCATCTTATTAACTAGAATTTATAAAAACATGTACCAGCAATATAAAAGGTAGAAGAATAGGTCAACACAGCCTGTAGAAGAGTGGGGCAAGCTAGCTGGTAGAAGAATAGTGCCACTTAGCAGGTAGGAAGGGGGGGGTCCACTTGGTTGGTAGACATGTAGGTTAACATAGTGGGGTAACAGCTGGTAGATCAGTGGGATGACATAGCTGGTAGAACAGTAGGGCTACCTAACTGGTGGAAGAGTGGGGCAATATAGCTGATAGTAGAGTGGGACAACATAGCTCAGTGGGGCAATGTAGCTGGTAGAAGAATAGGTCATCAGTTTTAATGAATTAATTAAAATAATTAAAAAGTACAATTGATTATTTTAAAATTATTTTATAAAATTAATTTAACAATTTTGGAGCTCGGACCAGTACGAAATTTTAGTGGTTCCAGCTCTGATCCAGCACTGGGAAAAAAGACCCACTCCAAGCTCCACTCAAAATCCCCGGTTGCAAATGATATAATAAAATAAAAAGTAGGACAGAGATCTAAAAAAATTATCATCAAGAAATTTAAAATTATATATTTTTTTCCACACTATGGAGTGTTAAAAGTGATTTGTTCAATTCTTTAAGAAAAGCTATATATTCTCAAATATAACAGCTTTAATTTAAAATTAAAATATATAATTCTACAAAAAAAACTTTTAAAAGAAAAGGGGATTTGCTTGGTTATCTAATTTATAAAATAAAAGTTATAAGCATTGCATTATCATCATACTCTTGAGGTTGTCTCAAACTCTCAATATGCCAACGTTTATAATAATATAAAAGTTGTTTGATTGTTAAAATGCAGTGTGCTTATTTTTTTGATACCTCTCTAAAGTGTTTGAAACACTAGAGCATATGTTAGATAGACATCTTTTTTTAGAAAATTTACTTTCCTTTCATACTAAATTATCTTCTCACAACCCTCAAATGTATTACCTGACAGGTGTGTCTGACACTGACCGCCAAGCGTATGGCCAAGAAAAATTGTCTGGTGAAGAACTTGGAGGCTGTGGAAACCCTGGGTTCCACCTCTACCATCTGTTCTGACAAGACTGGGACACTGACCCAGAACAGAATGACAGTAGCCCACATGTGGTTTGATGTACGCATCATTGAAGCTGACACTAGAGAAGACCAGTCCAGTATGTGCTTAACTTAATTTAAAAAATCTTTATGAAAATCTCTCAGAAATAACACACAATTCATTTAAATATTTAAAAACAAAAAATTACTCTCAATCTTTATAACAATTAACAGTGGTCAAAATAAAATAACAAATAATATATAAATTATTTCTTTAAATGAAATGAAGGGTTATTATTTTTTTTAAACTTATAAAATTTCAACTTTTTTTTATCCACTCTGTTCATCAGTAAGAAATGTTATTTCCCAGATGGTTTATTTTCTAACAATGACCCGACATGGCTGGCTCTGGCCCGTATTGGCATGTTGTGTAACAGAGCAGAGTTCAAACCTGGACAAGACAATGTACACATACTTAAAAGGTGTGCCTCACTTAATGGCTTTAATTAGTATTTGACATTTTAGTTAAGCAAATTTTCAGTTGAATCATGATACTGATTTATAGGGGTATAACAATAAAAATAAAATAATTTAATTTAAATTTATTTTCCTTGTTTAAAACAATTAAATATTTAAATTATTGTATGAGTTTATATTATCATTTAGTAATTGTCTAAATAATTTATATGTTGACATAAAAAGCATGAAAGCGCCACTCAGATTCTGATGAATATCTATCTTGTATGTGTTTTTACAAATTATTTATATCAATCCGTTAAATGTTATACCAATCCATTAAATGAATATTGATAACAGAGAATGTAATGGAGATGCCTCAGAGTCGGCCCTACTGAAATGTGTGGAGCTTGCTGTGGGTAATGTCATAGAATTTCGTCAGTCTCATAAAAAGACAGTGGAAATTCCCTTCAACTCCACCAATAAATTTCAGGTAAGTTATATTTTGTGTGTGTTATTTCAAGATGGAAGATATTTCAAAGCATTAAAGTTTCATAGGAGACCTCTAAGTGAACACAATGTATTTGTTAAATGTCATAAAGATTTTTTAAGGGGGTTGCGCATCTTTTAAAGTTGAAATTGACATTAATTGAACAAACCAACACAAATGATCCAGGTGTCGATCCATGAGAATGAAGATCCCAGTGGTTCTCACTACCTGCTGGTGATGAAAGGCGCCCCGGAGAGGATCATGGAATGTTGCTCAACTATTCTCATAAATGGCAAGGATGAACCGCTGGATGATGACTACAGGGAAGCTTTCAACACAGCCTACGATGACCTGGGTGGTCTAGGAGAGAGAGTGTTGGGTAAATATTAGTTTATTACTTGTGATAGCATAATCATTTAACATGAGTTGAAAAATTTCAGAAGTCTATGATGTTTACATTGAATTTACTTTTGTTCAATGAGCAGTTCACGTTTTTGGACCTTTGTCAATAATACCATTGCAGTAAATTTTAAGAATACATATATATGTTACCTTTAAAGATAACCTTTATATAAAAAAAAGAAAGTAATGAAATTTGTATAATTGATTACATGTAATATATCTGATGCTGTTTCTCATCTTCTATGCCGTCTGGGTGTCATTGCCAACAGGTTACTGTGACTACTTTTATGCGCATCATTTGTGACTACCTTTATATGTGTCGTTGCCAGGTTTCTGTGACTACCTTCTTCCTGGTAATGACTTTCCTCCTGGTTACTACTTTGACCCTGAAGGTCTCAACTTCCCACTGAAAGGTCTTCGTTTTGTTGGCCTGATGTCCATGATTGACCCACCCAGGGCTGCGGTGCCTGGGGCGGTAGCTAAGTGCCGGAGTGCTGGCATCAAGGTCAGAGTCATGATCAATCCTTGTGTGAATTTATACAATTATATTTTAAAGTCCTTTATACTAACTTGGCTTTTGTTCGTGGGTTGGTTGGCTGGCAAAATCTTTGGATGGCTAATTGATCCACTTCCTGTCAACCTATCGAGCTGAAACTTGGAACATGGACTCATTGCCGATGACAACACATTCTTTCAAATTTTCAGTCCCACCCCAAATTCACAGTTTTTCCTGTTTTTAAATAAAATTCCAGATAACTGCGCTAAATGAGATTCTTAAAAAAAAATATCGCAGGTGGGTTTGGTGCATAAAATTTTCTTTTGTTTTTCTGAAATAGTCGGTGAAATAAATCTGTGGTGTAAAAGGGGGTGGGTCATTTGAATATAAACATAGTTCAAGGGGCTTGAAAAAAATGTGCAGTTGGGAGCCTGGTGTGGAAGAGGGCACTCATTTGGCTTCTTATAGAAGGCGTTACATGTATCCATCTTTTGTCCAATGTCCAGCCCCAAACTCCCATTGCTAGATGTTACATTTTATAAAGGATTTATAAGAGAAATTTTGTTTTTAAGGGTTGTTTAATTAGGGGTCGTTTAATTATAAATTAAGGCAGATAATGTATTAATCCAGCTCTGTATTTTGTACAAAATTTCAATAAAATGTTCGAATTAAATTGTTGCATACATAAATAAACCATAAGTTGACATTAAAAAAACAACTTAAATCTCATTTATAAATGGAATTGAACTCTTACATAAGAAACATACAATTAAAAAAAAAAGATTCATCATATGATTGCTAAATGATCACTTTGGTAATTGATATAATCCTTTAATAAATCTAATGTGTTGTTTCAATGATCATCGCTGACTAACATTCAATGAACTGGTCATCTACCTTCCCGGACAGGTTATCATGGTGACAGGTGACCATCCCATTACTGCCAAAGCCATTGCTAAGGGAGTAGGCATCATATCAGAGGACAGCAAAACAGTGGAAGACATAGCGGCAGAGAGGGGGATACCAGTGGATGAAGTAGATCCAAGGTCAGAGTTCAATCCAGATAACCCACATATTGTTAAAATCAATCACAATATATCTGTATATCTGTTTTATCTTTAATTTGCTGAACTATGAAGGTGTGAATTATTCACCGAGACCCAGGTACAGATACAATTGCATCATTTCTGATAACATCTTTCTGTCTTTTGAGAATCAGTTTACTATGCCACATGATATAGAAAACTCTAGTTACAATAATCAACTTTTACTATGCCACATCACATGATATAGAAAACTCTAGTTACAATAATCAACTTTTACTATGCCACATGATATAGAAAACTCTAGTTACAATAACCAACTTTTACTGTGTCACATGATGTAGAAAACTCTAGTTACAATAACCAAGTGCACATCAGCTTATGTTTGTCTACTTGGGAAATAATTTTTGTTAAGGTGAAGCATCATCACAATGACATTTTTAGTCAATACAAAGACAACCAAATCAAAAACTTAAAAAAAACAGATTTATACACAGAAAGAGAATTAATCAATAAATTTATGATTTGGTTTTGGAGGGCACAACAAAATTAGTTGATGGGCTAGGACCGCACTTGCCCTTTGTCTTAATCCTATGTTCCATATTTAGTTAATGAAGTGATGCAACAATACAAAACAAAAAAAAATAATATTGTAAATACTTATCCCACTTATTTTTTAAAAAGTTTCTGAAATGTTTTTTTATCAGAGAAGCGAGGGCAGCGGTCATTCACGGAGGTGACCTGAAAGATATGACCCCAGCACAAATTGACAGGATTCTGGCCAACCACTCGGAAATTGTGTTTGCCCGTACTTCCCCCCAACAGAAACTGATCATTGTAGAGGGCTGCCAGAGACAGGGTCAGATTGTGGCCGTAACTGGCGATGGTGTCAATGACTCACCTGCACTCAAGAAAGCTGACATAGGTAAATGTTATAGTTGAAATTGCTTTATCTCTCATCCAATCTGTTATTGAAACAAAGTAATTCTCTACTACCTTTAAATTGAGAAAAACGCTAAGGTCAATGGATGTCTTTATTTTAACTTTACAGGGCATTATCTTAGTCTATCAAATCAAATCATGTTCTTCATCAGCTGATGTCTTTGTCAATATCAAGTCATTTTAAAGACAAAGATAACTTCTGAGTGGGGCGAGATAAATAATGTTACAGTTTTTTTTTAGATATGCAAGTAAAAGAATTATGACAAGATTCCATTTAATCCAAGTATTTTAATAAAGTGAAAAAAAATGGTTCTAACTGTTTAAAAATCACAGCATTATTTCCAATGTTTTACCCACCCCAGGTATTGCCATGGGTATTGCTGGCAGTGACGTAAGCAAACAAGCGGCTGACATGATCCTCTTGGATGACAACTTTGCATCCATCGTCACCGGTGTTGAAGAAGGTCGTCTCATCTTTGACAACTTGAAAAAATCCATCGCCTACACCCTGACTTCCAACATTCCTGAGATTGCCCCATTTCTTATCTTCCTCCTTGCTGACATCCCCTTAGCTCTCGGGACCATCACCATCTTATTTATTGACCTGGGAACTGACATGGTTCCTGCCATCTCCTTGGCTTACGAGGAAGCTGAACTTGACATCATGAGGAGGAAGCCACGAAATCCACAGAAGGATAAATTAGTGAATGACAGGTGCTGATATTTTATTTAATAAACTAGTGAATGGGAGGTGCTATTATTTTATTTAATAAACTAGTGAATGGTAGGTGCTATTATTTTATTTAATAAACTAGTGAATGGGAGGTGCTATTATTTTATTTAATAAACTAGTGAATGGGAGGTGCTATTATTTTATTTAATAAACTAGTGAATGGGAGGTGCTATTTAATTGATATAAATTAGTGAATGAAGGGTGCTAATTTTTATTTAAATAACTAGTGAATGACAGGTGCTAATATTTCATTGAAATAAATTAGTGAATGAAAGGTGTTCATATTTTTTTGATAATCTAGTGAATGATAGGTCTCTTCTTCTTCTTTCTTATGCCTTTTTGCCCTGTCTGGGGCATTGGCCGTCAACAAGAATTTTCCATTCATCATGGTCCTGTGCTTTACTTTCCAATTGCTTCCAGGTGTATCCCATATTTTGCGTGTCTGCCTCTAGTTCACGTCTCCATGTATTCTTTGGTATTCCTCTCTTTCTTTTTCCCTGTGGATTCCATGTTAGGGATTGTCTGGTGATGCTGTCTGGGGGTTTTCTGAGAGTGTGCCCTATCCACCTCCATCTTTTCTTCTTCTTCTATATATTAAGGGCCCACAATCAATTTATTGATCATTCTGGCTCCTTTTTTTTATGATGTCTTCATCAATTGGCACCTGCTAAGTCCTTTCTAGTAGATCTTTGTTCGTGATGGTATTTGGCCATTGGATGTTCAGGATCTTTCTAAGGAATGTGTTTATGAAGGTCTTTACTTTCTGCGTAATGGTCGCTTTTGTTTTCCAAGTTTCTGCTCCATATAGTAAAACTGTTTTGACATTAGTGTTAAAGATTCTGACTTTGGTTTGCAACTTTAGCTCCTTTGATTCCCATATTTTCTTTAATAGCACAAATGCTGATCTAACTTTTCCAATTCTAGCCCTTACATCTGCCATTTATGTCGATGGTGAAGGACTCCACCTCTTCCAGTACCTTTCCTGCCAGTCAGATATGCTCTTGGTTGGCTGAGTTTACCTTCATGATCTTCATCTTGCTTTTATTTATATTGAGTCCTTGCTGTGCTTAAATGGTGGCTAAGTCTTTTGTCTTTTCCTGCATTTGTTGCTGGTTGTGGGACAGAAGTGCAATGTTGTCTGCAAAGTCTAGGTCATTCAGTTGTTTCCAGAGTTACTACTGTATCCCGTTCCTCTTTTTGTCTGTGGATTTTTTCATTATCCAGTCAATGGCAAGGATGAATAGAAATGGGGACAAGAAGCATCCTTTTCTGACTCTAGTTTCCACTTGAAAGTCATCTGTGAGTCTACCTTCGTGGACCACCCTGCATGTCATTTCTTCATGAGAACTCTGAATGATCCTGACTAGTTTTCCTGGTACTCCATTTAATGATATAAATTAGTGAATGATGTGCTGATATTTCATTGGTATAAATTAGTGAATTGACTTTACAATTATTAAAATGTAAGTTAAAATAATGTATTGTATGTTTGAAATATTGATATTTAAATATAATTTCCAGATTAAGTGAAAAACTGTCTTGGCAACAGCATAAATTATAATGATGTGGTTGTATCCCCTGGGAGCATTTACTCAGAAAAATCAATTTTAGGCCTACTAGTTTTTGTCTTGCAACTCACATTAAAACTAAGCTAAACACATAGTTCAAGTTAATATAATTGGATATCAATTTGCATATTATATATGTAAATATCAAATTCAATCATAATTTTCTTGATCCCACAGATTGATTAGTGTGTCTTATCTTGATCCCACAGATTGATTAGTGTGTCTTATCTTGATCCCACATATTGATTAGTGTGTCTTATCTTGATCCCACAGATTGATTAGTGTGTCTTATCTTGATCCCACAGATTGATTAGTGTGTCTTATCTTGATCCCACAGATTGATTAGTGTGTCGTATCTTGATCCCACAGATTGATTAGTGTGTCTTATCTTGATCCCACAGATTGATTAGTGTGTCTTATCTTGATCCCACAGATTGATTAGTGTGTCTTATCTTGATCCCACAGATTGATTAGTGTGTCTTATCTTGATCCCACAGATTGATTAGTGTGTCTTAGCTTGATCCACAGATTGATTAGTGTGTCTTATCTTGATCCCACAGATTGATTAGTGTGTCTTATGGCCAGATTGGGATGATTGAGGCCACTGCCGGATATTTCACCTACTTTGTCATCATGGCTGAAAATGGCTTCTTCATGAGTCGCCTCGTCGGCATTCGCAAGGAGTGGGATTCTCCTGGCATAAATGATCTTGAAGATTCATATGGACAGGAGTGGGTAAGATCATTTTCATAAGGCAACTTAATTTGAATTCTACAATTACACTCAATGATTTATTGGGTAAAGCCAAATGAGAAAAAAACAACTAAATTTTGATTACGGCTAAATATTATTTCTGTTTTTGCTGGCGTATAGGATGCAATTTTTCCCCCTTAAAATAAGCCTAAAATATTTGGTGCCAGTAATGTAGAAATATATTTTTTCTTAAAAATGTGTATTAAAAAGAGGAGGTGATTCATATTTGTAACCTGTATGCCGGCAAATCTGATATTTTAAGATATCTAAACATATTTATTTTCTTATGCACTGCTGCCTCCTACACGCCAGAGTTTCCAGTACTTTAAGATACTTTAAGATATCTAAACATCTATGTTCCAGAAAAATAAGAAACTAGGATTGGAAACAATTTTATCTGTTGATCAATGAAAAAAAGGGCCACATTTTATTAAAAAAAATAAAATAAACTTCCAATCAAATATTTTGTTTCTATAAATCCTCTGTATCTCTGCAAAGAAAAAAACAAACCAAATATGAAAAAAAAACAAAACCTCCAAGGAAAACTAAAAAAGAACAAAAAAAAAAAAAGTGAGTTTCACTATCAAAATGAATGTTCTCGCCACTACTTATAGGTCTAAAGATATTACTGTAAGCTTCTCAATTGTCATGTATATTAATTTACTTTAAATGCTAGAGGAGATTAAACCCACACTGTTCAATCAATATTACAGTATTATCATAGTCTATTAGAAGTAAGGAATCTTTCTTTACACTTGATCCATGTGTCCTGAAATGTTCATGTCATGAACTCCTGAAATGTTCCTGTCATGAACTCCTGAAATGCTCATGTCATGAACTCCTGAAATGTTCATGTCATGAACTCCTGAAATGTTCATGTCATGAACTCCTGAAATGTTCTTGTCATGAACTCCTGAAATATTCATGTCATGAACTCCTGAAATGTTCATGTCATGAACTCCTGAAATGTTCATGTCATGAACTCCTGAAATGTTCATGTCATGAACTCCTGAAATGTTCATGTCATGAACTCCTGAAATGTTCTTGTCATGAACTCCTGAAATATTCATGTCATGAACTCCTGAAATGTTCATGTCATGAACTCCTGAAATGTTCATGTCATGAACTCCTGAAATGTTCATGTCATGAACTCCTGAAATGTTCATGTCATGAACTCCTGAAATGTTCATGTCATGAACTCCTGAAATGTTCATGTCATGAACTCCTGAAATGTTCATGTCATTCTAAAATAATTCCCATTTTTATGTAACAGACATTTTCTCAGCGTAAAAGATTGGAGTTCACCTGCTACTCTGCCTTCTTTGTCTCAATCGTCATCGTCCAGTGGGCCGATCTCATCATCCGTAAAACAAGGCGACTGTCTCTCTTTCAGCACGGCATGAAGTGAGTTGATAGTTTCAATAGTACATGTTATATCAGAGGAGTGGTGACAAGCTGTCACATCAAATGTATTTAAGCTTCAGTTTATTATGAATATTAATATAACTTATGTTAGTCTGTGTTCATGTGATGTGTGTGGGCTATGTCCAATCTTACATACCAATATGTATCTACTTGTGTATGGATGTTTAGCTATTTCATCTTGTTTACAATTAATTAATTATTTGTTTCCCATTATGCGAAGTGAGTTTAAAATGTTCCTATTTATCAATCTACTACTTTTATTAGAAACTTAAATTTTTTTGGTGCAGCTCTACAATATAAAAGCTGACACACATGATATTTCATCTAAACTTAAAACAAATTTATTCTTAAAAAAATTTAATTCAACATTCATCCATTTAATAAATTTAAACTATCAAAATATATTAATTCATTCCATATTTAAAACCGATTAAAATTCATGTTTCAATATTTTCAGCAATCATTACCTGACATTTGGTCTGTTCTTTGAAACTGCCCTGGCCGCATTCTTGTGTTACTGTCCTGGTCTCAATGAAGGTCTTCACATGCAACCATTAAGGTAAACACAGATTAGAGTCAAACCTTGTAATCCCACCTTGTAAGTGAAAATATTCAAATAGTCATAAACTCATCTATGTGAATATCATTATTGAAAGATACTCATATATGTGAAGATCATTACTTGAAAGATGCTCATCTATGTAAATATCATTTATTGACAGATACTGATCTTCGTAAATATAACTTATAGCAAGAAACTCATCTATGTGAATATCATTATTTGACATGCTTATCTATGTGAATGTCATTACTGGACAAATACTCTATGTGAATATAACTTATAGCAAGAGACTCATCAATGCAAACATTTGTAGACAAAAACTCAACTATATGAAAATTATTAATTAGCATCATATTCCTTTTAAATTTCATGTCTTTGATTGACTTAAGACAATGTTTCCATTTTATTGACTGACTTAAGATAATGTTTCCATTATATTGACTGATTGACTTAAGACAATGTTTCCATTATATTGACTGATTGACTTAAGACAATGTTTCCATTATATTGACTGATTGACTTAAGACAATGTTTCCATTATATTGACCGATTGACTTAAGACAATGTTTCCATTATATTGACTGATTGACTTAAGACACATTTTCCATTGATTTATCATGACCAGGTTGATTTTAGTTAGATCACTATTCCTCTTACCTTGTCCATCAACATGTGACATCAACAAACCTTATTTTCTGATGGCCAGGTTTTAGGGCTGATCTGGGTACTGACCCACATACTCTGAATGGCTGAGTATTGGTACACGCTGCCTAAACTTGGCTGAGCTGGGTGCCGACCCACATACTCTGAATGGCCGAGTATTCATACACGCTGCTTAAACTTGCCTGAGCTGGGTACTGACCCACATACTTTGAATGGCCGAGTATTTGTACACGCTGCCTAAACTTTCCTGAGCTGGGTACTGACCCACATACTCTGAATGGCCGAGTATACGTACACGCTTCTTAAACTTGGCATAGCTGGGTGCCGACCCACATACTCTGAATGGCCGAGTATTCATACACGCTGCTTAAACTTGCCTGAGCTGGGTACTGACCCACATACTTTGAATGGCCGAGTATTTGTACACGCTGCCTAAACTTTCCTGAGCTGGGTACTGACCCACATACTCTGAATGGCTGAGTATTTGTACACGCTGCCTAAACTTGCCTGAGCTGGGTACTGACCCACATACTCTGAATGGCCGAGTATTCGTACACGCTGCTTAAACTTGGCATAGCTGGGTGCCGACCCACATACTCTGAATGGCCGAGTATTCATACACGCTGCTTAAACTTGCCTGAGCTGGGTACTGACCCACATACTCTGAATGGCCGAGTATTCGTACACGCTGCCTTTACTTGACTGGCAAAAAACAAAATTGAACAGGTTTCTGGGTTTTAAAAAGCATCAGCTTCTCATTTTCTATGAACTGTTCTCTATCTGATGGGTTAAACTGGAAAGTGCATGCATAGAACTAGGACATCTTTTGTACATTATTGTTGTGTACATTTGACCTGCATTCAATCATTGATAATAGAAAAGTGACGAGCGATTGGTGCCAAGCTAAATGTGAGCTACATGAAACCACACAGCTCTGAAAATAATGATGTACTTGCTGTGAATTTTGTGTGATTATTTGTCTATGATGTACTTGCTGTGAATTTTGTGTGATTATTTGTCTTAGCAAGATGCCCACCTGTGGTAATGACCAGGGCACTTTCTATTTACAAGTAATGAAAACATTTCACAGGCTGACCAGCTGATGATATTGAGTAGCCAAAGTTTTTGCATTTGTGTGTGGATCATTTCTAAGTTCTTTCATAGAATTAAATAATGGTAATGTAATGAACACTCATTTAATAAGTGAAACAGTTAGCTTAACTGAATCCTAAAGTTAGGATGTCATCATTATGATGATATAAATAGTTATCAAAACAATATGTATATGTTGGTATCAGAGAAATGAAAACTGCTACCAACTAGCATCCAGCAACACATGTAGTGAAGCTCCGCTCCATGTTTGATTTTTGTTATGCTTATGGGTTAGTTAGGGCAATGGTTCTCAACCTGGGGGTTCTCTGATGTCGCCTGACAAAATGTCAGGGGTCGCTTGAGAATTTCAGACTCTGACTACACAAGAGCTACATAAAATCAAAACTATGATTCATTCAGTAGCTGCAGAAGTTTCTTTTCATTTGTTTAAAATTACATTATATATAAATGATTTTAATTTTCTTTCCCTTTGTTTCATTGTATTTGGCCTTAACCTAAAAGTTGGAAGCTTCCATGCAAAAATATAAGCAGGTGTTTAAAATTATCAACAATTTTCTGGAGCGTAACAACAGAGTCCCTCTACAGAGCCCTCCAACCTTCTTAGTCCCTATTTATGCTTCCCTCCACCCATTATAAAATTTACTAACACCTCTTTATCTACAGAAGAGTCTGCCCCCCTCCCCCTTCTCAACACCTGGTTCTCAATTTCAAGGTATAATTTTGTTTGGTGGTTACCACATCTAGGTAAATGTTTGAGGTATCATGGCACTAAAAAGGTTGAGAACCACTGGGTTAGGATTATATTATTTAGCTATAACTGTTGTTTTGAAGTCTTCAACTTTGATGCCATGATGATGGCTACTGTTTCTATACAAACTTTGATGCCTTCATGGTGGCTACTGTTCCTATACAAACTTTGATGCCTTCGTGACGGCTACTGTTTTTATACAAACTTTGATGCCATGATGATGGCTACTGTTTCTATACAAACTTTGATGCCTTCATGCTGGCTACTGTTCCTATACAAACTTTGATGCCTTCGTGACGGCTACTGTTTTTATACAAACTTTGATGCCATGATGATGGCTACTGTTTCTATACAAACTTTGATGCCTTCATGATGGCTACTGTTTCTATACAAACTTTGATGCCTTCGTGACGGCTACTGTTCCTATACAAACTTTGATGCCTTCGTGACGGCTACTGTTTTTATACAAACTTTGATGCCTTCATGATGGCTACTTTTTCTATACAAACTTTGATGCCTTCATGATGGCTACAGTTTCTATACAAACTTTGATGCCTTCATGATGGCTACTGTTTCTATACAAACTTTGATGCCTTCATGATGGCTACTGTTTCTATACATGAACCTTTTATAGTTTTCTATTGGGTGAAACACATTCAAGAAAATGAGAAGATAACAATTTTTTGTGAAACCCCAACCCAGACGTGAACCCGCCGGGTATTGTCTCAAAATGCTTGGATCGGGACTGGGTGTAACGGCACTCGACTCAGCCCTTCCAGGTTTACATTAGTTAGATCAGTGTTCCACTTATCTTGTCCATCAACGTGTGACATAAACAAAGCTTATTTTCTCATGGCCAGGTTTACGTGGTGGCTCTGTGCCCTGCCTTACAGTCTCCTCATCTTTACGTTTGATGAGGTCCGCAGGTTTATTCTACGGAGAAGTCCTGGAGGATTTGTGGAGAGGGAAACATACTACTGAAATGAACTGCTCCTTGTAGGTGAAAACCAGATGTCTCTTCTATTGTATTACATGGTAGGATTACATTGTTTGCACTAACAAGGGGTGATACTTCTTAAATTGTAAAGATTCTCTGTTCTAGTGATGCTTTCACTGTGTCAGTTTCTATAGTGTGTATACAGATGACATGTTGATTCTTGGAAACATGATGATCTAGAGGTGACTTCAAAGTTCTCTGAAATAAAATGATCAATAGATGAATACTAAATTCTTTGAAATGAGATGGCCTAAAGATATGATTATACTAATGCATTTTAAAAAAAATGGATTTAATGAGACACCTTATTTTTTCCTACCTTTGATTGTATATTTGTTTGTTTATCAAATTTTAATATGTATCTTTCTGTGTCAATTTTCATGAACTGTGTAAAGTATCAGTGTTAACTTAAATGTGTAAATAGTTATAATGCATCACAATCCTGAGAACAGACATGTTCTTTACTTGGGATACTAACTAACTTACTTAAGAAAATCAGCAGACCATCGAGCCGAGGCTCATAAGGTCTTCCCCAGCATACCTCCACCGCCCCCAACTGGCATTCAACCACTCCCCCAGTGGTCTCTATTCCAGTCAGGCCGCAAAACGGCATGCCGAGGGCTCCCCGCCCCTGAGACAGCCCCACCCACCCTTCCACTCGATTGACTATGGGAGTGAGGCCGCATCAGAGAAGGGATGCCTGGCCAGCCGGGGTGATGCATACACAGCAACTTGGGATACTAAATTTTTATATAATGCTCAGTAATTCATCTTTTTTTAGAATTATAATCTAATAAATAAAATTAAATAAATGACATAATCTGATAACGGAAATAATCTAATAAAGGAAACTGTTTTGATAGATGGCAGTTTAAATCATTGACTCAAAAATGTTGGTAAAATCTGCACAACATAACACATTTCTATAATTTTATAACTAATACGTTCTAAAATTTTGAAATTAATGACTGATTCTTTAAAAAATGTTCATTTTTAAAATATTCATAAAATTTACATTTGGATTTGTTTCGTTAAAAAAAAAAACCCAACCCTTTTAAAGAAGATATTTCTTGCCCTGGCTTCAGAGTTATCTCCCCCTATTATTTCCCCATTTTTCTGTCAAATAATTCTATTACACTGACTAGGAATCTATAAGAAGAATGAGTGGACTTTGTTAATGGGTAGTTGTAATTCTCAATAGGTTGTGCATTATTTGCTTTGTTTATGTACAGATTCATGACATTATATTTTATCATTATTTTTATAAGTGCTAGAATTATGGAGGCCGCCTGCCACCTTTAGGCTTTGTTCCCCCCTGCATTCAAAGTTGATTGTTTAATTTTGTATCCAAATTACGCTTTTTGGCTCGTTAAATATCTGAGCTGCAGGGGTTGCAGGGCCTAGGCAACGGCTCTGCTTTTAGTATTCTATAGCAATTTAAAGCCGTTGTTATAGTATGCACTTTTAGATAAAGTATAATCAGCAATATGATATTGCTTTTTAAAGTTAGACAATGTATCTATACACTACATTGTATTGACCTGTTACATTGTATTAATTAATTTATGCATTTATAAATTTATGCATTTAAGTCATTTGCGGACATGAGGTGGAACATCCTAAATGGATTTTTTATCTATTGAGACCTATTACATCCCACAAAGTCATCCATCTATTGAGACCTATTTCATCCCACAAAGTCATCCCAGTTTTATTTGAACACAATCAACGCCTGATAAATACTTGAGATGTCTTGTGTTTAAATTGTTCTAATTTTCAAATGTTGTCTTTGTTAAAATATGTCTTTATTTATGTGCTGAAAATGAATATGTACAATATAATCAAAAACAATTTCCATTTATTACGATCAGTTAAAGAATCTTATCTTACAATCAATTATCTTACAATCAATTATCTTACAATCAATTATCTTACAATCAATTATCTTACAATCAATTATCTTACAATCAATTATCTTACAATCAATTATCTTACAATCAATTATCTTACAATCAATTATCTTATAAAGATAAACATACTATAATTAAGAAGCAAATATTTAAGCTGCTCTGAGCTGAGTCCATATGCATTGTCTAGGGTTAAAACTTAAACTCATGACAGGAAACGAAATGTCTCTACATCAACTGTACTCAAACAAATTATCATCCTTAATTAGTGAGTGATTAGTGTCCAATTACTTGCACACACATTTTATCAAATAACATCACACATTGATTACATTGATTTATTCCAAGTAATGAAACCTTAATTTAGACTTGATCACAAGGCTAAATAAATCCACAATAAAAGTTATTTAGAAAGAATGAAGAATGTTACAGTATAAAAAACCCATCCAAATTCAAACTTCGGTTTAGATTAGAACTAAATTTTTTAATATAATTTTAAGTGTTTGTCTCATAACCACAAAATAAATAGTGGTGCCTTTTTTGTTGTTGAAGGATTGCTCTTTGTACATAGGGCCTATTTGTAGGCTTCTAATATACTGTGATAGTTAGATACGATGGTGAATGTTAATTTTATTAGATGTCATATAGGTGTAAGCCCAATTAAATCCCATGTACTTTCATAATAAGCTTTAAAATGGTTTCTTAAAATTTTTATTGTACAATTTTTAAACGTTTTTTTACATCACATTTTTAAAGAAAATTTTAATACCAAAAGAAGTTGTTGATTCAATAATGATTGTATTACCAAATTATTGAAAATTAAAAAAAAAAATTAATTGCATTCCTTATTGAAATAAAAAATGTAAAAAACATTTGTACATTATAGTGACTAGAGCGGTGGATTCACTTTTTAAAGAACTTTTTTTTTTATATTAAACACTTACAATTCTGTCCTCATCTGAAGTTTTAGTTGGTTTATGTACTAACAATGATATTATCTACGTATTTTAAATGCTACACTTTAGTTTTTAGGGTAACATTGAATAATCTGAACAGGCCAAATACAAGCTTATTTAACAATACAGCAGAGTTGCCAGAGTGGCATTTCTGAGACCAAAGTCCACAAATGTGGCTTATTTTTTCAAATCTCGTTATTTAATACAGGTTCTAGAAACATAACTTGTAATAAGTTTTGTCCAATATTGTATGGCGATTTGAAATAGATCAATGAAATTATTCTCACGTGCTTCAAATTGTTGTGAAATGATTAAACACTATTTATTTCTAATCAGCTTGTTGGTTAATGGGTTGTCCACAGTGTTGGTTAATGGTTTTCCACAGTGTTGGTTAATGCCTTGTCCACAGTGTTTGTTAATGGTTTGTCCACAGTGTTGGTTAATGGTTTGTCCACAGTGTTGGTTAATGGTTTGTCCACAGTGTTGGTTAATGCCTTGTCCACAGTGTTGGTTAATGGGTTGTCCACAGTGTTGGTTAATGGCTTGTCCACAGTGTTGGTTAATGGCTTGTCCACAGTGTTGGTTAATGCCTTGTCCACAGTGTTGGTTAATGGGTTGTCCACAGTGTTGGTTAATGGGTTGTCCACAGTGTTGGTTAATGGCTTGTCCACAGTGTTGGTTAATGGCTTGTCCACTTTGTTGGTTAATGGGTTGTCCACAGTGTTGGTTAATGGGTTGTCCACAGTGTTGGTTAATGGCTTGTCCACAGTGTTGGTTAATGGGTTGTCCACAGTGTTGGTTAATGGCTTGTCCACAGTGTTGGTTAATGGCTTGTCCACAGTGTTGGTTAATGGGTTGTCCACAGTGTTGGTTAATGGCTTGTCCACAGTGTTGGTTAATGGCTTGTCCACAGTGTTGGTTAATGCCTTGTCCACAGTGTTGGTTAATGGGTTATCCACAGTGTTGGTTAATGCCTTGTCCACAGTGTTGGTTAATGGGTTGTCCACAGTGTTGGTTAATGGCTTGTCCACAGTGTTGGTTAATGGGTTGTCCACAGTGTTGGTTAATGGCTTGTCCACAGTGTTGGTTAATGGCTTGTCCACAGTGTTGGTTAATGCCTTGTCCACAGTGTTGGTTAATGGGTTGTCCACAGTGTTGGTTAATGGCTTGTCCACAGTGTTGGTTAATGGGTTGTCCACAGTGTTGGTTAATGGCTTGTCCACAGTGTTGGTTAATGGCTTGTCCACAGTGTTGGTTAATGCCTTGTCCACAGTGTTGGTTAATGGGTTGTCCACAGTGTTGGTTAATGGCTTGTCCACAGTGTTGGTTAATGGGTTGTCCACAGTGTTGGTTAATGCCTTGTCCACAGTGTTGGTTAATGCCTTGTCCACAGTGTTGGTTAATGGGTTGTCCACAGTGTTGGTTAATGGGTTGTCCACAGTGTTGGTTAATGCCTTGTCCACAGTGTTGGTTAATGCCTTGTCCACAGTGTTGGTTAATGGGTTGTCCACAGTGTTGGTTAATGCCTTGTCCACAGTGTTGGTTAATGGGTTGTCCACAGTGTTGGTTAATGGCTTGTCCACAGTGTTGGTTAATGGGTTGTCCACAGTGTTGGTTAATGGCTTGTCCACAGTGTTGGTTAATGGCTTGTCCACAGTGTTGGTTAATGCCTTGTCCACAGTGTTGGTTAATGGGTTGTCCACAGTGTTGGTTAATGCCTTGTCCACAGTGTTGGTTAATGGGTTGTCCACAGTGTTGGTTAATGGCTTGTCCACAGTGTTGGTTAATGGGTTGTCCACAGTGTTGGTTAATGGCTTGTCAACAGTGTTGGTTAATGGCTTGTCCACAGTGTTGGTTAATGCCTTGTCCACAGTGTTGGTTAATGGGTTTTCCACAGTGTTGGTTAATGGCTTGTCCACAGTGTTGGTTAATGGGTTGTCCACAGTGTTGGTTAATGGCTTGTCCACAGTGTTGGTTAATGGGTTGTCCACAGTGTTGGTTAATGGCTTGTCCACAGTGTTGGTTAATGGGTTGTCCACAGTGTTGGTTAATGCCTTGTCCACAGTGTTGGTTAATGGGTTGTCCACAGTGTTGGTTAATGGCTTGTCCACAGTGTTGGTTAATGGGTTGTCCACTTTGTTGGTTAATGGGTTGTCCACAGTGTTGGTTAATGGCTTGTCCACAGTGTTGGTTAATGGCTTGTCCACAGTGTTGGTTAATGCCTTGTCCACAGTGTTGGTTAATGGGTTGTCCACAGTGTTGGTTAATGGCTTGTCCACAGTGTTGGTTAATGGGTTGTCCACAGTGTTGGTTAATGGCTTGTCCACAGTGTTGGTTAATGGCTTGTCCACAGTGTTGGTTAATGCCTTGTCCACAGTGTTGGTTAATGGGTTGTCCACAGTGTTGGTTAATGGCTTGTCCACAGTGTTGGTTAATGGGTTGTCCACAGTGTTGGTTAATGCCTTGTCCACAGTGTTGGTTAATGCCTTGTCCACAGTGTTGGTTAATGGGTTGTCCACAGTGTTGGTTAATGGGTTGTCCACAGTGTTGGTTAATGCCTTGTCCACAGTGTTGGTTAATGCCTTGTCCACAGTGTTGGTTAATGGGTTGTCCACAGTGTTGGTTAATGCCTTGTCCACAGTGTTGGTTAATGGGTTGTCCACAGTGTTGGTTAATGGCTTGTCCACAGTGTTGGTTAATGGGTTGTCCACAGTGTTGGTTAATGGCTTGTCCACAGTGTTGGTTAATGGCTTGTCCACAGTGTTGGTTAATGCCTTGTCCACAGTGTTGGTTAATGGGTTGTCCACAGTGTTGGTTAATGCCTTGTCCACAGTGTTGGTTAATGGGTTGTCCACAGTGTTGGTTAATGGCTTGTCCACAGTGTTGGTTAATGGGTTGTCCACAGTGTTGGTTAATGGCTTGTCAACAGTGTTGGTTAATGGCTTGTCCACAGTGTTGGTTAATGCCTTGTCCACAGTGTTGGTTAATGGGTTTTCCACAGTGTTGGTTAATGGCTTGTCCACAGTGTTGGTTAATGGGTTGTCCACAGTGTTGGTTAATGGCTTGTCCACAGTGTTGGTTAATGGGTTGTCCACAGTGTTGGTTAATGGCTTGTCCACAGTGTTGGTTAATGGGTTGTCCACAGTGTTGGTTAATGCCTTGTCCACAGTGTTGGTTAATGGGTTGTCCACAGTGTTGGTTAATGGCTTGTCCACAGTGTTGGTTAATGGGTTGTCCACTTTGTTGGTTAATGGCTTGTCCACAGTGTTGGTTAATGGGTTGTCCACAGTGTTGGTTAATGGCTTGTCCACAGTGTTGGTTAATGGCTTGTCCACAGTGTTGGTTAATGGCCTGTCCACAGTGTTGGTTAATGGCTTGTCCACAGTGTTGGTTAATGGGTTGTCCACAGTGTTGGTTAATGGGTTGTCCACAGTGTTGGTTAATGCCTTGTCCACAGTGTTGGTTAATGCCTTGTCCACAGTGTTGGTTAATGGGTTGTCCACAGTGTTGGTTAATGGCTTGTCCACAGTGTTGGTTAATGGCTTGTCCACAGTGTTGGTTAATGGGTTGTCCACAGTGTTGGTTAATGGGTTGTCCACAGTGTTGGTTAATGGGTTGTCCACAGTGTTGGTTAAAGGGTTGTCCACAGTGTTGGTTAATGGTTTTCCACAGTGTTGGTTAATGGCCTGTCCACAGTGTTGGTTAATGCCTTGTCCACAGTGTTGGTTAATGGGTTGTCCACAGTGTTGGTTAATGGCTTGTCCACAGTGTTGGTTAATGGGTTGTCCACAGTGTTGGTTAATGGGTTGTCCACAGTGTTGGTTAAAGGGTTGTCCACAGTGTTGGTTAATGGGTTGTCCACTTTGTTGGTTAATGGCTTGTCCACAGTGTTGGTTAATGGGTTGTCCACAGTGTTGGTTAATGGTTTGTCCACTTTGTTGGTTAATGGCTTGTCCACTTTGTTGGTTAATGGCTTGTCCACAGTGTTGGTTAATGGCTTGTCCACTTAACACTTAAAAAGTTGTTACACAAAAACTCCCTTGGTTTCCTTACACCAGTGGTTCCCAACAATTTTGAATCTGCAGACCCCCCTTTTTTAGAATCCATTTCCATGGGGGTGCTCCTTAGGTCCACCTACCCCTTGTCTTACAAGTTAATGGGTGTTCAGGGGTTACCTGCAGCGGAGCCCCTGAGAATTGCACCCAGAGCCATCAGCGCTATTCGGAGCACAGGCTGGGAACCTCTAATCTACACAAGTGTTTAAAAAGATTAAGGACATTTAACAGCAAGTTATCAGAGGTAGTGACCCCCCCCCCCCCCCTAGTTTTTCAGTGAACCGATCGGCATTGGTTAATTTGTGTTTATACATGAATTGAAACTTTCAAAATTTTTGGAAACTCTAACATTTCATCAGTTCAGAACTTCGTTTCATCATTTGATCTATTAACAGTTTCTGACGAACAGAGGAAAAAAGAAAAAAGAAAGAGATATGATTTTCAATCGGATTAAGATTTTCTTAGTACAATCCATTTAATTTTTTAATTCCCTAATGTATAATAGAATATGATTTAATATTGTACAATAATTTACATAACTTATCCAGTCATGATATATTTGATTACAGTAAAAAAAATTTAGGAATACAAAAATGAATGTTAAATGTTTGCAAACCTTACACCCTGTAGAGTTAATTTGTGCAACCCTCACACTCTGTAAGGACATTTTGTGCAAATCTTACACTCTGTAAGGACATTTTGTGCAAATCTTACACTCTGTAAGGACATTTTGTGCAAATCTTACACTCTGTAAGTACATTTTGTGCAAATCTTACACTCTGTAAGGACATTTTGTGCAAATCTTACACTCTGTAAGGACATTTTGTGCAAATCTTACACACTCTCTAGAGCCAATTCGTGCACACCAAAGTACGCGCCATTCAACAGTGCGGCCACTCATAAAAAAACAACATCAAGGCGGATGCCAACAATATTTACATCGCAGAAGTTAACCGCGAATATGTTAACAGTTAAACTTATCACAAATATACAATGAACAAGGAACACGTTAACAGTTAAACACATCGCAAACACACAATGAGGACCGTGAAGCTTAGCTCTATGAATAACACTGGCCTAGAGCTGGATATAATGCAGATTAACATTGAACTATGCCTTCGGGGCTAAGACAGTCAATACCTTAAAGCCTAACGAGTGGTAAGTGTTTTTGGGCCCAAGGTGTAGCATGCCTGACTCGAAGCCTAACGAGTGGTAAGTGTTTTTGGGCCCAGGTGTAGCATGCCTGACTCGAAGCCTAACATTCCATAAGGGCCCTGGGTAAATGAATGCACCCCCCCCCCCCTTTTCAAACCGTTACATTCAGTCTCAGGTACAAGTCATTTTAGTAATGAAATTATGCATAATCAATAATAAAATGAAGCTCGTGCGGTCTCTGGGAAGACGGCGCCGAGAGATTCGTTATTTAAAAGAAACGGATTTCGCATCTATAGATTTCTCGATAACCAGCTGTTTGGCGTTGTGTCGAAGTACTTAAACTTAAAGACGATTCTACCTACTAACGAACACATAAAAACCAGTTAATCTAATCTTAATTTCCTGTCTTTACAATTTTGGCACCAGGCTGCAGCCGTCAATTAATATGTCCCCGAGCTTTCCGATAGGAAAAATATTGACTATTACTTTGATCAGCGCAACTACGGTGTTGATAATCATTGGGATCTTCTCTACGGAGTGGACCAAAGTTAGTGCAGTAAGTACGGGTTGTTAGGTCTCATATAGAACAATGCATCCATCAAATAGAGCATTGCCCCATCAAATAGAACATTACACGCATCGTATAGAACATTACACCCATCGTATAGAACATTACATTCATCATATATAACATTATACCCATCATATAGAACATTTTACCCATCATATAGAACATTACACCAATCATATGGAACATTGCACCCATCATATGGGACATTACACCCATCAGATAGAACATTACACCCATCGTATAGAACATCACACTCATCATATAGAACATTACACGCATCATATAGAACATTACATCCATCATATAGAACATTATATCCATCATATAGAACATTACAACCATCATATGGAGCATTACACCCATCATAAAGAACATACCACTCATCATATAGAACATTACACCCATCATGTAGAACATTAAACATATCATATAGAGCATTATACGCATCACACATAACATTACACCCATCATATAGAACATTACACCCATCATATAGAATATTACATCCATCATATAGAAATTACACCCACTGTGTAATGCATTTAATCCATTCGTAAATCCACCCATCCATTTTTCCGTTATTAAAGTTAGTTCATCCGTTTTTTCACCCGTCGCTCCATCCATCCACCAATCAGCTACCCATTCCATCTATTCATAAATATATTCATTCATCCATCATTTATATCCACATACATATGTGATTTTCATAAACCAATCTGTTCGCGTGCCTCTATTTGAAGCTGGATATAGTCTGGGAGACAGAAGGTCTGTTCAGCAAATGTCTGTCCAAAGACTGCCACCGAATCGGGAACCCTTCAGGTAGGTCACTGCAGATAATCCTTGCATACAGTCAGGTAGGTCACTGCAGAAAATCCGTCCATCCCACCAGGTAGATCACAGCAGATAATCCTTCCACCCAGTCATGTAGGTCACAACAGATCACCCTTCCACCAAGTAAGGTAGGTCACTACGAATAATCCTTCCGCCAAGTCTGATAGGTCACTACAGATACCCTTCCGTCCAGTCAGGTAGGTCACTACAGGTAATCTCTCCGTCCAGTCATGCATGATAAATAGGTTAAGTGAGTTAATTAAATTACATTCTGCGAAAGTCCATGTCCCTAGAAAGTTTGTGTCCATGCCCCAGGGACGTTTGTGTCCATGCCCCAGGGACGTTTGTGTCCATGCCCCAGGGACGTTTGTGTCCATGCCCCAGGGACGTTTGTGTCCATGCCCCAGGGACGTTTGTGTCCATGCCCCAGGGACGTTTGTGTCCATGCCCCAGGGACGTTTGTGTCCATGTCTCAAGGACGTTCAAAGACGTGTGTTTCCATGTCCAATGACGTTTGTGTTCATGTCGCAATGACGTTTGTGTCAATGTCGCAATGTCGTTTGTGTTCATGTCCCAATGACGTTTGTGTCCATGTCCAAAGGACGTCTGAAGCCATGTACAATAGAAATGTGTCCATGTCCTAAGGACGTTTATATCCATGTCCCCAAAAATGTGTGGACAAGTCCCTAGGGACGTTTGTGTCCATGTCACAATGACGTTTGTGTCCATGTCCCAATGACGTTTGTGTGCATGTCCCAATGACGTTTGTGTCCATGTCCCAAGGGCGTTTGTGTCCATGTCCCAAGGATGTCCCAATGACGTTTGTGCGCATGTCCCAATGACGTTTGTGTCCATGTTGAAAGGACGTCTGAAGCCATGTCCTAAAGTCGTGCGTGTCCATGTCCCAATGACATTTGTGTTAATGTCCAAAGGACGTTTGTGTCCATTGGTTAAAATCTTTTTGAGAGGTTCCAAATGTGTGGGTATCTATATACTAGACTTATAGAGAGATCGATAGAGAACGATTAGAGAAATGTCAAGAGCTTGAGGTTACTGGACCCTGTAGTGTATTTGGATAGAGAGAGCGTACTTTCAGCAGGTATTAGTTCGCTGAGAAATCTCTCATTATTCATGTATATTCAAGCGTAGCCTACTTATGTGTACTGATGTACACTGTACATAAACTCTCCAACTGGGCTTTGTCGTTTAACTTGATATTCGTCAACCCAGCCACACTGCAAACCACACATATTTGACAGGCAAATAACAACCACACATATTTGACAGGCAAACAACAACCACACATATTTGACAAGCAAACAACAACCACACATATCTGACAGGCAAACAACAACCAAGCACTTCTATAACAACTAGACATCCATAAGCCTGGCACACTGCGAACCACACATATTTGACAGGCAAATAACAACCACACATATTTGACAGGCAAACAACAACCACACATATTTGACAAGCAAACAACAACCACACATATCTGACAGGCAAACAACAACCACACATATTTGACAGGCAAACAACAACAACACATATTTGACAGGCAAACAACAACCACACATATATGACAGGCAAACAGCAACCACACATATTTAACAGGCAAACAACAACCACACATATTTGACAGGCAAACAACAACCACACATATCTGACAGGCAAACAACAACTTAATATTTTACTTATTCGGACTAGACACACCGGTCACATATCACAGACCAGATTTTAAAAAAACTTGCCAATTTCCATATCTCTATTTGTTTAAGAATGGCGATCCATTGTCCAGTACGTGTCCTACTTAATGTTAGCCATCCTGTTTACGACGTCAATCTGCGAGTGTGTGGCCATCTACTTCAGAATGCTGCGGGTCACCAAGATATTCTCCATATGCTACGCTGTGGCAGGTCAGCTTTTGTTGTTAGACTATGTGCCAAGTATTGTCATGGGTGCTGGGTGGCCGAGTGGTCTAAACTGAGCAAAATCTCAAGTTGATGGTCTGGAGTTCAATCCCCGCCAAAGCCCAGTCAAGCAAACACACCACCAGTACCCCGGGTGGATGGGACTCGTTAACCTTGGACGGCAACTCATCTAAGAGAAGGAAACTCTGAATTCAAACCCGGCGATGGAGTCCCGATAGGCGGATAACATTGATACAATGAAACATTCCGGCAACTCCCGGGTGGATGGGACTCGTTAACCTTGGACGGCAACTCATCTAAGAGAAGGCAACTCTGAATTCAAATTCTCGCCCCAGGAGATGGGGAGATGGAGTTCACATGCGCCTAACTGGCAGCAGTGATGCCTCTCAAACATCGAACCTTGTAACGCGCTTCGAGCCTTTGGGAATGAAGCGTGATTTGTCAAATTTCTCAAATAAACTTCATTATTATTATTATGTGATCATGTGATGTGATCATGTGATGTTATCATGTGTTGTTATCATTGATGTTATCATTGGATGTATTCATGTGATGTTAACTTGTCATGCAATCCTTTAATTTTAAAAAACACACTAAAAAAAAACAGATTTTCTTTATATTTGAGCAAAAAAAAAAAACAAAAAAAAAAAAAAAACAAACAAAAAAACACGAAAATCTTATTAATTAGTCACACACCCCCAATCCCCTTTTCCATTATAGAAATGTTGCTAAATATTTCAGCTCTTCTGGGGTTCCTCATCATCATCCTGTTCCCTACTGCCGTCAAACCTCTTGGAAAAGATGGGATTAAAGAGACCTGGTAAGCCGTTTATTTGTTCATTAGAAACCAATGATGTCATATAGTGTGTCATCATTAGAAACCAATGATGTCATTTAAGTGTGGTTATTAGAACCAATGATGTCATTTATGTGTGGTTATCATTAGAACCAATGATGTCATTTATGTGTGGTTATCATTAGAACCAATGATGTCATTTATGTGTGGTTATCATTTGAACCAATGATGTCATTTAAGTGTGGTTATCATTAGAACCAATGATGTCATTTAAGTGTGGTTATCATTAGAAACCATGATGTCATTTAAGTGTGTCATCATTAGAAACCAATGATGTCATTTAAGTGTGGTTATCATTAGGAACCAATGATGTCATTTATGTGTGGTTATCATTAGGAACCAATGATGTCATTTAAGTGTGGTTATCATTAGAAACCAATGATGTCATTTAAGTGTGGTTATCATTAGAACCAATGATGTCATTTAAGTGTGGTTATCATTAGAAACCAATGATGTCATTTAAGTGTGGTTATCATTAGGAACCAATGATGTCATTTATGTGTGGTTATCATTAGAACCAATGATGTCATTTAAGCGTGGTTATCATTAGAACCAATGATGTCATTTAAGTGTGGTTATCATTAGAAACCAATGATGTCATTTATGTGTGGTTATCATTAGAACCAATGATGTCATTTAAGTGTGGTTATCATTAGAACCAATGATGTCATTTAAGTGTGGTTATCATTAGAAACCAATGATGTGATTTAAGTGTGGTTATCATTAGAACCAATGATGTCATTTATGTGTGGTTATCATTAGAAACCAATGATGTCATTTAAGTGTGGTTATCATTAGAACCAATGATGTCATTTAAGTGTGGTTATCATTAGAACCAATGATGTCATTTAAGTGTGGTTATCATTAGAACCAATGATGTCATTTAAGTGTGGTTATCATTAGAAACCAATGATGTCATTTAAGTGTGGTTATCATTAGAACCAATGATGTCATTTAAGTGTGGTTATCATTAGAACCAAGGATGTCATTTAAGTGTGGTTATCATTAGAAACCAATGATGTGATTTAAGTGTGGTTATTATTAGAACCAATGATGTCATTTATGTGTGGTTATCATTAGAAACCAATGATGTCATTTATGTGTGGTTATCATTACACCCAATGATGTCATTTAAGTGTGGTTATCATTAGAACCAATGATGTCATTTAAGTGTGGTTATCATTAGAAACCAATGATGTCATTTGTGGCTATCATTAGAACCGATCTGCAAGTTAACATTTACAAACTTTCAGTGGATGAGTGGAACAATAAACTAGCCTTAAAATATAATGCCCTCAAAACAATCAATTGACTTCAATGGTGGACTGGAGTGTCCCAGCTGCCTGGGACAAACTATAATGGACTGGAGTGTCCCAACTGCTTGGGACACGCTCTTGAAAAAGAGTTTTTCATACGCATGTTCTATTATAATTAAGAAGCGGCACAAATATCACTGGACCTGACATCTCAAATGGCATTTTTTGACGACAGCCTTGTCCAACAGCTATACTTTATAATTTTGAGACTTTTAATTTGATATATAATCTATATTTGATTAAGATCAATCTATATTTGATTAAGACCAATCTTTATTTGATTAAGATCAATCTATATTTGATTAAGACCAATCTATATTTGATCAAGACCAATCTATGTTTGATTAAGACCAATCTATATTTGATTAATGCCAATCTATATTTGATTAAGACCAATTTATATTTGATCAAGACCAATCTTTATTTGATTAAGACCAATCTATATTTGATAAAGACCAATCTATGTTTGATTAAGCCCATTCTATATTTGATGAAGACATTTATTGCTCAACCTCTAGGTTAGGCTGGGGATTCTACACATTTCTGCTGGGGAATTGTCTCCTAGTCGCCGTTGCAGTCCATTGCTTCGAATACGAACTAGAGTCATATCCGAACTTAGAATAGCATCGATACATGTCTAGTGACACAAAAAGAGAAGCGAGTATCGATACATCAACCTGCTAAGTTCACGTAAGTTTAAAACTGAAACTTGGAATGGAAACAAAATGGGACCCCAGAATTCTTTTTGTTTCCTTTAAACAGATGTCATAAAATAACCCCCCAAAATTAGTCACATTTAAAATTTATAAACAAAATAATACAAACAAAACATTGGGTGCATGTCCTCTAAGTGCCAACCTTGTGTGTGATTCCCTCACACCCCCCCCCCCCCAAATCAAATGCATTTGTTTCATTTTGTTATTTTGTGCACTGCGGTCATACTTGTGTACATTGGATCTATCTGGGCCAAAACCGAAACCAAACCGAAAGTTAAAAATGACATTCGACGGAAACCAAAAGCCTAACGTGACTTTCGACCGAAACCAAAAGCCTAAGTGGACTTTCGACCGAAACCGAAAGCGTAACATTACTTTCGTTCGAAACCGAATGAAATATAACCCAGCACAAGAGTAAAAAACAACAACGAACTGTGTCGTGAAACAATGAGGCAATACAAACTCAACGTTATCAACACTACCGTACTGAAATGCTTTCTTCTTTCATCCACAGGTTGAGCTTACGCTAAGGGCCCAAAGAACACGATGACTACTCTATGGCGATATAACAATGTTTCATCGTATGTAAAACACAAAAGAGATTTTTATTAAAAGTGTCCCATACAATTAGAGAGTTACGTTCAGTTATTTGGAAAAGAAAAAAAGTAAAGAAAGTAATGTGTGTTTGTGTTTACATACATGAGTACAGGGGAGGGCAATGTTTGTTTTCATGAGGAAATATGCACCTTACTTACTTTCATCCATCTATCCATGAAATAACACATCCATCCATCCAATGCCATATCCATCCATCCATCCAATGCCTATGTTCAACTACTCACGTTAGGACTAAAACATGTCCAAGAAGCCGTTGTAAGACTTGCAACTTTGTACTGGAAACACACTAGCTTTCTTAATAGGACCTTTTCTTTTGTGTATAAGTCGAAGTATGATCTCTGTGATTGTTTGCTGAAGATGCCGTTCATGTTAAATAGGTAAGACGGAAAGAAGACTATCTGATAGGTTCAGTGAACATCTTCGGATTATTGAACAAAACAAGCCATCCCGGCCCCATCCTATTGTAAATGAGGTGAACACAGGCGCACTTCAGATGTATTCACCATGTCTTTAATTTCTTGAACTGTTACACCGAATGAAAGAATGAAAATAAATAAAATCAGATTTGAACGAAGTCGCTCATATATTATCATACCACAGTACAGGGAATGTAATATTAATCGGAAGACATTTTTTAAAAATCCAATGTAGTAAAAAGTTGTAATAAAGTTAATTAAGGACACTATTTCAAATATACAGTAACATACACACAGTATAGGTGTATACACACAGTATAGTAGCATAGACACGGTATGGTAGCATACACACTGTCTAATAACATACACACAGTATAATTTAAAAAAAACAAATTATTCCCTCATCATGGCTCCCAACATTTCTTAAAATGTGTCTTCTCCATGGGTCTTCGGGACACCAGGTGTTTTAACAATTTGAGAGCCCTATCAATGAATATTCACCCCTCTCTCCATCCATATATCCACCCATCCATCCCTTCATCCATCCATCCATACCCTTTCTATCCCTCCTTCTATCCTTCCTATCCCTCATTCTATACTCCCCCTCCCTCCCTCCTTCATCCATCCATCCATCCATTTCTCAATCCATCCCTTATGCATCCATCCATAACTCCCTCCATACATCCCTTAATACCTACCTCCAACATCCCTCCCTCCCTTCATCCATCTACCCATAACTCACTCCCTCCATCCGACCATCATTTTCTAGCCCCCTCCCTTCCTACATCCATCTATCCATCATTTTTCAGTAACATTAATAGACACATTCATGCACCGATCGATGCATCACTAGCATTAACACAAGCACTGTAAAAGTACTCAATCACTAGCATTAACACAAGCACTGTAAAAGTACTCAATCACCAGCATTAACACAAGCACTGTAAAAGTACTCAATCATCAGCATCCATACATAATTAACGTAATACAATTTTCTTATACCGCTTCTGTTTTGCGCATCAAGTTTTCAACGTTCAAGAGTGCGCTCTTATTTTTCTATGCAGAGCAACTGTTCACCTCAACCCACTGACACAAACATCGAAACAAAACATTAGAATTTAGAATACCTCTTAGATGATCCCTGCACACGTTAGTGTTACATGAAGTAAATGACATCTACTTTGATAGGCTTTGGTAATATGCCTGTTATTTATTTAAATGTTGTCATCCGGTAAGACTTCTGAACTTATACTCTGTACTAAAACTAAAACACTACACTTGGGCTGTTTGTTAAACAAATAAAACCTGTTGACAGTGCAAGATATAGAACTAATAACCAGGGAAACAAGACAGTGCAAGATATAGAACTAATGACCAGGGAAATAAGACAGTGCAATATATAGACCTAATGACCATAGAAACAAGACATTGCAAGATATAGAACTAATGACTAGGGAAACAAGACCAGCTTTCCTATAAGAGAGTGAGATAGGAAATCAGATCAGGAGAAGCTGAGTTTTTTGATAGTTAAACAAACTTTGGAAAAAAATGTTACTACGGCTTAGTAGACTTTACAGAGTGTAGACCATTAGCAAAAGATGGCACAACGTGACACAGTAGATTTTGCAAAGGTGTAAAAGTAGATTTAACCGTGGCATCAACAATCGATATTCCTGTAAATAGTTTTATAATCTTAAATCATAAGGCGGGTAACATATTTACGGATCCATTGAAGTAGTTAATGCTTCAAGGTTCCAGATCCATCACCTCGACACGCCAATGAGAGACCAATGGTGTAATATCTTATCCGCTCTTGCGCGAATGACTTGATCTTTTGATCTTCTAATTAACTCTAATAGTAGCTTCTGCTGCACTTTCAAATTTGAACGCTGAAGATATATTTAAAAGCATATCTATCTTCTTATATATATGGCATCCTTCCGTCTTCGCGAGACGATGGAGTAGCTATATTGTATTCCTACACTTCGACGAATGGCTCACTAGGCCAATCCTGGAGTGACAATCTCGACTGCATTTCTCGCAGGAGAATATTGATTCCTGGTTAATTTTGGCCTTCCGTGCTTTTCTTTTTGTTGCAAGGGCTTCGTTTCGCACATCTTCTGCCTTTTTCACTCCTTCGTACACCGTTGTTCACCAGCTGGAACGTTGATCCTCCATTCTCCTTACATGGCCTAACACGCGAAGGCGCCTCTTGCTAAGAGCGGAGAATATGCTACTCATTTTGGCACGTTCGAAGACATCTGTGTTAGGCACCTTGTCCTGCCATCGGAAGGCGAAAATGCTTATATATATATATATACCGGTACACAAAATTTTATATGACTGAAATGTGTGATCCAGTATTTATGTAGAAAACTATCAATGAATGGGTCCCGGTGTTAGACTTAAGTTGACAGGGGTTGACTGTTGTCAATGTCACCAGGAAACATGCTACTATTAATTCCTAACACACACATTTTGTATTCTGATAGTCAATTCTTTGAAGTGATGTCATTTTCACTGTGAAGGTTTTGACCGAAGGAGGTCGCCACAAATGGGGTGATAGATACATGTTATTCGTCACCATGTGATAGATATGACGTCACCATGTGATAGAGATGACGTCACCCAAAGAATAACTCATGTCTGAAGGTTGAGTTCACCATGTGACCTGGTACTGAAAGTCATTTGATATATTCCGGTATGTATTTATTCATTCAATAGGCTGAGCGAGTATAGAGCGTAAATACTAACATGATTGGGATTAAAAAACATAAAATAAACATAGTCTTTTATGAAAATAAATTGTGCTTAGAGTTCTAGGATTTGTATAAAGAACTCAGGATAATTTAAATCCTTAAGAATTGTATTCTTTCTCTCTCTCACTCTTTATGTATATATATATAAAACATCTTAAAGAGTGATCACTACCATCCAAACTCAATAGATCTGTTATTCCCTATATCTATCATTCCCTGGATCTGTCATTCCCTAGATATACTGTTCACTAGATCTCCAAGTCACCGGATCTGAACTTCCCTAATATACCACTACCTAGATCTGTCATCCCTAAATCTCCAGTTCCCCAGATCTGTACTTCCCTATTATATCATTCCTTAGATTTGCACTTCCCTAATATACCATTCCCTACATCTCCAATTCCCTATATATGTACCTCCATAAAATACCATTCCCCAGATCTGTCATTTCCTCATATATCCTTCTCTAGATCTTCAAGTCCCCAGATATATTAGATCCCTAATATACGATTGCCCAGATCTGCCATATCTTGAAAGAACCGTCCTTGTGTATTTCGATCATCAGAGATGACGCCACTATGAACTGTATCACCTCATCTTTCTTGTTGTGGATTGTGTTCACTAACATCACTGTCATGGTCGTTGTGGGTTCCGGCTTAAGTCATCAGTGGATCTACATTACATTGGTCAGTACGTGTTGCCTGGGTCAGTGGATCTACATTACATTGGTCAGTACGTGTTGCCTGGGCATTTCTGGGGAGTTACTTTAGGAGGGAACCGAAATGCTAAAGTGTTGGTTCGGGGGGACGGAGGAACATGTCTACAGACAGACGGCGTCCTCAACTCAATAAGAGAACAGCCAATGCCGTAACAGTAACTCCAATCCAGTCAAGATTAAATTACTGTAACAGTTGTTTGTGGGGTTTACCTCAGAACCAAATTCAGGGACTCCAGATGATACAAAATACTGCAGCACGCATTGTGTCGGTGATAAGGAAATCTGACCACATCACCCCAGTTCTTAGAGTTTTCCATTGGCTTCCTGTGAGTGAGCGCATTGACCGCAACATTCTGTCCCTATTCTAAGCATAGAAAGCTCTGCACCGGAATATCTTAAAGACTTGATTTATAAACACGTTTCCTTGAAGAACCTGCGGTCTTCAACACAGTCCTTACTGAGAGTTCCCAGTGTGGATGGACACAGAAAAAATGAGTTCGCTCATTTGAAGCAATAGCGCCAACATTATGGAACAGTTTGCCTCAATCTTTGATGGAAATTGAAAAGGATAAAAAAACATTTAAGAAACTTTTATAGACTTTCTTTAAGTATACTTAAGAACACAAGAGCGCAGTGAGCATGCTGAAGTAGCATGGTTACAAGCAGTGAGCATGCTGAAGTAGCATGGTTATAAGCAGTGAGAATGCTGAAGTAGCATGGTTACAAGCAGTGAGCATGCTGAAGTAGGAGGGCTACAAGCAGTGAGCATGCTGAAGTAGCAGGGCTACAAGCAGTGAGCATGCTGAAGTAGCATGGTTACAAGCAGTGAGCATGCTGAAGTAGCATGGTTACAAGCAGTGAACATGCTGAAGTAGCATGGTTACAAGCAGTGAGCATGCTGAAGTAGCATGGTTACAAGCAGTGAGCATGCTGAAGTAGCATGGTTACAAGCAGTGAGCATGCTGAAGTAGCATGGTTACAAGCAGTGAGCATGCTGAAGTAGCATGGTTACAAGCAGTGAGCATGCTGAAGTAGCATGGTTATAAGCAGTGAGCATGCTGAAGTAGCATGGTTACAAGCAGTGAGCATGCTGAAGTAGGAGGGCTACAAGCAGTGAGCATGCTGAAGTAGCAGGGCTACAAGCAGTGAGCATGCTGAAGTAGCATGGTTACAAGCAGTGAGCATGCTGAAGTAGCAGGGCTACAAGCAGTGAGCATGCTGAAGTAGCATGGTTACAAGCAGTGAGCATGCTGAAGTAGCAGGGCTACAAGCAGTGAGCATGCTGAAGTAGCATGGTTACAAGCAGTGAACATGCTGAAGTAGCATGGTTACAAGCAGTGAGCATGTTGAAGTAGCATGGTTATAAGCAGTGAGCATGCTGAAGTAGCATGGTTACAAGCAGTGAGCATGCTGAAGTAGCATGGTTATAAGCAGTGAGCATGCTGAAGTAGCATGGTTACAAGCAGTGAGCATGCTGAAGTAGGAGGGCTACAAGCAGTGAGCATGCTGAAGTAGCATGGTTATAAGCAGTGAGCATGCTGAAGTAGCATGGTTACAAGCAGTGAGCATGCTGAAGTAGCAGGGCTACAAGCAGTGAGCATGCTGAAGTAGCATGGTTACAAGCAGTGAGCATGCTGAAGTAGCAGGGCTACAAGCAGTGAGCATGCTGAAGTAGCATGGTTACAAGCAGTGAACATGCTGAAGTAGCATGGTTACAAGCAGTGAGCATGTTGAAGTAGCATGGTTATAAGCAGTGAGCATGCTGAAGTAGCATGGTTACAAGGAGTGAGCATGCTGAAGTAGCATGGTTACAAGCAGTGAGCATGCTGAAGTAGCATGGTTACAAGCAGTGAGCATGCTGAAGTAGCATGGTTACAAGCAGTGAGCATGCTGAAGTAGCATGGTTATAAGCAGTGAGCATGCTGAAGTAGCATGGTTACAAGCAGTGAGCATGCTGAAGTAGCAGGGCTACAAGCAGTGAGCATGCTGAAGTAGCAGGGCTACAAGCAGTGAGCATGCTGAAGTATCATGGTTACAAGCAGTGAGCATGCTGAAGTAGCATGGTTACAAGCAGTGAGCATGCTGAAGTAGCAGGGTTACAAGCAGTGAGCATGCTGAAGTAGCATGGTTACAAGCAGTGAGCATGCTGAAGTAGCATGGTTATAAGCAGTGAGCATGCTGAAGTAGGAGGGCTACAAGCAGTGAGCATGCTGAAGTAGCAGGGCTACAAGCAGTGAGCATGCTGAAGTAGCATGGTTACAAGCAGTGAGCATGCTGAAGTAGCAGGGCTACAAGCAGTGAGCATGCTGAAGTAGCATGGTTATAAGCAGTGAGCATGCTGAAGTAGCATGGTTACAAGCAGTGAGCATGCTGAAGTAGCAGGGCTACAAGCAGTGAGCATGCTGAAGTAGCAGAGCTACAAGCAGTGAGCATGCTGAAGTATCATGGTTACAAGCAGTGAGCATGCTGAAGTAGCATGGTTACAAGCAGTGAACATGCTGAAGTAGCATGGTTACAAGCAGTGAGCATGCTGAAGTAGGAGGGCTACAAGCAGTGAGCATGCTGAAGTAGCAGGGCTACAAGCAGTGAGCATGCTGAAGTAGCATGGTTACAAGCAGTGAGCATGCTGAAGTAGCAGGGCTACAAGCAGTGAGCATGCTGAAGTAGCATGGTTATAAGCAGTGAGCATGCTGAAGTAGCATGGTTACAAGCAGTGAGCATGCTGAAGTAGCAGGGCTACAAGCAGTGAGCATGCTGAAGTAGCAGAGCTACAAGCAGTGAGCATGCTGAAGTATCATGGTTACAAGCAGTGAGCATGCTGAAGTAGCATGGTTACAAGCAGTGAACATGCTGAAGTAGCATGGTTACAAGCAGTGAGCATGCTGAAGTAGCAGGGTTACAAGCGCTATATAAATATCCAATCAATCAATTACAGGGCACTTTTTTGGTAATGAGATAATGTGTGACAATAAAAGAGAATTAGAAAAAGAAAAATGATTAGAAAGCATGAAAAATTAAACAAAGCAGTTGCATAGAGAACTTACCCCCCCCCCCCCACACACACACTTTACAAGTTTTCTACTAAATAAAAGATTGCGAATTTTAACGTCCTTATATCTAAAGTAAATGAAGGAATGTCGATCTATTTATTTTCATGATTTCTTCATCAGAATAATGAGTTTGCGGAAATGCAGGGCCTGTACTTCCGGTGCACACCAGATCATGAATGTTTTGAAATACAGCCAATCTCAGGTGAGGGACCTACCTTTTGGAACTATACTTTATTTGCATGCCAATCTCAGGTGAGTGACTTACATGTTGGAACTATACTTTATTTTCATGTCAATCTCAGGTGAGTGACCTACATGTTGGAACTATACTTTATTTGCATGCCAATCTCAGGTGAGTGACTTACATGTTGGAACTATACTTTATTTGCATGCCAATCTCAGGTGAGTGACTTACATGTTGGAACTATACTTTATTTTCATGTCAATCTCAGGTGAGGGACCTACATGTTGGAACTATACTTTATTTGCATGCTAATCTCAGGTGAGTGACCTACATGTTGGAACTATACTTTATTTGCATGCCAATCTCAGGTGAGGGACCTACATGTTGGAACTATACTTTAATTGCATGCCAATGTTAGGTGAGTGGCCTACATGTTGGACCAATATTTATTGTCAAATGTGGATTCAAGTCATGCTGGTGGAAATCAGCACTTTATATGTCACGTGTTCTAGTTAAATTAGGTTTCAATGGATGCAAGAATATCACCATCTCTAACACAGGATAGAATAGGGGGAATTTTATGTGTCGTATTTAAATAAATTACACATTAAAAATGAATTTTAACATTTCTCAAGACATCTTAACTAAAATGTCGGATGATGAACCATGCAATACATTACCACCCCCCCCTAACACACACCCACCCACTCACAACACATACCCACCCAAAAAGTCACTCCACCCATACACCCCCACTCCCAAACCCACAAACACATACCCACCCACACCCCCAACCACTCACACTTTCTGTTAATAAAAGAAATATGATAATTAAAAAAAACCTGTGAACAAGTTGTTTGATGATGATATTGTGAACAAGTTGTTTGATGATGATATTGTGAACAAGTTGTTTGATGATATTGTGAACAAGTTGTTTGATGATGACATTGTGAACAAGTTGTTTGATGATATTATGAACAAGTTGTTTGATGATGATATTGTGAACAAGTTGTTAGATGATGACATTGTGAACAAGTTGTTTGATGATGACATTGTGAACAAGTTGTTTGATGATGATATTGTGAACAAGTTGTTTGATGATGACATTGTGAACAAGTTGTTTGATGATGATATTGTGAACAAGTTGTTTGATGATGACATTGTGAACAAGTTGTTTGATGATGATATTGTGAACAAGTTGTTTGATGATGATATTGTGAACAAGTTTTATGAACAGGAGTAGTAGCTTCTCTTATGTTAGCTATTCATATGTTTTTGTTAAGATGTTAGTTGTTCAAATGTTAGTTGTTCAAATGTTAGTTGTTCAAATGTTAGTTGTTCAAATGTTAGTTGTTCAAATGTTAGTTGTTCAAATGTTAGTTGTTCAAATGTGATTTGTTCAAATGTGATTTGTTCAAATGTTAGTTGTTCAAATGTTAGTTGTTCAAATGTGATTTGTTCAAATGTTAGTTGTTCAAATGTTAGTTGTTCAAATGTTAGTTGTTCAAATGTGATTTGTTCAAATGTTAGTTGTTCAAATGTGATTTGTTCAAATGTTAGTTGTTCAAATGTGATTTGTTCAAATGTTAGTTGTTCAAATGTGATTTGTTCAAATGTTATTTGTTCAAATGTTAGTTGCTCAAATGTTAGTTGTTTCAAATGTTAAATGTTTAGATGTTGGGCAATTGAAAATACGTTGTTTGTTGAATTTGTTTGTACCGCACAAACAGAGGTTTGTTTCAAGTGCTGGACGTGGACACACGTTGGCTTTACAAACGAACAACTGACTGCCCACATTGACAGCCCACATTGACTGCCCACATTGACTGCCCACATTGACTGCCCACATTGACTGCCCACATTGACTGCCCCCATTGTTGTGTCCACAGACTGGAGGTTTGTGGCGCTGATCCTCAACTCATGCATTCAGGCCATCTTGGTCTCACTCGCGATCATTCAAATCTTGTCTCTGTGCTACGAGGAGTTTCAGCTACCTAAAATATGTGCCTTTTTCTATGGGATAGCAGGTAATACCAGGTGAACACAGTAGCGATATAGGTAATAACAAGTGAACACAGTAGAGTTATAGGTAATAGCAGGTGAACACAGTAGTGATATAGGTAAAAACAAGTGAACACAGTAGTGATATAGGTAATAGCAGGTGAACACAGTAGCGATATAGGTAATAAAAAGTGAACACAGTAGTTTTATAGGTAATAGCAGGTGAACACAGTAGTGATATAGGTAAAAACAAGTGAACACAGTAGTTATAAGGTAATAGCAGGTGAATACAGTAGTGGTATAGGTAATAAGTGAACACAGTAGTGTTATAGATAATAACACGTGAACACAGTAGTTATATAGGTAATAGCAGGTGAACACAGTAGTTATATAGGTAATAACAGGTAAACACAGCAGTCATATAGGTAATATCAGGTCAAAGTTGTTGTTGTTCGTCCGTCAAGATCGACTAGCACCATCTAGGCATCCGGTTGGGGGGGGGGCGCGTATGGGTCACGGTGAGTTCGTAGGTGGCCTGCTTGTCCGATGCGTGTTCAGAATGGTTACCGGAAATTTGATCGAAAGAAATTTCGTCGACGGAAAATTGATCGACGGTAATTTGATCGAACGGAAATTTGGTCGAATCTTTTTTTCAGTTCACACGTTAAAATTATCGTCAAATTTCTTTTTGAACGCACTATACTATATAGTAAATAAAAAATAATGCGTTCAGAAAGAAATTTGACGATAATTTTAACGTGTGAACTGAAAAAGAGATTCGACCAAATTTCCGTTCGATCAAATTTCCGGATACGGTTCAGAATAGTCCCTGGCACCGCAGACAGGGGGGCAGTTGCTGTAGTTGGTGACCTAACGTTGCTTTATCGGGCTAGCCTGCGTGTTTCAGCTGTGGCTCTCGTGCTGGCTTCATGAGTTTAAGCCCCCTTCTTGACAGCTGATCTCCACCTGTCTCTGTCCTGGGCTGTGTGCACCCATTCAATTGGGTTGATGATGAAGGACTTTAGTGCCGCTTTCAGTGTGTCCTTGTAACGCTTTCTTTGATCTCCTTGGGAGTGATTGCCTAGCGTGAGTTCACAGAAAAATATCTGTTTAGGGAGCATGTTGTCTTCCATACAGGCTACGTGTCCCGCCCAACCGAGTTGAGACTGCATCAGGGAGATGAAGATACTTGGTAGGTTCGCTCTAGTGAGGTCTTCCGTGTCAGGCACTTTGTCTTACCACCTGATGCCGAGGAGTTTCCTGAGGCAGGCTGTGTGAAAGTGGTTTAGTTTCTTGACGTGACGCTGGTAGACTGTCCACGTTTCACATCCGTAGAGCAATGTCAAGAGGACTGCTGTACTATAGACCTTGATCTTCGTAGACCAGGCCTGCACAAAATACGGCCCGCGGGCCACATGCGGCCGCCAGCATCCAATTTGTGGCCCGCAAATTAATGAAACATTACTATCTTCTTAATAGTTTTACCCTCTGTTTTATTTTCTTTCTGCCCGCAAAAGTTTTCCATAAAGTATTACGGCCCGCTATACATTTTTACTTGTGGACGCCTGCAGTAGACATATAGGTAAAACCAGGGGAACACCCAATTAAATTTTCCACTAAAGTCAAACAACAATAAGTTGTAAATTTCCCCTGTCATTTTCACTTCAATCTTAATTAAAAGTGAGCAACCAATGTTTCAATTTTTCCATTTTTTTGCACTTCAGCCATTTTAGCCATTGGTATCATCGTAATCTTCCCATGGAAGGTGGTGAAACTGGGTCTTGAAATGAATGGCCATAAATTTACTTGGTAAGAATTGTAAGCTTTAAAATGTCATAAATATACATGGTGTAATTGTAATTGTAAATTGTCATAGAATACTCCGTAAAATTGTACTGTATTGTAATAATTAATAATTCATTTGATAAGAGGTACATTCTAAAGATCCCAACTCTGTAAAACCCACTGAACATGAAAGATCCTACATAACAAAGTTGTTCAAGTTCAAATGATCATAAATATTATTTATAAGTATTATCATTGATATAAATGTTCTGAAATATTCTTGTTAAAATCGATATCGAATAATTAATGCCATACACAGATTATGAAAGAATCACTGTAGATATTCTGCATCTAAGTAGGGCGATGCCTCACTTCCATTTGTTCTTCTGTTCATCTCTGCTCATGCGCCGTGTTTTACTCTCTCTCTCAGGCTAAGCTGGAGCTTCTACATTTTCATTATAGGAGCGTTCTTGCTAATTGCTATGACGATAGAATGTTTTCTTATAGACCCGGATAATTATCCTGAGCTGTGACAGTAAATTACGCTATCACATTAAGGTAATTCATTATATTAATCTAGCACATTAGGGTAATTAATCAGATTAATCTATCACATTAGAGTCATTCATTAGATTAAGCTATCCCATTAGGGTAAACTCATGGATCTATTTGGGATGTGATTATAACGTGTCTTATAACTATTCCAAAATAGTGGCGTAGCTACGGGGATGCGGACCGCACCAGGTGGCACCATCTCAGGTGGGTGACAACAAATTGGAAAATTGCATATTTACAGAGCGCATACTGCTCGGTCTAACCAAATTTCATAAAAAGATAACTGATCACACATCAATTTCCCACACAAGCAACCAATCCAAATGTGGGCTTTATTAAAAGTTCAGGGTTGATGCGTCAGAAACGAGGTGACCCTATAATTAGGTCACAAAAACACCATTTTGGCCATGATTCAACGCCGATGGAAGTATAAAGTAACTTTTGTAATGGACAGGAAGCTATATTTATGTAAATTCTGAGCAATAAAGCTTTCCATCCATTGATAACAAGGGGTGATTGTAAGAACTTGTAACAGTTCTTAAATACGTTTAACTCCTGACCTTCAATGAATTAGTTTTTTTTTCTGTCATTGATAAACTGTGGACATATTTTAATAAGAAGAAATGCACCGTGGAAGTCGGGGGAGGGGGTAACAACATGAGTTTACCGCACCGGGTGACGCCAACCCTAGCTACGCCACAGTTCCATTTTATAATACAATTCGACAAAGCTACCACGTCGCTTTCTGTTGTCACTCAAGACACTTCACCCCCTCCCCCACGGGCCACAAACTTCGTTCTTTTTTTCATGCACCGTTATTTAGTAGACCTGTTTCATTCTTGTCCTTTCTTTCAGTACTAAAAGATGTGATGAAATTTTACTTCAATAATTTTTATAAGAACAAAAAAAGAAAGAAAATGTTTCATACACACCCACAGTCTACCCGCGTCCCTTTAATGCGGCGGTTCTCAACCTGTGGGTCTGTATGTAACGTTCGCGGCATTAGGAAGGTTGAGAACCACTGCTTTAATGCAATGTTTTCCAAATTCTCACAAAAATCCCTCTGTGTAGGCAATGTAATGAATAGTTTAAAAAAAAATAATTCACGTTAATTCAACCCTTAATCTACCAACAGTTTCATTACACCAGTCTTCAAAAACCAAGTACAGTGGACCAACTGTTTTATGAGAAAGTTGGACAAGTCCTACATTGTTCGTTGGCCAGTTTTACAAGCCGTGTACATCAGTATACATCGGCCTCTACATGAGCGGGTTGGAGAGACTTATCTTGTACACTACAAATTCTTATCCATCTTCACTGAAAGATAAATGGTAGGATACGACAACTCATGCTTTGAACAACCGGAAGTCCCAACTGTCTCTTGACGTGTCATGATTGTAAACAAGTCATTTTTATTAAACTTAGCATTCATCAAAAAGCGTTTATTTTTTTATTTACTTGACTTTTAACGAAACTGTCTTGGATCATCAATTTATGAAACAAAAATTCTATACACTTGCAAGTCATTTTTAATGTTATTGCACCCTTCCATAGTTTGGACTTAGAGCACGGAATCAGACCCCTCCTAATTCCTTTACATTTGGAAGACTAAGGAAATATGATGACTTTGATTTCAGGAAATAAGAACCCGAAAACTTCGCTAAATCAGACTGTTAGGAAACAAATATCACAAGTGCATTTGGTGCGAATATTTAATTTTGTTTTCTTTCTGAAATAGTTGGTGAAATAATTTGCGGTGTAAAAACGGGTGAAATAGTAAAATAGAAATAGAAAAAATATATAATGCATATAAAGCAGCGGTTCTCAACCTGTCATACAACAATCACCTAAGACCATCTGAAAACACATATACCCTACAGTTATAAAGTATCAACGGAAATAATTTTGTGGTTGGGGGTCGCCACAACATGAGGCACTGTATTAAAGGGTCGTGGAATTAGAAAGGTTGAGAACCACTGATATAAAGGATTTATAGGAAACAGTTTGTTTCTAGGGGTTGTTTAATTTTGTTGTAATGTAATGATGTTTTATCTCCTACATAAGCAACATCCGCCATACAAAACCCGTAACGCAACACCCGTCCTACAACAGTCGTCATACAACAATCATCATACAACATCCGTCATACACCACCCGTAAGTCAACACCCGTCCTACAACAGTCGTCATACAACAATCATCATACAACATCCGTCAAAGAACACCCGTCATACAACAGTCGTCATACAACAATCGTCATACAACATCCGTCATATAACACCCGTCATACAACACCTATTATACAACATCCGTCTTACAAATCCCGTCATTGAACACTGGCAATACAACACTCGTCATACAACACTCGTCATACAACACTCGTCATACAACACACGTCATACACCACCCATCCGTCATACAACACACGTCATACAACACCCATCCGTCATACAATACCCTTTCATATAACTTTTCACGTTTCCCTAATAAAAGGTAACAGTGTTGATTTTCTCTGTTCATGAATGGCCAGACTTATACACTTACCATGAATGGCTATACTTATACACTTACCATGAATGGCCATACTTATACCCTTACCATGAATGGCAATACTTATACCCTTACCATGAATTTCCATACTAATACCCTTAACATGAATTGCCATACGAATACCCTTACCATGAATGGCCATACTTATACCCTTACCAGGGTGGCCGAGTGGTCTGAACTGAGCAAATCTCAAGCTAATGGTCAGGAGTTCAATCCCCGCCAAAGCCCAGTCAAGCAAGAAAACACACCACCAGCACCCCGGATGGGACTCGTTAACCTTGGACGGCAACTCATCTAAGAGAAGGCAACTCTGAATTCAAACCCGGAGATGGGGAGTTGGAGTTCACATTCGCCTAACTGGCAGCAGTGAGACCTCTCGAACATCGAGCGGAGCGCCGTTAGCATGCTATGGAATGAGCGCTATATAAGTACTCCAATCAATCAATCAATCCTAGATTTGACTTTGTAACGCGCTTCGAGCCTTTGGGGATGAAGCGTGATTTTTCAAATAAACTTTATTATTATTATTATTATTACTTATACCCTTACCATAAAGGGAGAGAACATTTGTTCAATACAGAAGCAAATACCGAGTCGAGCAAAAACCTCACCAGCACCGCGGGTGCTCATTAATTTACCCTGAATGACACCTCATCTAAGAGGAGGAACTCTGAATTCAAACCGGGAGAAGGAATCCCGTAGGCCGATAACACTGACACAATGAAAATTTCCTAAAACTCCTGCAACGCTACCCTCCACCATTCTCTATCCTGCATGTAAAAAACCCGTCGAACAAAATGTGTACACACAACATTTGTACATAGCTGTCAAACTCCGATGTGTACTAGATTGGTTAATTCACCAAGTTCTTTCTCAATTTTTGATACGTCGTACGAGCACTGAATCAACTCAAGTCCCTTTTAATAATAAATGCAACTCTAATTATATCCACAGTCTGTAAACTCCATAAACACATTCTTAAAGCGCATCGCGCTATCAGACAGAAATAAAACACATCCTACTTTCCCAAAGTTACTTTCAAGACTGCCACACGACTAAAATGACTAAAATGTACGTCACAATACAGTCAAGACAATACTGTCAAGGTAATGGAATCAGTGGCAGAGTGTGTGGGTTGATTTGGGAGAAATGAGGTATGTGAGCGAGGTGAACGATTGTCATTTCATGGATGGGTGAATGACTTGTGAGATGTTGAAGGTATAAAAGGGGGGTTAACAGTTCATGCGGAGGGAGATTATTATGTTCGAAAGAGGTTATTATGTTCACGAACCTGGAGAGTGAACGATCGTGACTGCGAGAGATAACTTGTTTCGAGAGCTGAGGTAATTTATTCGCTCTCGAATGGATAGACGTTTGATAGCTGAAGTTAGAGTGCAAGCCTGTGAATATCGAGTTGTTTTACATGTATACATTCACCGATGTCCAAGTGGATTCGTGATTATGTAATAAAGTATTATAGTGTACTCTGCACCGTGTTGTCTCTTCATGTCAGAGAAAAGGGAGACAATGATTGTGAAGTAATATCATGTACCAACAAGGCCTAGACAACGAGTATATTCTTTCGGACCAAAGAATATTTGACATGAGGACCCGTCCAAAACTTGTGAGATCCTGTACCCGCTGATCATGTATCCCGTTGCTGCCGCTGTTCCTGATGTTCCCTTACCTGCAGTTCCTGTACCTGATGATTCCGGTACCTGTTTCCTATAATCGCTCCTGTACCCGCTGTTCCTGTACCTGATGTTCCTGTACGGCTGTTCCTGTACCCGCTGTACCTGTACCGCTGTTCCTGTAATCGCTGCTCCTGTAATCGCTGCTCCTGGTCGTCGCTGCTACTTTGTCCAGCTATTGCTGTATGCTGCTTTTCCTGTGCCTTTTTGTAACCCACGGCTGAAGTGTTTACCTGTCGCTGTTTTTGGACTCCACTACTACTGTTTTGCTGTTGCAAGAAGCAAGCCACCTACGCTGTTCCTAAGACCGGGTAATTAATTAGATATATTGTGTATTTTAGTATGTTATTGTTGAGGCCTGCACAATTTTCCCCATGTAATTGTCAAGTTCAATTTTTGGTTAGCAAAATTAACTTTATTGTCCTACAGTATAATTTTTTTTGTGTAAAAGTAATACCATATAACTTGGGTGAAGTGCTATCTTTATAATGGAAAGGATAAAAAAACTTAGATAGGAGGCAATAGATTTAGGAAGGGGAAGAGATTACTAATTATGCCGTAGCCGAATTAGATAGATTAGAAAGGGAAGAAAGGGACGAATTAGATAGATTAGAAGAGGATGGGAAGAATTAGATAGATTAGAAAGGGGAGAAAGAGACAAAGAATTTAATGATAGAATAGCAGCAATAAGAGAAAGAGGGAGAGTAGAGGCAGCAGAAAGTCACGATAATAAAGAGAAATTAGATGAAGAGTCAAATTGCAACAAGAGGTGAAAAGGAGATAATATCACTAGAAGTAAAGCAATTCATAGATGCAAAATTAAGGGAATACATTGAGGCAGAAAGGCGATGGAGATGAAATGTTTCAGAGGCATTCTTGGCATCTGCTACAGAGACCATATCACCAATGAACAAGTGAAAGAAAGGATTCGTCAAGCAACTGGGCAGTATGATGACCTCCCGGTGTCTGTAAAAATGCGAAAACTTGAATGGTATGGCCACGTGACCAGAAAACAAGGGCTCGCCACAGAAATCTTGCAGGGCACAACTAGAGGAGGGAGAAGAAGAGGAAGACAAAGAAAGATGGGAAGATAACATCAAAGAATGGACGGGATTAAAACTGGGCGATGCTATGCGTAGGGCAGAAGACCGAGAGGAATGGAGAAGAATCGTTTTCATGTCATCTGTGGCGCCCCAACGGTCGAAAGACTGCGGGACATGATGATGATGAACACTTTTATAATGAATTTGGATTATATCGTATGGAGTCAACATACCAAATCTTGTTATTATATTTATTTTCCATATAGATCCTATCCCAAGGGTCGGGAACCTTTTTGTCTGAGATAGCCATGGACACCACATATTTTGAAAAGTAATTCTGTGAGAACCATACATTATGTTTAAAACTAAAAATTCAAGTAAATGTGTGCATTTTGTGTGATGTCAACACTATAAATGCAATAATTATGTCTCTGAATTCTGTTTAATAACATTGTTATGCTGTTGCTAATCAATGAAATATTGATATGCAATTAATATGTAGATCAAAGGAGTCTAAAGAAACATTTTTTTTATAATCGAACATTTGTCTGCGAGCCAGGTGCAGCCATCAATAGAGCCACATCTGGCTCGTGAGCCATAGGTTCCCGACCCCTGTCCTATCCGGTGTGTTACTAGTATACAGTAACTGTGATGTCTAAAATGCCATCATGGTTAGTGCTACTCCGTGATTGTTAACATCCTGATAATATTATTATCTAAGACCATTATTTCTTCCTTTCTTTCTTTCTTTCTTTCTTTCTTACTTTCTTTCTTTCTTTCTTTCTTTCTTACTTTATTTCTTTCTTTCTTACTTTCTTTCTTTCTTTCTTACTTTCTTTCTTTCTTTCTTTCTTTCTTTCTTTCTTTCTTTCTTTCTTTCTTTCTTTCTTACTTTATTTCTTTCTTTCTTACTTTCTTTCTTTCTTTCTTTCTTTCTTTCTTTCTTTCTTTCTTTCTTACTTTATTTCTTTCTTACTTTATTTCTTTCTTTCTTACTTTCTTTCTTTCTTTCTTTCTTTCTATATTTCTTACTTTCTTTCTTTCTTTCTTTCTTTCTTACTTTCTTTCTTTCTTTCTTTCTTTCTTACTTTCTTTCTTTCTTTCTTTCTTTCTTTCTTACTTTCTTTCTTTCTTTCTTTCTTACTTTCTTTCTTT